>JAEIFG010001638.1:4375000-5000000 GCA_018901795.1 Drosophila sp. st01m
AAACAATCTCCATATTAAATGCAAGCAACTATATATTATAAAAAAAAGAAACTCAATGGGATAACAAACATTGAATCAAACAAAATGAATATTTTAAAGTCATCTGCATATGTGTTTATTTTTCAGCTTTTCCAAAGCTGAAACCACTTGAAAACTTTTCAGTGAACTGCAACTCAATAAGAATTTCAAATGTAAGTTGAAATTTAGTTTGGGAATAAGGGTGATGTGGGGGGAGAGAGGGGAAGTTAAAGGACATCTGTTGGTTTGCCCGGGAAACACAATTGTGACCCAAACATCCGGTGCAAAATATTTATTTGTGCAACAGGAAGAAACTTGTGCCCAAGGAAGAGGACGAAACCAGTTCTATAACGGAAATTGATTTCGCTTTGAGGCGGCAGAGCAGCAAGCGGAGACTCAACGCCCAGTCGAGCAACTGTCTCCTACCCACCGGACTTGGCAGCCTCCCCAGCTCCTCAGCCTCTCAGATACTCATAGTCAAACTCATACTCAAAGTCAGATACTCGGCTCCTCAGTCCTCGGCAATATACGCACGTTTCCTGCGACAAATTTGCCAATCTTTGTGTGTAGGGAGGGGAGGATGTAATAGAAGGAGAGGAGAAGGGGATGGCGGGCACAAGTGGACAAACTGCGAACTTTGACTTCATGTTTGCCACTCAATTTATGGGTCTATGAGTTTGTTAACTAAAAGTGCACATAAACAAGACTTTTTGCGTCAATTTTAATGGCAAACAATAAATTTGTAGTGCTTTTCCGGTTACCACTTAACAGGCAGATCAATCGCTTCAGCGAAGTCTTTAATAACAGCATAATAAGTGCAATAATATTGTATAACATTGTATAGTTAATTTAACCTTCAAATTAATTTCTAAATAATTTTTTGCTTACCTTTCGATATACGTTACTCAATGGAGATATATATGAAATTTATCATTTCACTTTTAAACTCAACAATATGAAAATTATTTCGTTTCCAGAAAACATTTTAAAAAGTGCTATTTTTTTTTAAAAGTAATAAATAGAACTTTTGAAATACTTACTTTCATCGTTCAATTCAATATATCAGATTTAATCTATAGCTATATTCATTAAATTTCACTGTAAATATTATTTAATAAATGTTGAATACTAAAATTAAATTCCTTAATAACTAAACTTAACTTTCACATCTCAAGGCTTTAGTTCTACGTTGATTGACAATCACATAAGCTGATTGTGTGCGTTAAAATGTTACATATACAATGACAATATGATAATACCCTCCGAATGATTTCATTTCAATCTGACATATAAATATAAAATTGGTGAGAAATATACAAAATTTTAAAATGTCAGACAAGCTTTCAGTTGTATTGAAATTTATGCGCAGGTTAAATCTACACACCACTCTGTCATACACACACACACACACAACAGAGAGAGAGAGAGAGAGAGAGAGAGGTTGCATATCTGCTGGTCATGTCCTGCTGCCAGGACACACAATTCTTGTTGCTGTTTTTGCTGTCTAAATATTTATATTCATTGTGTCAGAGTGTTAAAGCGATAAAATGCAGTGTAAATATAAAGCAGGACTTCGTCCTCCCCCTACTCTCCTCCCCCCTCCAACGCTAACCATCCTTTGGTCACCTCCTGACTCTCACCCTGATTAGCTGCTGGCCCGTCTGTAAGCTGTGAGCTGTTAGCCATTTCGGGCTATTCAGACCACAGCAACCATTCGAATTATTCATGCATTTAATTTTCGTGTAATTTGTAGCACAAATTTCATGTACCGAGAGAGAAACTCTGAACTCTGAAGCCAACCGAGCAACAAACCAAATGTTCGACGTTCCTTCACAATCATTTGCTTAGTGGTTGTTGTTTTTGGTGTTGTTGTTGTTATTGTTGTTGTTGATGCTATTATTGTTGTTGTTGCTGTTGTTGCTGCTGTTGTTGCTGCATCTTTGGCTGGCAAAGTGTTTGGGAATCTGTGTCGTGGTTTCTGTGGGATAGTGAAAGTGTTGGATTCCGTGTGGCCTTTGACACAGGTCACAGTGCCTTCGAAAAAGCACCTCATATTGACAGAAATTACGGTTTTCCAATTCATATCATACGTGTCACTCTAGGGTATTATATAAATTCAAGGTGTTATAATTTAGTAATGAAATATGTAACATGCTGAAGTAAAGTATCCAAAAGTATCCAACATCAAGCTTTTTAAGTTAAACGGTCAACATATTGTTGATATATTTAAAAAAAAATTTTAAAATATATATATGGTAAATAAGATACATTTGCAATAAACAGAATTTATATATAAATTTATTTTTAAATTTATTTATAAGTTTAACAAAGTGTGCAGATTTTATTTTTTTGGCTAAAAATTGTAAAACAAGATATTTTTCTCAAAAAATAAAAGCTTCAGTTCAAGATATGAAACATTTTTATTACTTGTTGAAATTTGAATAATACAATGACTAAATTATGTTTTTACTTATTTATGTTATTGTGCATTTGTATTAAAATATTTGTTTTATCAGGAGAAATCATATTTTGCACTCCAATGATTTATATTAATTCAGGTTTAAAAATTTAAATTCATTATTATATTAATTATTTTTCCTTTGAATTTGAGTTGTCTTCGTTGGCTCTATTTTAATAAAGTTGGTCTATATTTCTAATTATCACTAGTTGGTTAGTCGCAAAATCCTTCCCACGTCTGTCTGCTTATCTGGCGCTGCTAATCAGGCTAACAACTATGGCAAATAGCTTAATTTGTAAGCCTTCTCGCCAGATTTCCAGATTGCCATCTTCGGGCTGAGTGAGCACTGAGCAGAGAGAAGAGAGCGGAGAGCGGAGAGCAGAAAGCAGTGAGAAGTGAGTGCGAGTACGTGCAGTGAACTAATTAGGCAACCCACGTTAAGACGCTGCTAACACGGTAACACGATAGTAACAGGGCTAAGTCAAAGTCACAGTCGAAGTTGGCTTGAAAAGTGGCAGCTGTTGGTTCGTTGGTTTGTTGGTTGGTTGCTTGGTTGGCAGGCCAACTGGTTGAATGCAAAAGCGATGCTTAAGCTTCTCACATTAATTATTTTTGCATCTAAAATATTGAGTATGGGCCACAGTTATGATAATTTCCCAGTCTCGGCCTGGTTTGCAGCTCGGAGTCAGCAAAGGGGGACAGGAGCAAGAACAGGAACAGAAACGGGAACGGGAACGGGAACTGGAATAAGTACCTGCTGTACCTGGTGTATTACAAGTAATTTCCTTAATGATGTTGCACCGCTGTGGCATTATCTTGTTTTGCCCCTGCCACATGGATGCGTCTACCTTTCCTCCCCTCCCTCCCCCTCTTAGTTCTCCTCCAACTGCTGTGGCCAGTGAGGTCTCTACTGATAATTTATGCAAAATATATATATGCGAGTTTCGAGTTTCGAGTTTCTGTCTCGTGTCTCGAGTCTCGCTCGATTCTCTCGATTCTCACATGCAACTGAAAATGCATGTAGAACTTTCCCACTTTTGGAGGTGGTGCTCTCATGGTGCTGTGGTGCTGTGGTGCTGTGGAGCTGCCTGCTTCCATCTGGTTAGCTTGTTTTGGTCGCACTCTGTCTGCTTATGTATATGTAGTGTGTGTGTGTGTGTTAGTGTGTGTGGTCCAATTTACACGATTTCACTTTGGTAACTGGTAGTTGATAGCTGCTTCTAATGCTTCTCTTCCCCTACACGAACTCCACCCCTAAACTAGTCGCATTTATGGTTAGTTGGTTAGTTAGTTGTCTGTGCAGTGAATTAACTAATGACCAACTTTGCACACAAACGCATCAGTCAGTCGGACAGTCAGACAGTCGGACAGCTGGGCAGTTGGACAGACTGACAGACTGACAGACAGACTGTCGGACTGTTTAACAGAGAGGGGCACATCGACTGTCCTCATAGGGTAATCACTTGAGTGTATGCAACACGAACCATACCCAATATGTAATTAATTTAGTTAATTTCAATGTAGACTTTTTGCTTAAAAATTATGTAAACAAGCAACTAAAGTGGCTAATTGGTGTGGCCATTAGTTAAGCCTTTTAAGCCACGTCAGCTTCAGATATTCTCCTCTTTCTCTTCTCGTATTCTACTATTCTCATATTCTCGTTGTCGAGTCGATTGCATTCGCATTACGCTCAAGCCTTAAACTCACTCGCATCCATCCATTATCCTTGAGTATTTTACAAGTGTTTAACAACTAATTAAATGCCTGGCGTATAAGTATCTACAAGTTTGTTTTCCCGAGTACTTCAAAGTAGTCGAAGTAGTCGAAGTATTCGAAGATGTTGCGCTGCCAACGCGTTTTTAATTAAGTTTTTGACACTTGCGAACTTAACACAACTACGAGTGCCGATAACGATAGCGATAACGATAAGGTCTCTAAAACTGTTTGCCCTCAGCTTAATACTTGTTAATTCTCCATTAGCAACCACTGCTTGTGATGAAGAGCAAAGAAACAAGAAGAATTCCAAGCAACTTTTCACTTGCAGTCACTTGCAGTTGAGGAGATTCAGTTGATGGATAATAATTTGGAGTTTGATTGGACTAGAGATTGCAGCTGATAATTGAAGATAAATATTTGTCTGAAGGTGCAACCCTTAAAGACAACAATGGTAACTGTCATAATTGATACTATTTGTATTAGCCAAAGATTTCAATTTATTACGGAAAATTCAATATTAAAAATACTTGATATTTTCCACTAAATTTAAACGTTATATTTTACATGTCATTAAACAGATAATTGATTTTAATAAAGAAAAAATAATATTTTATTGTTACTTCTAGCGTTTAAATCCGAACTTGGTTTCTGTTAAGATCAAATCCTAATACTTTAAACTTTAGATTAATATAAGTCGACGAATTCAAATTAATTTTAATGAACTCTAATAATATATTATAAATAATTTAATAGAAAAAGAAAATGTTTAAAGATAATTTGTTGAAAAGCTTACATTTTTAAATCGTTCATGTAATACTAGAACTCTTTCTAAAATGTATTATTTAACATTTGCAAATATTTCAATACATTCTATATTCATAACTCATAATCAAATCAATTTAATGGACTCCTGCATTATTTTTAATTACGAGGTTTTAAAACGTCTCCAACTTAACTTTAATTATCGCCTTTTAAAGTCGACTCTTTGTCTTTCTATGCTCGGAACAGAGTCAGCTCAATAGAAGAGCCTGTCAAGTGGCAAGTCCCCCTCTCTACCGCCCCACCCAGCACCTACAGCGGAGAAAAGCTTCTTTTTGAAAATGTTCGTATTCGGTGGAAAATACAATGTGTTTCGCCGCTCGGCGACGCCTTTGACATTTTAGCAAGTTGCATAAAATAAATGAAAAACTGCTTTACGGAAAACACTTAGCATTTGCATTTTGCCTTTGTCGTGTCACTTTTGGCACAAGCTAAATGAGAGGGGTGACAGGGGAATGGGGTTAACAAAAAGCAGCCCCATCTCTAGCCAAGTGGTTGTTGGTCCTCGGCACCAGCGACTTTCACCTGGGAATTACCTTTGATGTGCTGTAAAATGGTATAGGCAAAATGCAAAATGTAGTCCAGAGGTTTTTGCGGCTTTCACATTCTTCGTTTTTGTGTTATTTTATTTTTTTTATTCCATAAGCGAAAGCTCAAGACAGGTGACAGTCACTGACAGGTGAGTCACCGAGTCTACAGCGGCTTCGAGCAGGGCAGGAGGTTCAACAAAAGGGTTTTCAAACGCTCTTCGGGGGCTCAACTCGTATCCTGGCATCAGCACGTGGTCTGCTCGTCATTGGGTTTAATTTCCGCTGCCGCTGGTGATGGCAACATGAGGCATGAGGCAGCTGAGACATGCAGACATCCCGCCGCTTGAAATTGAAATTCCTGTGAGCTGCCCCCAACCTCCCACTTCGAAACTGAACCGAACTGAACTGAACTGAACTGGGTCACAGTCGATCACAGACAGCCGAAAAACTACACGACGCCCTGGACGAGAGTTTGTCTTGGCATTTTGGGTATTTATTGTGACATTTTTATAGGGAGCACACACGCACACGCACACACACACACACACACACACACCTCCTTTACACACTCACATCGAACGCACTTCGATGTGGGGAATAAACAAAGTTTCGGGCTGCATTTGGTGATTTCCTGTCCCGGTCGCTTGTCTGACATTTTTATGTTTTATTGTTTGAATTTTCTGTATGTCTTTCTGTTACCCCAACCCCTCCCTCCTCCCACCTCCTCAATTTCCCGCTGCATCGACTGTTGAAATTTTTGAATATTAAAGTGATTTAGCGCTCGCCGTGCGCCAAGTTGAAAAATTGTGAAAAATCGTTGTCTCTAGGTGGAAAACACAGTCAGACATAGAAGATATGTTGCTTGCCTCTACACTGAAAGAAACAACATGTTCAAATATCAAGAATATTCAACTTATATAGTTTGTTCTTATGATAAGACAATTTTTAGGCAAAATTACTAATGTTAATAATATAATTCTTAACAATAAAAATATTAAATTTTTAGGAATTTTGTATTGCCAAATATTTTCAGTTGGAATCATAAGTTCCAAATCATTGCTACCGTGTACAAATATAATAAATCTATAATATTTTTAATAAAATTTTTGAATTCGTTTTGTTTTTAAAATAGTAATATTATTAATTTATTAATAAGAATTTGGTCATATTTAGAATGTTTCCATAATCAACAATTCTAACAATTCAAATATGAAGTATTGATATTCCTAGCTTTTTTTAACAGTGTATGCAACACACTCGCCTGGCCATGTAATCCATAAAACGTTTTAATTAATGACAACAATATGCGGCATTCTTTTTAAGAAGACCAAGAACCCGTAGCAAAGGGAGGGGGAGAAAGTCGGAGAATTCGTGTAAAATTTTGACATACGTTGGAGATTTGTGTGAAAATGGTTTAGTCGCTGGTCCGTTGCTGTCATCGTTTATCGCTTATCGTTTATAATGCGAATGAATTACGACTCGGTTGTGTTTTCTCTGTGTAGGCGTTGAAAACCAAATCCAAAGACATCACATAAACTAGAGAGACGAACTGGGGAAGAAGTCAATTAAGTCGGCTCAGTTTGACAAACATTCGATCAAATCAGCTGACACATTTGCCAATATCACAACAAATTGACGTATCGATTCGCAATGCAAAGAAAGATACATTGTAATATAATTATAGATACTCATTAAATAGTTAACTGATTTGTTTTTATATTAGATATTATATATATGTTTTCTTTAGCTTTATAAGTCTTTATCTGACCAATTAATCGATATATTAACTCTTAAACTTTTATTTTTGTAGATTTAGATGACGTAAAAGAATTAAAATATACATAGTAAAATATTTTACTAATTTATATATAATATATATGAATAAATAATTAAATCAATAACATACGATATAAAATACCTGCTTTTATAAATGACATATATAGTATTATATATTGTTTATATTGAAACCTCCACTTAGCCTCTCTCAGAGCTTTCTCAGAGCTTTCCGGGCAGCTAAGCAGGAGTTGAAAAGGGTTTGAACTTTGTTATTTTCCCCCTTTCCTTTTCCTATTGTGTCACTTATCCTTCCCCTTGCCCCTGTTACTGCCCCTAAACTGGATGATCAATTTCAATCAATCAACTACTGGAGAGCTGCCTAGCTGCCCCATATCAAAGTCATGACGTATTCCCCCCACCGCCAGAAGTTTGGCGGATTGGAGAAACCTTTATTCATCGACAGGCATAAGATGAGGGAAAGTGAAAGAATGGGGAATGGGGACTGATTGCGAGATCTGCGTAAAGTTTACACAAATAATTTGTGTTTATTTTAACAGCTATTGCGACGCTTAATGTCCCAAGGCTCCGACAGCTGTGACGCTTCCCACGCGGCACTTAATGTCCTCCAGTTGAAGGCTGAAGGACTAAAGCACTGCAGGACTGGAACCGAATCCACTCTCTGATTATGCAAAGAAACGTTTCGCATATCAGACAGACAAACAGACGGACAGACAGACAGGCAGACAGACAGACCCGATGGACGAATTCATGTGCTGTAATACGCTGCGTATGCGTGATGTCCAGCATTAAAGCCGTAAATGGCAGCCAATTAGAAGAGATTCAGTTCAAGTACTTGGAGTATCAGGCATAACATAATTTCGCGTTTAACCTCAGGCAGCCGCTGCATCCGAGCAACGTTAACCCACCGCACACCTCCCATCCCCCCTTCAACTTGCGGCCTGCGGTTGCCGCCCCGCCCACCAAAGTGACCCTTGAGTGTGGCACAAATGCTCAAGCCACATCATGGCCAGCTCATCGATATCAAGTTATTAATGGCTAATGAAGATAGAGAGTGAATGAGATTGTGTGGGAGGTAGGCGGTGGCGGTGAGAGGGAGGCAGATACAAGGCAGAGAGGGAGAGAGAGAGAGAGAAAAAGTTACCAGCAGCTCAAGTAGCAACTTAATTTGGTAAACAATTTGCGATTACATAAGCAAACATGGACATGAACTAAGCAAATGGAAGCTGCTCGAGTTTGTGATACCCTGTAGTGGGAAAACATTTAAGTAAATTTCATTTTTCAAATAATAATTAGAAAATAAACAAAATTGATGTGTAAAAGTCTCATGTATATTTAATTTCAATAATAATCATTTAAATTAAAAGTTATACTTTGATTTATGGTATATATAAAATTGGAAAATAGTTGTAAATAATAGAAAACATTATCCTAATTTTGGACTGCACTCCTACTAACAATTAAAATCAGAAATTTGCGTTTTTATTAAACATTTCAAACAACATAAATAAATTCAACTTGAATTATTTGAAGAAAATTATATGTATTTTATGGTACTTTCAGAATTAAATATGTTTTGTACATAATTTTCTGTTAGCTAATTTTAATATTCCCCAAAAATGCTTACACTGTAATACAGGGTATGCAAATGTGGCACAATCGTGTTGCTAAGCAGCATTTAGTTCATGATATGCCCCCCACTCCGCCATTTGCCCCCGCTTAACTAAAACTCCCGGGCAATCATCCGCAGAGAAAGCAACATCCAAGCCAAGCAACAATGTGGTTGTTGTTGCTATCATTGTCCTTGTCATTGTTGTTGTTGCTGTTGTTGTCGTTCCTTCTGCTCATTTTGCCACGGGATTTAAATGCAAATTTCTGTCGACATCGACGACGCACTAAATGCGACTTGCAAATTAATGAAATGAACCTTTAACTTGAGTTTAACTTGGCGCCTTTTACCAGTGAGATAAGGCGCCGGCAGCAGCAGCAGCAAGCAACAACAACGACAACAACAACAACAATGAATCCAACTGGCAATTGGAGCATAAACAGCAACAACAACTATGAAAATGGCGCCCAAGTTTAAACAAAGTTGATTATGCATGCATTTGGTTTCAACACAGCACTGTGAAATTTTGGCAACGCTCATTTTATAGCCACGCCTTCAGCCCTGACGCCCCTACCAACAGCCCCCCCTTAGCCACACCCCCTCAAACACCCCTCCCTCCCCTTATCCCTCCCATCGAAGGGAATACAGCTTTTTGACTTTTGCATTTTGTTGCGCAATTTTGAGACGAAAGTTCAACTTGTTTCCGCATTCGGATCTTTTCTCTTTTCTCTCGTGTTTAGTTCTGTTCTGTTTTGGGGTTTTGTTCTTCTTGTTCCTGTTGTTGCTTTGATGGGTTTGGTCTAATTTGTTAGCCTGGCATAAAGCAAATGCTTTATGGTCATGAAGTGCGAAAGTGGAAAATGTGAAACAGTTTTTATCTCCAAGATGCCATCAGCTTAAATTTTGTGAAGAGAATATTTTGTTGCAAATACAAATATTCCAAGTTAATCTGCAGACAGTATTTCAGAGAGCACAAGTAGCCTAAGAGATTGCCAACATAATGGATGAGTAATGACCGAAGAAAAAGAAAGAAGAAATCTGTAAGCAGATTAGATGTAAAATTCGTTTAGCTCTGATTTATATTTCATCAAAACCAAATTCAAATAAGCTGCTGATTTGAATTGCCAACATTTTTAAGATACTTTTACCAAGAGTTTCAGCATTTTAATATTCTGTATTTGTTCGACTTGACTGACAGCAATTGCCTTAATTTTTCAGTTGGTTTTGGAGCGACTCTTCAGTTTAGGTAAATAAGACTTTTTAACATTGATGCTAAATTAATTTGATTAAAGAAATTTGTAACAACATAAATGTTTAACGTTAATGTATTAAAGGCTAATTGTAATTTTATAATAACATATTATAAATCAAATGATTTGTTTCTTTTATGGTTTGTGCTGATGTTAAGAAAATAAATATTCGAATTAGACAAACAATTTCAGAAAATTTTGTCTCAACTTTGCATAGAGTTTTACATCCAATTTTTAAATTGTTAAGGATAAAATAATTATTGATATATAGGAAAATAAAAGATTAATTTGTTTTCTAAAAATAAATTAAAGTAAAGTAAAGTAATCACATAATACATGGTTACTTTTATACAAGTTGTAATTTTTTTAATGGCAACATGAACCATTTCTATTTATCCAATTGTCTCTATTGCAGTCGACGTCTTCAGACTCAAATGAATCTAGACCAATACCCTGTATTAATTAGAGACTTTGGGCTTAGTTTGAGTTGTCATCCCTTCGTTTATTCAACTATTAGCAGCTTGCCGATTGTCGAGACGTGATGCAAATTGCTGCCAGCTAAAATAATTGCTTTGGCACACACGCTCCGACCGCAGCATCCCCCTTCTGATCTTTTCCCTTGCCGGGTCAGCCTTGTGACCCCAAAAAGTGAACCCAAAAAGTTGGACGTTGCCAAATGTATACGAGTAAATGGCAATGCATTTAAATTTGCTCAGCTTTTGCGCTCCGATGCTTTAACTTTTGACACCTACGAATGTGCAAGAGTTGTGTGTGTGTGTGTGTGTGTGTGTGTGTGTGCGGCATAGAATGGAGGGGCATACATCCGCAGGGCAGAGGGAAATCCCCGAATGCCGCAGGAAGCAATGAATTCATTCATTTGTTTACTCGCTCAAGTGGCAACTTCATTTTGTAAACACTTTCGTTTACATGCAACTTTTTCGTGCACCCAAAAGAACTCCAAAAACAGCAATCAGAGTGTTGGGGTGCGGATGGGGATAGGTGGGGGTGGTGGTGGAGACTGGGTGGTTGACGGAAGGGTTGTGTAAGGCAGGCCACAAGTTACATATCCTTTTACACACAGTCGACCGCTGAAGGACCAAAACGCGACTCTGGCGATGCTGCCCCCTCTGCTCCCCCATTCCCTGTTCCCCTTCCTCCAACCTACTTGCCACACTGCTCTTTGAGTTTCTTCTTAGTTGTTGCTGTTGTTGTTGTTGCTTCACAGCTTCGCTCGGTAGGTTTTTGGCAAAAGTTTCGTGTTTTACTTTTAGTTTGTGGCTTTCCTGGTTTTATCTTCAACTTAATAAAATGCCGTCAACAGTTTTAAATGCAAATTTTCAGCTGCTGTCGCTCTACTGCTGCTGCTGCTTCCAGAGCCACAGCCACTGCGTGTGGCTGCAATCCCTGAAGCACCACCCCCTCAAATCCCCTCCCCCGGCAATCCTTCCACTTCACCCACTTAGCACAAATGAGACTTGCAAATGATTATGCGCTTTGCTTGCGTAAATCTTTAAGTTCTCTCTCCGTGTGTGTGTGTGTGTGTGTGTGTGTGTTAGAGACTGTGTGTGTGTGAGAGGTCCCTGATCCTTTGGTATGCGTCCTGGGATAACTTTAAGATATTTTATCAATTTTGAGGCAAGTTTGTGCAGCTGCGAAAGTTGCTCCCAGTTTTTGAGGTGCACACATTTGGTTTCCAGCGAGTTGGCAACCCTGCCTGAACTTGGAGTAGATATGTATATGTGTATGTGTGTTTAGTTTGTACTGTGAGAAGGTCAAGTATGTGCGGTTAGGGGAGCATTTAAGTTGATATCCCCGCTCCTTGGGAATGTTTGCAGTTTGTCCCAGTTAATGAGTTGGAAATGCAAAGTTTTCCCAGCCTGCAATGAAAATGAGAAGCTGCTGGCAGAGATTAAAACTAGGTGCTCTCAAATGGAGTTGTTGACCTCCGCAAATTCTACAAATACTTGTGATGATAATAAAATGAGCTACAAGAATTTCTCAAATATTTTTAAATGCTTTTCAAACAGCTTAAATAGTCGACAACTTTTACTATTCCACACTTAAGTTATCTCATTTTCTCGATATTTTTCTCGACAGCCAAGGAAAAAGTTTTCTCGGCTTTGTCAAGGACTCCACAAGGAGCACAATAGCTGGCAATCATATCCATGTTTCATTTTATTAAACAATTCAATTGAATTGCGCAAACAGCAATAAAAGAACAAACAAAAATATTATATATATATTTATATATATAGCTTATCAGAAGTGTCAAAGCAATCAGCAGAGAAAAGCTAAAAAAGTTTCTGGAAAAACTTCACAACACGTACACAGGAGGCGTTAGCATGCCACGCCCACACTGAACAACACTTCTAATTAGTGGGGAAAAACAAAAATAGAACTCGGCGCGGAAACAGGGACTGAGGTCCATACAAATTTATGATAATAATTCAACAACAAGAAACAAGTGCAACCAAAAAACAGAAAAAAGATATACAAACAAAGAAAACACAATTGAAAATTTATTTAAATCACCAAAAAAATATGAAAATGTTCGCATGTAAAGTAATTAAAAAGTTTGCCACGCATTTATGGATTTTGTTTTGACCCCAAAACAATAACAAGAACAAAACTAAGAATAAAAGTTGAAGGACAAAAGAAATCAGTTGAAATTTTAATTAGAAAGTAAATTTATTTTGGGGTTAAATAATCAACGAGGATGTTTTCAGGATGACATAATTTGTAGACTTTAGGGTCTTAATTATAATAAGCATAGAGTTTAATCGTAATGTTCGGAAAGAATAAGAAATATATGTACAGTTCTAAAATAAAATAGTTATATAATTCAAACACATAATTTAATAATATATATTTTGATTATAAGTAATATAATAAAGATGAATTTTAAATTTTCTAATCAGTATAGATGTTCCTTAATTTTCCTGGAGCAACGTGTTTAAATTTGTAGCTTCGTTAAAAGAATTTTACACAGAATAGGAAATAAAACATGCACATACATATGAGATAAATAGAGAGAGTGAAAGAGAGAGAGAGAATGAGAGACAGAGCTCACTCTTTGTTGGCAAAGTTTAATTAGCTGGCACATCTGCGGCGAATGCGGCGTATGCTTAATTTCGCTAAAAGCGCGCGCTTAGCGTTTTCACTTAAATCATTCACATTTGCATTAGCCTCGTTTGCCACGCCCCTAATGCAAATCGTTGGCCACTTTGTTGCCAACTAACGAATCTATACAACAGCAACTAAAAGAGACTTGAAATAGCTCTAAAAAAAAAAGTGGAAATCACGAGTGCCGACCCTTCAAATACTCTTTTTAGAATTTTTAGAATTAAGTTCGTAATGTCTTCCTGTTCTCACTATTTCTACCACAATTCTTTTACAGATAGTTAAGGGAACCTTTGCTAGAGTATAGAATGTGAATTGTGGATTGAGAAATGTGTGTTAGTTGTAAAAAACTCTCTTGGGTAAAACAATACAACAACTGCTGCTGGAAACAAGCTAAAAAGTAGCTAAAAGCTGAATTTCCGCTTGGCTTGACTTGGACGGCTTCTTAAAATGTCTAGATGGTTTGAATGCTTTGAATGGTCCAAATGCTCTGAATGGTGGCTCCATTGTGGGCCAAAACTGCAATAGCAGGCAACTCAAACAATGAGTTGAAGAAAAGCGAGGAAAATGAGTCAAAGAAACGCAAAGCTTGTTGCATTAAGAGCTTTCAAATGAGGTTTACTTAATGGATAATAAGTTAATTCGCTTGTAAATAAGTTGGTCAAACTGAGCACAAAGAACGATAAACATATTTTTAAATTGCGTAGGAAATGCAATCTATGCAATACTCTGATTAAAGAGTTTAAACCAACTCAACTCTCAGGTCTCCTTCTCTAACTGCTTATTAGCATTCCAAAAGCATAATTCCGAATTTAAATTGCAATAATATTAATGGATGGCGTCGAGTGCTTAGTTAAAAGCCAAAGCCAAATGCAGCCGCATTTTCATTGCATAATTTGCCGCGTTGCAACGCGTTGCATGTTTATTTATGAAAGTGTCGCGGCGCCACAAGATGAGCCTCAACTTTGATATCCAAATCGCTGGGGGAAGGCAAAAGGGGTTTTTATCTCTAATGCATATTCAAATTGTGAGTGTTAAAACTGAATGCAAATTAACAGACTATTTAAATTGCAGCTGCTCCGAGCAGAGAGATTTTTGTGGGTTTAATTGAATTTTCCCTCTATTCGATACGAAGAGAATGTCAAATAATTGGGGAAATTCGAAATGTTGTTGAATTCGCAATTTGTGTAAAATTTGGTCGAACTTTAAATAAATCCAAATACTTGTTGCTAATTAATTTAATTATAAATATTGCATATTTCACTTAAAAATGATGACTATAAATATTTGTATCGAAATCGCAATTAAATGACACTTTAATCTTAAATTCATAAACGGATATATAGCATGCATTATTTAACAAAGTGGGTAAAACTTTTGCCATATATACGAGCCACGCCCACACGGCCTACACAGCCCACAACCAACAGTTCTATAGATGCGCATAAATATAATGAAATTAAATTAAATGCATACGTTGCGCATACGCCATGTTAACTGTTGCTCCTTGGTGTGGCAAGCGTGGCAAGTGGATCGTGGCAGTGGAGAAGAAGAGACAGAGGAAGGGAGGGGGGTGGGGGAAGAGGGAAGGGGGGGATTCACGTGGTAAACGTGTTAACGACCTCCATGGCAAAAGTTTTGCCTCCTTTTGGCAGCTTTTGGTTGCGTTGCAATTTCATAAAAATTAAATAGAAGCTGCAAAGCGATAAAAATGAAACAGGCCAGCCCTGAATGTGTGTGTGTGTATGTGTTTGTGTGTGTGTGTGTGTGGGCGTGGCATGCCTGTAAAAATTATGTACTTAATAACAGCTTCAGCAACTTTACTTAATGTTATGGCATTTATGAAAATGCAAAACTTGTGTTCCTGCCACGTCTTTGTGCAACGGCACTTCGATGGCGCCACCGCCCCCCTCCCCACCCCCTCAATTTAGTGGCAAGGGTGGCAGGGTGGCAGGGTGGCAGGGAAAGTGTGAATTAACGCCGCCATTCCACGAATAATGAGTACAACTTTTGAATATGTTAAGTTCAACAAATGTTATTCAACTTGCTGACTTCAGTGCTAAACTTTACACTTTACACAACAAGAGCTACTTCCCAAGACTTTCGTTTGAAATGGTTTCGTGAGTTTCTTGATTGAAATAGATAGAGATATAACACTGAGCATAGTAAGTATTGCCTTTCTGTGTATAAAAAGGTGTCCAGTGTTTAAATTGGGAAAAATAAAATATATTCATTTCTAACTTATAGTTTGCCCATTAAAGAAATTACACACAATTAAAATTCTTCACATTAACATTGTTAAACACTCAACGCTGTGAGATAAGTTATCATATGCTAAATAATCCCATTCAACTGCACTTAATCTCAATATATGTATGTGACTAAGAACTTCCTATAATTTAATGTTCATCTTTAATTTCTTTGTACATAAATTAGCTACAAATAAAGACACTCATCTGCCTTGATTGCCATAGAGAAACAAGAAACTCGCTTAAAGACCTTTGGAATGACCCTTTTGGTCGACTGTCAGTCGGACAGTTGCCAGCATTTAGCCAGAAATGCTGTTATTCCCAAAATGCCCAAATGCCGGACAAAGCAGCTTCCTCCGCCGGATGCACAGCTCACGTCCAGGACTCAATGAGCCGCAAACTTATTGGAAATTATTTGTACGTCAAACGATTAGAGGGCCAACTGTTTGTCTGTCTGTCTGTTTGTCTATTTGTCTATTTGTGTGTCTGTCTGTTTGTCTATTTATCTGTTGGTCTGTTCGACTGAATGCTAATGCTGATGTTTGCCACATTAAGTTGATTGGCCGCAATCGAAGCAAGAATCTGCAATTGTTGAACGCATAATTACGAGGCGAACGTGAGTGAGGGCCAAGAAATTCAGCTAAATGCCAAACAATTTAACAGGGCCAAGGGAAAGTGCAGTCGATTTGTCAAGAGGACGTGGACAACCCTTCACTTTTGTCCCATCACATCTCATCTCATCTCTTCTCATCTCATCTCACTTCTTCTCGTCTCGTCTCTTGAGACAAAATCCAGCGATTTCCTGCGGATTTCCTGCAAACAAATTCTGGAGTTTGGTTTTGGTGTTGCGTTGATGTTGATGTTGGTTTATGTTTTCTTTTCTCGCTTCCCCCACTGTACTGTTTTTCCCTGTCCTTCCCCTTGCAACTCCGCAATCCCAACAAAGTTTTCGCAATCTAGTCCCAAGACTTGCAGACTTCTTTCATCTTCGAGTGTCTAGAGCTGAACGAAATTTCTTGTTTACGAGCAAATAGTTGTTGTTATTTTAAGTTTCATTTTGTTGTTCCAAGGACTCGAATGCACCATCAACTTCAACTTCAACTTCAACTACATCCAGGTCCCCACAACCAAGGCGGAAATTAAGTTTCAAGGGAGCCATCTCAGCCTTTTTATTCGCCCCATTGCTGTCCTCGTCAGGGACTTTTTCACTTGGCGGCGATAAGTGCGATTTTTGACGATTTTCTTGCTTTGATGAAGGCCGGAGATAGAGGAATCCTCATCTGCTTCTCTCTCTCTCTCTTCTATCTATTCTACTTGCCTACACTTAACTTGCGTTGCCTTTTTGTGGCATTTATTGTGCGAACTGTCGAACTGCTTGAGACCGCCAAAAAAAGTATCTACAACAACACTTGAGACTTGAGTTCACTCCGATTGAGCTGCTTGTCGGAGAAAACGTTAAAGTTATCTTATTTTCCTCTGGCTCTGGCTCTGGCTTTGGCTCTGTTTTTGTTTTTCGCCGCAACTTTAATGAGTTGAACTTGAAACTTGCGAGTTTGGGAGCTGAGCACTTCCTAACAGTCCTGAAAGTCCTTCGGAAGTCCTGCAATTGCAGTTGTAAATACAATTTGTAGTGCAGATAAAAAGTATATTGAAGTAAAGCAACTGCCTTTGTATGTGCTTAATCAGCAGGAGCTTTGACTGCATCTAGTTTGCAGAGAAACAAAAATAAAGAGCTTTGAAGGTCTCTCAATCAAACGGAGCTTTGACCAAAGTCATACAAAACAAAAGACCACTGAATGTGTTTAATCTGATGAAGCCTTGACCCAACAATGCTCAGCTTATTTACTTCTAAAAAGTTGAAGAAGTGAAGCAGTTTTTGAAATGGTTCTGAGTAACCAAAGGATTGCATTGGGCCAAGAACCATTGCATAGACTTGAATGCAAATTGCCTGCAGGACTAAAATGGCATTCCGCTTAAAAATCGGTTCAGTTTTCACAGAGTTATGTTTGACGACTCTTCAAGTCAAAATATTTGTACAATTTAACATCAGATTTTACAAGAATATGAAAGATGCCAGAATTAAGTTAAATTCCAATATAAGAAGTTGATTAAAAGAGAATATTTAAAATTTAAAATGATCAACTTTCAAAATATCAAAGATCCAGGGGTAAAATATAGTTATTAATCTTTCCAGTGTATTTGTATGTATTTTACTTTTTGCTTCAATCCCGTTTGTAGCCTACTTCAAGGTGTATTTAATCTCCAAGTTCCCGAATCACCTGAAATGCCATCAACAAATACAAAATATAAATGAACACAGTCCAACTGCACCTCTCATACTTCCCGTCTCTTCCTCTGTAAGTCTTTCTCTCTCGCCGTGTCCATTTCCCAAAGCCCATAACTTTGGGCTAAAACGTGACCTGGTCATTTCCCTAATGTGGGCGTTAATGTAGTTACCAAAGAGACTGCGAGAGACGAAGAAATCGCACCACACAATTTCTGGTAGTCGTCATTAATTACGCATATTTTTGCCCACTTTGGGAGGAGCTGAAATTCTAGCAGCTGGTGTTCAACTGAGGCCCCGGGAGCATTACAAATTGGCCCCCCGGTTGCCGTGGGATCTGAAAATTTCATTAAATGCGCAAATATTTTCAGTTTTCCAGCTCGCGATTTTTATTCAATTTAACAATTTTTTATTTGATTCCAGCATTTGACTGTCTTTTTTCCTTCATTTTATTTGCAGCTTCTTCCACTTTTTTTTGACAGCCGCATGTGTCAGCAGTTTGTGTGGACCAAGGGCGACTGGGAGGAGCGGAAAGCGATGATATTGCATAACCAGCAGGAATCAGGAATCAGGAATCAGGAAACTGAAAACTGAAAACTACGAAGTGAGCTGCAAAATGACAACATGGAGTGGGAAAGATTCGGGACGAGATTTGAAATACAGAATTCGGAATACGGAAAGCAGCGCTGTCGACGGCTACACGCGTCAACAAGAATTTGGCAGCTGATTTGTTGATAGATAGAATTTGCCCACTGTATCCCCCACCCACTCTTTCCACAGTGTCCCCACGTGTCGCGTCCATTGTCATCGCCATTTATGCGCTTCGCTGGGCATGAGTTGGGTGTAGTGAGGTTGTAGGGTGGTTCTGGGTGGTTCTAGGGTGGTTCTCGGGTGGTGGTGAGGATGTAAGGGGATGTGGTCTTGTGGGGAGCAGCCTACGAAAAAAACTTTGCACAAAGCGAAAATTCTATCTGACGACTGTCGGAGCATGCAAAAAAAGAAGGAAAATAAAACGGAGGCAGCACTAGGACTATGAGCAGCCACAGGACACGCATGTGGGCCGCCAACAGATAGATAGATAGATAGATAGACAAACTAAAGACAAAGTAAAAAGAAATGCCACACAAAAAAATTGAACAATAAGCCGACAAAAAGTGGCTCTGTAGATGGCAGGCAAATCGTCGTTACGCATTTTATGGTACGAGTATTTCTCCTTTGCCAACAAACGCATCTCACAGCCTTCCAGAGAAATCATTTTATTTTGCTGACTGTCGTTACTAAAATTGCCTATTGCTACTGCGGTAAAGTCGCAGCAGGCAACCCAGTAGGAAATTCAGCACACTGCCAGAGAAAATGCTGGACTGTGCGATTTTGATATGTTAAGCTGTCGAAATACAATTCTCAATTGAAACAAAAATTGTGTGAAACTCAGTTTATAAAACAAATATATATAGTGCGATTCGCCTTTTGATTTAATTAATAAAAGATAAATAAAATATAATATATACAGAATGTGCTAATTATTGTTTAAGTTTATTATACAGAATCAAAAACAAATGTGAGAATTCTGAAATATAATACTTGATTTGACAATGTTTTTATTAACCAGTTTTAATTATAAAAAGTTTTTATTTGTTGCCTGGGTAAATCGCAAGCTTTATCTACATAAATAGTTTTGTTAAAAGTATACATTTTTAAGCTCCCTGCATAAAATCTTCAATTCACCACTGGGCCTTAACTATGAGCATGCCAAGAAACACTTAGAAAAGGAACGACCTTCTCCGCTTTGGGTTCATCATCCGAATACGCCCAAGTTTATGTGCTCCTACTACATTTTTATTATAGCTATTGCCGTGTTTTTCTATTTACTCGTACTTCCATCAACGAACCGCAGTCAACATCATGAAAATAATGACATAAGTGGCGCAAAGCCCAAAAACAATCGCCAGGAAAAATGTATAATAAAAGTGGGTGGGATATTTATACATTTTGTTTTTCAATTTCTCTGGCAATTTTGCATAAAATTGGCTTAGCTCGGTCCATGTCGAAAAGGACATGGTTCCTAGACAATGACCAGACATGAAACCGCCGTGATTTCTGAGGTAAATAAATCAGGGAGTGGGAGTATCTGATATACTATATGTATATATGTAACTATGGCACTTTTCGGCAGCGGAAAATTCAATTTGTTTTAGACATATCAAAATGTTGTCAGCCAAACGATTGATTCGGTTTGGTATTTCCCATTCCTTTTTTTATTTGCTGCCTTCCCTAAACTCACAAATTGAATTTATTTGCTGCGAATTTTCAATGCACACAAAGTGGAATTTTTGCCAGTTTCTAGGATACAACTGTATGTTTATTTATGTGTATGTGTGTAGTTCTGTATGTGTGTGAGTTGACAGGACATAGCTGCATTATTTGGTCCACTCGCTGGTTGAAAAATAATTCGATTTGATTCTATTTGCATTGCTTTGACGGATTTAAGCGGTTCACCGGGGGTTCACCGATGGTTCAACCGAGAAGTGTATTGCTGGTACAGGGGAAGTGTGGGGGGAAAATGACAAGGGAAGAGTTTAATGTGCTGGCAAATGTGTTTTGAATAATTTAAAGGTATAGTTATGGATAGATATGGTAAACAGCTCTTAAACTATTATGATGGTCAATATTATAGATTTACACTAGTTTACAAACAAACTTAAAAGTTAACTAACTTAAAAATACTTAATAGTTAGGCGAGTTGTTTTCCAAGAGTTAAACCTTTGTAATTAAATATTTCATTTATAGAATGTATCTTTTAATTGAATATTTAATATTTAAAATCGTAGACTCAGTTGGGAATCTCACTTGTTTTTCATTTTTACATACTTAGATGTATTATACGTATTATACTTAATATTTAGTAAAAGTAAAACCCTAATTTACTTGAATATATTTAATAGAGTGTCACATTTATAATAAACTTTATTTATTTAATGTATAAAATGTATATTTTTAAAGACTTAATTGTGTACGAGGTATCTCCTAGTCGAGCAGACTTATCTGCAATTTCTTCTTATGTTCGGCAACATCTGGTTACCTATCACATGTCAAAGTTATTTACGATCGCCTGAAAATTATTTACGAGCGACTCCGATGTCTCAAATGAACTAGAATCCACTCCAGAAACATTTTATGATCGCATTTGACATGGAAATAAAAAACGCAACAACACAAAGCAACTAATTGAAATATACTCTTATTATATACTCTTTTTATTAATACATTTTTACGCTTGAAAAACACGCCCACAACAGGGATGGGGATAACGGTAACGGGTAATAGGACAATGGTAACGGTAACGATAATGCCTCGCTAGGGTTAGTCCATGCAATTCCAAGGAATCCAACGAGGAACCCGTTAGCGAGGGCTTGTTATTTTTTATTTGTCATTTTTTGTTACCTTGCCATATGGTTGTAGATTTTTACGATGCGTCTGTCTCGACTCGTGGATCCGGAACCAGATCCTGTTTAGAGTCAGCTCGAGTTGCTGGAAACTTTTGACTGGAATGGCTTCATTAGGTAGGGAAGGTTGAGGGTTGATGGGTTGAGGGGTAGAGGGTTGGGGGGATGCTCGCATTTCTCAGTTACGCATGTGATGAGCAGGGAATGGGATTTTTGGCGACCATTTTATGATTAGTTGCCCTGTCGAGCTGAAGTGCCTACGATGTCATTTATTTCGAGAACCTTTTTCCACTGACACTTTTCACTTCTCACTTCTCACTTTTCACACTCCACTTTTCCGCTGTCCGCTGTCCGCTGTAGGAGACGCCATTAATCAAATCTTTGGACTTTTCATGATGCATTTTTAATTCAATTTCGCACAAGGCCTTTCTAATGGCCTCAAGGCGTGGCGCTTAATCGAATTTGCCTGACTAAAAGCAGAAGAAGTACTAGGAAGAGGAAATGGAAGTGGAAGAGGAATGGGAAATGGGAGTGGAAGAGGAAGTACCCCTCGAGCAGTAACAAAATATTACTTACTTTTGTCAATATTTGATTTAGCATTTCTGCCACTTTTACTGGCAACAGCAATTAAACTGCGTGCTTCAGAAACGATGAAAGGGAGTGGGGGGAAGGGGGGCGTGGCAGCGTAGGGGTAGTGCCATTTTGACAGCTGCCCCTGATGGATTTACAATGGGTCTCCATTTTAGGGAGGGGCAGCAGCATTCAGGTAAATTCAATTTCATTTCAATTTCAAAGTAATCTTACAACAAATTTAATATTTAATTTCGGGTCACAAACGTGGTCTTCAACTCAACGGTGAGGTTCATGGGGGGATGGTACACAAAAGGTGCCCCTACATATGATGATACTGCCCCCTACCAACATTTTTAAGCCAAACTCAATTTATTTTGGTAATAAGACAAAATAATGAGGGTCATTTGGCATAAATGATACAGGCGAGCAAAGCGAGAAAGGGGGTCGGTGGGTGACAATATGGGGGGCATGTCCATGGGGAGCTCTGTGAGTTATTGAGTGTGTTGCGTGTGTCCTTTAAGTTATTTGTTTGCCACGCTTTGACAAATTTGTCTTTGCCACAAATTCAGCTGAGTTATAAATTGAGATGCGGGCAACATTCGAGTGGCACGTGGGGCACCGAATTGTGATTCTCTGCGTTCGCAAATTCCCAGAAACTTGTTGGGGTTTCATTGCGAATACTCGATTTATATTTAGTTTTATACGAAAGTTCGCAGTTGATTTGGATTCTGTTCGATTGCTCGCAGATCAACAATTTTGCTTTCGCATCCTTCATCATATACGAGGACGACTCGAAAGCCCTTCAATTCGCCAGTTTAAATATAATCAGCCACTTGAACAGATGCGCATCCAAGCAAATGTTTATCTCCTTTATCTCTATCTCATTCTCCTCTCTCTTACTCTCTCTCTCCCTCTCTCTTTGTCTCCCTTTTGCCACTCAATTCAATGCACACATTGAGAGGACGCCAGCATTTTGCTTCCCGATTCCATCCCGATTCCCACTCTTCGCGCTATCGGTTTGAAAAATATTACGCATACGCTCCGCCACGCCCATGTTGCCACGCCCAACCGCCCACACTCCCACACTCCCACGTCTATCATACAATTCGCCAATTTTCATTCAAATAAAATCAGCGAGCAATGGTAAAAATTTCCGCGTCGAACAAGCAACGCGAAGGGCTGAAAAAAAAAAACTTTTTCAATATATTGAAAAGGATGAAGGACTTGGATTACCCTCGACGCTAGTGACAAAAAAAATACATCAAAAACTCGATATTTTCGGAAGTAATGTGAAATTAAAACGCAGTTACTTAAGACAATTTTTCTTTATTCAAAATATTTGTCAATTGATCGACAACACTACTCTACAAAAAGCAGAAAACATATTACACTATATTTGTAGACAATAAATAAAGTGTTTAAAATTATGCCTGACTGTTTAACAAAATTATACTTACTTAAATAAAAATTTAGTTAAGCATTATCAAAACTAAAGTCAAGTTTACAAAATTTTGATCTGATTATAACATATTTTTTTGATTATTTTATCACACCCCAAAATGTTATTTGAATATTTACAGGGTATACAAAATGGGCGAAAATTTCAACATCAATGGAAATGCGCAATAAAAGCGTCTATAAAAATCGGCTATGCACACACACGATATATGTATGTATGTTTGCAATATGAGAATCGCCGCATCCTCATCCAGTGGCCAGGTCCGTCCAGCATCCGCATCCGCATCCACATCCATATCAACTCCAGATCCAGATCCAGTTTCAGCTTCAGCGCCAGGATCGAATGCCGTGTGCAAAAGTAAATGGCGCACTTCGTTTAATTTTTAATTCCGTGCAGCATTATCCTTGATTTATTTTATAGGCAGCCTCCACGGTAAATTCAACAATTATGACTTTCAATGTGCAATTCGACATGGCGAAGGGGGCGACGGGGGGCAGAGGAGGGTGCAAGTGGCAGCATCGGATACAGAAGCCTTTCAGCTGACGGCAGCTGCGTCACAAAAAAATGCGCAATGCTTCTATCAATAGGGATGTTCCCTCAACTCACCCTACGGAATCCCAGCTCCAGCTCCAGCTCCAACTCCAGTTCCAGCTCCTGTTCATAGTTGTATTACCCATCGTTAGCCAATTTTTATTCCTTTTGCTGTTTGTTTATAGCGCATTTGTGGCCATGTCTGATTAACTGAAAATTTAATTCTTGCACTTTTCTAAGAGAAAAAACAGAATTGTTAAATAAACTCAGTAGTCTACACGTGAATACCCTGTAACTGATGTGAAATATATTTACTGGCAATTCATACTTCAGACACTTGTCATTATATTTATTTTGTATTTATAGTGCACAAATTATCAACTCAAATTTATTCATCTAATCATCATGTCAAAACAAAAGTCCTTCAAGAAATACTTAGAATGTACATTGACCTCAATTCACAGTCATTTGACAAGTTTATTATAAGCATAATTTATGGACATAAATTCTTGTTTTGTGGACGTAACTGAATTAAACGAAATTCATCGACTCAATTGCAAATATTTGCAATAGAATATGTCTAATTTGGTAACCAATATTTGAATATTTTACAGATAACATATTTGTAGGTCAATCAAATGATTGACATTTTTAGAATGTCTCAACATTTCTAGCAGAATATAAACTTCTTGTTCACTTGATAATAAAGTTAAAATAAAGGTCATAATTTAAAGCTTCATTTAACTTTATATAACAGTCAGCCAGCTGTTGTATGACCTTTAGTAGTCTAAAAAAATAAAGCCAATACTCCCGAAAAAAATTGGAATTTTCCAACAAATAAATGCGTGGATATTGTGGACCTGCCCCAATGTATAACAGATTGCGAGTGTTGCAGTTTCCAGATGCATTGGTGGAACGCATAATTTCATTAGTCTGAAAATCCATGAATATTGAGAGATTTATCAAAGTTAATTGAATACTATTCGAGTATTTTTTGATGCAATTATTTTTATGTGAATTTTCAAGTACGCACAACTTGAATTAACAGCAATTTGTTTGCTTAAATGCAGCGGGCATTGAATTAAGAAGAACTCGCTTGAAATTGCTGATAAACTGTTTATTGAGATGTATACCATATACAATCCTCCAATGTATATACACAGCCCACCCTTTTCCAAAGTTGTATCTACTTGTATTGTATCGAATTCAATAAGTTTACGAGAGCCTTAAAATAGGACAAGTGTCTGGTATCTTCGAAAAGAGCCTCCTATCATTTTATCGACACAATTGCCAGAGGCAGTGCCAAGTAAATAGCAACAAGAACAAGAAGGGATATGGAAAGCCTACACAATTTCATGGCCGATAAGCGGAAAATGTGGCACCGAAATAAAGGAAAACCGGAAACTCAAAAATTGCACGCGTCGCCGACGGCGCTTTGAATTACTTGCGAAGCGCCGATAAGCAGACAATGGAAAACTGCCAGGGAGAATGGGAGAAAGAAGGTGGAAAAGTGGAAGGGGGAAAGCGGGCTGGTTAAGGAAAACCGACTGATAACAGGTGAAGCAAAAAGTTAACGCCTCGCGGTTGCTATTACATTTTCAAAAATGGTTCAATAATAATTAATGCAAGTTTGCAATTAAATGCGTTGAATTCAAATTACGCTGATGACCATGACGGATACAGTTACTCATGCACACATACACACACAGCCGGACATGGTTCAGGCGAACAAAATGGAGTCAACTGTTCCCGATGAGCAGAGGCGCGACAAAAGGAGAAAAACATCATAAAAATATCTTTAAGAAATAATCAAACATTTGTATAAAGTTTTAAATATATTTCTTTAAAATCTTAATGAAATACTATTTAATATGTGACGTAATTATGAATGAATTTAGATATTGGAATTTCACATAGCATTTTTTTAAAGTCACTTTTTACTTTACAAATAATCATATTTGTTGATCTTAAATAAATGTAATATAGCTTATTTGTAGTACGAATTGATTGATTTATGATTGATAATTGCAAGAGTAACTTTAAGTCGTCATTTGTGTTTTAATGGAAAATGAGAGAAAATTAAATTTGCCATCCCTGAACTGACAGAATCGAGCGACGCCTCTGCTTGTCTGCATTATTGGCCAGGGCGTTGAGCGGCAGCTGATGATGTGGCCTGATGCCTTTTGTTTCTAGCCAGAATGGCAACACCAACAACGGTAACAACGGCAATAACAACGGCAATAACAACAGCAGACAACGCATTTGCAGGCAGTGTTTGAGTCGACAGCATTTCCTTTTTATGATGGCCGCATTTTAATTGAAACTGTTATTGCAATTTATGAAGCGCATAACTTTAAATGGCACTAAAGTTAATTTCAATGCGGTTGCCGCAACAGCACTGCGAACAAAAGGCAACTCTATAAAGCTACTCTCTCTCTTCCTCCCTCACTCCTTCCGTCTCTGTCGCTCTTGCTGCTGCTGCTCTCTGTCTGTTGCATGCACCGATATTAACAATATAATGGCGGCCATTGCAGAGCGTTGACAAACAAAAGCTGCCTGCTATGCGAAGCATCCGCCTGAAGATTGAAGTGCAATTCTGCGGTGCAATTTCAAGTGAGTTTTCTGCTCTAAGTACTCATCGTATTATCGTATGTACTATATAGACATATATATAGATATATATTCAGTTTATTGCAGAGGAAACTTGGTTGATGTCGCGGGTATCGAAGTTTCATCCACAGTTCAATGGCCGGTCATGCAATTAATCCGTTAAATAATTGCCTGTAAATGTCACTTTAGTTAAAACATGAATTAAGTATCGGCCAAACTGCAACTGCAACTACAACTATAATAGTAATAATAACGACCAATAAATGGGACACTTTTATGTGGCCGATAAAAGTTTACGAATACGTTAACGAATTCGCATTTAAATGCAATTTAATCGATGTTAACTCATAATTATAATGTGATTGTCACGAATTAAAGCGACAGCAAATTATTTATGCGAGTATAGCGAATGTTCCCTAACCGAGTGCAACTGATAAACGATATACTACGCTGCAGCAGTACACTGAGAGAAAATATCAAGGACTTACTTGAAAATGCAAAATAGTTAAATACAAATATATGTCACAATTTTTTTTATATTTCTGTCACTGTGAACGACAATCACAAATAGTTAGTTGAGGTATATTTATAATTTCTGAAGGTAATGTTATTGTGTGTACAAAGACAGATTTTGTCAAAATTGTATTGTGTTGTTAGCGGTTTGTTTTTCGCAGTATACCTACTTAATGTGAGTACATAAGAGCTGGTTGTACAATGTGGACATATATCGTATTCCAGTCAACTTTAAATTCCTCCCATCTGCAATTTGTGATTCTATTCAATTGGCCTAACTGATAGCTGCTCTCAATAGACAACATTCGGTCAAATGTTGGTCAAAAATCAATTGGAAATACTGTCTCGCCTGAATCACATAAATTTCGACTATCCCCCTTCAACCGGACAAAGCCTAATTACCCTAATGAGTTTTTGGATTTCAGCTTTTATTGGCTTAAGTGGTGGAGATGGGAGGGCGGGGGGGTAAGGTGGGTTTTAAATGCTGTGCCACTTGGAAATTTGGAACTTATGTTTATGCCGAAAATCGGAAATTTATGAGGCAACGCCACAAAACTTTTGTTGGATAAATTGTGGGGCCAAAAGAGGCTGGAACTTTTCTAGAAAGTGTGGGGAAAAGTTTGGCAAGGATAAGGCCGGGCAATTAGCTGAAAGGTGGTTTTGCTATAAGTGGAAATAAACTTAAAGAGCAGCGTGTCAAATAAATAGGGAATGCATGTTATGCATGCCAGGATCAAAGGATCAATACTATAATATCAGCAACTTAATGGCAACGCATTGGCAGGCAAACAGAATGTTGGTCAACTATTTAGCAAGTATGCGGAGCAACGGAGACCGCACTGTACGCAATTGCCCACATCAAAGTCAGGCAGAGTCTCAGTATGTCAGGCGAGTGTCATCAACAGCAGAGGAGTCTGCAGGAGGTCGTCTAATTGAGGGGATGTCGTTGAGCTGTTGATAGTATTGGTAAACGTGTAATTTTGACAAGCTGAAGCCGACTGACCACGCCCACTGGCCACTAAACAGACGTGCGACTAATTGCTACTTAATGGACACCTGCTGTTCGCCAGGTGTGATATCTGTCAGGGATATTACAGCATCTTCAGACGCACTACATAATTGAGTATTGAGTGTTTGATGGAATTATTCAATAATTGTTAAATACGCTTAACCAGGCTGCAAAACCAACCCATACACTCAAGACTGTGGACTTTAATGCGTTGCCTTTGACTCCCCCTCGGTTTGATGTAATCAGGGAAAGAGAAAGAGTAGGGAAGGGAAGGGAAGGCGGGAAGTCAGAGATTAGGGCGTGTCGTGTTGTCTGCAATGTTTTGTTGTGCTTGTTGTGAAAAGAATGCACAGACACGAAATTAATCTCCTGTGGTTTTCGCACACCGTTCGTTCAGACTTGAAACATGTTCGGACCACACTGCGTATGTGAAATGCGTCTCATGTTGCCAACAGTCAACTATTCATGTAGCTTACGAGTAAGTGAAACGGTGAAAAAGCAGAAGCTAAATTAAATTTTCGCATTGTGAGCAGAGCAGAGAAAAGTATATCTTTTTTATTCCTCCTTCTACTACACGGAAATCTACACGGCCAGGGGAAGGGAAGCAGTAGAGAATCGTAGTGAAAAGACACGTGGACGGACTGCCAGACAGGGCCAGGTTGGCAAAGCTGAGCCGTATTAAGCTGATTAGCTTGGCTCTGACTATGGTTTTAGGTGTGCCGCATTGCAAGTTTCGGTCAGAAACATTTTTACCCACATTGCGTATACGACGCGTGCAACGCTCGAAATTATTTAGCATTAGCCGCCGCAGTAGTTAATTTTAAGACACAATTTTAATTAACCGGATGTTGAACGGGTCGGAACATGGCTCGAATAGCTTGGAGGATTTTTGGGAGCAAAGTTTGCATTAGCCATGTAGCCGAAATTATATACTATAAATATATATGCAATTGGCCAAGTTATTAAAAGTTTTCTGACCAATACGGGGATCATTGAGAACATCGAACATAGTTCAATGCCTGACAGCCGTTGGTTGCTTCAATAAGTACAAAAGTCAAGTCACACAACATTAACTTGAACTATGGCAAACTTTTGACTTTGACGGCGATGCCAAGGAATCTGTTAGCCAAAGTCTAGCTAGTTCCCGTCCCTTCCACCCGCTCGTCAAGCAAAACAAAACTTTTACAAAGCTATTTTTGACTGCGGTCAACTAAACACACACAAAGTGCTAAAAAGCAGCGTCTTCGTCAGAAAACTTCAAGTCAAAACTGTCGCAGGAGACGACAAAACTTCATCTGGCTGCGGTCAGATTCAATTAGATGCCCCCCGGTTCGTGACTAACTTGCCACATGGACTTGCCACCAAACAACAATAAAAAAAAAATAGAGAGGAGAAAAGTATTTCCGAGACGAGACATTTGATTAGGAGGCGTCTTGAATGTCAGACAGAATTCAAAGCCAGAATTTAGTATTCTGCTTAGGCGAATGGTCAACTTAAGATTACAGGCCACAGTTTGTTGCGGTTGTTGCTTTTGTTGTTGCTGTTGTTGTTGCCCCTGTTTTGCATTTGCGCCCCCAAATAGCTGCAGGCAAGCGACTGTTGCTGCTGCTGTTGTTGCACATTATTAAAGATGCATAGTTTGAAATATTCAATCAACTTTGGGACAGTCAACGGACTGACTCGAAATTGGCAGCAACGTTGCTGTGTTGATTTATGCAACGTGGACGTGGACGCTGACGTTGACGTTGACGCTGTGGCAAGTTGCATTTGGTCTCGATGCCTCAATGCCTCGATGCTTGATGGACGTTGGACTTGGGACTGAGGACTGTGGACTGTGGATTTTGAACGGTAATCGGATGGTTGCCCTATTCGACTGTTGGGCGGTTGGGTGGCTCAGCCTGTGGCTGCCTCTGGCCTTTTACCAGCTAAGCAAATATTTTGTGGCTATTTCTCTATGACTGCCACTGCCACAACATTGTTGCAACAGCTCCTATGCTGCCGCTGCTGCCGCTGTTGCCGCTGCTGCTGCTTTGTCGTGTGTGTCCTGCAGGCATTCAATTATGTTTTGCCGGCAAGTCGAAGCCCGTCTGACTGAATGGCAATTTCGAGGCTCACGCCACACAGTCTGAGATGTCACAGAGTGCAGTTTTGTGTGTGTGTGTGTGTGTGTTGCAAGTGTGTGTGTATGCGAGTTAATTTGTTATTCAAATTTGTGTGTTATATATTGTTATTACCATGAAAATGGTTGTTGTTGCTGCTGTTGCTGCTGTTGTTGCTGCTGTTGCTGCTGCTCCTGTTGTTGCTGCACCCTGGCAGAGTGCATTGGCCGACAGGCAAACGTTGTTGCTGGCAACCAAGTGACATGACAAGGCGATTTTCCCTCGACTTGCCAACTGCCAACTAAACTTGACATTTTCCCCAGACACTTTCGTATTCTTCATATTTTTACTGTCTGTGGCATTCGATTTAATATTATTATATTATTTGTTGTTAGCTTTAATTAACATTTTGGCCATTTCTAAATTATCTTTGTGGCATTTCTCACATTTCGTTATAAGCCAACATTATTTAAATTACATAAATAAATAAATATATTGATTCAATGGTTAAACTTGGAATGTTTTTCATTAGTTATACAAAAATGTAAATTCTCACTTATCGTATTCAACACAGGAAAAATATTATTTTTCATTAGAAAATTACTTAAATTTTTTAAATTTATAATAGAAATTGTTACTTTCGTGGCAGGTTAAATTTTATTTAAATATCTTAGTTTTATTAAAGTCTCTGATATATATTTTGTTTAATTTTTTTATAAGTGTATTTTTACAGGAGAAAGTTTTTTATATTAGCAAAAGATTTCTGCATTATTCGAAACGATCTATTGAAAATATATTAGAATACCAAACCTTATTGTGAGAACATCATAAAATAATTTTTTATAGAAAGTTGCATACCCTAAAGATTTATAATTTCCCCAGATTCTGACCAGAGACGAGAATAGGAAAAGAGAACTGAAATATACTTAAAATGTAAGAAAAAAATTGTACAAAACATAAATCTGAACCTTAGTCATATCATAAAATGATTATTCACAGTATAAATCTAAGTCGTAGCCATATCATAAATACATAAAGCTACAAATCCTGCTTATCGCAGCAATTTATGGAGATGGACAATACTTTAATAAATGAAACCATTAATTAACTGGCTGGCTGACTGGCTGGTTAGCTGGTTAGCTGTTCAGGACATTCCCCGAGTGGCTCAATCATTCACCTTGACACCTGGCCAACAAGAATAACAACAATAGCAACCAGAACAACAACAGCAACAAAGGGAAACCGTAGAAAACGGCTTCCCCCTCACCACGTTCCCCCACTACCAACATGTTTAACCGAACTCGAGCTAAACTATTAAGGATTAAAGCTTAACTGTCTGGTTATGCGTCTGGGTTCCGAGTTCTCTGGGTTCCGAATTCTCTGGGTCTGGCAGTTGTCTAGTCCGCGTTGTCTGGCTGACCCCAGGGGGGTGGGGGGAAGCACCCACTCATTGAGGTAAAAATGCGAGGCTAAGCGGATTAATTTGTTGATGTGTTGGTCAATGAAAAAAGCGGAGGGAAACGGAAAAAACACGTATACACGAAAGACGAAAGACGAAAGACACAAGACGAGCTGAAGTGAAATGAAAACCAGTAGTAAATGCCGAACGAAATCCAATAATAATTATCGACGCACATTTAATTCGATCGAAGAGGAAGAGAGAAAAACTCAAATAGTCTAGGTATGTGTGTGTGTGTGTGTGTGTGTGGAAATTTACACAACAAAAGCAACCGCGACTTTTCCAGCTGTCAGCATTAATTAAAATGTTTTCATATATCAACAACAGGGAACGGCAGAGTTCTAACACCTATTGAAAAGCAACTCGAATGCGGGGCGGAAATGTCTTTAGAAATTGGAATCAAAACACGAACAGAAAAACGACATGGTATAAAAATGTCAAATCCCTAACCCACCACCTCCCTCCCCCCTCCCAGTACCCTTTCCCCTTCAACTCAACACTGTCAAATGCGTAAAGAGTTGGGAGAGTTTTCAAATTTATTTTGGGCATTGAATTTGTCGGCATGTCGCAGCGGGATAATTTTTCAATTTCTGCTCCATTGGCTGCAAATCATTGGAATTATTTGAAATGATTTCCAAATATTCCCCCACTACGAAATATTATATTATTTCCCCAATTTTTAAATTAGTTTACTTGTCAATTTGCTGTATTGCGACTAATTGGAGTTCAATTCAATTGGTTAGTTAGTCGAATTATTAATTATGCAACACAAAAAAAAGGGACAAACGACTCAAGCAACAGAAGCTGTCACTTGTTTTAAGAGCAATCCACTTTTCGGGCCATTAGAGTGTTAAGCCGACGACACTTGATGAGAACTTTTGGCGAAAACTTTGTATACGCTTTAGAAAACAACTGGAATCAATTGGATCCATTTTATTTTTAATATTTCATTTGTAATATCATAATTAAAAATCAGGGAAAACGTTCATATAAAATTGTGATCAGCTTGTGGAATCTACAAAGATGTATAGTATGTTTAATGAGACATAAATAAAAAAGAATTTATATACTATTTAAAAATTAAGTAATTGAGAATTATTTTTAATTTCTAAACAATATTAAATGCAATAATGTAGACAATTGGAATATAAGTAACTCAATAAGCAAATAATTAAGTTACAAATTTTGTATAAAATCAAAAGCATTTATCTTTCGAACTAAATAAACATTCTCAAAGAACAGAGTATCTGCCAGTCGTTAACTTTCGTCTTAGAGCTACAATTGGGCAGGTTTTGGGACACAATGTCAAGTGGTCGACAGGTTAAATGGCGGAACGGAGTCTGTCAATGAATAATTGAAAATCAGCATTCGACTCTTTTCGGAGGTAATTAAAAAACTTTTTCAATATACTTTTCCCGCTGACAATGGTCGTTTTTTTAGCTTTTTTGTTAGCTGCTGTCAACCGCGCCGCTAATTGTTAGGAAGGTACTGGCCGGAGGCAGACAGAGACAGACACAGAGTGAGAGAATGAGAGGGAGACAGTTAGCATTTAAGAGGAATTCCTTGACTGACGTAATTAAAAAGCCGTCAAGTGTTTGGAGCTCGGAGTTCCATGGAGTTCGTAATGTGCAATTGATGCGACAGGCCGTTAACTGCACTCCGGCGTAACAGGCAATAGATGTGCCCCCTTCTACCCTTCCCCTCTCCCTCCTCCTTTTCCTGCTCCGGATGTCTCCAGTTTTCTAATTAAATGAGCCAACGGCCAATGCAGCGTCGCATTTGTCTTGAGTGTCCGACAATTGTGTGACTTATGATAACTGCAGCAAACAAGAGAGAGAACAATACACAGAGAGAGCGAGACAAAAGAGAGAGAGAAAGGACAAAGCCCAACCCCAACCCCAGCACGAAAATGAAAACGAACCCAAAATGCGTCACATTCATCTCAAGTTGCAGCTGCAGATGGGTTGGGGAAGGGGGAAGGGGAATGGGGGAGGGCCAGTTGGGGGGCAAGATTTATGAGGTAAAAGCAATTAGAAAGTGGCATCAACAAGCGATTGCAGTGGGGCACTATTAATAATGTTTTAGGGCTGTTGCAACAACAGCAAACGAGTTGCTTCATCTGCAGCCAAAGCGAAGGACATAAAAGAAAACTCCGTAACTTTATATTTTAAAAATAATGAAAAGAAATCTCTATTTCTGACTCAAAAACATACATTTAATTTAGCAGTTGGCCTCCTTAAAGTTCTTCGAATTGTCTGATTTCTCAAACTCTCTCAGAAGTTCCTGCAACAAGTCCAACTCCAACTTAATAAAGTCCAACTGGCCTTCCATATCATGACGTCGTATATCCGGCGAAACATCTAAAATGACATAATGCTATAATAATAAAATCAACTGCAAAGAGAAATCGACACTTTCCATTTCGGCGACACAGCATTTGGTACAGTGCATGAACTGCGTCGATGTTGCGCTGCTTCTCCAAATGATGAGCGGCAATCACATCCTTAGTGGCCGCCAGGATCTTCTCCCATTTGAAGCAGAGCGCCTGGGATTGATTGTAGGACCTTTCGACGACAGACAGATCGTTCTTCAGACCCAGCACAGTGAGAGCTGCCTCGCTTGTGATCTTTACCATGTGCTGACGCATCTGCTCGATTTCCTGTAGCTTCTGAGTTTCCAGCTTACTGATCTCCACCTGAGCGAGCACTGCAGGAAAGGCACAACTCAAATAGTAATAATTAAAAGAGCTCTTGGACACCTACTCAGCGCATCGCAACGATCCATGCAATCCTTGGGAGAGACGAATATGTCCGACACTTTCACGACCTCATCGAGCACCTTCTCGTAGGGCTGCAGCTCCTCGACAGTTGCTTTGAGGGCCTCGCGAAAGGTCGTCAGTTCGTCAATCGAGGTCCTGAAGCTCTTGATATCCTTGCTGAGCTCCTCGTGCAGCTGGGTCTCATCGTTGATGGCCTTGTCGGCGAGTCGCTTCTTATCGGAGCAATCCTTGATGAAGCTGTTCACATCGATGAAGCGCTGCCTCAGCTTCTCCTGCGTCTTGTACATTTCCTTCACTCGCTCGGAATTCACCAGCGACTGCTCCTTGCAATCCTCGAGCATTTTCTTTTGCAGCTCCAACATCTTCTCGTGCTCCCGGGTATTGTGGATGTAGAGCAACTCGATGGAGTCTCCAGCGCTCTCCGGATTCGGCGGTTGCCTTTGAAGAGACAATGCAATACTAACACATTACTTAAACAATTCTTGGATCTTTCCAGTGTCTCTTACACAAAGAACTTCTGCTGCGCCTTCGACATCAGATAATCGCCCACGGCCTCCTCGGGCCGCATGTCCAGATTGCCCAGGACATCGATGGTTGTGGTTGGCTTTATTCGTGGCATTTCGAAAGTTTTAGATTAAAAACAACGAGAACTCAACGCAACTCAGAACAAGAAAATATATAATGATAACTCCAACAACTGTGTTTGTGTTAATACTAATGAAATTTGTAACATTTTGAACCAAGTAAACTTTGTTTTTTGTCTGTTGTCTAGGCAATCGACGGTTTATGGCAACGATTGTTTGTAACTATCATCCAATACTTAACATTGAGTTTGTTTTTAACAGCTTATGACTAAACAGAACTACTTTAACATGAAACAGCTAACAGCTAATTACTAACAGAAATTCGTTAACATGGATCTAACAGAATTTTGTTCACTGTTGTTGATTTTTAATGCGAGTAAATACTCAATCACATTCAGATAAAAGAGACATTTACTATAGTATTTAATTCAAACATATCTTTTATATCTTTATAACATTAACTAAAATTAATTCACTGTTGTTTTACATACATTTTTAATGCGAGTATTCAATCGATCATATTCAGATAAAAGAGATATTTTCTCTAGAAAATATTGTATAATCAGCTTAACATAATTTTAATTACATTATTCATATAGTGGATAAATCTTTAAACAGTTTCATTCACTCACTTCGGTTTTTGGGGATTGAGTCTATTTTCAAATGAGAAAATCATATCAGAAATAAGTTCACATTGTTCACACTTCACAATCACATTCAGTGAATAACAATTCCATTAAAAGCATATATTATATTTCTTAGATAAAGTGCGAGGAATAATCCAAAGGAATCAAGATGCCACGTCGTAAGCCCACCTTCAAGACCGATGTCATCGGCAACTTGGATCTGAATCCCGAGGAGGCTGTGGGCGAGTATCTGCTCTCTCGCCAGCAGGAGCGTTTCTTCGTGTAAGTTGTTGGATTGTCATTAAAGACTCTCTCAGTGCAGTGGGTTAAGTGCAGGGATTGTTCCACAGGAAGCCACCCAACTGGGACTCGGCAGGTGACTCGGTGGAGATGCTGTACATTGAGAACTCTCGGGAGAATGATGCTATGGTGGTGTTGCAACGTCAGCTGCTGGAGGAGGCACAACATCAATCGGAGCTGAATCATCATCGTATTGCCCAGATGTATCGGATGCAGGAGCGTCTAAGAAAACGCTTCATTGAGGTGAATGGTTTCATCAAGGACTGTGCGGACAAGAAGCGCACAGCTGAGAAGATCATACGGGAAGAGGAGGGACTCCATGATGAGCTGTCCAAGGGAATTGATGAGTTCAAAAGATCCATCAGCGAGTTGAACACCTTTCGCGATGATCTCAAGGAAACTGTGCGCCAGTTTCAGCCCTATGAGAGAGTCCTCGATGAGGTCGTCAAGATCTCTGATATCTTTGTCTCTCCCAAGGATTGCATTGCTCGCTGTGATGCTCTTAGTAGGTTTATAGCGTATGATAACCCCATCTTTCATCGATTAATCCTCTTTTGCTAGTGCTCGCCCAGGTGGAGATCAATGAGCTGAAGAACACAAAGCTCTTGGAGATCGAGGAGATGCGTCAGCGCATGGTGAAGATCACAAGTGAGGCAGCTCTCACGGTCCTGGGCCTGAAGAACGATCTGGCCAAGCTGGAACGATCCTACAATCAAGCACGTGCCCTTGGCCTCAAATGGGAGAAGACCTTATCCCTTTGCAAGGACACCATATCCAGCAACGAACTGGACAAGGATCGTACTCTCGATGGCATCCAAATCATATATCGCATGTTGTGCAAGCGTCGTGGTGAGTTTCAACAGTTCCCCACACCTATTTACAATGCACAGATATTAAGTTTTATTCACCTTTTATCAGATATCGATGTCAGTTTCGGTCGTCGCGAAGTTGAAAAGTGTCTTGACTTTGTGAAGCGCGAAGTGGAACTAATAACTTCGGTTCTTCGTGAAATGGAGAGAACAACCCATAAGGGTGGAAAGTCTGCTAATCACGAAGGAGCTCTCTGCAATTAATAAATTACGAATTTACAAAGTTGTGTGCATGAATAAAACACTTAATGATTTGTTGGCTTGATGTCCAGTTTACATATCTTTCTATTGAAGTATTTAAATCACATTTTCAAATATGTTTCACACATACTTCGGGCATTTCATTTGGTATCTTTCAAATACATATGTATAAAATTAACCCTAAAGAGACTCCCACAACATATGTTTCCGTCCCATAGACTTTGACTTAAGCCCAGCGAAATCAAATGTAATTTGATAAAAAAAATAAAATATAATAAAATAAATCGAAGTCCACATGCATGGAAGGGAATTTAGACGACTTTTCAAGTGGCAGTCATTTCACAGGGTAGAAGTGGGGAAAAGGAAGACTCTTCAAATGGAGTCATGGGGCTGAAACTGGGCGAATAAATTGTACGTTCGACAAATCGAATCTATCGAATCTTTCCATTCAATTGCCAATCGGATACTATGACTAGAGATAATCCAACTTAAGCAGAGATAATTCTTTTATGCGAACATTTTGATTTCGATTTCGATTTCTTTACTCGCAGTTACAAAGAAGGAACAAAACTAGCAACTAATTTCAGGACGACACTGCCACGCCCACTTCCGTGAGAGAGAGTGAGAGGGGGAGTGTGTCGTTTGTCTTTATTCAATTTACTTTATTTGATTTGCGACTTTTGCCGATATCAACTGAAAAAATAAGTTGGAGGGAATAGGAAAAGGGTCTAAATATCAAATCAAATTTGCTTGCAGCAAAATAAAGTGCAAAGAAATTTATTTTAGTTGAAGAAAAAATAGATATATATACCATAGTATGCTCGGAGTTGGCGACGTCAACGTTATTTTATTTAAATGCCGCCATTTGTCCGCCCCCAAGGTCCGCCCGGAGAGAGGTTCGTTTCGGTTTGTGGTCCTGCTGTGTGTTGGGAACTTGCTCCTGAAAATAGAAGGGTAAAACGGAGGGGGCAGCAATTACATTAAGTCTGCAATAGTTTCCATTCTGCCCTCTTTTTATGTTTGTGTCTCTTGTTGTCGCATTTTGGCAAAATTTATCTAAGCACTTAAGATTTGTTGCCTGTCATTTAAATAATTGAAAGTGGATCAATTGTTGGAATTGAAGTGCAGCCCGACAAACCTGGGAAATGTAATAGAAAAATAAATTCAAGAAGTTTCCGTTGTTCGTGTCAGATATTTGACAGATATTTTCACAAGTTGTTGCCGTCGCCATGTTGATGTCAATAAAGCCTAATGGCATTCCCAGTTAATCCTTTAATTGCATTACATTTCACAGTCTGCAAATTATATAATAAGCGACTCGCACATTCAATTGTAGTTGACAAAGCGTGGGAGAACCAAGAGACAGCAATTACCATGGGTTGACTGAAAAATTGCAGCTTCAAATGCGACAAATAAACACAGCATAGATGAGCTTAACTATCCATTATTAATTTTCCATTTTGAAATATATAAATATAGTCAAGCATTATATTTGCGAGTAAATTCACACATATTAGACTTCATTATTTTATGTCAGGCAACAGAAATCGCACATTTCAGAGTTACTACATCAATGACACACTTATATTCCTGCATCACTTATTTTAAAATAGTGTTTGGTAATTCTTAAGAAAATTTCTCCGCCATGTGATGTTAAGATACAATATTTTGATGTACGGATTCTTCACTTAATAAATAAATAAATTAAAACTACATCAATGAGTTCATTGACATTCGAGATATTTAATAAAAGTTATGTTAGTTTCCGATTACTGTAGTTTGCTTAGCTGATTACCAAATAAAGTTGCTTTTAAGAGCCTCATGAACAATTTTACTGCTATAAAATCTTTCCTCGAATTTATAGAAGTCTTCTCCTTGATAAGTAGTTCGTAAAACTTTTCTAGCCACACACGATTCGGTTTCCTTTTAATTTTTTGCATAGTAGACGAAACACTTAATTTAACTTTACAAGTTCTTAATGTGCCGTCCAGACAGTTGAGGTGTGAGCTCAGGGGAAAGCGACAAAAGGGAGGGAAGAAGGGAAGAGAGAAAGGAAGAAAAGCTGACCCTAAGAAGGCGGAGCAACAAATGGCAATTAGAGAAACAATTCAAAGCAATTCTAGGACTCAAACAACAGCAAAATCAAAGAAATAAAACGCCATATTCAAATAGCAAGAGTTTTAGACTGAGAGTTACTCTGTAAACAAATTATTTCATTGTCATAAAATAAATAGATAAAAATGGTTGCAGGAAAATATGTTATTTATTTTGGGTAATTATAGTTATTGAAAATAATAATTATTCTATTTTATTTTCTCATAATACGATCGATCAGGAAATGTATAAATTTGTTGTAAAGCTTTAAACTTAGATAACTATTTAGAATATTAAATTGTGGGAGATATATAATTTCGATATTTATTAATTTCGCTTTTCCAAATCATTATTATATTCAATAGAGTGTCCATTATTCTGGACATTACCAGCAAATATTTATTTTACATTTAGTTATTTAAAAATTACAAATTGAACAGTTTTCAACAAATAATTAAATGAACTGGACTGTAAGTAAAGACTCTTCTTAAATTTACTCCATAAGACTTTTCAACAATTCTCATTGAGATAGTTGATGATACCCGTTCTGAGTCCCAAGCGTTACAGGGTATTTACAAGAGAGAATTTGCAATTAAAGGACACTTGAAGTGTAAGTCAACTTAAAGTCAGTTTACGGTGAGTGACAGTCGCAACGGTAACTGTAATAAATGTCATAAGATTACCGCAACAACAACAACGAGATGAGGTACATGCAACATCCACGACACACACACACAAAAAGGCGAAGGAGCAACAAGAAGAAGACGACGGAGACGAAGGCGAAGACGAAGGCTTCAACTTGATTAATACTATAACACATGATTTATTATGCCTGTCAATCGGCAGTTGGGGATGGCAACAAAAGCACATTATGATGGCTGATGGAGGCGCTTGAGGCAGAGATTGAAATCGGAGTCGGAATCGCAGTCGGAATCGGAATCAGAATCGCAATCGGAATCGCTTTGCCGTGCGCCGTGGCCTGTGATAAGATGGCAAATCGGCTTAAGAGCAGTCACCCTCCTCCTCCCCCCCTCTCCAGTGTACAACGGGAAGACAAGAAGACACAACACCAAGAAGAAGTAGAAGTACAAGAGTCGTCATCATCAATTCAGTCAGCGACATTAATATCCTCGATGGGGGAAGTCCAAAGCTGTCGTCTGACATTTGTGACACCTGCATTGATTTGTCTCCCTGCTTTTCCTCCATAACACCCTGTGCTTTCGCTCTCTCTATCCCTATCTCTCTCTCCCTCTCACTGCCCAGCTAAGTCCCGACCCAAGTTGCTCCTTTAAAAGCCACCTGCTCGTCCATTGACTGAGTGCCTTTCATGTCTTACAAATGCCTTTTTTATGCCCCACTGTGGGCTGCGGCTTTTTGTGTGTGCGTGTTGTGGTGCAGGGTACTCCCAAACCCCCCCACCACCCCCACCACCCCCAACTACCCCATTTGGTTTGGATGGCAGCGAGTGGCCCATTAGTGCCAGGTTCTAATGGCCTAGACGACATGGCGCTGCAATTACTGCACCCCAACCGAAATGTGGCTCAAAGTTGACTTCGAGTCGGAGTCGGAGATGGAGCAACTAGTGTGCTACACTCGTTCGCACTCATTTGCACTCATTCCACTCGGTAAGTACCTTCACATAGTTGATAATTTATTCATTTGCCGGCGACGTCGAGAACAACATTTATGGTCCTCAGTTACCGCAGTTGCTCAAAGTTAACCACATACAGGGAGACACACACATCCGCTGTCTACATCTTCGCATATGATGAGAGACAGAGAGAGGCACAGACAGAGTGAGAGAGAGAGAGAGATAAAGCTGATGACTTTCAGCTACCCTTAATGACTTCATTAGAGTTGCACTACAGCAACCCCTTCGACTCTTAACAATGCTCGCAATCAACTCGACTATCTTAAGTCCCCCTGATCCCGAATTCCAAATTCCGAATTCCGAACCCCTCAATCCTTCCATTCCCACTCCCATTCTCAAACTTGTGTGCCTTGAAAAATGTCTCTAAATTTTTAATTTGATTGCCAGGCGTCAAAAGCAACAGCTCACACAATTGAGAAATATGCTCGGATACTTCATCTTCCATAACAGTTCCACAGTTCAACAGCTGTGCTTCAACTATGGACTTTTCCCGAGCCCAACCCCCAGTTTTTCCGAGCTATATTCAATTGAATCGCAATACCCTTTGTTGAGTATTTAACGTGGGTTTTTTGAAAGCAAAGGCGCTTTTTTCATCTCATTGTTAAGCCCTATTTATAGGGCGTGGCAGAGCTGTGGAGAAGGAGAATGTGGAGGGAGAGGGCAGTTTAAAGAATCCGCACAACTGTTGTAAAAATTGGAATTGTAAATTTTAACACTTATCGAGAGGCATTTTGTTGCCTTTTATTGAACCGAATTGCCGGGCATATGTGCGCCTTTTGCTGTCTTGATTACGATTTGCATAAAATCATCATTGAGTCCGGGAAATTATGTTCGGTTTTTACGGCTATTGAACCGGATTTCAAAGGATGTGAAATGTGGTCGTTTATGGCATCTTTGTAATTCGAAAAAATAGGTTGTTTTCAAGGCGAATGAGAGTTTCAAGGGCTTAACATAGATGACAACCCGGAATTTATTATTCCAAATTATTGCCAGTCAGATATCTATGTAAATCGGAGCGAAACTTGACCTCTAACGAGTATCTACCCAAGTGATTCTATAAGTATCTAAATGGTACTTAAGGAACTCAGATAATGGTACTAAAGAAGCCATTTGCTATTCTTAATGTGAATAACTTGAAAGCACATTTAAAACAAACTAACGAGCAACTTTCGAATTTAATTATTCAATTCAAAGATGAACAATTAAAGTCAACTTAATGAATTCAAAATTCGCATGTTTATTCTATCAGTGGAAAAAATTAAAACAGCTCATTCAAATATGGTCAGAAAATATAAATTAATCATTTCTAAGAAACCGTGTTGCCAGACGATTTGTAAGATTAATAAAATAAAAGAACTCAAGAAATCAAATAACTTTCTCGATGTTTAACTGACAGAATATGAAATATAAAAGAAGTTATTTAATTTATACTAAATGTTTAAAGAAAGAGACGGTGCTCCCACCTGGTTACATTAAAAGTACAGTTTCCTATACGCTCCCCAATAAGGTTGAGAAAACAAGACTTGACTGTGCCAATTAATCGATTAAAAAGATTGCAAACTTAAATGTAATTATCTCAGCCGCTAACCCGTTTAATCACTCGTACTATTCAGGTCATATATTTAGGGACAGATAGCTGGATTAGTTGCCAGACAACAGAATGACAGAATGAAGAGAGAGTATCTCCAGGAAAGGTTCAATCTGACTTCATCCCTCGCCCAGGGGTTTTGTTCTGGGGCGTGTAAACATTTATAAATATTGACAACTTAAAGTGAAGTTTATAAGTGACACGAGGCATGCCCCAAATAAAAAGGAAGCATTTTAGGCAGGGCAACAACAGCAACAATAACAACAACAGCAGGAGAGACACTTGTGGTCAAAGTTGAAAGCCTATTTGATGGTTACCTCATGACAGACAGCGCAGGACAGCAATCTAGGGATGGGTAATAAAGTCCGCTACTTGAAACTGTCGGAAGTAGGCGTAAGTGCGTGTGGCAGCAACAGACAGAGAGAGAGAGAGAGAGAGAGAGAGAGGGAGAGACATAGAAATAAACGAGATGACTTGATGAAAATATTGACAAAGCAATTTGCTTGTCAGACAATTAAGCGCCTAATTGGATGAATGCACGGCCACGTGGTAAGTGTATCTGAAAGAGAACAGAAGGAGAAGGAGACGCAGAAGAGAGTGACAGTGAGAGAAAGATAGAGAAAGAGCTGCACAGAGACCGGAAATTGTGCTTAAATTTAAACAAGTCTAATGCCTGATAACTCAAGAGGGTTTCAAATTTATATATGTGCAAAGATAGAGAGAGAGAAAGGAAACGGAATCTGGAGACAAGTGAAGCAATAATCACAGGGCTATAAATTCCAAGTGCTACCAAAAGAGTCGGCAGTTTTTAATATATAACTCAGAGAGATATGCCAGAGAAGTGACAGCTGTATGGCAACGGATCTGGACAGTTTGCTCTGACACTTTGTCATGAAACCGAAACAGACACAGATACAGATACAAATACAGAAACAGACACAGATACAGATGCAACGTCAACAGAAGATGCAAAAATATACAAATATTTCAAGTGCGTGTACACTGCAAATGGTGGCAACTAACAAGGGGGAGGGGGAGGTGGCAAGTAGAGTCCACCAGCTGCAAGGATTGCAGAGATTTGCATGACTGGAGAGGATTTGTTGCCGAAGATAAGTGAAATGTAATTCAAGCTGGCAGTGAAAGTGCCTGCAGGCTGTTTACACAGAGAGCTGAGGAAGAGGGGGAGTGAGTGGAGAGGGGGAGATGGGGAAAGGGGAAAGGGGGGTTCAAGTAAGTGGACTGCATCGCGTTGCAAGATAGCTGCATTAGAGGCTATCAAAACGCCATTCAAGTTGGAATGCATAGAAAACTGTAATCAAGTCGTTGGCTCCATCAAGTGGGTCAGGCAAATAAAAGTAAAGCAGGGGGAGGGTTAAAGAGAGGGGGTTGGGGATGGTGTACTGTGTACACGTCATGTATGTGGCATAAACATGAAAGTATCTGCCATGCAACGCAGCTGCCATTCAAACTGCTGCTCTCCACAACTTATTTCACACTTTTCTCACAAATTGTCACCATTTGCTGAGCTCAAGTCGTTTCACTTCAGAACTCATCCCCTGCTCGTGGGCACCCTTAACCCTATAGATAAACCTAAATCTACATTCGAGCATGTGGGGTAAATGGAGGACATGCCTCGATGCACACATTTGCATACATAACAGATGTATATATGTATATGTACATTTTACGAGTGTATTGTACATTTTCTTGGCTTGTGATTTATGTCCTGCAATTGACATGCAATTTTTTGGTTGTCAAAGTGATGAACTGACAGTTTACCTTTGAAATGACGCATGTGACAGACGCACTTTAAGACAGCCAATTTGGAGAGTTGCTTTAAGTCACCGCCAAACCACTGAAACCACTAAAACCACTCAAACCACACTCGCTATGCATGACAACATCCAAAAACTTAATTACTCTCTGGTCAGTCGCCAATTGCCCAATGGGGCAACATTCGCCTCATCATTGGCCCCTTCACACCTCATAAAGACCACAATAATAAACGCAATTTGGGCAGAAATCCAATTAAATGCCCCACTCCAAATGAGTGCCACTCCACGTCGCCACACTCGCCACAGTTGCCACAGAGTCCACAATCGCACTCAAGATATTTCTTGATTGTTGCAAATAAAACACTAAGCCACAACGACAACTTTCGCCGACAACATCATCGATGTCTATGAGGATAATAACCAGCTGGATAGATTTCATACACTCACCAAAAATACCATCACCTTTATTAAAAATAAAACATGTTCTTAATCAGACTTAGAATCTGAAGCCTTGACTCCAACCAAAGATGCGATCAACTCTAAATTGAAAAAGTAAGGGAATGTATTAAATACCAAAATAAAATAGATAAAGATTATTTTGAATCTTCAAATAAAGCTAAAATAATATATGTTTGTACAAATTTTTGAGTGAAATTAAAGTAAAAACGTGAACTTTATTTTAATTATGTTAAAATAAATAGTCATTACTTTATAGGAAACACAATAATAATAAAAATACAATTATAGAACTAACTATTATTTTATAGGTTTTACTTTTTTGTAAAGTAAGTCAAGTAAAAATCAAAATCTATCAATTTATTGGATAAGACTAAGAATTTTCAATATGTTGAATTCTTCATTTTTAAATATTATACTATATTACGGTCTCCCTTTATTAAGTAATTTTTAAGCTGTGTTTATATAAATTCAAATATTGCGTTTTAATGATTTGGGCAATGTTTGATTTACTAACTTTAAGATGCTATCGTATATATGCAATTGTTTAAATTCCAAAAATATATAAGAACTTTTGAATGAACTTTTGAAATGAATTCATTATTCACTTACTTGATTCCATTTACACTTAACTGAATGCCTTGATTTTTCGCCGAGTGTATGATTTGGGTTGGGAAATAGGAGATGGGAGACGGGAGACGGCAGATGGGAGATGGCAGATGGAAATTGGCAGCTGGCTGTTGGGAGACAGTCCTAAGTGACTGCTCGCCTGGCATTTATTGTGCTCTCTGATAAAAATTGCAATTATTTAGCCAAAATTGCGATGCGATGCGATGCGATGAAGTGGGCGGACGTACTTCTCGTTTTGGCCAAGTTTCAGCCAAGGAGACAACATGACAAAGTCGTCTGTAATTTATTTCCTGCAGCCTGCGAGTTGTCGAGTTGCCGAGTTGGCCATGTTGACTTACCCCCGGTCGAGACAAAGCCAAACAGAAGGCCAAGACAACTGGCAATTTGGTCATTGATGTGGCATCTGCCCCTAAGCACGACTCGGACACGGACACGGACTCCGGCTCGGACTTGGCTCATAGATTGTGGCCAAGTGGGAGTAAGAAGTTGTTGGTTGACTGCTGTGGCTAATGAAGTGCATGCAAATCTCAACAGTGGCAGAGGAGAGATGATGACTTGGACTTTGATTTTCAGCTGACTTCGCTGACTATCTAATGAGTTCGAGGTGTGGCAGCCAAGTGTGGCAGCAACTTTGAACACAGCAGCAACAGCAGCAGCGGCAGCTTCAACTGCATTATGCAAGTTGAACTTTAGCCACTTCACAGGCGTCCAACTGGCAGCCAGGAGAGGCATGTGGCATCCACTTGATGTGGCCAATGTGCTGCCGTTTGCCACTTGCCACTTGCCACTTGCCGCTTGCCTCTTGTCGTTTGATGCTGATAAATGATGTTGCATTTTCATTTCGAAAATTTGTTGCTAAAGAAAACTCACTGATTGACTAACTGAGAACACGAGGCAATGAGGCAGAGTTGCAGTTGCACGTTGCAAGTTGAAGCTGGAGATGGAGAGTTCGAGTTGGAGTTGAAGAGTTGAAGACTTTGAGAGTTGCAATGGCTGCTTGTCAGCAAAACGTTTAGTGGCAACACATATACACACACACACACACACACACACACACACACACACACACACACACACACATGCAAACACACTCACACACACACACACTGGACTGGCGAATCAATTATGCTAGAGACACCAGTTGCCATCAGTTGCCAGGCAGCAAAGTTCCAACCAGAAAGCGTCAAGAGAGAGAGAGAGAGAGAGAGAGAAGCGTGAGAGTGAGACAGAGGCAAGTTTCTGCCGCAGACACTGCTGAGTTGGCCAAGTTGCATGCAACCAGCAGCTAATGCAAAAAGTTTTTTGGCCTTAGCTAAGCGGATTGTTGGCGCCTAGTTGTGTGGTTAAGACTCAATGGGGCAGGCAGTGTGGCATGGTTGCAAGCTGCAATCACCAATGTTGCTCTTGTTGTTGCTACTGTCTCAAGAAGACATCGATTAATCAATTTTAAAAATGTGCTAAAAACAATTCACATTATGAAGTCAAAAAATCGTTGCTTGTTTTTCGCATTATCACTTAATCTAATCAGCAGGAATCTCAGAGAGGAAAGCAAACTGTCAGCTGGATATTAGACATAGATTATAATAAAATAATAATTATTGTTGCCAAGTTTAGCAAAACATAAAGTTATGTATTACTTAAGGATAATGGAAATTTCAATTCATTGCCGATTTTTAAAAATTAAACTAGATCAGTAAATTAAAGCTAGATTAATTTGAGGAATTGTAATGAAATTTTGAAAAGTTGTGAGCTTGTTTCTTTATGTAATTACAACTTAATTAGTATATATATGTAATATATTATAGTACTAAAAATTCTATCTTTCTTTTCCTAAAACTCAAGTTGACTTCTTAAAAATCATTCACTGTTAACGGCGTTATTCTTTATCCCATTAACTTGACAATGAATTGCAGCACAAGTTGCAACAAACAAAGCATTTGAGCTCAAAAATTAAATTGAGAATGTAAAGCAGACTAAAAAACAAATGAAATTATTTTCTAAAAAAAAAATTAAAAGACAAATTTTAGTTGCATGTCAAATAACCGAAATACTAAAGAAAATCTAGAATAATAAAATAAAAGTTGAATTCAAATCTTAGTTTAAAGACTCAAATTGTGGCTTAATATTAATAAGACAAAATTCTTATGGAAAAGGCTGTTTTTTTTTATATATATATAGATATTATATTTTAAGATGAAATACGTGTGTCAACCATTCGTGTTTGCGCTTCTGTTGCTGTTTCTGTTTCTACTTTTGTTGCTGTTTATCCGAGAGCAAATCTTCAAAGTGAGTGACTTGAGAGACCTGACGGCCCTGCCAGCTGGTTGAGCAAGGACAAGGACACGCATAGCAGCCCAATGTTGCCACAGAATGTGGCAGCCAGCAGTGTGCACAGTGCAGCGCCATGCCGCCTACTTCGCACTCGAAAATGCCATTGCAATTCCGTTGCCATTCTTTAGACCGAATGCTCGAAGCACTTGCCATTGTAGATCCTTGCCACACTCGTGAATCGGTGAGTCGGCGAGTCGGTGAGTCGGTGAGTCGGTGAGTCCGTGTGGCATGCCTCGCCGCCCATTGTCAGTGCAGCGTTTGTTGCAAGGCGCAATGCTTTAATCTTAAACATGCCAGCGGAACACGAAACACTTGAGCATTGTCAAGTGGGCTGCCAGTTGCCAGTTTCCAGTTGTCCCCCTGCCAGTTGCCATATTCCAAGTTCAACCCCAGACCAACCGCTGAACAACCCGCGACAGTTCTTGCTGATGTTGTTGTTTGGGGCATGCAACATGCAGACAGTTTACTGCAATCTCTGCTACAGCCCTCTCCCTCTCTCTCTTCGCTCTACACTCTTCGCTCTGCCTTTTCAACTTTCGCTGGGTTTTTAAAGCTTTGCTTAATTTCCATTTCATGTGGCGCCCCTTTTGGCCACGCCCACTCGCACGGAGCAGCTTAAAAGCCAAATCCTTTAGTCATTTGAAGTGTTTATCTATATCGTTTACCACAAACTCGATGTTCGGTTCCCTGGTTTCGCTTTTCCCGAGTTTCTCTGCTCAATTTGTTGTTGTTTTGGTTTTGGTTTTTGGTTTTTCGGTTGTTGTCGCTCGTTGTTGCATGTTGTTGTTGTTGTTGTTGTTTGTTGGCTGCCTCCGTTTTTGGCATGTGCGCATTTAATTGAAATTTCCCAACACGCCCCTCCGCCCATCTGCTGCCACGCCCACTGTTTACGCACTACGCGCCCTCGTCTTGGGCGAAAATTTTAATTAAAATTTTCGCAACGCTTTGTCGTTTCCTCGTTCATTTTTTTTTTATTTTTGTATTCTCCTTTAGCTTTTCTCAATGAGCTTTAAAGTGTGAAGTTCCAAGACACTTTTCCATCTACGAGGCAACAGCAAATGCCCCTAGAAAATGCCCCTCACCCCCTCCCCATGTCCATCACCTTCCCCTCCGGCAACCCTTTAACTCCTGGCTCCAACTCCTGACAGCCGCTGGTAAAATATTTAACATGCAAATGAGTTTGGCTCTGCATAAAGTTTCGCTTTAAATGTGTTTATTTTAGTTGCCACGCCCACTCAGCCTCCCTTCTCCATGGCCCACAACGGATTCCTCGTTAAAAAGAGTTACAAAGTTAGTGAATATTTTAACACTTCTTCGTTCCGTTTAATATTTATTTAGCCAGGGCCACTTTCGCGGCTTCCACACTTAGATACATCTCCTCTATCCACAGAGCTTTCTCCCTCTCCCTCTTACTCTCCCTCTCCCTTTCTCTGGCAGGGAATGCTCCTCTTTCCATTTCTCTCTCTGTACGCCGACTTTTTACATGTTAATGAGTTTTAATGCTTTCTATTCATAGGCAGTGAATTGTTAAAGGTCTCCGGCTCATTGGAAATGTAGGTGACGGTCGGACAAAGAAGATTTCCCACCTCATCATCAATAAATTTAATTCATTACAAAAAGGGACACATTTAATAATAATAAAAATGGCACTGCGACTGCAAATAAACTGTCGATAACTGATAAAAATAATTAATTGTCATATGTATTTCATATTTGTATTTTAAGTTTTCAAATGATACAAATATATTATGGATACATTTGTTTGACTTAACGAATAATGAATGTAAATAAGCTTAAAAAATTTAAATTTAAAATTTTAAATAAAAAAATAAAAATAAAAAAAAAAAAAAAAAAAAAAAAAAAAATATAATAAGTGATGTATAAATCTGTAAAAAACTATAATTTAGGTGGATATATTTATTGTTATACTTATATTAACTGAATTTTCGCCACGACTAAACGTTGTAAAAATATATATTAAAAATAATGAATTTATTTGCAGTAATTTAGACATTTTCTAGAAAGATATTATAGAAATACTTAAAAGTTTCAACTTCCATTTGAGCTGTAAACATTTCATTCAGTATTGTGAATTCTTACTATCCATAAATATATTATGTGAATATTTATTGCTCCATATATAACTAGGGTATTGCATAGTCGCGATTGGCGCATTTGTTGCAATCACTTTCAGCTGTCTTCAAAGACTTTAAATCAATTCATTTGTCTAATCAACACAACACTTGCAACAACACCTTCTTCAGGTCGATTTGCTGCCACCATCTCGACTCTCTAACCGCCCACGTGGCTGCCACATCGTCATCAACATCACAATGATCATCATTATCTTCATTATCATCACAATAATCGGAATCATCGCAATCATCAGCTGAGTGGCAGTTGCAGTCACATGCGAACAAATCTTTGGCACGTTTCAATTCATTAGCTTCGTGACATTTGTCGTTTGAATTCACTCGGGCAATAACTTTTCCCTTACCCCTTTCCCCTTTCCCCTCATTTAGCAACGCTCCCTTCCCCCCCTCTCTCTGTCACCACATGCTGCCCCTTCCCTGGCTGCTGTTGCTTCTTTGGCTGCCCATTCGATATGTGGGTCCCGTTTGCAACGTCGAACTCATTCATGCATTCATTCACATTCACATCCACACTCACATTCACATTCACACCCCCTCCCCTCGTCAACCTATCATTTGCGTTGCACTGAAAACGCATTGTGGTCGAAATTGTTAACAAAATGTCAAACGGAAACTCGGCGACAACAGCAGCAACAACAACAGCAACAACAGCAACAACAACGGGAACAACGGCGTTGCCCAATAAAACTTCAATAGCCTCGACAGACCCGAGGTTCCCCGGTGCCTCGCTCCCCCCCTGCCCCTTCCCCTTCCCCTTCCCACTTCGCTTTCCCCCACCAACATTGGTGACTGATTTTTACGCAGTCGAATTATAGGAAGTCCTACCAGGAAAGAGTGTGTAGTCAAAGGGGGAGCGAGGAGAAGGGAGAGGGGACAAGACGGGTGCCAACTGATTGTGCGGTTGTTGTTACAATTGTTGACATTGTTGTTGCTGATGATGTTGCTGCTGCTGCTGCGCGTGATGAGCTCGCCAGGGATGGCTGCATTCTGAGAAATGTGATTTCACAAACAAAGGAATTAATGTAATTGCGACTGCAGAATGTATCTCAATCGAATACCAATGATTGTCATCAAGAAGCAAAGTAAAGAGAATCTGTTTAAAAGAATTCCACATAATGGAACATTTTATGCTTAAATGAAGAGTGCTGATATCGATTAATATTATGAATAAATGTATCAACAGCGTTGTCAATTTTTTATTGCAAATTTTGTAATTATTTCTTATCTATAATATTATCTAATATGTTAGCTTAACAATTAACTGATCTCTTTCTCTGTTAACTCTCTGTTAATGCAAGATTTTTAGTATCTGGATGGCACTGTTTATTTTTATTAAAAATAATTTTTGATTTTATTCAAATTTGTTTTTAATGTCAACTTTGTTCTTTTTTATACTTTCCTTTCATACAAAATATTTTTTAGATTCCTTTAATATTTATGTAACAGTCTGCGAACATTTGCCGTAACATAGATCCTGACATGCTACTAACAGTGACTGTTAGTAAAAGCGTCTCGCTTACATTCTATGCTATGTTAACTCAGTTAACAGTTTCCTCTGTTGCTGCATTGAAATCGTTTATATAAATTCAAATCTTCTAGAAACAACTCATGTTTGTTCGCCATCCCTAGCACAAAGGGACACGCGTCTGTTCAACTATGCAACACCTTTGGCTGTTGCATGTTGCACTTAACAGTAGCCTATTTTGGACCAAAATAATGCGCTGCATTTCATATTGTTGTTGTTGGCACTATTAAAACAAGTGTGTGTTGTTGTGTGTTGTTGTTGCTGATGTTGTTGCTGTTGTTGTTGCTGCTGTCAATGGTGTTGCAGTGCTCTTAATTTTGGGTTTCAGTGGCGGTCACGTATTCAGGTCCAATGTAATTATGGAGCGCACATGTGTTTGCCTGATTAGGCGATAGGGGGCGTGGCAGGCAATAGCTGCTGCGATTTGTATGCAACAACGTTACAGCAACAACAATTACAACAACGACAGCAACAATAACAACAACACTGGGAAATGACAAGCGTGACCGGCAGTTGTTGCGATGTTTGACTTACAATTAAGAGCGAATTTATGTATAGACACAAATGCAACAAATACAACACACAACATACAACACACAACTCATTATCAAATTAGTCGCGAATTTGTCGCCATGTTGTTATATGACGAACGTTGAGTTGTATGAGAATTAGGAGGAAATGCAGTGCAATTGTTGTTATTGTTGGTTGTTGTTGTTGTTATTGTTGGTTATTGTCTGCTGTTGATGGTCAGGTGTGAAAAATGTTGTTTAGTCGTCTTTCTTAGTCGCTTGACGTCTTGCATATTGATTCAACTCAAGTGCAAAATATGATAATTATCATAATAAATATATGGATGGTTGAACTTGCTTGTGAAGGTAATGCTAAAATGTTCAAAATGCAACGAAAAAAATGAAGAAAAAGAAGAAGAAAATAGTTGCAGATCAATCGGTTAATAATATACAGTCTTTTTTGAAATGTAATGGGAAAAATACACAGTGCAGAATAAAAAATTTGGTTATTCAGCTTTGATGCAGAATATGAATAGGGGAAGAATAATAATAAATCTGATATTCTGCAGGGAAATCAGTTCATTTTTGACAAAGCTATGACGTTTTGAATATATGTATAAAAAAAATGAAAGAAAAGTATGAAAAATTTAAATTTCCAGTTTTGATGCAGAATTAAAATAGGGGAAAAGTAAAGATAAATTTGATATTCCGCTAATAAATCGGTTAATTTTTGACAAAGTTATGACAGTTTGAAGTTTTTATAATTGCGACAAAAGAAAAGGTGTGGAAAAAATTGACTCTAAAGTATGAACAATTTAGTTTTGACACAGTTACGATAGTTTGCAGTTTATGAAAAACTTTTTTATAATGAGTCGATAGGAAAAGAGAAATGCAAGCTTAAAGTTAAAATATAAAGATCTTATGAACATAAAATTCAGCCCATCAACAAATAAATAATAGTAGTAGCTACTATATTTTATAGTAGTGAAAGATTTGACAAATGAAATTTTAGTTAATATAAATACATTCAAATTGTCAATTAAGGAAATTAAAATATGGACTGAATATGGTCAAGAGTGCTCTATAAATCTGTAGATAAAGTAAAGTAGACAATTGTAAATATATAGTACTCAAATCATAAGAGGACTTTGTATAGTAAAAACTTTAATTTTTTTGTGACATGGAACAAATTTAAAATTCAGTGATTTGAAAAATGACTCAATGGATATAAATAAATATATTATTATGGACATCACATTTCTCAGAATAATCGTGGGTTAAATACAAGTTTTCTGAGTTGATAAATTGTTGCATAAATCAAAAAAGAATGACTCAAACATTATGGAGATATTTATTCAGGGAATGGAGTTGAGGGTGACAATGTTATTTGAATTTAATTATGGTATCTGTTTGCTCACAGCGTGTTTTAAGCTCCAAAAATGTCGCATTAGCACCAATTACATGTGCAGGAAATATTTGCGCTGTCAGTTTGACAACAACAACTTGGCCAGGCTTCCTGCCAGGGTTGTCTTGGATGTCCTAAATGTCTTGGGAGTCTTGGATGTCTTGACTGTCGTGTCGCCAGCTTCGTCATCGGCAGCAAAATCAATTACAAGTTGCATGCTACCTGATGCATTGCCGCCTGCCTTCTTCCTGCTTTCCTCCCTCTCTCTTTCTCTCTCCCAGCTCCTTTCAGGGTTGTCATGCAAACGGCGCAACATGCACAAAATTTGCAACATGCAACGCCACTAACAAATAAGGGTCTTCCCCTCTCCCTCGCTCCACGGGATGCAGTTGGCTGCCTCGATGTTGAGGCAAATGCAAACCAATTTGCGGCAAGTGCCTCGGTTGCCATGACACATGTCGCGGACGTGGCACGGCCTCTAAGTTGCCTCTGCCTCGCCGAATGATGCATTGCTTCCGAATATGATGACGAGGCGTGTTAAATGCTGTACAAAAAAATCAACAACAGGCGAGAGAAGAAAATCTGAAATCTGCGAGGCCCCCCAGTTGCGAGTTGCGAGTGGCAAGTTGCCTGTGGCAGTGGCAGTGGCAGCGCTGAGAGTTGAGCAACATGGGCGACGCGTCGTGTCAGGGGACACGCTTGAAATTTATTGCCGCAGTTGTAAAGTACGAAATGCGTCGTAATTAGTTGCAACTTGAGTTATTTGTGCAACAATGCAGCATGGCAGAGCAAACCAATCGTCCAATGAATTGCAGCGTCTCTGACAAGGCAGAGAGTGTGGAGAGGGGGGAGAGGGGCAGAGGGGGAGAGGGGGCCTGTACTCATTAGAGCCATGGCCTATTCGCACATTAGACACGTACGCCTTCCATTTAGGCCTTTTAAATATTTTGCTTACATTTTAAAATCCATAAATTTCGACTGCCACTCATCACTTTGCATGCCAATGAGTCAAAGCGCGAGTGAGCGAGAGGGGGAGAGAGAGAGAGGGACAGGCATAGCCTTTGTTGATTTATCAGGAAATTGTTTATTATATTGTAGAAGAAGTTTTTTATGTGCGCTCCACTCAACGAGGACATTGCGTCGGGCGTCATTTGCTTTATGACCAGCGACATGTGTCCCCCTCTCCCCCAGCCCCTCTCCAGCACCTCCCCCTCTTCCCACTTGACCAACAAGCTGCTCGTTGTTGGCGACTCGTTTGGCATTTGGGTGGCAAACTTTATGACTCTCTCGGCGGCAGTGTGTGCAAAAAGCGTGGGAATAGTCGCCACTGTGGCCCAGGGTCTTGCAACTTGCCACATGGCAATTGCTCATGCCACACCAGCCCAACAGTCCAACAGCCCAACAGAGTGTGGATTGTGATTCTGATTTATGCCAGAGATTTCGATAAGAATGTGCCAAAGATGGCAAGATGGAAGACTCTCTGCAATAAAAAATAAGAAGCAGGCAAATTGTGGTCTCATATGCAATCATCGCTCGTACTCACACTTAATGTGTCTGGAACAACTTGAAACTGCGGATTATTATAGAACATAATTGTATATACTTTGAGAAAATTATAAATACCATCTAGAAATACAGATCTATATTTAAACTCAACTTATATATTACTGTAATAACTCTTCTTATTACTCAATCCCAATAGACATTGATTGGAACTGCTTAGCGGAAATGTGAGTCATACAGGAAACAATATGATAGTTGAATAAATTACAAAAACAATCATAACTGACTTACGTTTGAAGAGGATTCAGTTAAGACATAGACAATGTAATTACCTTGTCGTGGGGACTTACCTGGGAAAGTCAGCTTAAATAGATCCTATATGTTGAAAGAAAATATATAAACAGGAAACAGAACTTCCTTTTTCAAAAGACATCCAATCACAAAGGATAAATTTAAGTACTATCCATTACATTCTAAATGGTTGTTTACATATTTTAAAGACTTGGTAACTTAACATTCTAATTTAACATAGTTCTAAAATGTCAAGTCGCTGTTAACATTACTTAAATTAACAATTGTCTGTTACTGTTACAGATCATTTAGTGTCAAAGTCAGAGGCGCTAAGGTCTGTCGATTTATTTTAAAATGAACAATTTATTATATTGAAATGTAACCACAAATTAACATAGACTATTTTGTGCGTTATTTTGTTGGTGTTTCCTTGACAGTTTTCCCCTTATAGAGAGACATTAAAAAGAGACATGTCAAATGTTTATTCAGGTATCAGACAATGGCATAAAAATAGCTACCCCCAGCCATCACTATTTTAAGGGGAAAGTCACTCCCACGACATCCCCTGCTCAGATTCGTGGGCCACCCATGGAAAAATGGAAATATGGAACCATGGAACCATGGAACCGCAGACACGTCACAATTGATACTCATCGCAACACGAGTTTTTGCCCCCCATTTTTGGGATGTTTGTCTACCCATTTCCTACATATGTTGTGTTTTGGGGTCTGTTCCAATTATGCCGTACTCGAATATCAAATTAAGTGCCCGCTGCTATGACAGTTTTAATGTCTTTGCCACCATAAAAACTGCTGTCCCCATAAACGGGTGCAACACGCCACGGCAAAAAAAAAAGAAATATTTAAGACAATTATGGAAATCCGAGGCGTTCTACACCTACGCGAAGATGCTTTAATTCCCCCTTTTATTCTCTCAGGGGAAATATGGAAAATATGACTCGGAAATTCCTTTGGTTGAAAACAAGAAAAAATGCCCAACTAACACTTGAAATAATATTTCATAAATAGGCAAATATGCGACGAGGATTCTCTACCAAACACAGCGAATGGGAAGGGGTTATCTCTCTCTCTCTCTCTTCAGCTCTTGCTTTGGGGAGTCTCCCCCGTCCTCCCCTAACAACAGCTGTTGGTAATTAATGGCTGGCCGCGTTCAATGCACTGGATAATCACGCGGCTGGGAAACGCCAACAACTCTTTCAAAATCTCGGCAAATAAATCTTGGCCACTAAAACTGGAGGGTAACAAACTGCTTCAAAAGGCAAAGAGCAGCGCAGCAACATAGACAAAGAGAGAGAGAGAGAAAGAGAGAGAGGGGGAATGAAAGATAGGATAAACGGAGATACGAAAAAGTTCTTTATTTTGAAATAAATTATGGCTCTGGATAAAAGTGTTGCGTTTTATTCAAGCCAAGAAAAACACTGCAAATGGATTTAACCAACGCTAAGAATTTAATTAGTTTAAGCTCGTTAAATTGAGTTGGTTTTAGTAGATAATTTGAAAGAGTTTTTTTATCATATTAGTGGCACAAGAAAATGTAGGAATTAAAAGACTAGGGGTAAATAAATATTGTTGCCTTGTTGCCTGCAATTGCTTAAAATACATAAAGTTTGAGGGAAATAATTTATATTTTCGATAGTGTAATTAAAAAAAAAAAACACATTAGAGAATTTTAAGAAATATATTCCTTTAATTGTACATACACTATATATTTAAGTACACTCAATTTACCATACAATACAATACAAAATTTATTTTTCCTTTTATCTATTTATCATATCTTAATAACTGAAGTGTATCTTATATAGTTAAAATAACGGTTGCGCTATAATTAAATTACTCATAATTTGAATATTATTTATCTAATTTTAGAATTTAGTTTGAATAGCTATTTTCTTCCTAATATTAAAATTGCTTGTATTCAAGTTTCACTAAATATCGTAATAGTAATTTAATATTTACAATTTAAATTGTCGCATGTTATAATATTAACAACAGAGAGTTTTATAGAATTTATGATTACAATTATTTTTTCACTTTAGCTCACAATGTTTTCAATATTCCGAGCTTAGTTCGGAGTTGTTAGCGTGACTTTTATTGGCCATGATATTTACCTGTAGCCCACATAACCGATCTATGGGATATTTTTGAAATTCAACTTTATGCCATGGACATTCAATGTAAATCCCACCCAGTAAGCTTTTGATGCTATCCTTTAGTTGGTTCTGCGTGTTTGGGTCACAACAATGCAACTGTAACTGCAATTGCAACTGCAACTGCAACTGCAACTGCCACATCCATTGCCACGTTGCCCACAGATGTTGTTTGGGACTTAACCAAGTTCTTTGTCAGCTTTACTGAACGACCGGCGATTCCATAGGCGTTATATAAACGGCAACTATTCGCACTAAAGCCAGCATACAATAAATATGAGAGACAAGGAGAGTGAGAGAGGGAGAGAGGGAGTGAGAGAGGGAGGTGGCACATATTGAGCAATCAAATCCAACTGTGTCCAGGCACAACGCCTCCTCCTTCTCTAATTGCATGTTCTGTTGCTCGTTTGCGTTGCTCCATCAGCATCCACTTTCCCTCTACTCCCTCTCCCTCCCCCCTTCCTTCTATCAACCCACCTACCCCCTCTCTCTTTCCCTGCTTTCGGTGCTTTCTCGCAACTCGCGCTTTAGAGTTGTTTTACATTTTTAATTGAATTTTCGCCATAGTTGGCATTCTTTAGCATTCTCTTCATCTCTTCCCCCCCTTCAATTGCTATCACTGTCTTCTTTTGCTCTTGTTGTGACTGTTGTTGCTGTTGCCTTAACGCTTTTTCATTAGAATTTACACTTATTCATTAGTTGCAACATGCAACAGCTGCAGCTATAATAAAATTTTATTTTATTATGCGGACATCCAATTCATTAACCCAACGAGTGCGAGGGGAAGATACAGATAGATAGAAAAGAGAGAGAGAGAGGGGGATATGTGAAGTTAACCGTTAAAATGGCAACTCTGTTGGACACAGATGGCAATAGTGTCCACTTTATATGGTTATTGAATGGACTGTTGCAAGCACTTTAGCATGCAACAAAACTTGCCACGAGTTTCCATAGGTTTCATCTATGCGTAACATCCCCAATTGTTGCAACCCGCACCCGCACCTCCACCCCTCACTCAAATGTCGTCCCAGATGTCCTCTCTGCCTCTCTCCCCCTCTCTGCAGTCCCGGGAGCCTACTCAGGTAATAAGTGCACAGAGGCAGAAATCTTCCCATCGTAAAAAAATGTTGTTGTGGTAAAAAACTCCCTTGGGGTCAAGGGTAGCAAGATGGAATTATTTATTCTTTTCGTTTCTTTTCTTACATAATTTTAACTGCCACTTGAAGAAAATGTTGCCCATAAAAACATAAACACAACATCAACGAAAATTGTTCAAAACAGCAAAATGAAATTTGAGTTTCGTTTAGTTCGTTCTAAGGCAAGAAAGACACATCTGCATATTATTAATGACCGGTAATTACCTATACTCAAGAAGAGGAATACTGAGACAGAGAGAGAGAGAAGGAAAGACCGAGAGAGAAATGGCACAAATCACCGTCAGGGGGCGCTGCAGCAACTAATGGCCCACCCTAAAAGAGTTTCGGGCGCTTTTTCTCACCATAAACACCAGAAGAAAAAAAAACATTGATTTGTTTTTTAAAACGTTGCGAGTAACTCAGCCAACTTTATGATGGAAAAGAAATATATATATATGTATATGTAAAAACTTCAACAAATATAATTTAAAATAAACAAATTACCGCAGATAGTTTTGGGTCGCCTCATCCTCAAACAGCTGCAGATTCCAGAGCAACTTCCACTCCAACTTATCGACAGGTCGTTGATGGTTTTATTGTACAATTAAAGCGCGTGGAAATGGAAAATGGGAAATGTGCGGAGCCAGAAACTGAAATTAATTTCCGCCCCGTTGTTTGATATATGCCAGCAGCCCCCTACGGCAAAATTCAACAGCCTCGTAGGAGAATTCCCTCTCCAATCCGAACCTCAACCCGTACGAGGAACTTCCTCTGACTGGCGCTCCATTTGGCCTACGGTTAAAAATAATATTGATCTTCATTGGAACGAAGTGTTAATAAAATATTATTCTGTGCGCTCTTTCCCCTTTTTTTATTCTCATTTCACTTCTTTTCAATGAAATTGTTGTAATTTGTGCATAAAAAACTCAGAGAGAGAACAAAATAAATGAACGAAAATGAGTTTTAAAATAATCATGACGTTTTTATGATGCCCTAATGTTGAAATTATGGCTCACATAAATATAGGTTTATGTGTACACAGCAGTCGGGGAACTTGGCCATAAAAAAATTATGCTTTATAATGTCCCAATGTGCAGAGAAGACGTGTCTTGCGTGAAGATCTGTCTACAAGTAGCTGTGAATAAGTAGATTGTATAAAACATGGCAGATAAGAAGAACCAAGTGCATTGGATTCTCTTTTAGAATGATCACAATTTGATAAGACTTTGCGCTAATCCAGAAGAATTCACTAAGATATCTTGAGGACACTTTCAAGAAGTTTCAAGAGTTCTCTATAAGACAAGCGAATATTTGATAATAATAAACACCTCAGATTAAATACTTAATAGGAGAATGCGTGACAAAGACAATCAATCTTAAGATCTCCTCTTAGGATGATAAAACTTAGAGTGTAGCAAGATAATATTTAATCCGATTCAGTTTACGCTACATTTGAAGAAATCTCTGCTGCAAAAGCTGTTAAATCAAAATTCATAAGTAGAATGTAAACTAAAATAATGTAAATTAAAGCTACTAAATATTTCGCTTATCTTTCAATCTAAATATTGAAAGTCAATCTTTAGTATAAAGATCACAAGTACCTAAATTTTATTAGATGATAAGACTCTTTAAAATTGAGTTAGCTCTTAAAAAAACAATGAAAAGAGGCTGAAGATTTTAGCTTATGTGTAGCGTTGCGAGCTCAAGTTCATCTGATATAACTCAAGATCTAACTATATCTATAGGGGTAAGATGATCTTTTGGCTCTCCCGTACAGCTTAAGCAAGCCATAAACCAAATGACAAACGATGCCACATAAATATCTCAACTACCAAAGCAGAACATGGCCAACAACAGGCGGGCTATTGGCTTTTGGCTTTTGGAAAACTTATCAAAACATTTAGGTAAAATAAACGCCCGGTCATAAAGAACGAGACAAGCTGGGGAAAAGTTCAGATAATCAGCGGCAAAGGCAACGGCAACGGCGATAAAAAATGAATGCGGAACAACTTTCTTAATGAGCTGCCAAAGGGGACTAGACCCCACTACCTTCCTCGCCATCGAGTGACACGTCTATAAGGTATTCAGCTTTCAACCGAACTGAAAATCTAAATCAAATTTGAATAAGAAATGGTCCCGCTCGTTGTTCAAATCGAAATCTAATCGAATAATTCTCTCCGATTGGATGACAAGCGAACCGAAATGTGATCAAGTGATTTGGAGGCCTTTCGGCTATATGTCGTCGTCTAATCTCAAAGATCTGTAGGCGGCTGCTGTGCGGCCATAAAACGATTACCATGGAGTCCGTGGAGGGGAAACAGGGCATCAAACTGGGTCGATTGGATAAAGAAATTGTAATTAATTAAATTTATGCGACATGTTTACAGTTCTCTCATTGTTGGACGCACAGATTTACATAATTCTCTCCATGCCACAAAACGCGTTGAGAATCAAAATCACATGTTGTGTTTATTGTGGACATTAAATGAACTTGTTCTCTTTCGCTTTTGGCCATAACAATGCATTTTATGAGCCATTTCGAAGGGTCTATGCTTCAGCTAACACGCTGAATAAGAACATTGTCAGGGAGTGAGACATTCGATCGATAAGTGAATTATCACTAATCCGGCTATTCTTAGGCTTTTATGCATTTTTGTAATTGCAGTTCTTGAAATAACTTATAAGCGTTAAATGCAGACGAAGAATTTACGAAAATGTAGTAAAATATATCCACCAACAAATGAAATTAACTTAATACAGAAATCTCAAATAGGTTGATTTAAACTAGACTAAATTTATTTTATTTAAATTCGCAAAATAAAATATCAAGTTGTGAAATATGAAGTTTTTATTAAATTAAAGCGTTATTATTTAAATTTATTAATTAATTCGAATTAAGGAATATTTTAGCCCATTTATTACAGAAGTATATTATAAGTGTATCTACTTAAATTAATTCTGTTGTAGGTTGTCCATGAAAACCGATTTGACATCCAATTTATTTATCCTATCCTATATAACTGCTACCGACAAAGTCAAAATTTAAAAATTTAACTATATTTACCTATCATCACTCCGCACAAAAGGAATTGTAAACCAAGATTAAATAAGTCTTTTCAGTCAGAGATAATTGAATAAAGTTAGTCAGGATACTCGGTTAAAGCAGAACGGCAAACAGCAAAGCCACAAACCAAAACAAGAAACAGAAAAGTAGAAAATCAGAAAATCAGAAAAACTTTTAAAGCAAAACGAAAGAAGTCTCGATATTTATTTTTTGTTGGCATTTCTTAAATGAGAATTGGCTAAAAAGGGAAGCAGAAGTTGCTGTCAAATTCATTTTGTTGTGGTCAAATGGAAAGGCAATTGGAATTGCTTTAGAAAAGTGCAGAAAGCAACTCGAACATTGACTGCAGACAGCAGACAGCAGACAACAGACAACAGTCAGCAAATGAACTTAAAGATTTGTAATTGATGGTGTATTTTGACAGTTTTCAATTATTTGAAGGACACACAGATCTTAAAGCAGACACTACTCGTGTTTAAGCAGCTGCCTAAAAGTGGTAGCATCAATAACTTAACTTACACTCATTCGTAACTCTGACATGCATTCAATATTTCATATTCATATGCACTCGGTAAGCCAAAGGGCCCCCAAGTAACAAAGCAAATGCATCATTCAAAATCAGTTCGACATATTGAGCTGCAGGTAGTCAACAAGTAGAGGGGGTGATGAGGGGCTTAGCTGGAGGGAAACAGGTAACAGAGAGCAGAGAACAGAACAGAGTATCGTCTATATTATGGAAACCTTCGCTTGGCTGACTTGGTCCGCACTGCAGGTGATTTCTGCTAACAAATCCGAAAACAGGGGTCATTGTCGAGAGGACCGACAGACGATGCCATATAATACCATACAAAAGGAGAGAAAACAAATATTATGGGGTAATAAATTTAAATACATACATCTGCATACATATTAAAAAACACACATGCATAGATATATCTGTAAAATATATATGTCTTGGATAGATGAGAAGCTGGCTGATAAGCAGCAAGTTTAAGGAATATTTTAAAACTTTTAAAGCGGAAATTGTTACTCACTTTAAGAGACTTTTAGTTAAAATTGCTTAACTAGTTTATTCCTTCAATTGATATTATTTAGACTGAAGATCTATCTTGTACGATTCCTCAATTTGTGTAGTGAGCATCTCAATCTCTAATTAATATATTGCAATTGAAATTCAATAGTCCAAATTTCTTAGGATCAGTTAAATATAAGACAATTCCAAAAGAATTGTCTGATTTATTCATAGTTATAATATTAAATATTCTTATAGGCACTTTCCTGAGATATTTCGAAATAAGCATCAAGCACTCAACAGATAATATTTATTTAACGCAGTCAATTGAGATCTCATTCAATGCCACAAGTTGCAAAGTCGCCCCAGCGACTGTCAACTGTTTTGTGTGGGTTTAGTTTTCCACACACACACACACACATACACACACAGATGCAGCATGGTGGTCGCCATATGTAACCATACGAAATAAAACCAGACCAGACCCTATACAATATATACATATATCTATATGTGTGTGTATTCATGGACAGATCCAGACCGCAGTCAAATCAAAAGAAGTGACAAATGAACTGTCAAAATATAATGCAAGTGACGACGGCAATGACAACACATGTGCTGCTGGGTGCGGCCAGTTCTATATATGGTACATTTCTCTCCCTGACTTCGGATCCAACTCCAGCTCAGAGTTTGACTTTGACTTGGGCCCTGAAGTTGACGCTGACTGTGGTGCTTAACTATCAACTGTTGACAGCTGACTTAGCCGCAGGCAGCGACAGTTTTTAGTGGCAGACGAAGCCGCAAGCAATTTGTAGCATAGTTAACTCTAAACCATGAACTGTGAACTTGGCTTAAACAAATTACAGCAACACTTAATTACATGCTTCCTGTGAGCCACACAGATCAAGCCACAATCCCAAACCCAGTCTCAGTTCCAATCACAATCACAATCACAATCACAACTCAGCAATGGGCAATGGTCAATTGGTTCGATTGTTCCGATTGGAATCGCTCAATCGATAACTGCGTCCAGGTTGTGGCAGTGGCAGTGGCAGTGGCAGGGGCACAGGTAGAAGCTCGTTAGGAACTGCCCAAACTAAATAGGAGAGCAAAGCAAAACGGCAATCTAAACAAGATAAACCATAGAATGCAGTAGCAAAGTGATTTAGACTAACAGCTGACCTGTATTTTGTGTTGAGTGAAGAAATAAATATTTTATAATTCATCAAACTCTAATAAAATGTGAAGAAATGCGATTTAGGGATTGTGATCCGCTCTAGATAAAGATGCCAGTCGCCAGCGATGAGTTTATAATCCCTAAAAGAAATCAGAAATTGATTTAAATTTAAAATTTTAATTCAAGTTGTTTTTATTGGACATGCTAAAAATATAATTATCAAATAAATTTCTCAATAGACTTTAAGCCTTAATTCATTAAAACTCTTAATAAAAATCTTTCAAAATTATTATGATCGAAATGATTAAGGATTTGTTTATAAATTCTATGGAGCTTTGTGACTATCAAATTAAAAATTTAACAAGATTTTTGAATATCTATTTATATATTAGATATTTCGTAGAAAAAATCCCTTAAAAACTAGAAGTAATGATCTATAAATGTATTTTATACGAGTATAAAAAGAATCCAAAATAAATTCAAATTTTGATAGTTAATGAACAAATTATAAAGATTAATTTTAAACAGCATATTTTGGACAAAAACAGACCTGAAATTAATTCGTTTGCAATGTTTTAATTCGAATTAAAATAAAAAACTATTTGAGGTATTTTTTGATTGATTTTAAGACTTACCGCTTTATGTTTATTACACAACGATTATTCAGCTTAAATTGCGTAGCGCAACTATAAATTTGTATTTGTAGGCAGCAACCCCATCCTTACCACTTGAAAGCTACAGGGTACAACAAGACGCAGAACAAGAACAACAGAAGAAGAAGAAAAGAAAGACGAAGACTAACGATGGGCACAAGTTTGGGCGATGTTTATCGAGAGGCATGAGAAAAGGCAAGGCAAGGAGGCAAGGTAAGAGATGAAGTCAAAGACGGCCTAAAGAAAGGGTTCATTATGGGCCTTTATAGCCTAACCTTAAACAGGCAGCGCACGTAGTGGACCCCATTCGAGTGCCCGCTGCGTGTTGTTATTTATCGTGTATCTGTGTGTGTGTGTGTGTATTGAGTGTGTTTGGGTGTGTATGTGTGTGTTGTGCGCAGGCTGCGATTGCCTTGTTGTGATAATGCGAGACACTGGACGAGAGCAGAGAGCAATCAATTAAAAAGGCAGCAGCCGGGCAGCACCTTTTTATATGGATGCGGACTGAGGACTGAGAATCGAAGATCGAGGGTCCGGCGAAAACTTCTTTGGAATTCGAGTCGAGCTGTAATGAAGCAATTTTTACGTGAGATTTCAAGGCAGCGATTACAACTCCAGTGATGTGTGAGTGTGTGTGTGTGTATGTCTTATAAATCGTTTCGTGTTATCGCATCATGTAGGGCACAAACTCGAACGAGTGCAAACAGCCGAGCAGCTGATAAGACCGAATTCATGTTGCGAGCTGTGATTTATGGCAAGTGCAACAATTGTTATTGCAGCTATCGATGCGTTTATCGATAATATTTACAAGCATATTCACAATAACAAAAAAGCACTGAACATTTAACATTTGACACATTTCAAGTATTGTGTACAGTTGCCCCTGGTTTTATTAGCAAGGCGAGTGCTGCCAACCCGCTGGAAATGTCAACAAGTCGTGGGAAAGGAAATTGGAAATAGGGAAATGGTGGAAATGGGAAAAGGGAAAAGGCTCTGACAAGGTCGATTCTTATCTGAAATTTGTGAAACAAAACGACACGAATTATGCAAATTAGCTGTAAATCGTTTATCAAGAACTCGTAACATTTACATTAATCATCTATTAGATGTCATGCATATGTAAGAATCTCATTTTATAAAAAAAAACATAGAAGAAGAACAACAGGGAATAGAAGAGATGGGAAGAGAGAGAAGTGGAAAATGTTTCTCAGTGTCTTTATGGTGGTTGTTGGCTGGCGCCAAGTGACATTTTTGTAGTTGATTTATTATCTTGGTTTGTGTGGAAAATATTATAGAAATGATTTATAATCCTTATCTGCGTAGTCTGATCATGTGTGTGCGCTTGTCAGGACGCCGATAGCCATGACCGAGGAGAGCCAGCAACAGATACGACAACTTGGGATAAGTCGGCATAAGGTACAGGTACCCAATTCTCTTCCTCCCTCCCTTTGTCCCTTCACATAGCTGGAATCGCAAATGGCGGAAAAACCTTTCGGAGACATGGCACAACTTTCACGTGGCCTGGACCTAGCCGAGACCTGGGTCGGGCCGACGCCCCAAAGGCGCAAACATGGAGCATATTTCAGTCTGGCATGCGATTATCAGCTCAGTTGCAAGTCATCAGAGGAGGAGGAGGAGCGGCGGGGAACTGCGAGTCCAATGCAAAATGTGTGTCAAAGTTCAAGCATTGGAAAACGTGAAAGGAAAACGGCCAACTGGATGATGAAGTGCTGAAGCGCGGGGCATGTGGCATGCGGCATGCGGCATGAGGCAAGAGGCTGGTGTGATAGCACCCACGTTCACTATGAGTTATGACCGCGGCAAGCAAATAATTGCAAAATTACAACCCAGCTGCGGTTCCCTCTGCACCACACTCAATTCCATTCCATTTCTTCAAACTCTAACCAAAACTTTGGCGTCTAATAACACTAGACAACATAGCTTTTTGTCACCTAGATCTAGACTCAGATCTGCTGAAAATGTTCTGTAACTTAAGCAACCACAAATACTTAGAGATTACGCTATGCCTGAAAATTATTTATTTATATTTAATATAATTTCAAAAATAATATCTGTTTATTCAATTTAAGACATAATTTTATTCCAATCTGTAAAGTTAGAATATCTTTAATATTACATCAATTATTTTGTGATTTAAAAATATTGCCAATTACATTAATTCAATTTCTTTTTCTTTACTTTATGCTACTTCAAAGTAGTCTATAAATTATTATTATTTATATATAATATTATTTTAAAAATTGTTTTTATCCCAAATTTGGCTGACTAATATCTGTTTATTCAATTTAAGACATAACTTTATTTTAATCTGTAAAGTTAGAATATCTTTGATATTACATCAATTATTTTGTGATTTAAAAATATTGCCAATTACATTAATTCAATTTCTATTTCTTTACTTTATGCTACTTCAAAGTAGTCTATAAATTATTATTATTTATATTTAATATTATTTGAAAAATTATTTGTATCCCAAATTTGGCTGACTAATATCTGTTTATTCAATTTAAGACATAATTTTATTTTAATCTGTAAAGCTAGAATATCTTTAATATTACATCAATTATTTTGTGATTTAAAAATATTGTCAATTGCATTAATTCAATTTCTATTTCTTTACTTTATGCTACTTCAAAGTAGTCTATAAATTACTTAAGCAATTAAATGCTGGCAATAACTATCTTAATTATCATCGTAATACCTAATTTCACATATAGTTATATCGACACACTTTCACTTAGTTTTCAACTAACAAAATGTATAAATTGTTGAATTGCAAATGTAGAAATGATGTTTTGTTGTCCAGTGTAATTCATAAGGTCGTCGGTTGGGGGCAGTTCAATGTTCAATGTGGAAATGCCTACAAATTGTTGTTGTCTGGTCAACTAGCTGGCCATTCAGATGATGTGGGAAATTGAGAGGCGGGGAAGGTGGCAAGGTGAGGAGGGAGAAGGAGAGCTAGGGAGGAAGCGAGGAGGCGAGGGAGGGAGGCATTTGCTGGACTTTTAGTTGATGGCATGAACGAAGACAGAGCGTGCTTTCAACATAAATTTCCATTAGATTGCGGCTGCAGCAACAACAACAACAGCAACAACAACAGCAGCAAGTTGCATGTGGCATGGAAAAGCAGCCGCAGGAAATATCTTTCGGCAGCCGCAAATAATTCTCCACGTTTGCTCACTCGCACTTTGACATCTGGCCGGGGGGTTGGGGTTTGAAGCTGGAAGAGACTCCGCGACTGTCATGACTATGTGGAGTGTTGGAGTTGGGGATATTATAATATTTGTCTCTTTGTTGACATTAAAACGCAATTTATGCAGCGTCATTATTATCAGACGCTGTTGACGTTCGAGACGAGGTTGAAGTTGTTGTTGCTGTTGTTGCTGTTGTTGCTGTTGTTGCTGCTGCTGTTGCAGTTGCAGCTGAAGCTTTGCCTGGCTGTGGCATGCAACTTTGTGGATTATTATGCAGCGGTTTTAGTGGCTTGTCATCTGCAGATTGCATCCAAGATTCGATCATCGTCTTTACTTAACTTTTGACTTTAACGACTCTTCCATTTCATTTAATGACAGATTGTTGCCCAGGCACCTAGAGGCGTGGAAAATATTGAAATAAATGGCACTTAAAGCTGGGGAAATTCATATTTTAAATCCATTCAAAGTCAGACTTATGTGACAGAAAAAATTTTAAGTGATAACTAAATAAATGTAACAACAATTATGCTTATTCAAAGATCGATATCTGAAATATTCACATTTGATCAAAAATTATATGGAGAAATTCGCAAATTTATTTAAAATAAATACTCCTAAAAGTCTTAAGCATAAGTCTTTAGAATCATATAATCCAAATCCTCTAAGAAATACGCTAAACAAACATATAAAATACATAAATATTCTTTCATTTTTAATCCTGTTAAGAATTGCCAAATACAGCTTAGAAAGCGGATTGGAAAAGTCTTTCTTTCTCACTCAAAACTACCTGGAGTTTACACGAAATAAAATAGTATTTTACTGGGTGTAACCCACATAATGATTACCTTTTGGGATTAGACTCGAGTTGAGCTGTTTTCCGAAAAACAAATGCCACATTTCGAGGGGCACGATTGCATGGAAAATGTCACGCTGTCTTTATGAAGGTTTCCCTACAGCTCTCTCTTCGATTTGATATATTTATATTTACCCCTGGTTCAGGTAGTTGAAGTCTCTCGAGGTGATTAGGTCAAAACAAAGCGTGTGGAAATTGGATTAGATAGGGACTAATTGAGGTCAAGCGACAGTCAAGCGAGTGTGGAAATTGTGGCAGCCCAAAGTGGAAAATTCAAAATGGCATGGAATTAATTGATTTATATTTTAAGTGGCCTGTTTTGTAATTTGCCTAGTCAAAGCAAGAATTCATAAATGTCAAGAGAGCGAAAGAAATAATTACATAAATTAGTTGTAGGTATAGATGGGAAATTGTTCATAGTTGTGGAAAGAGTTGTAAAAAGAGAATATAGGAATATAGGAATAGGAATATAGCAGAGATTCAACTAGAAAACTTGGTGTGAGGTCTCGAGTAACTACAGTACTTTTTATTAAAGTCTTTTATGGTACGGGATTCGAAGAGAAATAGTTTTCTTTATAAAAAATAGCTTGAAAAAGTATTTTTCAGTTTTAATAAAATAAAAATGTTGAATCTAATTGGATATTGAGATATATTGAAAACTGGGTTGTGTGAAAAGATCGAGTTGAACAATGTTCATGTTGCTGTTGACCTTTTGAACTAATCTCGTCCATATTCCCATGCAGAACATGCAGCAGCAATCAAAAGTTTTAATGTAACTGCAGTCAGGCTTGAAATTGAAGGCAAAACAATGCAACGGGGCCAGAAACGAGAAGTGATGATAAAAAGTACAGTGAGATAGAGAAAGGGAGAGAGAGAGAGAGAGAGAGAGAGAGAGAGCGAGGAAAAGAAATTCAGCTGAATGAGACTGCAAAAATGTTAGCCACAAAATTGCAGCAATTGCAGTTGATTAAGCCGAGAGTGAAAAAGACAGGGAACGAGACAGAGACGGAAAAGGAGACGAAGTAGGAGATAGAGAAAGCGAGTAGAAGAGAGACAGAGTGGGATAAAGTGAGCTTTACGCCGAGGCAGAGGCCGAGCACTCGGTTCTGTGGCCAGGTCTGAGCTGAAATGTGCGGAATGCACCACAAACAATAAATTCTGGGCATGAAGAGACAGTCGGGAAGCAGTGGGTAGAGAGAGGGGGGAAGGGAGGGGGACAGGCTAAGCGCCACAAAAGTTTAGCCAACAATAATTTCGAGTTAACTTTGACACTTGCAAAACGGGGCAGGCAACAGGCGGACACAGAGCGGAGGCAAAGGCAACAGGACCTCCCACTAGGCGGAGGATGATGTCTGTGTGCAGAGGAGACAGAGGAGCAGGCAGAGGAGCTGGCAGAGGAGTAGGCAGTGATGGAGACAGAGGAGTAGGCAGAGGAGCTGGCAGAGGAGTAGGCAGTGATGGAGACAGAGGAGCAGACAGAGGAGGAGACACAGGAAGGCTTACTGCAAATGCAGTTGTCATAATTTTGCATTTCCCTGAATTTCCTCCTGCTGCAACTCCTCCTCCTGCTCCACATCCTTTACCCCTGGTACAACCTGGTCCAGTACAATTTGTACGGCCGACGGCGACCTGCTGTGACTTGTGCCAAGTTGTTTGGCTTTTGTTGGAGTTCTGGCTCTGAGTCTGGGACTGAGTGAATGCAGAAATTTAGCCAAGTTATTGCTGGATGACAGTGACTGGCTGCCCGCAGGTGCCATTGCACTGTGGGACCAGAGAGCAGCGAGTTTCAGGTGGCACTGCCACAAGGCGCTGACCACTTACCACTTACCACTTGCTACTTGCCACTTGCGCCCAAAAGTCCATTACGTGCCAGCTTATAAGCCCCATCAGTAAATCCTATTGCCATGATAGTCCCCCGTTGAAACTGGGTCAAATCATAGCGTGGCAGCTGCTGCATTCACTAAATAGCCAACCCAATCCTCAGTCCAGTCCGCTCAGTCAGTCAAGTCAGCCTTGCTGGACATAAATCCTGACGCTGCAGCTAAAAAACAATTTTCTACGGGTATGTTAAACATCTCGTTGGGGACATGAGCTGACAACGACACCCAAAGCCCAACACAACACAAGCAACAACCAACAACGAACAGCCAACAACGCAGCCCGAATCTGAATTCGAACCCAACCCATCCAGACCAGACCTGTCTCCCCTCTTACCTCTCCCCCTCCTCAAGCTCCCTTTAACCGTCTGTCCGCATTCGGAGGCGACTCAGCCAAAAACCAAGAGCAACGACATGAATGCCATGAAGTTGGGCGAGGCGCATCTTCAATGCACTGCAAGAAACAACGATCAGCACAATTTAAAAGTAATATTTTATGCTGATGAGTTGGTGATTTATGGCCAACAGTAGTTATAAATATTCTCGCAATCTAAGTATTACTTTGGTGTTTATATAAAAAAATATTTTAGTAGAATTTTAGCTAAGAATTCATTGCTTTTAATCAAAAATATTGTTATACTTTTTGTACAACTGACAGCTACAACAATGCATTTAAACATTAAAAGCTCAGTTTTCTTCTTCTCTTCTTCTTCTCAAAAAAAAAAAGAATTCAAAAGAAACATATATAAATAAATTGTTACATGGAAAACAAATTTAAAAACAAAAATTAATTATATTGTAGAAAGTGGATTTTACTTGTGAAATATTATATCATTGTTTGAACAAAAAATAAATTAATATATAATGCACCTCAGCTCAAAATAAATGTGCTCTAAAAACATATTGCAAGTAATATGATTAAACTTCACGCAGTGTACATTCAACACAACTGAAATGACGTTGCACATTTCAGACGCCAGCAGCAGCGGCAGCAACAAAACTGTTGCTGCTGCCGTTGATGTTGTTTCTGTTGTTGTTGCTGCTGCTTGAGGCTGAAGCAGCAACTGTGACTGCGAATGCGACAGCGACTGCGAATGCGACAAGCTGATGCTGATGCAGCAACAACTGCAACGGCAGCAAAATGCAAACAAGTATGTCAAAAATCTGCATGTCTGCCACCACTTGCAGCACCACCAGCAGCAACAGCAACAACAACGGCGACACGAAATCGCCTTTTTAATTTATTGCACAAGTGCTTTAAAAGCCACAGCAGCAGCAGCAACAACAACAGCAGCGGCAACAACAACAACAACTGCCCACGCCTTTGCCACACCCACAGCCCAGCGCTACAGTGGAGCCTCGGGGTTAGCAGCAGGAGGCAAAATATGACTTGCTTGGTTATTAAATTACAACAACAGCCGCACAAAAGTGAAAAAGACACAAAATTATATTACTGACAAGAAAGCGCACTAAAGAGAGAGAGCGGGAGAGGGACAGAGGAGGGGGGAAGAGGAGTTGGGGGCAAAGCAACAGATTTCTCGACTCCTCATTTCCACTGAAATTATTTGCATAAGTAACGTGATACGCAATACAGAAAACAACAGCAACAACAGCAACAACAATGGCTTGTAACCAGCCTACAGGATGATGACGATGATGACGATGATGACAATGATGATGAGGATGGCGATGATGATGCTAATGCTGATGATGGCGTTTGTGATGATGATGCCTCCCAAACACGATCGCTTGAGCCATTATAGCCATTACAGCCAACGAGGCAATGCGTCATGCACGCACAGCATGCCCCATGCCACATGCCCCATGCCGCATGCCTCACATCGCATCCAAACTGAGGCTGCCCAACGAGATTAGGCAGAAGGAGGAGCTGCCACTGAGGCGGGCAGCCCACGCAAAACAAATGGCAAACATGACTGATCCGTAGAAAAGTCCATTCGAGTGGTTCGAGTATTTTGTGGCCCACTGTCAGCTCTCAACACTCAGCTTTCTCAGAAGTCGCCATTTTGGGCATTACTTAAAGCGCTTTTGTGGCGTCTGAGTGGTTCTAAAAGTGGGCGTAACCCAGACTTGAATGATTCATTATCGTCTTTAGAGGATGTACATTTTATGTATATTTACAGCAGCTTAACATCAGCTGCGATTGTTGGTAACAGCGCGACTTCGCGTACAACTGTGCAACAAAATATATAAATAAAATACCCAAAATGTATATAAATAACTAAGTAATATGTAAGTTAATATAAGAATATTTTGCTTAACTTAAGAATATATTAGTTAACTTGAGAACTAGTTGGTTAACTTGAGAAACTGTTAGTTAACATAGCTCATTAAGAATTGTAGTTTCACACTCACTAACTGCTAATTAACATGGTTCATTAAAGTTTATGTTCAAATTAATTATATACTAAAAAAATTAAAACCTTTTGGTTATTTGGGAACACAAATTTACTACATTCTACTACTTTCACATAATTTTTATAATTTTTTTAAAAATAAGATACTAAAAATAAAAAATTTTCATTTTGTTGTATTTGAATCAGAGCTTAAACAAAAATATCATATTAAAAACTTTCCCAAAATTTTCAGATTTTGGTATTTGTATTATTTTTTGATTTTGTTGACAAAATACAATTGTTAAACCACAAAATACAAAGAAGTTTCACAATTTTAACAACGATTAAAGGCGAATATATTTTTTTAAACTATATCCATTTTATTCAACCCTTAGACAGTTTGCATTTGTCAGTCTCCACTGTCCTTTTAAAATCGTATTAGACTGTTGTTGTCATTAGCTTCTCCTCAGACTGAGTTATTCGTATTCGTGTATTGCCTGATAAAATTGCTCCTGCAATCCATCACTGCATCTCAATTTATACACACTTTAGCCATTTTTCACTCCTGGCCCCTTTTTGTGGTAGATTTGCTGAAACAGTTTGCAATCGAAAGAGAGTTGAACAAACCCAGAAAGTAACTCATTGGGTCAGTGGCATCAGTGGAAAGGATCGGGCCAAATTCCCTTTGGCTTTGGCTTTGCAGTCATCAAATGCTCTTCAATGTTGTTCTGACAAATACGGAAAACATTTTCCACTTTTCCACTTTGACATCAATTTGCTTTAGATTTTAATCGCGTTGGCGGAAATGTTCCCAACCCATGTTTTTTTTTTCTCAGACATCCTGCGATTCGTCCTTGTCAATGGGTCATGAAATTTTGTGCTGCACTTGTGACTTATCTTAATTAAAAATCAGCGCCAGCAACTGGCATCAAGTTCAGTGTTGTGCAGTGTACAGTGTTTTGTCGGACAGTGTCAGCTCCCTTGGAAATCTTTTAAATCTATGCGCATAATTTGCCATCCAGACTGCAACTCGGTCCGTTAAGGCAACTTGGCCAACTCGACTAACTGAGGCTGTTGCCTGATCTCCTCTGACAGCCAACTGACAGAAATTGATTAAAAAAAGCATTGCAAGGCGTTTGCACTAACTCGTTGTAGGCCGAGAAATCTCCACAAAATATACAAATATACAAATACGACATTCATTGGTTTTCCCAATGCAAATGAAGCTGCGTGGGCAGATTTCCATTAGAGATGGACACATCACATGCGGATATGACTATCGTGAAATATTTTATGGTAACATATATGCACAAGAGTTTTTCATATAGTAAAATATTTTATATTCATATAGAAGCACAGTAATAATTTGAATGATCACTTAATTCCTAGATATGTAAGTGTCATTTTAATTCTTTACATTTACTGAAGTGAATTTTATTTTTTGTGATAAATATTCGATATGGATTATTGTCGTGAGCAATTATGATATTATTTTATATAAAAAGCATAGCAATTATTTGTATTTAATTTACATGAAATAAATGAAATACATCAAAAAAGTTAGAATTTTGATTCAATGCGATTTAAAACTAGAAAACATATTATTGGTTTATTAATATCATATATACTATAAACAGCTAAAAGATTCATCAGATATGCAATTGGTTGGTGAGGAAATTTATATGCGTTTTTATAAATTTTACAAATATAATTGATGTTTCAACTTATTTCTCAATATTTTATTTGACCATATTTTGCTTGGAATTTGTTCAGTATTTGTACAATATAATTTTTATTTTAATTATAAGGAAAAGAAACTACACGAAGTTTCCTAAAAACCAGTTTATAGAGGTCAAAATGCGATCTTAATTTAAATTTGTGTAATCTTAAAAAAATATGTCGAATTTCAATGCATTAAATGAGTCGATAACAGTGATTTTTAAAAGTATGATTTTCCCAGACATGTTCGTCTTTAATATACATCAGAGTTCCGCTTGATATCGACGCCTTGACTTTGATTTCGCACTTTGCACATTTAAGTAGCTAGAAGAGATACAAAGATACATAGCTACACAAATACTTAGATACTCAAATGGGCAGTAGGAGAACAGACTCGAATGACCTCCGAGAGAGGTTCGAATGTTGCAACTTGCAACTAATTTGCATGCAAATGCCAAAATGCGTTGCACCTGCAACATTAGCATAAGCAGACCTATAGATACTCGTATCAATGCTGGGGCACATTTACAGGTGGCAATATACAGAGGAAGGAGGAAGGAGGAGGAGGAGGAAAGATAGAGATGGAGTGTGTGTTCTCTAAGCGACATGCTAATCAATAGGCCACACGAGTGCCAATGATTATTTGGCCATAAAATTCAGTTAGTTCCCTCGAGAGCAGCTTCTATCGAGTATCTCCCTCTCTCCCTCTCTCTCCGCTCATTCTCTTGCTATATCTGCGTCTCTTTCTCGTTGCTGTATACGATTTCCAATGGGTTTTTGGGGGCCAAGTTTGCATACGGAATTAGTTTAGCCATGTTTGTTGCAGTTGCAGTTGCAGTTGCCGTTGTCGTTGCCGTTGTTGGTGTCGTTGCCGTTGCAGTCAAGTTTATGCTAAATAAGCCAATGCCACGCCCACCAAGCCATACCATTTGGCCGCCTACAGTTGAAGTGATTTCCAGCTGAGACGCAGCTGCAAACACTGCAAACTTTTGTGGCCATAAAAGCGACTCTGCGTCTGAGCCAAGGGTAAGGCAAAGGGGAAAGGGGGCTGGGGGAGGGAGAGTAACAAACTTCAACTGCTTATTTTTTATGCTGCGAATACATACATACATATATATATATATATGTGTATATATACAGCTATGCATGTATTTTATCTCTATTTATTTTATTTCACTTGGCGGCACTGCTACCAATTTTTTACAGTTCCTCTTCGCCTTAGTGTATCTTTCTCTAGACTTGGCTTTTTTTTAATATGTTTAGTAAACTTCATGTTGTGTCCCCCCTTTACACCTTACACTCTACCTTCGTTCCCTCTACCACCTCCTTACCACCTCCTTGCGCTCGCACAGACAATTTTCCGCGCTGCCATAAAAACTCAAAAGTTTGTGCAATGTGCGCAGTTTATTTCCGTTGCAAATACCTTGGATTTGGTTAAAGGGAATGAAGGAAGGGAAAATGGAATGAAATAGGGAAGTGGAAATGGAATAGGGAAGGGAATGGAAAAAGGGAAGGAGCAGAAGCAAGAGCAGGAGATGACTGGTATCCTGGCGAGCTGTCTATGTCATCCTGGACCACAGCTGCTGACATCTGATGTTGTCAACACTTTGCCCGTTGATGTCTAACAGCTGCATATACCCTACTTATTATACACTTACTTACTTACTTACTTAGCTGGCAATTTCACTCGCCACTCGAGGCCAGGATAAGTAACATCTTTTGTACAACCATTAATGCTGCTGAGTAGTTAGAAAATGTGATAAAGTGACGGATGGCTGATAAATAGAATAGAATAGAAAGTATTAGAATTGTCTTTCATCTGAAATATTTCTGTTAAATGTTGTTAATATGTAAAAATTATAGGTATTGGTAATTAAATAGGATACGTCTATATTTAATATAACAGCTACTGGAACATAAATATAAAATATGTGTATATAACAAATTTGAAAGATTTCTATAAATTCCTATATGATTTTTGAATTTCAAATTATAGATACCAAATTAAAAATACCACGCAACTTAATTGGTTAATTGATTATCTATTTAAGTAAAAATTAGTTTTAATAATAAGTTTCCTATAAATTTAACTTAATGCAGTTATATATGGTAAGTAAATACAATATATATACAAAATTAACTGTCTGTGCTTATAAATAACTTATTAAAACTAGCTGCTATGGTAAATGCATCGATTTCTTTTGCTCATTTATCATTATACAAAGTATTGTTAATGTTAAACAAACCCTAACGTTTATTGTTTATTCCTTATTTTTCTTGAGGTCCTCCCTGGATGTCAACCCCAGATAATACGTTTCCACATTAACGCACGATCTGTGCTCAGAACCGTCAAGGGGTTAAGAAAGGCACATCAATAATTGCATCATTTATCAAATTAAGCAAATAAGCAAATGAAAGTTTTTAAGACGAGAGCATTCATTAATTTAAATCCCTTCGCTGCTGCTCCCGCCCCTCCCCGCAAAACCCATAGTAATAATCGACATTAATCAGTCGAAGATTATCGATAAGTGCGTTTAGGCAACGCTTAACAGGGTTGCCACCGTCAGCAGGCAGTTCACCTGTGTGTTTACCTTTTTGGAGCCGCCTAATTGATTACGCCCCAAAGTCAAGTCCGCGTCTTTATCACCACCATCATCTCCATCTCCATCTCCATCATCATCATCATCATCGGCTCCATCTTCAATTTCTTCAAAAAGTATTAAAAAAGAGGCTGAATCCAAGTCACGTTCATTCTGGAAGCTGTTCTGGTTTGTTGTTACCCTTCTCTCTTTCCCTCTGCTTGCGATGTCTGGCCCGATAAGAGGTTCCCTCCCCTCCCGCATTTCCTCCTGGGAGTCTGGACTCCCCAGTGATTATTGTGACTCTGATTTTTATCGCACGTCGGCTTTTGATGTTCTTCATCTTGTTCTTGCTCACTGAACATATTTTAGATTCATATTTTATTTATTTAAATTCAAATGTGAATGTGAATGTGAATGTAAATGTGAATATATTCAATGCATATTCGTATTTGCATTTGATTTGGGAATTTGTTTCGTTTCACTCCAGCATGAAAATATTGAGATCTTATCGCAGTTTATTAAAAGATTTCATATCTATAATGCAAATGTCATCTCGATTTGGTTGTTTATTCTATTGGGTTCTATATGTTTTTTTACTTTTTGTGGGATTTAGCTTCGGTTGAGTTTATTTATTCAGCAAGCATTCGAAAATTTCATTCGTTTACGAGTCATCTGTTATCCACTTGAAACTCTATCAATGTGCTGGACGAGGCAACTAATTCTAGTCCTCGACTTGACCCACAAATCCATGTTCAAGCCCAAAACAAACAAGCATAAATCACCAGTAAAGCACATACACACATCACCACACACACTCGCACACACACAGAAATTCGCTGCTCGGAATAAAAACTGAAACGAAGCGGGTCTTAAATTTAAAAGCAATCTGCCAGAGAGTTGCCCCTAGTCCTTCTCCTGTTCCTCATCCTGTTTCTATTCCTCCGAATGCCTAAGCTGCTATTGTTTCCGTTGTTGCTGTGTGTGTGTGTGGCCCTTGGCCAATTTTCTTATTAAAAACAACAGAGTCGAAAATGTTTACCAAACACAATTCCCGGCTTCTCGCAGTTTTGGCCTAAACTGTAAATAGAGCGGGCAGTGAAAGTGCCGACAGTTTGCACCAGAAACAATCGGAATGAGCTCGAGGTTCGTGCAAGGACACAACAGATCCTTATACCACATGCTGACTCTGTGTCTGCTCCGAACTCTGCTTCTCTGTGTCTGGTGTCGCAAAACACTCTCAGCACAGTCCGCATTGTCCGCTCTCCTCTGTCCGCTGTCCGCTGTCCGACCATCGAAATTGAACCACCCCCACGAAAGGAAAGGAAAACGTTTTGTTCGAGGCGAACCGAAAAAAATTGAAGAAAGCAAAAAATAACAAAAAAAATAGAAACCTTGCTAAACCCATTAAATGTGACTCACAAAAGGAAACCAAGCACGAAAAAAGGAACATGTAAGAAATGCTGTATTTTAATTGAAGGACATTGAACGACTTTAACTTATCCTTACCGCAAATATATAAATTTATTATATAAAATAACTATTTAAAAATGCACAACTCCTTTACAAATGCAGTTTAAAATAACCATTTAAAAATTATACCTCATTTCCATTCATAATTGATAGAAAGATGAAATTTTAACCCTATTTAATTCGACTTTTATAGAATTATTCTTAATTATGTTTGATAATCTAAAAGGCTTAAAATTTATATGTGAGACTATTAAAGTTGGATCTAAACTTTAAAGTCAGACTTTGTTTTGTATAACCAAAGAAAAACGTTTTATTTATATTATAATTAAAAGGTATATTTCTCATCTTAAAATATTAAAGGTTCCTTTAAATTTCCTACTTTCCTAGCTACTTTTTTCGATCGTAGATAATTGTCATTGACATCCTTGTGTTAGTAAGTAGGTTATATAATAAAATATAAAACTGCTTATTTATCTATAAATCACAAAACTGATTTTTCTTAAAATTTATACCTTTTTTCTATATTAACAACGAAACTTTTTTGAAAAATTGGTTCAGATTAGATGCTTGTATAGAATGCTCACTGTATAATATAATATGATTATATTAATTAGGAGGTAGTGCAATACAATTTTTATTCGGTATCTAAACATTTTTAGTTTTGAATAATATTTAACTCTTTAATTGTTTTAGTTAATCAATAAATAATAATTAATAGGTACAATACATTTTGTTAGCTGACTAAAAATGCTTATGTCTAGTATACTTGTAAATATTATTTAATATATAATTTATTTTCTTTCAATATGCTACAAATACCTGACGATGACATCACCAGAACATAATCCAAATGAACCGCTGGCACATCATACCCCACGGCTTTGCACTATGCCGGGTATAAGGAGGAAAATTGTAACAAAACAACATGTTATTTGCTGGTCTTGCATTCTTCTTTGCCAACTCTTGGAGCTGACTTTCACTTTCCTTTCTTTGCAAGGAAGAATCTTGTCGGTTTATTGTCCGCTTGACACTCGCTAGAGTTGGGCATAAATATTTGGACAGTGGCGACTGATTAGTGGCGACCTGGAATGGACACAGAATCTAAACGAAACCAATTTGCTGGCAGCTAACGAAACCTTAATCGAAAATTGAATGCCATGTTCAGAGTTGAATCCCGAATTGGTTGTCCTATCCGTCTGTCGTCTGCCTGTCTGTCCGTCTGTCTGTCTGCAAACAACAGCTAAGAGCACAAACATCAATCAGGCCTCAAGTTCTTCTGACTTTCGTTTCGAGGTGGTGCAAACACCTCCATGACGTGCTCATCGTCATCGTCATCCTCATCGTCTCCATCTTGAGCATTCTTTTGGACACACGCCAAGTGCATAGCATTGGCTGCTCGCTTTCAGATTCCAACTCCTTTCAGCTCCCAACTGCTCCTGCTACCTACATGATTTACTACAGCACTTTTCCTCCCCCCCTCTTCCCTCTTTTCAGCCCTTTCTCCCTCTTCTCTGGCCCTCACCGGTAGCTGTTGCCATGTTTGACTTGATTTCGTCTAAATTGAGTTCAGTATCAACAGAAAATACTTCCGTTTCCTTTGCTTCTCTGTCAGTCTGTCAGTGTCTCGACTCTCTCTCTCTCTCTCTCGCTTCTCGCTTCTCCCTTGTCTCCCTTCTGTGTTCACTTAGTTTGTTGTGCACCTTTGCTTGATTCTGCGTTCTATTTTTGAAACTACCAAAGTAACCCATCCAACAAGTCTCCGTTTTCCCTTCCTTATCCTTATCCGTATCCTTATCCCATCCTGTCCAACTTTCACTCCCACTTTGCTGTTGGACTGTGTGTTTACATAGCCGGCAACTCGCTCTCATCCTGTTCTCTCCTGGTCTCTCCTGGTTTCTTCATTCTAATCCTGTGCATCCTTGCAACTCCTTCCTGGCAGGTGTTTGCTTTATTTTGAATGCTTTTTTATGTTCAATTTGTTTCAATTTAATGTTGTTTTGCCAGAGATCAGCTCAGGACGCGTTATATTTTGCATGCATTTCAGATGTGCGCATCTCCTTCTATGATAAATGGCATTAAAGGATTTGCGTGAATAACCAACTCAGAAACTCAGAGACTTACACTGGATAGTTGCCAAGTCTGAATAGAAAAGAGTTGGCAAAACTCTCTCAGGTTAAGAGCCAAGTTGATGCCAGCTTTTCTTGTTAGATTATGACCTGGAAATAATGCCCACAATGCAGTCGATGCTTTCTCAATATTATGTGAACTATTAATCCTAGTCGAAAGACTTGTTCAGCTTTAATATTTTACTACATTTATTGGATTAGTTCAATAAGACTTTCTGTAGTCTATTTTTTTAAGCTTTGTCTTATAGAATTTTTTATTTATTATTTTTTTCATAAAGTAAAGTTTTCAAGTTGCATTCAGACCGAGTATCTAACAGTCTAGTTTGTCACTTTATCTCACTTAAAATTCTACAAATCATTGCTATTACTATATTTATTGGATTAGATCAATGAGACTTTCTGTAGTTAATTAGTTTAACCAGGCCAATTTATAGTTAGTCCTGTTCTGCTTTATTTTATAGAATTTTTTAAAATGAGATTTCCTTTTATTTTTACAAAAAATTATATATAATAAAGATTTTGTGTTTCAAACTTAAAATAACATACAGATTTCTGCAAATCCTTGAAATTATTAAAAATAAAAAATTCTAAAATCAAGTGTTTAGAGAATCACAACAATTCTTAACTGACACATTATTATTTTGAATAGTTCATATGATGTACAAATTGAAAACTGATATGATAGGAATACAGAGGCATTTCAATAACTACAAACAAAGGATAGATTAACTATTGACAGTATTTTTGGCAACCGATATCGTCATTATTTACTATAGCAAACAAAACCGCCCGACAGTATTAAGTTCAGCAATGTCACTCTGTCCAAAAAAGAGCTCGAAACTCGCGTTAGATTCAACAATTTCAATGAGTTTTGTACACGGTAAATGTTTGTTTTCAATGAGTTGCCTGCACTCGTTGCAAAGCTCGTTACCAGTTGACTTTTCACATGAATTTCCCATTTCATTTCGGTGGAATAGCGGCGCCAGGTGTACCCGAAAAATACTGGTCCAACCTTTTCCACATAAAATCAACAAACATTTTCACTTATTAACAACAATGCTCCGCATACAAAAGAAAAAAGAGAAGAAAATAATACTTGCTTTCAATATTTGAATAAATGAAAATGTGACTATTTCAAATGAAACATTAAAATTCCATTAGCGGATGCGTTGTACATAAATTTTTAGGCTCTATCTCTATAGGCAGCCCTTATAGCAGAGTGGCAAGGGAGAGGGGAGGGGCAGGGGAAGCTTATCGATGGGGGGCCCAGAAATTATGCATTTTGTTTAGCTTTAATTGCCGCGCACTGTATTTATTTAGTTTGTGAGTCCGAAGTTGGGGAGAAAATTCACTCTGCTTGCGATAATCGAAAATAATTTATAGAAAATAAATATTTCCACACAATGCGCCGCCCTCGACGATGGGAAAAAGAACTTGAACATTGGCGGCTTCGTTGCCTTTTCCCGACCATTGTGCAGTTGTTGTTTATTTAAGTTGTCATTAGAATGGCTGCAGCTCCAGTTGCAACAGCAGCCTCAGTTTGCAGCCAGTAAACGACGGCATATAAACTTTTTAAATTATCACCGATGCGCGCTGTAAGTGTGCGTCCGTCTGTGTGTGTGAGTGTGTGTGGCAGGGGGCAACCCATTGGGGCGCGTTCAACCGTCTGCCACTTGAGAAGCTGACGGGAACGAATGAAGCAACAGCGGGGGCAGCATCATTCGCGTACGTGGAAATCGCACGGCCATGTGAAATGGAAATCCAGCCATGCCCCCTCGCCTGCCACTGCCCCTGACCTCCTCCCCTGCCCCACTCACTCCCCTCTCGGTGCGTCAGTGTGTCGCCGGTTCCACGGAAATAAATGCTGCATTGTAGGAACACACACACACACAGACAAATACAAGTGCTCGTAGTTCCTTCATCTTCGGTCTTGGTCTGAATCTGCAATCGTTGGCGCCCCAACAGCCGGAAATGCAAGACAGTATTTTGCTTAAGGAATTGAACTGTTTATTGAAAATGCCTGGTAAATGTTGCAAAAATATACAACGAACTTACACAGCATAAAGTATTACAACTATGACAATGAATGTTTAACGACAACTCGATTAAGGCAGCAAGTTTCAACTATTGTACAATGTTAATTCGAACACATTTAAAGGAAATTCGGTAGTTAGGTAAGTAATAATATAATTAATATTTTATAATTATTATCACCCTCACAAATGCTGTAATTTTCTTAATATGATGATTGGCAGCAAATAACATTTTATCATTGTTAAATGATATTTATATATTAAACAACAGAAAATAAATGAAATATTATTATAAGTTAGTTTGCTTCAACAGAATCTCTTTTATATTTAGTTATATTACTTTCAAGTCAATTTACATTTATAAATTAGTTGCAAAGCTATTTCCTTAAATAAAATGTGTCTTCTTAAAGCACAAAAATACCTATAAACACATATATATATAGCATAACAAATGTAAAATATTTCTGTCTGTATTTAATTCATTACTTTACTTATCATGTTTAGAAATTCAAATCAACTTGTATTATTTTTTAAGCATTTTGCAAATTATAGAATTTCTTATAAAAATTTAAAATAAACATTTTAACCATTTTTAATCAAAGGTATGTTCTATGTGTTAAAGATAATTAAAATCAATACAGTAGATAATCTCTGTTATTAGATTATATTTCTCTCATTTATTTCTATTTCTCATTGGCCTTTAAAGTTTGTTACGTATATGTTTACTATAAAGTATACATTTCTTGACTTTTATTGATTTAGTTTAGATTGTTTACACGTCAGCAAAAGGACAGCACACATCAACTCCCAATTATGTACGCTTTATGAGCTGCAGATACGCAGATACGTAGTTCCTCTGCAGCAGATATATATCAATATGCAGTCAGTCGGTACAATATATATAAGCATATATACATCACACACACACACACACTTGTATATATGTATCTCAGAGGGCATTAGCAAGTAATAAGTATAAACAAACTATGTGCTTAAGCAAACTGTTTACATTGCCTGCTGACTCGTATATCACATGAGTCCTTTGGCTCCTTGGCTCCTTGAGGGCCAAGTCAAAAGCAACAGGCAACAGCAGCAGCAGCAACAGCAGCCGCAGGCAACGGTAAATGTAAGTTTAAAGCCGCTTAAGGCTATAACCAAATGCCATGGCAAACGAAGCAGGTCAAGTCACAAACACAAGGATTACCGCAGGCAGCAGGTGCCGCCCCCTTTTCAGGGACACAACAATAACAAGCAGTCGACTTAAGACTGCAAGCAAGAGGGAGACGCACTGTGTGTGTGTGTGTGAGTGAGAGAGAGAGAGAGAGAGAAGGGAAGGGGGAGGGGATGCTGTGAAACACAATGGCCAACACGAAAGGCAATAGCAAAAGCGATTCTGTCAAAATATTTACGATATGACTCTGAGAATGGCTGTTAAAGTGTAAGGACACACACACACACACACACACACATACACGGATATGCAGGACATGTGTTGTCGAATCAGCCACACACTCATACACACACACACACACACACACCTACTTAGCGCACTTTTCGCAGTTGCCACATAAGATATATATACGCTCATCTTGCCATTATCCTGTGTGAATGACTCCGTCTGGCTGTGTGTGTGTGTGTGTGAGTGTGTGTGCGGCCAAGGACACCAGCCACAAACAAAATTGATTCGTCTTTCAGGCTTCTTGCTTTTGGGCGTAGGCGCTAGCCAACTTTATCCCTAACGTTTTCGGTCCCGTTTCGAACCTCAAAGAAAAAAAACAAATAACATTGTCATGTAAAATTAAAATTTATGGCTAATTTGTGTGACCGAAAAGTTGTTTTTGTCTCATTTCCACGTTGAATCTCTCTCTGTCTGCTTTTCTCTAGGTATTCGTGTGTATTTGTTACGCCTTTTTCAATTCCCAACCATTTTCCGGGCAACCTCTATAAATTTCCGCATTGCCAGCCCGTTTTTCGCCGAAATGTGATCGGGTTTATCGGACTTAATAGCCTCTGTTTGTAGGAAATCTCTCTAAAGATTGGTAATAAAACGTAAGCATCACAAATAAAGAAAACACAATTTCTTGTAAATTTTTTAAATATTTTCATTTTATTACATGTTTTATTATTTGTTGTGTTCTTGTTCGATAAATCGATCTATAAATTTCTATTACCCATATATATTATTGTGCGGCTGTTGTTCTTTATAAATATCATATCATATGTTTAGGTATACGCTTAAAAAACTTATTACACTAACATAAACTATATATGATGTATATGTAAATTGTATAGATAAATATCACTATATTTGATTTCGGTTCAAGGTTCGTTTATCTAGATTTCTAAGATCATTTCTTAGATGTAAAAACTCGTTTGAAATTGCATTAAAAATCATCTGCAATTTCATCTTAAAGTCGCATATCTCTGCATGTGTGTGTGTGTGTGTGAGTCTTTGATTTGAACTTAGAACATATAATCGTTTTTCTATATATACAATACCAAAAGATTTGCCCACTTGAGACTCTAAACATTAGATTTGGCAGTTTAACAATCCGTTTATAAACTAAAGCTAACTTTAGCTAACTATGGTTAAAGTGTTGTTGAGGAATTCGAGGGCCGTTCGATGAGTTACATGGACTAGACACGCCGCTTTTCAAGTGCGCGCCTTGAACTTCAAGATACGTCTTCAATTTTCTGCCTTCTTTCCTTCTACACATAACGAGTGATCTGTGAATAGAAATCTGAGAGACAGGATTGCAGCTGTGCAAAAGTTGGACGCTCTCCGGGAAGAAGAGCCCAGCAATAGGCCATAATCGTGAAGCTGCAGAGCGTGAGCAAGAGGAAGAAAAGAATAAAGGAAGACAACAGATGAGATTAATATAAAATGGAGATTTCGCTGTGCTTTCCACTTACAGCTCATCGGGGCAATTAAAAGGCTGCGCCAGACGATAACCATCCTTCAGATAATGCTCCATCTCAAAGGGATCCACCTCGGCGTAGGGTTGCTTCGCGGATGTGCAGAGTTCCCACATGAGCACCCCAAAGGCCCAGGAGTCGCTGGCCTCGGAGAATTGCTTATGCTGCAGCGCCTCCAGAGACATCCACTTGATCGGACGGTTCTCACTGTCGCCCAGGCAGTTGTAGTCCGCCGGAAACAGATCACGGGAGAGCGAACTGTCGGACAGCTTCACACGCAGCTGATCGTCGATGCTAGAGGGGAGAAATTAATTCGAAATTATAAAACATTATGACTATAGCAGCAATAAATTAAATGTGACTGCACAATAAGAAGAAACAACCTTTTCAAAAGAAAAGAATTTTTAAAGTATAACTAACAAGTTTTTAACTTTCTACGATATCTTCTAACTGACATAGTTTTTCTATTCTCTTTCTGATATTTTTACAGCTAAGTTTATTTCAAATATTTTGTTTTTTATACAAAAACTCGAGTTAAAGCTGATGATTCCTATGTTAGATATTCCATATAGTCCAATGTTATGAAAATATTCGAAAGATAATCATAAAATTAACCGATTTCCGTAGGGAATATCAAATTTACAATTATTTTCCCCCTTTTTTAATTCTTCCGCATTAAAACTGAAAACCTAATTTTATCCAATCTATTTTTTTTTTATTTAAAATGTAATAACTTTGTCAAAAGTGAACCGATTTCCTTGCGAAATATCAAATTTACAATTATTTTCCCTTTTTTGATTCTGCATCAAAACTGAAAAACTATATCTTTCATACTTTACTGTCAATTTCGATATCATTACAGCTTTAACAAGAATATATACAATCTATAAGATCTGTACTTCACATAGTATTCAACTCTTTAAAATAGAAATGTAAGAAAATAAAGTAAAGATGAAACCCATTGAAATAAAGGTTCCTCTTTGCTTCCACTCACATGCAGTTCCTTGTGGCAATGTCCTTGTGCACCACGCCATGACTGTGCAGATGATCCAATGCCATGGACAGTTGGGAGGCCATCATGACGATCTGAATGGTAGTCACTGTGCGAGCACACGCTGGATCCAGGAGGAAGAGCTTCAGATTGCGGGTGTTGTTGAGGGCGGGATAGAGAACGAAGGGGGTTGTGTGATCCTCGATGGAGACACCGAGAACGGAGAGAATGCCCGGATGGGAGGCGCCATAGAGGAGCATGCCTTCCTGGAGCAGCAGCAGCACTTGCATCTGGCTGGCATGTTGGGCCACCGTCTTGACCAGCACATCCTGGCTGTCGTTGTAGGTGCCGCGATAGACACGGCCAAAGGTGCCCTCCTGCAGCAGACTGGAGAGTCGAACGCGGCAGCGTTCCACGGTCAGCTCGGAGATGCGACGATGCAGCTCCTCCGGCTGCTGTTGCTCCACGGAAACTGTCGCGGACACGGGCACCTTTCGAGGCAGCGACGAGCCATGCACCGGGGCAATCAACGAGGGCGTCAAATAGGCAGCCGAACCCAGCGAGGATTGGCAAGGCGGCTGAGTGTTCAGTCTCTGGAAGCTGGAGGTTCGCATGGGTTGTCCACCATGTTGATGGTGTTGGTGTCTCTTGGCCGCCGCTCCGCGAACACAGTACGCGATCACGAGGAGAACGCAGACCGCACTCATTGCCACTGTCACGCCCACCACAAGTGTGATTAAACCCGTGGGCGGTGGCAGCACTGTCTCCAGCAGCTGGGGATCATCCTGATCATTGGCCAGTCCCGTCAGTTGTTGCTCCTCCTCGCTGTCGCTCAGCAGACAGACCTTCTTGCGTCGAAAGACCAAGTGGGTTACATTGTTCAACGCCCGATTGAGTATCACCTCCAGGCTGATCGTGACAACCACTTCGGCGGCACGAACTCCACTGCATCGCAGGTCCACCACCCACGTCTGTATGTGGGTGGGAATCTCGCCAACCTGCGACACATTCACCGCCGGACGGGGCAACACCTCCTGGTCCGAGCTCACCACATTCAGACTATAAGCCAGTCCCCTTCCGGCCAGCGATTGCCACGTGAAACTCACGTCTCTCACGTTCGCCGGCACCGGAACGATAAAGTTCAGCGCGTAGTTGTTGATGTGACCCTCGCGCACATAGTAGACCTCGGCGGAGACCCCTGGAAGTGAATAATCAACAGATCTTTCAGTTAGTGATAACGATCGATAATTGCTCATAAAAAGATAATTACTTCTTTATAAATTGATCGAATTAAATTCATGATTTATTAATATAAAAATGTGGAAAATAATTGCAGAGCTATTTCCCTTGATTTCCACTCGATTTTCAACTATTCGATTAATTAATATTAATCGAGTATTGCATTAACAAACAGTCGAGTCAAATAAATAAGTTTTCATTGAAAATCTAAAATTTAACGAATATCACTAAATGAAAAAATTACAACTTTCCTTGACTTTCTATTCTCTTCCTACTTTTCTCTAGATGCAATTTAAACATCTTCAAGCTAACATAACTTGGTCAAATCTTGACCGATTTGCTTGCGGAATGTGATTTTTATCATTACTTGGCCTCTAATTCGATTCTTCATTCAAATTTGAAAATGCAAATTTTTTTCCATCCCCTAGAAACTTCTTCCAACATTTCAAACATTCGTGACTTTGTCAAATCTTAACCGATTTCCTGGCGGAATGTCAATTTAATAAACGTTTGGCCTCTACTTATATTCTGCATTAAAAATTGAACTTCTCTGTAAAACTCTTTAATTTCTCTTACTTTAAATTTCTCACTATTATTTTCTCTCCCAAGTTGAACCTTTTATTAATTTTCAAGCAGTTTTCACAACCCTTGAAACTCTTTGCTTCAATTTCAGTTATCGTAGAACGCAATCAACTCTGTTTAGCACTCGACAAGTTTATTAACCTATTCCTAACATGGCTTAAAAAACTCACGCAAAACACGCGATTCGCCAAACCGCAGAAACCACGTCGAACTACAAGTAGTTCATATCAATACTGAAAAAGATGCCAGCAACTAAAACAACAACAACAAGATATTTTGTAAGTGGCACAAACTCATGCACTTTACATGTAAATGTATCTAGATGGAGTTTTCATCGGGCAGACAGAGTTGAGGTTTGTTTGTTTTTGTATAAATAAACACGGGCGACCGAGTTTAGGGAATTCCTTGGAAATACTTCTTGAGTTTATCCGCATTTGTATCTGTATCTGTATTTGCATCTGTATCTACAACTGCCACTGCCACTGCATCGGCATTTGTATCTGTATCTGTCTTTCTGTATCTATGTGTAACAACTTCGTGTCGCCTGTTCACGATTTGGTTTGCAGGCAAAAAGGTTTAAAAACAAACAGAAAATGAGCCATGACCATGTCTGAGATTTGTTCTCTCAGTTCTCAATCTGATCTGCTTGCTTATTATTATTCTTTTCCATCTTCTTCATCCTCTTGTTGTTATTCTTGCATTGAGTTTATTTGCGGTTGGCCAAAAAGAAAACAAAACAAAACCAAAAAAAAAGAAAATCAAGTTAATGAAGCGATGTCTGATGTCTGGCCCTGATTTGAATTGTTATGGATTGTTGTGTTTATGTTAATGATTATGAAATGTGCAGGTAGTTTTCAATGTAGTACAGCTCATAAGACCACACACATACACACACGAACAGAGAGAGAGAAGAGAGAGAGAGAGACAAACACACATCATATATATTCATTATAATTATAATTATTATTATTATGATCTGTTGCAACACAAGTTTCTTGGTTTCAAATTATATCTTGAGATTGTTCTAATTTTAGAATATTCTAGATTTTGTAGATTGCGTCTGCATTGAAAACAGTTTCTCGACATGTCTTAGATTTCAATAGATTAGATTTTTTATTTTATAATACGTAGTTCATCTCGCTTTAAAAGATAAGATCTATACGAGTTGTATAACAACAATTATTATTGTATATATTGCGCTTGATTTCAATTGATCTATTACTGTAGTTCTAAACAATTCTTCTATATGATTCTGTAGTTTCTTCACAATTTATTCTTTATCTTTGAAGTTTATACAGATTCTAGAAATTATATATATTAAATGATACTATACTACAAATTCCCTTTTTAGTATTTACAGACCAATGAAGATGTATTCTTAAGATTTCAGACATTTTAAAAGTATATCAATTCTGAATTAGTACTCAATTTGTGCATATGATATATAAGATATATAAGAGAATAATTTTGGAGAATTAAGAGTAGACAACTTTAGTATTTGCACGAGAACTCTAGCATTATTTTTCTTAAGAAAAGTTAGCACTAGGAACTATTGCTTCACAGTCTACAACTTCAACACTAAATGCATATCTTCTTTCGGATATCTTGACAATTAGTTGAATACATTTAAGTAAAATAGATTTCAATTCTACAGTCTTACAGTTTGAATTCTTCATCTTTCTTCCATCTTCTTTCTCTGCTCCCCTTTTGCGCCTCTCAGCTTGATTTTCGGTAAATTCTGGCCAAAACCAGCTAATATGTTGGCTAACAACCTACAGAGCTAAAAAGCCTTCGCTGTATGGTGCATTCAACTCTATCGGAACCGCCTGCTGTTGCATGCCGCACTCGGCGTCTAAAGAAAAAATCACAGGAAATAATTTACGAAAAATGAAAAATCAGAAGAGACGAGAGAGAGAGAGAGAGAGAGAGAGGCATAGAGAGCGACAGGGAGAGAAGCGGCGCGCACTTCCTTTGACAACTGGCAATAACAATAAAAATCAGTGAGCATGTAGGTTGACATAGCCCAGAACTTTGGGGGCATGCAACCTCCAGTGTGCCCCTGCCCCCATCCCCCTTTTCCCCCGCCATTGCCTTGTGGAATGTCTCAACTTGGCGGCGGCAAAGTCGCGTATAAATTGTGTCAGAGACATAGACACGTTGCGCCACCGTAGGAGGCAGACAGACAGAGAGACAGAGGGCGACTTCCTCTCTCGCTCGAAATGTGCAACATGTTGCACGTTGTGTAGCTGCGACAAATGCCTTGCTAGCGTTTTAAAAATAGCGCCCATGACTTAATCAAATGCCCCCGCCCCGTCTTGGGGCAACTTGGGCAGACAGGCCGCACGCTTCCATTGACCCTTTGAGGCTTAGAAGAGGCAGCTATTGGATTGCCACATGACTGACGTGGCAACGGGGCAAGGTGGCAAGGTGGCAAGGGTTGCAGTTCACAGTCTCATGTGAAAGTTGCCGCTTTATTGCACTTTGCAACAGAGTGAGGCAAGCAGAAGGCAAAAGGAGCGAGGTGAGAAGGTGAGACTCCATCTCAAGAGCCGCCCGGCGAGGCTGTCTTCAAGTGGCGTCTCCGTCTCCGTCGTCGTCGTCGTCGTCGTCTACCTTCATGTCACGAGCAAATGTCACTCTCATGTGCCCAACTCTCGACGGCTCTTGAACTTTTTTAACCTTTGTGTGTGCCATGCTCATAACTTGGCTGCATGTTTTTCATGTTTCTATGCTTTTGTCTACTCTAACAGTCAGACTGAGATGCACAATTTCTTAGCGAGCTTGTGACACTGTAAAAATGTCCAAAAATAGATTCAGCATCTATATATTTAATACCTTGTCTACATGCGTTTATTTCTATAAGTATTAATTATTTCTTCACAGCCAGTTTTCTGCTATTATTTTCGATAAATACTTTAATATAATTTTATTTTACAATATTTATGTCTCCCTTCAATATATTATTCTTAAATACACTTCATTTAAAGTTGTACTACTCAAAAGCAATGATCAGCTTAAACAATGATCGTCAACAAGTTATTTTAAATCATAATGTGATCATATTTCAAATTTACTTAATTTAAATGTTTTCTTTTTTAAAAAAGTGCAACTATTATTAATGGTATTTTATATTTTGCAAATCTAAATCCACGTTTTTCCATTCCATAACTTATTTGTATTAGCTATATTATAATTATATTACAGCAAATTAAAAAATCATTTAATAATGTTGTTCATTTGCATTTTATTAATATTTAAATTATTTAAATTATCTGAAGGCTATCTTGTAAAGAAATTTGTAGTAAACTTTATTTAAATGTTTTAATACTGATTACAAGTCTATTTAAACTTATGTTGTGAATAAACTGAACAATGCTTGAATCGATTATTTCTGATTTATTATTGAGAATATTCTCGATTTTGTATTAATTAAGTAAGAAAATCTCCAAGAAATTACAGTTATATTAAGCTTAAATCAATTTCAAATACTAATCTGCATTTCTAGTGCAAGTGTAGAGTATCTAAGCTGTCGGCTTGCGGAAATTAACTCGTGTGCTTTGTTGGGGCGTGCCTGGAGCTGAAGTTGCAGCAGGAGCAACGAGGCAGGACCCATGGGTGCATGTGAATACGAGTATGAGTATGACTCTGGGAATGAGTATGGGTATGAGTACGAATACGAGTACGTGTATCCATATCGTATGTCGAATTTTCAGAGCGTGCAGTCATGATGTTGTCGTCGTCGTCGTCGTTGTCGTTGTCGCTGATGTTATTGTTATTGTTATTGCAATTGTTGTTGCAGTATTTTTTAATAGCTTGCTACTGCACAGCGAGTCGTGACCATTGTGGCAGGCAGCAGTTGCAGAGAGTAGGACTCGCAGGCAAAAGGAGTCGAGTTGCAACAACAACAACAGCAACCAAAATAGACAACTGCCAAACTGCCAACTCGTTTTAGACACTCAAAAATGTTTTTGGCTCTTGGCTCTTGGGTTTAGCATTATTCCCCAATCCCCGTTCCCATTTTCCATTCCCCATTTTCCATTTTCTTGTAATTAGCGTGGCAGTTCGTGAAGTCTTGTCGATTCGCCATGCTGATTCCTAGAGCAAAGGTCAAAGTTGGTAGACCCACAATACTGTTAGACCTTTTGCAAATTGCATATATCTACATTTCACTCGATTCATTTGTCAACAGTGCAGTGCCAAACAAAGCCGGCCAAAGTCTCAATTTTGACACTTAACCAGAGGGGGAGGATTTTGAGCCACAGCTTTTTATTTGAATAATAATATCAGGCTTCGTTTTTAGCCCTTACTTCATTATCATTATCTGATGCGATACCACATCAAATTGCAATAGATGATAAATGATGTGCACGCTTTCCCAACAAAAAAAATACAAAAATAAAGCAAGCAGAACATTAAATATCATAAATACAGAATCGAGCTACCGACTGGCAGATACTCCTTGCTGTTCTCTGAAGTAAATCAATACGTTTCTACGCTCTAAAATACACAAAGAGAATAAAATTGATACTCTACAGCCGCTTTCCTAGATATATTACAGTTCATAGGAAGACTTTTCGATTATTAAACAATTTGTAAACATTTTGTAAACATTAGTAAATTGTTTTATTTGTGTTATTGAATAAAAATTGCTCTATTATAAAAATTGGTTTACTACAATTCAAACTAGAAGTTTAGAAGTTGTTTTAGATATTAAATGAATTGTTAAATATTTTATGGCCCGTTTAATAAATTTTTTAATTCCTACAATTCTTATTCAATATTTAAGAAGTCTCAATTTCTGCTATCTTATGATAATTTCCATTTTAAAATGTCTAAAATGCAAACGACTTTTTGTCCTATATTTCTTGAGTTAATGATTGTAATTAATTAATAACAATTTATTCTTCTGAACTATCTGATCAACTTGTACAGCGTAACTTTTGTGAGTGTTCCAGCTTCTGTGTATTTCATGTCTTCATCCTTAGCATCTAACTACCCTTTCTTTCATTCTGTACAGGGCACAACAGCTGCTCATCTGCCCATCTAATGGCTAATATGTCACTGCATTAGTTGCATTTTGTTGCCAAATCGAAAAATAAATAATACAAATGATGTTTCTCCCCTCTGCCTGTTCCTCTTGCTCCATCTTCCTCCTGCCAGTTGCAATCTAAGTTCTCCTCTCGTTTCCCCCCTAGGCGGCTTAATCTGACTGAGCTTATCACACGCACAACAATAATAACGCTTAAAAGCTTACAACAGCCCCGCCCCCAAAACGCCCACCACATGTCAACATTTAACATGTTTTCCAGCTTTGAGTCAAAAGTATCTGTATCTGTAGCTGTAGCTGTAGCCGTGGCTGTAGCTCAAGTTGTAGATGTATCTCTATCTATGGTCTTTGTATCTGTATCTGTGCCTTTTGTATCCACGTCGTCGTTATGATAAATGATGCGCCTTTTCTTATTGCTCTTGTTGCTGTTGTTATTTTTCCTGTTGTTGTTGTTGTTGTTGTTTCATTTTGCCTAATATTTTGTGTTTTTCTGTGTTTTCCCCGCTTTTGGAGCCGCAGGCGCAACGTTCCCGTTTCTTGTTACTCGTTTACGGATTTGATTGTAACAAATTTGTGCCAGCTAAATTAGCCATGTTTTTAGGGCCAGCCTCTTCAGTTGTTTGGCAACCATTTTGCACAGATTTTGTTACGTTTGCAGCTTTTTTGTTTTCCTGTTATTCTTCATCTCATCTTTTTGGCTCTTTGCCTTTCGGCTCGATGCCTGTAAAATTGCCTCAAATTAATCATTCACATTTTACGCCAGCTGACAAAAGTTTATGGCCAGACTTGTAATGCCCAAAATCAATAGCAATTAACCTTAATCGCCTTCAGTCCGTTGGTGTTGAGTGCGAAGCGCTGCCAGCTTGGAGTTTAAAGCTTAAGCCGGAAAGTATCTTGATAGAGATGCTTATTGAATATTTATATAAATTGCCTAACATAATTCAACAAAGATCAGCAAAGTTGAATCGGAAAAAAATGCCTTGAACTAGAATTACGCTTATAAAACAGAGTTAACTTTAAATATAGTTGATTAACAGTCCCCTTAACACATGATGTTAATAGAAAATGTTAAGAAAATATAATCGAAAATATGTAAAAGTAACTTAACTACTCGGAAAAAGATTCCTACAACCTTAACTTTTATAAAACAGTGTTAACTTTAAATACAGTTGATTAACAGTCGCCTTAACACATGATGTTAATAGAAAATGTTAAGAAAATATAATCGAAAATATGTAAAAGTAACTTAACTACTCGGAAAAAGATTCCTACAACCTTAACTTTTATAAAACAGTGTTAACTTTAAATACAGTTGATTAACAGTCGCTTCAACACATGATGTTAATAGAAAATGTTATTTATAACGTTTCACTGTTAAATGACATATTTATTGTTCTTTTCAAACACAATTTTCGTGCAGCTCTCAACATATTTATGATGAACTGAGGGAAATTTCAGTGAACTTTCGCAACAACGATGCGAAACGCATGATTTTATTCACTTACTGGGTGAGTGTATTCATTCACAAGCTGCTTTTCAAATAGTTTACATGTCGCTGCCACGTTGTGGCTGCCCTGCAAAAGTTGCCATGGTTTGGTTTGTTGCATGCCTTGTTGTTGCCTGGCGAATTCCCACAGTGCATGGCCCAAATAAACATACTCGTACAGCTCAATAAACATAACAACACAACAGCTACAGATACAGATACAGCTACAGTTGCAGATACAAATACATTCACTTACGGATGCATGTGTGCGTCGTGGCTGCCACAGAGAGTTACTTGCAACTTGCTGCTTGCTGCTTTTATGCCCCTTTTACAGTTGCAGTTGTTACTTACGAGCGGATTCGCTGTTGTCAGCTGCCATGCCATGCCACGCCCCCGCCTCCGCGCGTTGCCACCTTGCTGCATGAGGCATGATGGAAATAAACTCGACAGCGAATGATGCGCACAGTGGAGCAAATGAGCACAAACAAACTTAACAATAGAATAAAACTCTGAATATTTCAAAGTAGCGTAAGTAATAAACTTAGTAAGAATACAAATTGTGTTATTAACACAGAATTTAATTTGTATTGTCATTAAAATGATTTATTTTTGCCATCATCATTTTCTATATATATTTTTTTAAAACCATACATTTCGAAGGTGAAACATTAATTTAAAAATAAAATAATAATAATAAATAATAATAACAAAAAAATTAATGCGATTATGCTTTTAATTAGTTATCTATTTATTTTAATAATTATATATATTATATTTTCTTCAAGCTCACTTCAAATGTTATAAACATATTTCAATAATTATAAACATATTGTTTGTCTATTACAAATATTCAATAGTTCACAAATAATTTAAATTGCTCCACTGTGCGAGGTTGAAATTTCATTCATTGCTCCTCGTTACTGGTTTTGTTTAATGTAAATATGATTATTCCTTTTTGCACAAGCAACGTTTGTGTCGTCTGTATGCATATATATATATATATCGCATATATATATCACATATATAAATCGTATATAGAACAGTGAGGAGCCAAGCAAGTCTGGCAAACAATGGAATTTATTTATTATTGACATGGAGCGTGCATGGTGCCTGCCCAGCGGGGTTATCAGTTGACAGTAGAAAGTTGCAGCCTCTGTGCAGTGGCACTGATAACCACAACCCCTTTCCCTCCCCCTCACCCCTACACTCCCCCCGGCATTACAATTGGAACAGGCGGTCGCTTTTTAAGCCTTTGACATAAACGTTACGTTACCATCGACAATTTCGCGTTTATTTGATTTGACTTGTTTTGCAGTCGCCGTTGGCCAATCGGTTTATGTGATTTTCATTTATTTAAATGCACTTTTCATACCCTGTAACTGCATGGCAAATGCAAGTTAAATGATTAGACTCGAACATATTTTAAGAAATAAATCCCAGATTTATGTTGTCCAGTTTTAATATTAATTAAATAATTTGTTTGTTGGTAACAAATGGCATCTAATGGTCAGATACACTCTACTTTAATAGCCGTACGTTTTGCCAATAGTTTTTATGACCAGGCCAAGCACTGAATCGCTTTAAGCCCTGGCTTAGTCAAGTTTATGGCGGTTTATGGCCAGACACAGGCAAGAGACAACAAGCAACAGACAGACAGAGATGGAAAATGCCTCTCGCTCATTACAACATGAGAGTTTCCAATGACATGCGTGTTTTTCTGTATATATTTGTAATACGAGACTCGAAATAATGACTCTTTATGACCTGTCAAATGCCCATCAAACTGTAATCGATAACCCAGACGAGGCCAAAATACGATCGCTGAGCATTATCAATAGATTTCACATCAAATCAAATCAAATAATGAGTCCCAAATTGCGGAGGAACAAACCAAAAATCTCCATAAGTCACGTTTCAGTTGAACTAATGAAAACAAGTCTCAAGCCGATAACGATTGTCGCATCGATAATCACGAGTCAAGGTGGTAAAGCGAGACGTCTATTAGAATTAATTACTAAACCTAGCCGGATGTGGGAGATTAAAGGCGATCTACAGTGAGGGAATAAGATTAATGAACAGCATAGAGCTGGAAATTAAATCAGAATATTGTTCAGACAAATGTTAAAATAATGTAATATATATAATTATATAATAAATCGAAAAATGAAAAGAAATGAAAGAGAAATCCTTGGAACTTATTGAAGCGGGGAAAACTTAAGGCTTACTTTTAAAAATTCAAAAGTGTAATTGAAGTAAGATAAAGTAGGCTATAATGTCCTTTTTTTGTCAATTTTTAACGGATAAATTATCTTACTGTCTACTTTGAGAACTACTAATATAAATTCATAGAAACTCGCCAGCCGATGAAAGTTCTACCGTTAAAGTCATTGTTTTTAAGTTCAGACTTAGTTCATAGTAGAATAAATCACAATAACTATGTTCCAATTTGGAGAAAACATAGAAATAACATTAAAAAAAAAAATAGGAGGCATTATATAGGCTGTTAATTGTCTCACTTGGTAAGGTGAGATAACTTATAGTGTCAAGAGATCCTCATTGTAAACTGGCTGATATGGCAGCACTCGAATTGGCCATATAGCTTCATTAGCTAATGGCCACTTCATTATAGGAGAGCACACAGTACCAGTTGAGGTGCTTGCCACAACTGGAGGCAAACAGGCGACCAATTAAAATATAGATCATGCCACAAGAGCAACAAGAGCAACGTTGCAATGTTGCAACGCCTGCTGATCATATCGTTGGGGCATTGCACAAACCGTTAACACAACTTTAGCCTCCAGAGATCGGTTGGCAGTTCGTGGAAGGCATTTAGCACGACAAGTTTAAGTAGAAGAAGAAGAAGACGAAGAAGCAGCAGAAGAAGAAGGAGGAGAAGCAGAAAAGAAGCTGTTGGCGAGTATCAGCTAAAATGATCTTGGCGAGCAGCGCGAAGAACAAGCCATAAACCCGATACGATAATATTGTGGCTTGCATGCTTGTTATGGCCAGATACGAAAGCGATACACAGATACACAGCTACAAAGATACACAGATACTTAAAGGCAACGTGCCAATGCTAGGTGCTAAATGTGGTAGCAACAGCAGTTCATCTTTGTGTATCTTACAGATACTTGAGGCATCACAACGACACATACGAAAAGGCGGCTTAATCGCGGTTCACTTCAAAACGGTTTCGATATTTATGCAAATCTCGTATTCATAGAAATTCGAAATTGGCCACATTCGAAAACAAGAAGGAAGAGCATAAAGCAAACAGTGGAAAATGTGGTACATCTCTAGTCATATTTTAAGCCTCATTGAAGCTGTTTGGGAGGCCTGAGCTTAATTTATTTCACACAGTTGGTGGTAAATTTAACACATTCGTGTTGTTGTTTTGCTTTGCTTTAGTTCTGTTCGATTTTGCTTTGCTTTGTGCTGTTATTTACACAACAGCTGCGCCGATCGATCACTGTTAAAGCTCTGCTAGGGGCGTTGCCCAGTGGGCGTGTCAAACTTTGCAGCAGCAGCAAGTGCATGGTGGAAATATAATAATGAGGTGAAGACGAATTTAAACTAGACATTTTTATATATTAACTTCAAATATTTATGTATTAATTAAATGTAAATTTAAATCTTTGCATTGACTGTTCATAAAAGCTAATAACAAAATGACTAAATAAAACTCGAGCAAGGGAAACAAACTATTTGTCAGGCCTATTTACAAGGAGTGCGAAGCGTCTGGATGACACAAATTTGTTTTATCTTATTTTGTCATTCTCTCTTAGTACGATCCGTAACGCTAAAGCAAGAGAGCGTTCGCTCTCAGGACTTTAAATTTTTACAACCAACTCCCAAAGCGAAAGAGAACAAGAGAGTGGAACATGTTAAGAGAGGAATAGAAATAAAGCTACGAGCGCTGAACTTTTAAATGCAACTTTAACATCAACTCTTCATTAATAGCCAGCAAATGAGCAATAAAATTAAAGCAAAGCACACCCAAATTTAAGAGCGTACAATGGGCCATAAAAGTAATCATTTGAAATAGACAAAATGAAAATTCCAGCGCGTCAAAGTCGTAAAAAGCTGTCAAAAGAAAAATAAAACAAACGAAAACTACGAAAATTGTACAAAAATAAAATGGTATTTAAATTCAATTTAAATAATAAAATACCCAAAGCGTGTCACAGCAGCAAAATGCACATAAAATTTAAGGAGTTGGGAGTGGGAGAGAAATGTGGAAAAATCAAATGAAATATTTATCAAGTGACAGAAGCGATCGATCGTGTTGGCCGTACCCAAAAACCCCTGTCTTCGATCATACGCACACTAATACATATGTATATATACATATATGAGTATCATATCATATAGCAACTTTATGACTAAAGGCCTCTTCAAATGAAACCCCAGACGGCAGACTGAGAAATGACACCCCGTTGGGATGAGTTGTTGCTGCTGCTCTCCCGTTGCTCCTATAAAAATGCAATGCAAATAAAAATTTATTCAAGCCTCGGATGAATTTCAAACTTGAATACAGAATACGGAATACAGGGATACGGAATACGGTCTGAAAGTCAACCCCTTTTGGCCAAAAGTCACACAAATCAAATGCAAATTATGCTGCCTAATTGATTTATGGCTTAGCGCATTTCTTTATTGCACGCATATATCAAATAATAAAAAAGGAACACGAAGAAGCGTAAAAAACAAAAAGATAAAGCGCAAAGCTGAGAAGGAGAAGAGTGTTGAAAACTTTACAGCTTACTCTTAATTAGTCATTATATTTGCTCACTAAAGTTGCAACGCTGTAAATGCGTTAAAGTCGCCCACTGTGCCACCGTGCGCACCATGCAGAATTCAAATCCAAATACGACTTCAAATCCAAACATACGATATTTTGCATATTTGATTTCACGCCCCAAAATTCAAAATACATACGCAAATTATGCGCATCGTCGTTGGCGGCAACAAAATCAAAAAAAAAAAAAAGGATGGAAAAAAGAAGCTAAAAAAATACGAATTCTGATCCCACACATGGCAATGGTGAAAAAACTCCTATCTAAACTTAACAAGCAGGCAGCATGCCAAAACAACAACAGTAAAAACAGCGACCAACAACAACAACATCTACAACAACACATACAAATACAACAAGCCAAATCACTTGCAGTGGGCGGCGCAGCCAAAAAAGAAAAAATGCGAGTGCCAAACTAACGACAGGCGTGGCACAGTGGGCGCCATTGATATACACAAGGAGAACCTATTTTTGTATCATTTTTATCTACAATTGTTTTATAATTAAACACAATTCTAGAGTATATTTAACTATCAAAGAATGAACTAAGAGCAATGTAAATTGCACGTGCTTGTGTGAATAATACAAATGTTTTTGTTAGCTAACGAATACATTGTTTAATTATTTGTTATCGCATAAAATGTATCAGCATGTGCATGTCCTTTGACGCCCACTGTGCACAGTTGCACCCCCACAAAAAAGAAATATAAAGGCACACACACACACACACACATACACAGACGCTCAGCTGACGATGCGTCGCCGTTGCTGTCTTAGCTGCCCTCTCTTCCGACCATGTCTTGTTCTCTGCTGGCAAACTCTCTTGCTCTTGTCTCCTTTGCCCGCTGCTTCGCTCCACGTCTTGAGTTTGCGGCTGCTCCAAGTCACGTTTTGCCTTTGCCTGTTCATTCGATGCATTTGTTCTTGTTGTTGTTTCCTTTGCGTTGTCATCTCGTTTGCGTGTCTCTTGTGAGTGTGTGTTGTTGTTGTTGCTGTTCTGTTTTTTTTGGGTAGAGGAATTTCAATTCCAAGAAATATTCAAAAATATTCCCTGGCAGTGAAATAAATTTAATGCTGCTTGTAAATTTTGTGTTGTTGTTTTTGTTGTTGTTGCTGCTGCTTTTTACGAAGCGTAAAATTTCTTAACGAAGCAACTGAAAGTTATGTACATAGAAGAAGCAGTCGTATTGTTGTTGTTGTAACTTCTGCTTGTTGTTTGTTTATTTGTTTAACTGTTTAACAACACCTGCGGCAACAGCATGCGTAAGAGAGAGACAGCAAGCGAGAGCGCGAATGGAGTGAGAGAGGGGGGCAAAGTGAGAGAGCGTCTAAAATTAAGCCAAAGCAAACAAATCAACATAATTTTGAAAAGCATTTCAGTTTTCAATGAACGAAAAATTGTAAAGTTGTAAATTGTAAATTGAAGTTGACACAAATGGAACGTCGCTAATTGTTCAATTGCTTTGTTGTTGTTTTTATAGTTGGTGGCTGAGGTGGAGAAATCAATAACAGAGCGCGCCTCTTATCAGGAAATCTGCTTAGTTGAGGGGAGGGAAACTTACCAAGCAATCGCATCACTTCCTCGGGACTCAGGAACACATTTAAATGGCCAGCGACGCCGGTGCCATCGCGCAGCAGCAGCGCAGTCAGCGTCAGCAGCGAGAGAAACACAGATTTGTTATTATTAAACATGTTTGTTGTTGTTTTCCAGCCTTTCATTGGCATTTTCATTCAACAATTGTAATTTTTCGCTAGTTCTTGCACATTTATGAACACACACACAAATTCGTAAACAATCGAATCAACGAATATGACAGCAAAGCACACGCGCAGAGAAATCAGCAAAGAGCGCAGAGCAATAACAGTGGCGTCGCTTTGTATAGCAAATATCGCTAAATTGTCAACACACGAACAGTTAAAACATTACCACACTTGCCCCGAACAATTTATTTTCTATTTAAATTAATTTTACACGGGATTTTTGTTTATTATCTCGTTTTTTTCATCGCATTTACCGGCCGCAACAACCACACGCTTCAGCAGAGAATTCGTGAATAACAGGTCTGTTAATGTAAAATGTTTTCACTAACAGAGGAATTTATGAAAATGTTAATGCTCTGCTCAGCCACAGTCCGAACAGCTGTTCGACTGTTAGGCGCGCCGCATTTTAAAATGGCAATCTGATTTTTTCATTTCATATTTAAATACCCTATTCAAGCATATATAACAATGAATATGAAATTTTATAATTTCATTACTTTGCTTAAGGTAGTTTGATTAATATTTTAATTCAAAATATTAATTATAAGCATTTCAGAGAGCGGCACGCCTCTGTTAACGGTTAACAGCGCTATCTCTTCATGACAGTTATTAATATGGTCTGTCGAGATACACTGTTGCCAGCTTAGCTATTTTATAGCTAGGTCTAGCAGTTCGTTTGCTAGTAATTTTTTAAATTTTCTATTAACCGGAAATCTAAATATTTTTTAATATATTTCAGCTAATATTTGATAATAATATTGTTCAAGAAACAGTGCAAAAGTGCTCACTAAAACTAATTTAGATGCTTTCAAGCTAAAAACAGCCATTTCCTCTCCATAAAGTTGACAGCACTGGTGTGGAAATAATGCTTGCATCTGACACCTAGTACAATATAAAATATGTAGTCTATCTTTAAATTTATTTGTAACCAAGAACTCTGATCACGTTCTAACATTTTATTAACCTAGAATTTTTTAAATTTGTTCATTATGTTTTGTTAGCACTTTGGGAATTTCTTAAAATGTATTTTACAATAGTTTGTTAACTTCTCTTTGCTTAGAGTAATAAACATCAAAATTTCATTAAAACGGTAACCTTATTTGAATTTAAATTCGAATTGTCATCAAATTTAATAATTTGTTTCAAAGTTTTCAAATTTTGAAATGTTTAAGACTTAAAATATTAACACAACATCGAGCGCCATCTGGCGTGCAGAATGGCGCAAGCAATGTTAATGGACACACACAAACGTTGCACGTAGCACAGTTTTTGTTGAGCAGGGGAATAGAATTCTGTTTGTGGATTGTAATAAGTGAGACAGCAACAAATTAACTTCCACATGCGGATCAGCTAGGGAAATTTAAAAGATCGAATCGAAAATTTGCAAAACATTTTATACATCGTATGCTGACTAATGTAGACAAAATTATAAAAAATTCTTAAAATATCGGAAGTACTAATATAAGATGATATTTTTTTAATAACTTAAAAGAAAACAATTGAAAAAACTAAAGTGTTCAAGGCGCAGTAAATTATTTTTGAATCTAATATTTGTAGATGTATGGGTTCTTTTGTAAAAATGTTAAATCTACCAAATATAATATTTATAATAAGTAATTTATATAGGTTTTCTCTAATTTCTATATCTATTAATTAGTAAACATAAAAGTATTAAAAATTGTTCTTTTTTTTGTGCTATTTGTATGTACAGAGCTGTAAACTTATGTCTTATCAATGATAGTATAGGAAGTACGACAGAGAGAGAGAGAGAGAGAGAGGGAGAGTCGTGACTGTGAAAAATTCTAAAAACAACTAAAAAAAATTTATTCGCATTTGTAAACAAAAAACTGAAATAGAACATATAAAAAAGCACAAAATAAAAATGATTAGAGAGCTTATCAGAGTCGGGGACAGTACTCGGTTGGGTTGTTGGCTATTGATAAGGAAACTAACACATTTGTGGTGCAGTTTGTTAGCGGTTACAATGCCAGACAGCTGGAAATTGGCGTTGATCTTTCTCCGAGTGTTGCTGCTGTTGCACGTGGCGTGGACGGGAATGGGGATGGGTATGGGGATGGGGGTGGAGGCGATGCGTTGCAAGGTGCCCTACGAGAAGGTGCAAAAGAACTACTGTTACTTCATCGCCGACGGGGAGCCGCGGGTGAGTGCCAAGAATCTAAAAATAATTAAAATAGGGTGTATCGATTTGTAAGACCAAGAAAAAACTGAAAATATGGTAACCCCAATTTGAAATGAACGTTGAATTCAAAGCTGTTTTCAGCCAAACATCTAAAATTAATTTGGAGGCCGCTTCTTTTTGAGGTGACTAATTCTTTTTATTTTAAAATGTCTTTATCTTCGAATGAAACGTAGATTACTAATTTGGGTTGCCATTTCTTAAACCGATGCACCCTAATATATATCAAATTTCAAGAACTGATACAAATTATAATTGCAACTGCCACACAGCCGACTTCGTTCAGCAACCTGTGCTACCAGGAGAAGCGAACGTCACGCGTGTGCCTCGAGAGCGCGGAGGAGATGCAGGTGCTGGCCAATTATCTGTATGGTATTGGATTCCAGAACGGCACACAGTTCTGGAGTGCGGGACATCGTTGGCCAGGTGACTTGCAGTTCTATTGGAATTACTTTGGACGCGCCCGTGCCATCAACTACACCAATTGGCTGGAGGATGAGCCCACTCCCCGCATGGGACTCAACTGTATGCTCCTCACACTCCAGGCGGGGCAGCTCTTCATGAGCAGCGCCTCCTGCCACGCCCAGGCCGTCGACATCTGTGAGCAGCTGCTCATCAACGAGCCGACCATCATGCACTGAAACTCCTCCAGCAATAATAAGCAGCTACATATTAAAGATACTTTTGTTGCACTGTTGGATACTGTTGCAGCAACTGATAAAAATGATTTAAAATCACAACTATTATTCTTAAATACTTTATTTATTAAATAATGCAACTTTAAGCAAAAGCGATTCTAGAAATGGATATCAAATCTGTTTTTTTATTTGTGGGAACCTAAATTGTTGCTCAGTGTAAATAAAGATGTTCCACTCTTTATCAATAAATGACTCGAAGTCAGTATAGCTGTAATCAAAGCTAATTATATATATATATAAATAAATAAGTATATATATATATTTCGTTCTACGGTTACTGCAAAATATTTGTACTTTTACTTAAAATTATCTGTCATCAATAATTTAACTAAGCAATTTTAATGCTGCAAGTTATTCTCTACCTTTACAAAATATCTTTTTTAAATATTTATTTATAGTTGTTTATAAAATTTCAAAAGTACTAAAATTCAAGTGATATTAAATGAATAATAAATTTATTTTAAAACTGTTCGAGTTTTACTCATAAATAATTTAATAGTATGTTTAGAAACATGCAATAATAAAATTGAAAATCAAGTAAAGTATTAATATGTGCTTACATATATTTAATCCGAATTAATCACACAACTTTGCATGTATTAAGATCGTGACTAAATAATTGCAAATCTTTCAAGCATTTCCCGTTTACTCAGTTTATTTATAGTATATATACATATAATACTTATTATCAACACTTGAAGAAATCATCTTATTAATGCTCTTGACTTAATTCAATTAAGTTTGCAATATATATTTAATAAGAAGTAAAATTTTAATTATATATATATGACAAATACTTATATTTTAGCAACTCGAATTGTAGAATACCTTTAATATTTTTATATTAAATATACTTGAAATTTGTTTTCTTTGTTGGCACATGTCAGTCCTCATAACCATTATCAATAAAAGTTTTATATTGTGAACCACTTTTTTTTAATTTGAAATGGGTTATTTATCCCTATGAAAGCGTTTGTGAGTAAGCTGGTGAGTAAGTTTCAGTGTATTTTATGCAAACAAAGTTTATGCTTAGAATTTAAGTTGCTCAAAAAATAAATAAAAAACAACTTTAATTTTAGTAATATTTATAGGTATCTTTCCTTAACATTTTATTTTGATATATATAAGAATCACTAAAATTGTTTAATATCTCCAAATATCTATCATACCATTTTTAACTGACTATAAAGTGATTTTACATAGTAGATATTATTATGTATCATAATATTGTTGTTGACTTAATGGTATTTTGTAGTCGATCAAGAGCTTTGTAATATATATATTTGTATTAATATGGCGCAAATATGGTTTCAGTGATAACATAATATGAACGTTGTTCGAATTGCACTTGATCAGTTCAAATGCAAGTTCTGTAGGGAGAACGTTGGGAATTGCAAAAGCATGCTGATGAAATCGTACTGTTCATTAATATATCTGTTTACAGTAATGCAATTCTGTCAATGCAGCTATAAATATGATAAGGTCGGAGAGACCAAATATTTTGTAGCCGTAGGATGCACAGTAAGTAATCGATAACACTATTGATGTTAGATGCAGAGATATATTTTCAACATTTTTAGGAAGAACACATATTTGATTGGTTCGATGCGCGCAGAAGTTGTCGGGAGAATTGTGGAGAATTGGTGTCTGTGGTAACGCCCGATCAAATGCTACAACTGCAGAGTTATATACTCTCCAAGGGATATGCGAATGGCAGTACATTTAGCACATCGGGCCACAGTTTTGACAGTGAAAATCCCTTCAAATGGGAGGCCCTGGATCAGACATTAACCTACACAAAATGGCTGCCAGCTGAGGCACCTCTAGATGATTCAAATTTAAGTCTGCAACTTATCGACTCGGAATTATATATGGTTCGATCGTGGGGATATGATCAGTTTTATATATGCGAATACACGACTGTTTGGCGTCGCATTCAAATGTTTTTCCATCAATTTAAATATCATTTTTTAATCTTTACCCTTATCCTTGGTATAATGTTCCTTATGACACCACACAAAGAGAAATCAAAAAATATTTCAAAATATCTAAAATATGTACAGATTACAAAGAATTAAAAGTAATCTATTTCGCATTGTTATACTATATTATTGTTATTATATCAACAAATATGTCAAATGATCTAGAATATGTACAAATTACAAAGAATTAAATGTAATCTAAACAAACTTGATTTCAAAATTAGATATCTTAATATAATATCAGGTAACTTGTGTAGAATGTCACAGACTTTTTTGCAGTTTTATTGGAATTTAAGCTCGATTTTGGTGTCACATTCAATTGGAGATCTATAAAAGAGAAAGAACAACTCGAATCGCGTTTTAGTTTTCAGTTATAGCTCCTAAAGAAATGTTAAAAATGGTTAAGTCCTGGGAGACAATGCTACTTGCTCTCTTACTCCTGATCAGCTATGCCTGCATCTATATGGAATTCTGGAAACGTAAGTACAATTCTTAAATGCGAAAGTCGAACTAATTAATACATAGCTCGTTGTATGACACCCTTTGTGGAGATCGGAAATAGCTGTTACTTCTTCTCGACCAACAAAGCAGTAAGTATGAAAAGATATCGAAGAGTGTCAGCTTTATAAAATATATCTACCAATTTCCAGGCAACCTATGAGTACTATAAGGTATCGTATAATGGTCGGGTCTTTAGTGTGCCCGCTATGGTGAGTTGTCTGCATGCAATCGAGGAATCTTTATTCCAGTTCCTTTCTTTTTCCTTTGGAATTTACAGCTTGACTGGCTGCACGCGGGATTCGCTTGTGAGACACTCGACTCGAATGCCAAATTGGTGAGCATCGAGTCCGCCGATGAGATGCGTTATTTGGCCGGGTATATACGACGTTATGCTCATGCGAATACTCATCCCAATTTCTGGAGCGGCGGACATCGTGGTAATCTGGCTGCATTGCAATTCGTTCAGCAATCCATGGATAACTTTTACTGGCACTACGAATCGCATCCCATGAACTATACCAATTTTGTGCAGCGGGAATCGGAAGAAAGAATCAAACAATATGCAGATGGTTTCTGTATTTATCTCGACTTTCTACAATCCGAACTAATTATGCGAACTGCGAATTGTAAAAATCAAATGGCTTATGTCTGTGAGCTGCCTTGGTTACAATAAGCCATTAAATATGTAGATTGTTCATTAAACTCTTGATGTCTAGTGTATAGTCCAAGTTAAAGAACTCATAAAATTTACAACCAATTCACCGTGTAGATTAGATTTTGATAAATTATTGATTTCATCACATTCTTAAAATTATTATTGCTATATAATAATCTATATTACAGATAAAATTTATAGTACATTGTAATTTTTAGACCTAATACCTATTTATTTATAAGGGCTAATAAAATTTCCAAGGCTGTGGCAATTCCGGTTATTCAACGTTGTTTACTGAGGAGTCTGTTCATTTTTAGAGTTATAGCCACAAGCATTTATATGATCCTTAAAGCCATTTTTCTCCCATTCCCCAAAATATAAAGGAATGTGTTATTTATAAATGCAGCTGTTATGATTTTTTTAAAATACCCACAAAGGTTTCCCCAACTTTTCTTAGGGATTGTGCAAGTAATTACTTAGTTCTAATCAGCAACGCTGATAAAAATTGCACAGCGCAATTATTAAAATCTGATATCGCAGTCTGTCCTTTAAAATCCACTTAATACTATACAACTTACACTTATACTATATATATACAACTGATAAAGAGATAGTCAGTCTGTGTTAATCGATTTTTAATCACTCATTCATTTTTTATCATTCATTTCATTCGTTCCTCTATTATTGATACATCATTAAAATCGGCATATAAATAACGAAGATAGGTAGATCACATACCTTTCAAACAGAATTTAAATCTTTGAAATATCAGATTAACTAGAAACATGATTATGAATTTCTAAATTCAATAGTTAAATCTCTTTTGTACTTGGCATTATTTAATGTGTCATATGCGTAATTCAATTTAGTAACATTAACTTTGCGCTTTGCGTAAAATGTTGCATCAAATTTATTGGAAAATGTGGCAAGTGTTTAATTTAATAATTCAACATTACTTACGTACACAGCGTCGTCAGAGTAATGCAAATAAATTTAGACTAAACGCTTTTAAACAGTCGCAGACAATGTTGTAATGTTTCACGAGTTGCAACGACTTATCGACACGATTACCGACGTGTCACGACTCACGCGTTGAGTTGCCGAAGCACCGTGGGATAACATGTCTTAAAAGTAGGCATAACTCCGTAAATTGGCGCAAGCGATTGACTAAAGTAAACATATCTAATTTAAGAATCCGTGAATTCAGCAAATCTCGTTACATTTTATAATTTATAAATCATCTCTAAAAACTAAAAGTTTAAGTATCAGACAGCTAAAAAACGCAAATATTTAAAAAAGATAGCATATCTTCTGCCAAATTAATTAAACTAATCTTAAACCATACAAAATTATTTCGAATAAATATATTACAAAATTTAAAAATTTATTTATTTATCTTTATTTCAATTATTTATTATATGAATATAATATTAAATATTTACATTTACATTTTTATCATTAATAAAATTGTAATAATTTTACTAAATTTTTGTATAGGAAATCACCTAAGGATCCCATTGTGCGCCGCTGTCGGCAATTAAGTCAAATTGATAATGACGACTTAAGTTGTAGGTGTCTGGAGATTGAGAGAAAGCGACAAAGAGAAAGGGAGATAATGGCAGAGAGAAGCAGAGACATAGAGAGTAAGAGAGAGAGAGGGAGTGAGAGGGAGAGAAGGCAGGCAGCTGGATGTGACGTGATTTCATTTGTGCATACAAAATGGCGACACATTTCGGCACGTCCTGCTGAATTTTATGCTTACCGTTCAGCACTGTCGAGTTAGGGAATGGGAATGGGACTCGGTATTGTGTCTGTGTGTGTGTGTGTGTGTGTGTGTGTGTGTGTGAGAGTGTCTCGCGTGTACCCTTTGGCATAATTAAAATGAAATAATTTCCGACAAGTTGGCTGTTGTTTTGGGGACCTCTCAGCAGCTTTTCGCCAGATATTTGCATCGAACCGACGGCCGACGACTCGACGACTCGACAGTTGCCTGCCACCGAATTTTCCATTTGTTCAAGTTGCACAGCTGACACGTAGCGGCAGTTAGACGGTCTCCCATATGATGTACATTTCTGCTGCTTCTTCTGCTGCTCCGTCTTCATCTTCTTCTTTGTATTGAGAGGCAAGTTCAGCTTCAACTTGAGCTACAGCTTCTGCTAAAGCTGCCAGCTCCTCCTCAATGTCTGCTCGGTTCGGCGTGTTGGAATTTTTATTTAATTTGCCTGGCTGTCATCGTATGCTGCCTCGTTGTTGTCTCTTGTCTCTTGTCTCTCTGTCTGTCTGTCTGTTGTCTGTTGTCTGTTTTCTGTTGTCTTCTGTTTGCTGCATTGTTTGAAATTAATTTCACTTGTCGTTGGAACCATCGGAACCCTTAGATCCCTATCATACACTGATCCAATTCAAAGTATTTCAATTTCAAATCAATTCACGTTGATAGACAATTGTAAGTTATTTTTAAGTAAGTTTATTTAATCTTTATTACTTAATAAATTGTTTATTATTTTCGAAAAATCTTAAATTTATTTAATATATTTTTATTCTCCAGCATTTAAAATTTGCTTGATTATGCTATTTTTAACTTTATAATATGTCATATATCAAATTATCTGTTTATTGTTTTTAGCTTTTATTAGATCTATTTACATTTACTTTGATATTTCGTCAAATTGCTTTGTATGATTTATTAAAGCGATTCTGATTTTTGGAAAAATATCTAACACTTTTCCAGTGTGAGGTTTTCTTGTATTTCGCTAGATTTTTCTAAAATCAATTTAGATTTTGGACAGCTAATTCCTGTGACAGCTATATGAAAGAGTTGACCGAAAATCCAGAAAGTTTCTTATACAAAAACCGGAATTTCAATTAATCGAATCTATAGCAGCTATATAATATAGTTATCCGGTTAACTATATTATAGATTCGATTAATTGAAATTCCGATTTTTTATTTTGAATTTCATTATCGATCTATAGAGCTTATAATATGTTCCGGTTTTTTTTTTTTATTTTTGTATGAGAAACTTTCTGGATTTTCGGTTAACTCTTTCACATAGTTTGTCCGTTTGGTTAAAAAATCAAATAAGTTGATCATAATTAAACTTAATTATCAATCGGTTCCAATTAGATATAATAGACCAATCCAAACATAAATATATAAAGGTTTTTGTTCAAAATAATGAAAAGAGAATTAAATAGGAATTGTGAATACAGGTGTAAACAGATTTCTGCTTTCAAATATTATTTAAATATAAATTACTTTCCTTATTTTAAATAAATAAAAAATAAAGAAACTTTTTCATTAGACAGCATCGTTGATGATTGCGGTGAGTAATTGCATTCTATTTTCTTGCAGTGTAGTGTAGTGTAGTGTTGTGTTGTGTTGTGTAGTGCTGCCTCAGCGCTGGGAACGTGCAGCTCGTCATAGTTGGAGTGCGTGCCGTTGTCAATGGCGCTTAATGCTGCATAGTTGAAACGCCAGAGCCAAAGGACAAAGTGGGCATCAAGTCAACTTGTGTTGTGTTGAGTGTTGCACCCCCCTCCCCCCCCTATTTCCCCCTACCTGATGCCCTCTCTAGACTTCTGTTTTATCCGAATTTTGCAGTCAATCGTTTGCCAAATCAACGCGCTAATCATTTACAGAGTTGGCGCAATGCATTTCACTCGACGCACTGACTCCCTGACATTCAAGGATGTCAAGAGCTTGGAACCAGCACCAGGAATTAAACCAGGTCCAGACAACCCAATGCTAAGCACGCATCTCTTCTATTTACCCCATTTTTGTGCTTTGCCGGAAGTAGTAAAACCCATAAATGTCATTGGCAAAATGGAGACTGAGAGACGACTGCCAACAACTACAACTACAACGTTGTCAGCGCATTTGCTTGGCTAACTTATGTGGCATCCGCATCCCCTTCCACTCACCCCCTGCCCCTTAATGCTACCTTCTTATCCTCCAACTGCGTTCATCTGTTTTGTCATTAATCACGGACAATAATGAACTTCCGTCGTTTGTAGTTGCAAAATGGCGCCGACGTTGGATTTGGACTTCTAGCCATTGCAACTGCCACCCCCTTTCGCCTTTCGCCTTTCCTTTTCCCTCCTCGCCTCTCCTCTTCTCACCCTCCTATCATCATCTCATTCTCCATCTCCGTCTCCTGTTGTTGTCATTAGCGCAATGTTGCAAAATTTATCGTGTGACTTATGAGACGAACAGATGGACAGACAAAGTCCAGTCGGAGTTGACCAGGCCAGAAGACTACACTCGTATTCCGACCATGATGACGGCCTGGTCTTGTCGAGTCTTGTCTGGTCTGAGCTGGTCTGGTCTCTGTTTTGGTCGTGTGATTTTATCACTTCGATTTACGACTCATAAAAATGCTAGCGACTTTATATGCGCCAACATCCTATCAGTTTTTTTTTTCTTGTTCACTTCTAATACTCTATACTCGCATCAGGATTCATATTGAGTAGCTTAGAAATAGAAAATAATATATATATCTTTTTAATCATAGATTCCTTACAAATATTGTAATTTCTAGGAACTTGTCTTTCCCTAAAAATAATGATTTTTAGTGTATTTTTACAGATATAATAAGATTCATTAAATTATATATTTTGCATATTAATTTAGTATATTCAGATAAAATATATCATATTTTCTACGTAATTTAAATTGATTCAAATTAATCCTTTCTTTATTATTATATATAAATTATTTTTAAAATCTTTTTAACTATTATAAATACATAACAAATATTGTTAATACTCAGAACTTGATTTAATTCTATTTCCATAGTAAACATTTTTGCAATTATTTTGTGTATTTAGATAAAATATTATACATCTTCTCTACTTAATAATTTTTTATATTATTTAATTATTCATTATTATATGTGTCATCTTTTATACACCTTTTATACTTTTTTGACCTATATTTCTTTTAATATTTTTCTTAACTTCTTATATTTATTAGTATTTTCATTTTCATATGATTATTTAATGGCATATTGAACATCTGCTTTACAGAGTATCTTTTTAACGATTCTATCAACTCGCGTCTCCTCGATTTGTTTTTCTCTTTGTCGATTTCTCAATCCTCTGCTTTTTCTGTCTGGTTGGAGTTTTGGGGGTTTTGGGTTCTTTTTTCCGTCTATGTTGAAATTCTGGATGCTGTTTTTGCGATTTTATGCTTCACTGCGCTTTCTCCCTCCCCCGGTTGCAGGACATTTTGTTGCATGAATGTCTCTATACAAGTGTACACATACGTAGACATAAATAGTTGATTTTTATGGGCATTTAGTGATGCAGAAATTATTTGGATATGTTGCTTTCATGGCCTTCCAATTGAACCAAAAAAACAATACCGAAACTCTACTAAAACTATCACGAAGGGGATGTTGTGCAGTGAAACTGAGTTGAACTTTGATTTACTAACTTTAAGAATTATTTTCAATTACTTATATACTAAAAATCAAAATGTCATAACTGTGTCATATCTTAAACGATTCCCCTGTGTAATGTTAATTTTTCAATGATTCGACTACTAATTTAATACTGCATCAATATTGAGAAATTGAAATATTTTTTCTTTATTTTGATTCTGCATAACAAATAGAAAATTCACATTTTCTTCATTACTATCCATGCTTTAAAACCTATAAAAACTTTAAACTGACATAACTTTGCCAATTCTAAGCGATTTTGAAGCGGAATATAATTTTTCTTATGATTTTGTCTCTAATTTAATTCTGCATTAAGGTTGGAATTATTTTCTTTTCCATCACTGACATCTTAATACATTAACTACATTATTTGCTGATTGATCGACAAATAGATTAAATATATTTTAAGTTTTTACGTTTCGATTTGAATATTCGATAAACAGTTTGAATTTACATCAAGTTACTTTTCTAATATTTTACATTCGACTTTGAAAACATTATTAGCTAAACAATAGCGACGAAGAGTTTTATATGTTCACTGTCTCTCTCTTTCTCTCTCTCACTCTCTGTCTCTGTCTTTATTGAGATGCTTTGTAGTATAACCCATCTGAGCATCACACATCAATTTGCAGTGTAATTTGGTCTAAACACAATTGCCATCTGACCAATATGTATCCTTTTCTGCCTGGCTTCGGATTGGAGTATCAGCATCCTGTATTTGACAGTTATTAGATTAACACCTACATGCACTTCGATACTTGAATAGTCGGATACTCGATTACTCGTTTAGTACGATGATGTGCCGAGGGGGGAGGGGGGAGATGGGAAGAGAGAGAGAGAGAGAGTTGTCTGAATTTCAGCAAACAATAAAGCGCTCAAAATGTATGCGAGGATACATAAAATCTCGGCCAGACAACACGAGGATGGCGACAAAACAAAAGCAATGCCCGATTTCAGATTCGAAGCAGGACATTGGGGGACAGGAGATAGAAGAACCAAGGGGGGGGATGATGACCAGCAACAAGCGATGTCAATTTCAGACAAACAACTCGACTATATGCAAACTCGTTAATATATATGTATGTGCATGCTGATATATGTGCAGGATAAAGATGAATAGATGGATAGATAGATACATATTCATGCTCGTTAGGTATAGCTCAAGATGTGACAGCCGCCCACCGATTTGATCCAGTCTCCCCCTCCCCGATTCACACTTCGAGCTACATAAAAAGACGCTTACGATGTGGTAAAAAAGGGAGAGGATATTGGAGGAGTTGGAGGAAGCCAGTTGAAAGCTGTCAGTGGCTGTTTAGATTTACGTGCCGCACTGCAGCATTGTCAGACGGAGAAGGAGATGGAGACAGAGACAGAGATAGAGAGAGAGAGAGAGAGAGAGAGACAGACACGGACGTATGGCCATCAAGAGGTGTGACAGGCACAACACATCCCCCACACCTTAAATGCACTTAGTAACAATGCAAAAACAGAGCGAGAGAGACAGAGAGAAAGAGAGAGAGAGAGAGAGACACCAGCAAATGACTGATTGTCATCGCTCTCTGACTTTTTGTTAATGAAAGTGTCAGCTAGACAAACGCACCCAAACCAAAGTCCCTTCATCGCAAACAGGACAAACAACTGCAAGGACCATACACAGTGAGAAAATTGTTTTTGCGCACAAATAAAATTTGAATGTTCCTAAATTTAGTAATTGGTTTTCTTTGAAGGGTATAAATTTCTGTTTTTTTTACTTGAGTTTTTTTTAATAGCCTCTTAATGCCATAACACCATACTTTAAAAAAATACATATTACGAAAATAAAGCGATCGAGTTGCCTCTTAAGTTATTTTAGATTAACTTGATTAGAATTATCAAGTTTATATGAGTGCGTTATCTGCATTATCTGCAACCTTTAAGCACATTTCAAAGTATAGAAAGATAATATAATAAATAAGCTAAAATTAATAATATTTAAATTATATATATATATGTTACTATAATTTCTGTAATAAATCATCGGCATTATCGACTCATATCTACTTCGTTTCAAAGTACAAAAGTACTTCAATTTATGGCTTTTATAAATAATAATATAGTATAATAATAAATAAGTTCGCATAAAATAATAATTTGGGAATTATAATTTTACTTTAAAATGAAATTGGGGATTTCACTGGACTTTTTCGCGCTGTGTTCGGACCATTCCAGCCTTATCGACTATGTCGAGCTAACCGACTGTTGCTTTGTTTGATTTCGTCCTTTTTGCTCGTTGTTTGGGTTCGTTTGAAATGCTTTCCATTTTGGCCAATAAATTATGATCAGGCTGATTTTTAGAGGGCCTTTTGTTTGGCTTCTGCATCGACTCGAACAACGTGTGGCATCCTGACTGTCATTAAAATATCCTGGACAGCGTTTGTTGTCGTCGCTTTTGTTTAGCTTTTAGTCCAATTTCCAAAATGTGTTGATAAAACGTTCCAAATTTTGAGATGATTACACAGTAATCCACAGGTATGTGTGTGTGTGTGTGTGCCTGTGTGTGTGTGTTTGTTATTGTCCACACAATGTGACACCCTGATCAACTGGCCAATGTCTGTCATAAGCCTGTTAATTTGGCATATTAAATGAGTTGATGGTTTATCTTCGAAAATTAAATTAATTTAAATCATGTCAAACATTCAGTTAATATTTTGTTATGGCGTCTAACTTGTGTTTTTAAGCCCAGAATTATACAAAGCATTTTATAATAATTTTACATTTTACAGTTTATTTACGCACAGGTTGACATATAGTTATTATTATCAATTACTCTTACTAATTAAGATATTTAAACAGCGTCCGTGTTTTGCAAGATGGAAATGATTTTATTATGTTTTGTACTGAACTTTTATTTAAATTAGTCAAATTTTTTTACAATAGACATTATGGATATTATATTATTCAACCTTATTAAGACAAGTATTTATTAATATATGTCATTTATTTTTATTTCTTTATATTTATCTTTCAAAAAGAGAGTAAGGATATTTAAAAAATTTAAATATCAACTTTTCGACATTTTTACGAGACTTTCGATTTGTATTCTAAATGATCATTAAATATCTTTTTATTTGTACTACAAAACAGTAAAATGTCGAAATATAATATAATTACTTATTATTATTATTTATGTATTATAATTGTAGACATATAAAAAGATTTACAAAATGTTTTTCCAATTTTCTGCTAAACATTTAGTGAAAGCGATCTTTTGATAATCATAATTACATATGCAATAACGATTGTTTGTTTATTCAAGCATTTCGAAGACGAGACAATAATATTTATTCTCTGATAAGAATTGTGTAATTAAGTAAATTTCCATCTAAGGCCAAATTTCCACATTTTATTTAGCTTTTTGTCATATTATCGCAGCAATTTCAACAATTAACAAGCATCGCATATCGTCAGTTGGAGATCTTTGGTGGAAGCGGGCTTATGTTCCATTATCTTAAATGCTCCTAACTCAATTTACATACCAAGAAAGTTGCGTGGTCGGGAGCTGGAGCCGGATTATTAAAACGGATAAATTGCGACGTGCAACGGCGTTGAATGAAAGTAAAAAGCTGTGCGTGGGTAATTAAAAAGTCAACTTCAACGGCGCACAGATGAAAACCTAATTCGCAGCTTGAATTTTAATTAATTAAGAGCAGATACGAGTGAGAGAGACAGAGATATATATATATATAGAGAGAGAGAAAGCTGGCATAGATAGGAAGATAAATAGGAAAGTCACGTGTCTCCTTTTGCAGCCGGGGAATAAAGTAGGTTAATGCGCTTAGAGGCGCGACTACAAAGTGTGTGTAAAGTGTGGCAAGTGTAGAGAGAGAAAGAGAGAGAGAGAGAGAGAGAGAAAGAGGGGAGACTACTCACAGACACCGTAATTGGTGGCGTTACAAAATATTTACAGCTACCGTTACATGCAAATGGAAAAATATGATAAAGTGCGCAAAATGTTTGCACTTTCCCTTTACGACTCTTTAGAGACATTTAGGTGTTGAGCCGACCTTTATTTACAGCCCCTTATCCCTCAACTCCCTCTATCCTCATTTGCTGTCCCCCTCCCTCCCTCCCTCCACAGGGATTCTGTAGGTTGTGTTGGCGTGTCGACGTCTTGATAAGCAAATGTTATATAAATATACAAATATATCTATATTTATACCAGTAATTTCTTCACATACTTGAACTGACTTAGGGGTTGTCTCTTGACTCGAGGGGTTGATTTTCTCAACGACACCTTCACCCATAACATTTATAATTTTCCAAATGATTTAGCTGCAAATATGAAATTCATACACATTAAATACAAATTGTACATTCAATATAATATTTTATAAAATTAAGAAATGTAATTAACAACTAACAAAATATTCTCTTTAAATCTAAAAAACTCTTTGATTTGAAGTTTAATAAAATAATATTATAACTAAAAATTAGGTGGTCGAGTTTAATTAAAAACATTTTTGATATAAAAAAATAGGTGACCATTTTAAAATTATCTTCTGAACATTTTTAAAGTAAATATGCATTTCAAATTAACTGCTGTATATTTTACAGGAAAATCAATTGTTTTATATTTTTAACTCATTTGATAAAATGAATAAAATAAATAAAATAGTAAAATTAAATAAAGTAATAAAATTAAATGTGAAAAAAAATGATTTGAAAATTTGGAATTCCCTTTTTCGCATTTTTAAATGAAAATTGACTACAATTTCAACTATTTGACTTACGTTAGTCATAATTACTTTGACAGTTCCGTAATTTGTACAGTAAAATCAATGGCTTATCTTAAATATATATTATTTGTCAATACCGAGCAGCTTTTCTCCGTGTGTAGTAGGCCTTAGAGCTGTGACGATTATGTTTGCTGGCATTTCCACCAAGCAGCCCATTCAAACAATAACATTTCGGTCACAGTCTCATAAAGTCTTGTTTCTGTCTCTATAGTCTGTGCTTAATTCCCTGGTCCAATTATTAAGATTTTTACCAATTGCCTACTCTACCAATCATGGATCCCAATAAGTGTCCCGATCTACACGAGCGCGCCAAGCGCATTCACGAACCGGGCCGAGTTTGTCGCGAGCTGCTCTATTTGCGTTCCAAGAGGGTAAGTAGAGCGAAGAATCGAAACACGAAGATAACTAAGAGTCTCTCTCAATGCTATACAGGCTAAGCGTGAGGTGCCGGCCTTTACCTTTCAGGCTCTGCAGAAGGGAACGGTTGTAAAGCCGCCCACAAAGTAAGTCAATCTGATTAAAAAGCCATTATTTTTAAACCGCAACTCCTTTTGCAGAATTGATATATTTAAGCGTCAACCGGTTAAGGAAACCGTCTTTAAGATTTACTTTATGCGTGGCGATATTCCAGTTGCCTTATCGGGTCGCAGCAACAAACAGGACCCTACCAAGGACCGTCCATTGCGCTGGCATTGCACTCCAGAGGATCTGGACTATTGCTACTATCTGCCCATTTTCCTAGATGGACTGGCCGACATAGACAGCGATACACGTCTGCTGGCAGTTAATGCAGCTGTCGATCTGATCATGAGACAGCCGCATAAGGTGCTTCCGGTACTGCCCAAGTTAATACTACCGCTCAAACGGGCTTTTCAGACCCGTGACAAGGGCATCATCATCTCGGCTCTTCAGGTGCTGCAGCTAATGGTTCGATTGGGTAAGTTCGAGCAATTTGAGCTGTGAACTTATATATGCATATATTTATGTGATATATGGGGACCTAGGACCGTGTGTGGGACAGGCTCTGGTACCGTTCTATCGTCAACTTCTGGCCGTTTGCAATCTCTACAAGAATGTCAATGTCAATCTGGGCGAGGGCATCGATCCGGATCGCAGCAAGCGCATTGGCGATGTCATTGAGGATACCCTGAAGCTGCTTGAATACTGCGGTGGCCCCAACGCCTTCATCAACATCAAGTACATGGTGCCCACCTATGAGAGCAGCGTCTTTCCCCGCTGCCAGGCTCAGGATGATGCCACATCGAAGCATTAGGCGGTTCATTAGGTTCTCAGTTTGTTCGAGAGTTCGATAAAAACTTGTTTGGTTCGCTTGCTTAGGTTATAAATATGCCAACAAATTGTCATCAGTTAGGTTCGAAATTTTGCGCAATTAAAGCTTAAACCGTCTGGTTGAGCCTGCAACCCGATAAATATATCGATTAATTCACTGGCAAGGACTACAAGTATGAGCTTCTATCAAGGAAACCAATTTTAAGACATTTTTCAGAATTATTTCAACATATTTAAAACAGAAGTCTTGTATTTTACAACTAACTTTAAAGTAAATAAATTTTAGTTAACTTAAAATCTTTAAGGAGCTACAATTTTAGAGTCCATATAATACATATATCTCCTTTGTTTTAGTTTCACATTTCAAATATACGTAAATTGAAATGTGAAAAGAGATGTAGAAAAACTAAAATTTTGTGGAAAAGGGATATAAGAGAGTACTATCCAAATTGAACTTAGACTGCTTTAGATTTGGTAGCTCATTAAATATATTAACATTCCCCTTATGTAGACAAGAAGGAACGCAATCCATTATCTAAAATTCCATGAATCCAAAGTATCTGTCATTAGTACAGCTGTTAAACTATTTGAAATATACTCTTAAGTACCTCAACTTCTAGTAGATCATAGAATATACCAATAATCTAGTTGGTATCTGTAGTATTTTTGGTTGATCTTACATTATCAATCTCCCAAATCTGAATCTTTAAAATCTCACGCACTTAATACCGTTTTTTTTTTATAATTGTTCCAAAAGACAACTCTGTTTTTAATAGGAATATTTTGTTAGCTGTTAGGTATTATAGGACATGTTCAATAACATAGTTGGAAACTGTCAAAATTATGAGTTTCCACCGAATAAATGATCGGCAAGATAATGCACATGAATTCATTACAGTATAAATAATGTTATAGATGTTGGTGCTTTTTTTTCATTTATTAAAAAATAAAATTGGGCTGGGCAAGTCGATCCGAAAGATAAAACGTATGAATTTCAACAGGACAACAGCAGAGGGGAGCCAATGATAAATGCCTAATTAATTTTTAATTTCAAAACAAGCTTCCAACGAGCAGACAAATTTTTTAACAATGAAAAGAAGAAGGTCCCAATGCCCAATGGCCGTAAATAAAAAGCTCATTACAATAAATCATAAAGTGAAAATTGTTCAATTCGTCGGCTGGTTTAATGGAATATCCGTGTAGAATGCTGACAGACAGACACATTTGTCTAAGGATGCGTGTGTGCATTGGCCCAAAGAGGAAAGAGAGAGAGAGGGGAGAAACTCACCCTGTCTTCGACTTTCTGTCTGTCTGTTCGTCTGCCTTTTAGTCGTATCTGGCCAAAATCAAGCATTTGGGCCATACTTTTGACTCCTGAACTGCTGCTGGCACTTTTCAGCAATCGAAGAACGCAGCACGCTCTAAAATTAATTTAGTTAAATTGCCGCAATGCGGGGCATGAATTACAGATGGAGTTGGAGTTGCAGATGGAAGTAGAGCGAGAGGGGGAGACTGGGTTGGGCTGTTCTCTCACTCTATCGCTCTCCCTTTCATTGCTTCAATTGCGCTTTTCAACGTAATTAAGTACGAGCCAGCATAATTTTGAAAAACAAATCTTGTTATCATCGCGAGCCAACACAAAACAGAGTTCACCGCTCGTCCAGCTCCTGGTTGGCCAGTTTGGTTTGTTGGCTTGCTGGTTTGGTGGTTTGGTGGTTTGTCCAACGACCTGCGACCTGCGACCCACCCAGCTGCCCGACCGTTGCTGTCTGTGCGGCTTTTGATTGTGGTGCGTAGATAAAAACCTGCCAAGTGTTGCAACTCAATTTGATCCCCCGCTCCAGGCTTGACTCAACTTGGCTGTGGAACCACCCTTCGATTGGTTGTGCCGTTCCACCACACAAATTCTTAATTCACTTTTTCGTAACACTAAAAAAAAAAAACAAGCAACTTCCTAAATAAACCACATACAACTTACAAAGTCTGTATAAAAACTAAAACCATCTTAAGGCAAATTGAATATTAATACTGAAAATATTAAGCTGAAAAACTGCAATAAATAGTAATTAAATAAATTAGAGAATATCATAATATATTCAAGGAGTATAAATTTTAAAATACAGCAACAAAAAAGCGATTGAAACCGGTTTAAAATTTGGTAATTAAAAAAACTTTCATATTATTTATATTTCTTATTTTGAGCTTTTAATTACTTTTGTTTTTGCCACATTTTATGTTATTTATTTACTTAACATCCACTATAAGAAATTGACAAATGAAAATGTTCAAATATTAAACTTATGTAACAAATTAAAATTTTTAAAATATAGTAAAAAATTAAAAATATCTAACTAAACTACCAAAAAAATAAACTAGTTTTTAAAGCTGAAATGTCTGAGACACTCAAAAAATGTTTAAATGATGCCACATTTTTTGCACGTATTGGGAAAGACCTTAAAAAAATCGAATCCGATCTAAAGACATTAGTAATACTTTAAATTAGTAATGGTACCAGTATCTGTTCCTATTACTTAAAAGAGTTACCGAACTTGGTCTTATTTGAAATGTTCTTAAAATCTAGATGAGCTTTCTAACTTACAGAATTTTATGTTCCTGTCGAATTTTTTGAACTTGATTTGATTTCGAAAATACAAAAGTGAACTTTATTTTTTTTTTTAACAGTGTACCAACGTTCTTCTTCTACTCTTTTCTATTTTTTTTTTAATCTCCCGTTGACGGTAAATCAAACAGTCCCCCTGGGTGCAGCGACACTTGACGACCCACCCGCCAAATAAATTGCATTTGGCTGCTGCTTCTCCTCTTCTCCTCTTCTCATTCCCATTCCCATTCTCTCTCCCACTCCCGCTCCCATTACCATTTTCATTCTCGATCTCATTTTCAATTTTATTGTGCTGCTTCCAATGCGCTTAAAACGTTTTGACATTTTTACGCAGTTTTTTTAAACAATTTTTTTATTGCGTCTCAACCCTGAGAACCTGTCTTTCTCTCCCCTCTCTCTACTGTCTCCCCTCGCTCCAACAGCTCAGTCGGGAGGGGGGGCAAAGGGTTCGCCGCGGGGCGCTAAACTTTGATTTAGGTGAAAAATGGTGCTAAAGAGATTGGAATTCTATTTGAGACTTTTGAGCACTTCAAATTAGAGCTGTGACAGGGAACATGAAACTTTAATTCCGTTCGACTTTGACATCTAGCAATTTGTGAGAATATTCGAAAATGTCAATAATAAATGCAGTAAGCAATCAGTCACATTGATTCGTGTCACGTGGCACAACACGACACTTGTCTCATCTCTAAGTGGAATTGAATCCGAGCAGCTTTGCTGTTAGCTTACGATTAACCCGAGGGGCAGCCACAGTTTGGTCACCCTAATGCCCAGGAGAGCATTTTCGACACACTCACACACTCACACTACCTATATATATATATACATATTCATATGCATTAAGTCATGACCGTGACGTTGTCCAGTGGGATTGGGTGATGGGTTCGGGTTCGGGTTCGGGTTCGGATTCGGTCCGTGTTGGGCGGGAAATTGCTTTAATATACCGGAAATTGCAGGAGAGTTGCATAAATTGACACGAAACGCCCCGCGGGCACAATTCTATGTAATGAGGCCCAGACATCAATGTGGCCAAGGAAATCGAAAGTGTTGTCCACATGTATTAAGCACGGAAAGATGCGGAAAGTGATCTGACAGTAAACTAAGGATTTTAACACTTGAACGCAAACACAAATCGCAAAATAAAGATTTGAATCGGTAAAGAAATAATTAAAAATAAACAATAATAATTTAAAATTGATACGATTAATGCAGATTCTGTGGACAACTTTTTATGATGCAATTCTTGTTAATAAAATAGCAACAATAAATGTAAAACAATTGAGATCAATTTTTATGAGATGAATAAACTCCTTTGTAATCTAGTAATAGTTCAATCAGCTTTGTAATCTCCTGTACTATATATGATTTCTACAATTTTTCACAGTTTAATATTATCAAACTTGAATGACTTATGCAGAGTGACTAAATTGCAACCAATTTTTCACAATAGCAGAGTTATTTTTATTAAAGTCAGTTCCTAAGTCAATCCTGTTTTATATCGAAACAAATCGTAATCAAAACCATGAGTTGATGACGAGCTAGCATATCGAAATCTAATCTAGAATCTTTGCAATTGAAGAAACTTTCTTTATTTAATCTATTAATTATTACTTTTATGGAAAACAAACAAAAAAAAAAAAAAAAAATTTTTTTTTTTATAAAAAAAAAAAAAAAATTTTTTTTTTAAAACTTTACAGATTTTTTATTGCAGATTTACATATCACCCTACAGAAAGTATAATAAATATTTTTTTAGTCTTCATTCCCTTTGATTTTTATAATTAATAATAATAAATTTATTTTATTTATTAGATCTAAAAGACTTTATTGTCATCAGATTACTTTTCTATATTTTGCAAGATTTGGTCAATTGTGAAATTCATTTTCTTTTAATTTAATTTTTTTTATTATGTAATAATAATGATTTGACCATTTCTTCTCCTGTCTTGCAGATTTCGATAGCTATAAAAATTGAATAATACATTTTGTCAATTCGTAAATTATTAAATTAAATTTAATTGTTGTAGCTCCACATTTCTAGTTTTTAGCTTGCTGTTTTCAATAGTTTTAATAGTTTTTGAGCAGGGGGCTTAAGGATTTACTTGACCAAGCCATGTCTGCTATGGAAACCAATGTCAGAGGTCTGGCATATTTTGCGACTTGGCTTTGGCCACAATATGTGCGTCCATGTTCATCCAGTCACGACCCGGCATAAAGAGTCCAGAGAATGGAATCCGGTTGGGCGCAGCTGCTCACATTTCGCGTACTGCGTCGAATCACGTTCAGGATGCCCGGAAGCGAATCGAAATTATCACCAATTTGCAGTCATCGAAATCCAATTATGGGACGTGTGTGTAACCCCGAATCCTAGACCTGACTCGACCAGGACAATGCCTTGTAAATGCCAAAACACTGTCCACAACGATATACATTCAAATATACATATATACCAATATGCAGACATGGAACGCCATATGCTCGTCGAGATACAAGAATTGCACTGCGAATGCAGTTGAAAGTGGATCTAGAAGCAGACAATAATCGGATTAGGTTGCCCGGCCACCGACAAAAACATAATTTGCGAGAAATGTCACACGGCACACGGCGACTGCCCCGGCGACTTATTTGCAATTTGCGAAATGGAAAATCGACTCGAAACGCGACTCGTGCACTGAAAAAAATGTACAAATCAAAAAAAAAAAAGAAAACATTTTAACACTCAATTATTAATACCAAAATTATTAATTTAAAACATCAGAGATCTTAATCAGAACTCTTAACAATTTTTATTTTATAATATATATATAATACAAGCAATTATTATAAAATTCAGCAACCCAAAGCGAAAACAGCTAATTAAAATATAAAATATGTTTTATAACTATGTGGAAATATTCTCGGTTCCGTGGCGCCCTAAGAAATATTTACAAAAAAAACAAACCCAAATAGTGTAATCATTAAAATACAACAAGAAAAGAATACAATAAATTTAAGATAAGATACTATAAAATAAAATACTATAAATTTAAGAATAACCGAATCTTTTTCTTGTAACCTTTAGTATGTAGAAATTATTATTCTAAAATGTTGACTTTAGCACCTTCTATTTTATCAGTGTGACTCGAGGGGGAGGATTGAGAATTGAGGCTGAAGAGTTCACTAAATCATGCATGTCAAGTCGAGTAGTTGTCGTCTCTATCAAACCCATCATAATCGCCAACGCGTACGCATCATTATCGGCTACGAATTTAGCTCTCTCTGTGTTTCCCTTTTTTTTTTTTTTAGGGGGGGGTGGAAGAGAATGAAGGGACATCTTTTGTATGGCCAGTGTTGTTGTTTAGTTCCGGCATACGACAGATGCAACGGACGTGCAGACGACATGGACACAGCTCAGTCCGTTGTCTGCGGTGAAGCCACAAGAGGCTCACCCCAACCCCAACCCCGGTCCGGACCCGAACCCGAACACGAACCAGACCCCGGTCATCACATCATCAATGTTCTCGGAGCTGTCACTGCTCATTGTCGGCTAAGTGCCGGAGTGCACAGTGGGTGGAGTTGATAACTGGGCGCAATGCTTGGGCTGCTGGATGGTCAACAAGCCGCAGTCGACAGCAGCAGCGGCAGAGCCCATTTTCATTTTCAAGGGCCTTAAAACGAATATTTTGCTCTCAGAGTAACCTGTGTTTTTGCATTAGGAAGGTGGCAAAAAGAAACCCTGCATGCACAGTGGGCTGAAATACAGTGGAAACTAAAATTAATGTAGATTCATAAATTACGATAAATGGACAACTAATTAAAGAAATGTTGTTGATTTATATCATTAATAAAAGAAATTATTATAATTGAATACATTGAGTTATTTCTGATACCAACTCCAAATAAAGTTAAGAATTTCAAAGTTGTATATTTTTCCATTATTTGAAAATTGTAAGTTTTAAAGGGCTGACTACTAAAAAACCTTTCTAACACAGCTTATATGAGCAGAGTTTGCTTATAATCCGCATTTTATTAGTATACACGATTTTATACCTTTTTTAAGTTATAATTTAAGTTTCTTTTTCCCTTTTTACTATGAAATGTAAATTTTGATCAGTCAAATCAACTGATTGTAAACAAACTGTGTGTTGACAGTGACTATGACAGTCTTTCGTCTAAAGATATTTAATATAAACCCAACAATTACTAAATATAAATAATAATTATTTTTATTTATTTTTATTTTTGTTTATAAAAAAGTATATTTCTTGGCAGAATACAATGTAAAGGAATGTATAAATTGTAAAGCAACATTTTCTATTGATCGTGAACCACTGTGACTGTCGCTGCCATCCGTTACGCAGCAACCGCAGCCACAGTGGTGTTGGCGGCTGCGTTGGGCACTCAACAAAGGAAACGATAAGACGACAGACGCAGTGGCAGCGACAGAGGCAGTGGTAACTTCCCCTGACTTCCGCTGCATTGCAGCCAGAATCTGAATCAGGGAGCGTGGGTGACGTATCAGGGATAAGGATGAGGTATAAGGGATGAGTGAGGAGTAGGGTGAGATATAGGAGGGTAGGTGGTCTCTTTTCCCTCTCTCCCCCTCTCCCCCCTGTCTCACCCTTTCTCCGTCGAGTCAACAACAATAAAAGCAAATTCAATGCATTTTGTGATAATTTCGCACTACACAAGAAACGATAAACGAGCGACGATAAAGCGAAACAACCAAGCGACAATTGCCAGACCCAAAGCCGTAAACGAGAAAATAAAAAATATGTTTTTAGCTAATGAAAAAAAAGAAAATACAGAAAAGATGAAATAAAAATATGATAATAATGGCAGTGGAGATATACGTATGTATAGTATAGTATAGTAGTAGTAGTCTTAATAGTTGTTGCATGAAGAACATGAGTGTGAATAGTCAATGAGTGTTTGAGTGGAGGTTACAAACAGGTCGTCTGCAGATCAAGTAATGGTTTCTCAGGTCAGGGGAGGGTTTATTTTTTTTGGGTGGGTGGGTGAGTGGTTTGGTTGGTGGTGCAGCTGCTGCTGCTGGTGGTGGAAATCAAACGGCAACAATGCAATCAAAATTTTGCGTTTCCTTTACCTTGGTGCAAATTTAGTTATTGTCTAGACTCTGGAGTCGGAGAGATACGCAACACTCGAGGGAATTGTTGGGCTATAATTTAATTCAGCTGGCCCATTATTTCATTAGTTGTGTGGCAGTTACCCAAAACCCTCCCCCTACTCCCCCTTCCCCCTGTCCCTGTCCCTGTTCCTGTCTGAAATTGTGCAATTTATTTACAGTATTGTCGTATTGTAATATGACTCTGGCAGCTAGACGCATAAATTTGAGTATTTCGATTTTGATTTTGCCATTTTAATTGTTTGTAAACTGGCCAAATGCTCAGCCAGTTGCTCCTTTCACTCCCCTCTCTCTCTCTCTCTCTCTCTGTCTCTGCCTCTGTCTCTGTATCTGTCTCTGTCTGTCCGTCTCTGTCTGCATTGTCCTTGTTGGCCTAACATGTCGTATCTTTGTATCTGCATCTGACTTGGCTTTCAACAATGTGTTTGTTGCTGTAATTAACATTTATGGCCAAAAACTTAAGATATTATTTAACCAACAATATCGCATGGGCAACTTGCATATTTACTTAGTTTATAATCGTACAGAAAACACATTGAAAAGTGAAAACTTTAAGCAAAATGCTATTTATATCATGTATTTATTTATTCATAAATATTCGCTCAAGATTGTCTGATTAAATCATTTCCCCAAAAGTCAAAACCCAATTAAGGAATGAAAAATTTATTACATTGATTATTTTACCAATCAATATAAATTACACACATTTTTACTGCCTTTCTAATTCCAATTTAATTGGCAAATAAAATTCCACTTAGGCAAGAATTTAAGATTTGAGATAAATACATTTTGTGCAGACAAATGATTTTTCAACGATTTAAGACTTAAATTGGTTAAACGTTTTAATTAAATTATTTAAAGCAATTTAAATGTCAACTATAATCGATCAATATAAATAAAAATGCATTTTTTATAATTTACATAGAAAATTAAAAGAAGAATTTTTTGATAATGTTAATTCTAAACATTTTAAGCTATTGAATTTTTAAAAATTCAGTAGACAGAACTTGATGTATTTCATTTTATATAAAATATTTTATTTAATATTATTTTTTGTGTGAATAAATTTTATTTACTTGTTGTTTACATTTTGTATTACAATTTAATATTTAATGTTGTTTTCTGCAAATGATTTGCAACTTTGAAAACAGTCAAAAATAAAAAATGGTGTAATTTACCAAATGTTTTTTAATTTTTTTCAAGATCATTGAGATTAATTAAAAAATTCTCAACATATATAGCTAAAGATTGTTATTCAACCTGTCAAAAATGTCTGTTGAACTCAATGAAATGACGTTCCTAAAAGTAAGCTATGAAATATTTGAAAACCATTCAGATTCTAATTATTCTAGAGCCCTAAAAGAATGCCACAAAATATGTGGAGTGTTGTCACTTGGACTGAGCGAATTGTGCAAGTGCAGAAAGTATCTTGAGTGGAAGACAATGACGCACTTGAACTTACCAGCTACACTTGAGTGAGTCCATTCAGTGCTGTCTGTCCACTTGTCTGTCTGTCTGTCTGTCTGTCCGTCTGTCTGTCCAACAAGTGCAACATAAATGCATAGAAACAATGAAAATTAAGTTGTTGCAAGCTAAACTTTATGCAAATAGCAAACAGAAGGACAGACGGACAGATGGAAGGACGGACAGATGTGAGTCTCAAGTTAGCAAAAGTATATTAAAAATGTTGACAACGAAATCCATCTGTTTAATGGGTCTGCCAGATTCAAGGAGAGGTCCACACACTCAGCTGGGGGAGAAGCATTTCTGGGTGCGCTTCTAATCCGCCAGATTACAAAAGTGTGCGGCAAAGTTGGAGCTGTTGCCCTGGGCAACCATAATCACAACCCCCATTGGACAGGCCCAACCCTTGGCCCAACTATTACACTTGATAAATTCGAGATTAAAGTGCATTTGCAGGGCAGGAAAAAGGCCGAGAGCAAAACCAAACTCAACCGAGTCGGGTCATCAAATTTATGGCCATACATTTGCCAGAAAATTTCTATGGTAAGAGCACTTGGCCAACTCGTGTGGCCTTTTAATTATCACACGTAATGACAGCAGCAAATGCAATTGCTAATTAATTGCCTGGGAGAATAGGGAAAAATTGTGGCGCCCTCTTCGAAGAATGAGCGAAGAATGAATTTATGGTCCTTACATTTGTTTGGCTTGACATTATTATTCCAACATGTGTGTTCGACTCAAATGCAATTTCTACCCCTCTAAAGATAAAAACAACAACAACCCAAAATGGGTATTTCAAGGCGTTGGCTAACAAATGACTATGGCTATGGCTTAACCAAATGGAGGGGATTACCAGAGGCAGGAGGAAGGAGGAAGGAGGAAGAAGTCTGCATTAATCGCCAGCTCAACTTGAACTTGAATTGGATTCGAATATTATTATAGTCGCTAATGAAGATAATCGTTTAAGCTGTCAAAATTGCCACAAAATATAATTGTGATAGCTCCGCGTAACTGAGAACTGAGAACTTAGATCTCAGATCTCAGATCTGAGCAACGAGAAACATCGAATCTCCAGCTAATGATTAATGATGAGAGCATTATGAAAAAGATCAAAACACAAAAGTTGAGTTGTTAAATCTTAAACGGCAGCTGAAAACAAAGTAACCGATTTTGTTGTTGAATTAAATCGATTAGATAATACCCTGTTTTTAAAAATAGAGAAAGTAGAATTCTAAAATATTTTCTGACAGAGTAGAGATGTTAAAAAAATTATAATTCTTGTTATATTTTTTAACGCAAAATATTTTTGTGTAAAATTTTATTTGATTAGCAAATTTGACTGTTATAAAACAATGTTAAACATTTTATAACATTTAAAGCGCTGATAAAATTGGGAAATTATATAATTTTATTTAAACTAAAAGTTTCCAATAAGAATTTTATTTATTTTTCAAAAACAACACTTTCATTTCGCGTTTAAAATGTATCCTGGTTTATGTATAAGTTATCCTGACAGTTTCTAGAAATGTTAAGTATAATTGTCGACTACAACATACCTCTTCTGGGAAGCCGCCAGGGTATAAACACTTGATCAGACACAATGGAATCTTAAAGATGCTTTGTACAGAGGAAACTTCAGCTACTAAAAACAATAACAAAAGATGCCAGCCAACTGATTACTCGCAATTTAGACAGGGCCAACGGGGTCTAGGGACTGCACTGACTTTGACTTTACTATATACGCATTACAAACTGCCCTCCCTCTCTACCCCTCTTCCTCTCTCTGTTCCCCCCCCCCAACCCACCCCATATGCAAAAAATTACCACAACCAAAAAAAAAAAAAAAAAAAAAAAAAAAAAAAAAAAAAAAAAAAAAAAAAAAAAAAAAAAAAAAAAAAAAATCTCGTCAGATATTTGAAATCGGTTTGTTGCCGTTTCTATTTATTTTTTTAGTCATTTGTCGGCAGTTTTCAAGTGCGCACCTGAATCGCGCTTCAAGTTCCCAACAACATTACTGAAAATAAAAACCATAAATCTTCAAGTTCCTGAAGTGTTAAAAACAACTTGTAATTTTATAAATAACTTCGTTTTTTTTTTGCCAACACTTTTGTGTATTCCCAAAAAATGTATCTGGGATTTCTGGCCCATTTGGGATTATGCTGCTTTCTGCTGACTCATCACTGCGCCCAAGGTTGTTATTGAATTTCGAATTTTAATTGGTTATTTACCAATTAATGACAACTGTTGCCATTGTTTTCCTTTTTTTGTGTTTCTTGACTAAGATTTCAATCTTAACGTGACAACCCACTCGAAATCTATCGACAACGGGAATGTTTAGTTCGGAAACTTTCTTTGCTCATCCATTTAAATCCCCCCTATAAAGAGGTGAAAGAACTTGGAAGATGCTAGGCAAAGTTACAATTATTAGGCAAAGTATTGAATACAATCTAATAAACCATTTAGAATAAATATCGAACAAATTCCAAGAAACCTATGGTTTTTAGAGCATGACATTTGTACAATTCTTTATAATAATCTTACTGTATTTTCTGTCAGAATCCATAAATCTGATTACATAATTGATTATGTCTTATTAATAAAACTTAACATATTGGTCAACAGTGTTTACTTCTTCCTAGATATTTTTTTTATTTCAAACTTTTGCCAAAACTTAATTGATATACTATCTTAATAGTGTTCATTGCCTCTAAATTGTTTCAGCTTCAAAATTGTATTCACTAATAAAATTATATATTTTTTCCGTCGCCTTTTTCCATACTTCCCATTTGTGAAATTGCTTACATCTTTAAACTATCGTAACTTTGGCAAAACTTGAACGATATTATTGTGATCATAATTTTTTTTTCTCTTAATTGATTCTGCTCCAAAATTTAATTCAGTAAAATTTAACTTATTTCTTCAATGTTCCCATGCTAATTTTTCAAAATCTAACTCTCATAACTTTGTCAAAACTGGATAGAATTTTATGACGAATATTATTTTGATCATTATTTGGCCCATTATAATTTTATTAACCAAAAAAAAATAATTTTTCCCCTTATTGTCCATATTTTCTATACTTTTCCCCTTGTCAAGTTTTGGAAAAACTTTAAACTGTTATAACTTGTTCAAAACTTGATCGATTTATATGCGAATTTCATTATTATCATTATATTGGCCTCTAAATTGATTCTGCATTATAGTTTTAGTTACTACATTTGTTTGCTTACTGACCACTTTTTTGTACTTTCTGCTTAAGTCTGAAACTCTGATTTATAGTATCTGGTTTTCATTAATTCATAATTTGCTGATATCTTTGCAACTTTTAAATAATGTCAACTAAAGGAAACTTTGCATATGAAAGAGCAGAGTCCACTCAAAAGGCAGTCAACTGTAAATGTGTAAACTAACATGTGTGTGTGTGTGTGTAGTTACGAGATAGATTTGTATCCATAAATAAGTCAACGTGCGCTAATTGCAATACTTATAGACAGCTTCAACCTCCGACACGCTCCAATTAATTCCATGTTCTTTCGAGTGGCTCAAGGGGGACAAAGTGGGGCGGGGGGGCAGGTGTGAGGGATTGAAGTGTTTGCATAGCTAAAATTAAATTTCTCTGCTTAAATCTAATTTCTATGCTAAACCCAAAAACAAACAACATGTACGTGGACGACGGTCTGCAAACGTAAGCAGGTCAGGCGAATAAAGTGTCATCCAAGTTGGATTTCGATGACATGGAGAGCAACAACCAGACCGGTGTGCCAGTTGTAATTGGCCAGGGACAGGGACAGGGACAGGGGCAGGGGCAGCAAGGAAACAGCGGTAGTGGCTATGATCCGAGCACAGGACGTGCAGGCAGCGGAGGAGGAGGAACAGGAGCAGGAGCAGGAACTGGAGCTGGAACTGGCAACAGTGGCAACAGTGGCAATCGGCCGAAAATACACGGAGTGCGTGTGACAGTCGATACGGGCGATGGACAGCAGCAAACGAAAGGTAATTAAATTGGCTCAAAGCAAAAAAGAATCGATTGAGACTCAGAGAGAAACTTCAAAGCAGAGTCCAAGGAGAGCGTGGAAATAACGGACTTGGGTAAACACAAGAAACGTGTGGGAATCCACACGGACATCACGTTCGAAATCACCGCCGAGGGGGAGGCAAATGAGACAAGTTCCGCACAGCAGCAGGGCGAGAAGGGTAAGTGAAAGCAGTCGCACTTTCCCTACACTTTCACTTTCACTTGTGTAACCAACTTTCACACAGAGGATGCCAGTGTGCCCATTTACAAGGGTCGCAACAGCAGCGGCGACTCCAAGCACAAGTCGCGACAACCCTACGATCCCAAGTCCCAGTGGAATCCCAATTATTCCAGCGACAATCGTCCCGCTTCCCGATCCGGCTCTGACGGCTATTATCCCCAGTATTATCCAGAGCATGTCTATACCAGCGGCAACTCCGATGTGGGCAGCATCTATCGCAATGGCGAAACCTGGACACATTATGTGCCCGTCTGGACCACAGAGCGATCTCCACATGAGCAGAGTCAGCTGCAGCGACGTCCCAGCTGGAGGCCCTGTTACTGCATGTCCTCCCATGACACCGACTATCGACGACGTCGGGAAAACAAAGGGAACAAAGGGAACAAAGGGATCCGGGGATCCACTGGACGCGGAATCGTCAAAACGGATGTCCTCAATGTCGATGGCAAGTTGGAACAACCTTTCTCCTAAGCAGTCGAAATCTCACAAATCTCTTTGAAAATGTGGACAATTGTATTATAGCTCAATTTGAACAAAATAAATTCTACATATTTAGATACTAATAACATTTACTTTTTATTAATAGACCATTTTGAACATAATTAACTTATCTTAATCTGATTAATGTTAATTATGATTGAATAAGTCTCATAAATCTAAGATTTCGTACAGTGAAGCTAAATCGAAATCTATGGAAAAGTATTAACAATTTTAACGCGTAGTCAAAAATTTTAAGAAAATAAATTCTACATTTTTAGATATTAATATCATTTATTTTTTATTAATAGACCAGTTTGGAAATAATTAAGTTATCATATACTAGGAAATGGTGCTGATTATAATTAAGTAGCAGAACATTCTAGATTTAAAATCTTCTCAAATTTCACAGAACTAAAATTTGTAATGAAAATGCAGAAAATCTATTGTCTCTTTTTATTAAATATATCATAGCTTTAGTTTGCGAGCTAAATTTAAAAGGATTTCCGTTGTAAATATATAAAAATCAATAGGATCATGATAATTATATTTCGAAATCATTAATATCGAGATTTTAGATGTACCATATACATAAGTGTACAACAAATTGTGTACACATAGGATCAAAACGAATTTAAGAATGAAGTCCAAAATTCGTGGTATATGTGCTATCAATTCTAAGATGTTTTCATCCAGAAATCACTGTTCTAGAATTCATTTCTAGTGCCTGCTATTTGAGATAGAAAATTCAGCTATTTTTGAATTTTTAGTATAGCTTTAGAGTTTTCAGCTCGATCCTGATCAAATGGTTCAAATGGTTGTAATCGAAAATTATAGTATTGAATTTGTTTTTAAAAATCCATATTTCTGAAAAAGAGTTATCTTCTTGTATTTTTCAACTTAAAATTCATCATGATATTTATATATTGATAGTCAGTTTATTGTGTTCTTCTCTTGTTGGAGGCTAAGAAAATGTCTCTTGCTACAATTAAGATGGTGGCAGGTGGGTTGCACTTTAGGAGTGCACACTGTAGGTGCTCATCTTGCCATTGTCATCGATGGAAGCTGTGGCTGCATTGTAGCCAAACTGTTTGCCATTAACATTGTAGTTCTCGCTCTCACCAGTGGCCAGATCCTTGTAGTTCTTCACATGGCCATTGGAGTCGAGCTAGGAATATGAATGGCAAGAGCAAATCAATAATAAATAAATGTATAGAGGTAAGAAGTTTTGTGTGGAACTCACCTCGGATTGGGAAGACCACTTGGATTGCTTCTCCCACTGCTTGGTCTGATAGCCACTGCCAACACCGCCGGCACCACCAAAGTTGCCCGAGCCGGACAACTGTTGACCCGCATTCAGACCCAAGTTGCTCTGGGCATTGAGGTTGGCATTGCCCAAAAGGGAGCCACCGAGCAGACCTCCCTGGCTGCCACCGAGCAGGGAACCACTCAGAAGTGAACCACTGTTGCTGGCGGAGTTCAAGGAGCTGGCGGAGTTCAAAGAGCTGGCGGAGTTCAAGGAGCTGGCGGAGTTCATGGAGCTGCCGGAGTTGAAGCCATAGTTGGATTTGAAGCCATTGGAGCCAGCCAATTGAGCCTGATTGGCGCTGGCGAGGCCGAGACCAGTGCTTTGGGAATTGCCGCTGGCAACTTGTTGCCTGGCCGTCAGATGAGCCTGATTAATCAGCTGATGCAGCTGCGAGTTGCCACCAAATTGTCCAGACGTGAATTGAGTCTGCGCAGCGGAGTGTTGTCCAAAGTTGCTGCCAAAGTTGCTGTCAAAGGCCGCATTCTGATTGACCTTGAAGGCGGAGTTGCTGCCAAAGCTGGAGCCCATGTTGCTGCCCATGTTGGAGGCCACATTTGAGCCATAGTGTTGAGTGTAGCGTGCCGCGGGCTGTTGCACGATCTGTGGCGACGACGATGAGGTGGTGGTCACCTTGCGGTGATAATATTGCTCGGAGCTGCCAGCGGGTTGAGGCACTTGAACGTACTGCAACATGGGCTGCTTCTGCTCCACAACACGCTCCACATGCTGCACATATTGCTGCGAGCCACCGGGCACCGTGTACACATATTGCTGTGGTGCACTGGACACCACACGCTCGGTGTGTTGCAAGTACTCCATGTTGTTGCCACTGGATGTGGGCATGGTGAGTGCCACCGGAGTCTGCACGTTGCGTGCAAGCAGAGACTCCGAGTTGACGGTGTTGCCGCTGGCACCACCAAAGTTCACCTCAGTGCCGGCATTGTTGTTGTCAGCGAACTCCACATTGCTGGCCACATTGTGCGAGCTGGCGGCATTGAAGTTGGCACTGTGGCTCGTCTGGAAGGCCGAGTTGGCCGAGAAGGCGCTGTTCGAGCCAAAGGAAGCCGCATTGTTGGCCCCAAATGCTGCCTGATTGCTGGCCCCGTAACCTGCACCACTGTGGCCAGCATAACCTGCACCACTGTTGCTGCCGCTGCTGCTGCTGCTGCTGCTGCTGCTGTCGCCGCCTTCAACGGCACCCACCGAGTCATAGGAGCTCTCCAAGTTGCCCAGTTGCCCGCCAGCAACACCACCACCAACAGACAGATCGGCGGCGCCACCAGCGCCGTAGCTGCTCGAGCCACTGGCTCCATAGCCATTCAAACCGGCATTGCGACGAGCCGTTTCAATTGCCTGCTGATGGGCAGTGTAATGGCTAAGGGAAGTGATCGGATTCATGGGATTAATGTGAAGGAACTGAACAACCTGTTTCTGATTTACACTCTGCAACAAAGTTTATGCAGCTCGATATTTGGAGCGTTTCCATTACATCTTAACATTTAGTTCTGCACAGATATCTAAACTAAATAAAATACACCAAATTTAGTAATCTAATTTTAAACATCCAGAGTCTACAGAAACTAAATTATTTGTACATATCTCATAAACATATTTCTCAGTCTTCAAATACTTCCGCTTTCGTTTACAAACTGTATTTAATCAACGCAATGTCGAGGAAATAATGGAATAAAGTCTGGAAAATATCTCCAAATATACCCAAATTTATTAAAATACAAAGCAGAATAAACTTCGAAAGAAAAATATATATATATATATTTCAATACATTTTACATAATATATATATATTTCAATACATTCTACATAATAAATGAAATAAATTTCCACATAAAATTTATACTAATCCTAGAAAGATTTTTTCTTTAATAAAAACTATACAAACTTTCATCATTTCACAAGAATCAAATAATTTTCCTAGCGTCAACTAAAAGTATACATATTTTACATATATGTATCAATTTTTACCAAATATATTCAAAAAAAGGAGCTTTTGGTTGTAAATTTGTATTGAAAATTTCATATTGAGAATTTTCTGTGTTTCAGCTTAAGATTTATCCACAAATTCAGATTAAAATATATCAACAAGTAGCCTCATGAAAATTCGTCAGAATCAATAAATAGAAATGCTCCAAAGTAAACTAAATAAAACTTGTTGCACAGTGTTATTTGCAAATTAATATGCCGAATTAAAAAGAATTTTAAAGAGTTTTTAGTGGGATTTGTACCATGTTGCCAATTGGAAATTTCGATTTTGTCAAATACAAAATGATCTCTTCAATATCGCCTCACGGCACTTACCGACTATGGAAATCGTCCCTTTTGTGTCTACTCGATAATTCGCTAATATTTCAAAAGTAATAAGAAAATGTGTAACAATGATTTTAATAAGTTACAAAGTGTTGCACTTACTTGCTGTTAAAATCTGTAAGAAGAAAAGGAAAACGAAGCGATTAACATGAGAGAATTCTTTGGGCAATATTTATTTTATGTCAAATTATAATGTAGTTGGGAAATATTCAATGTAAGTTGTGTAAGCAAGCTGATGTCTAATCTCAACACACGCCAGGCATGAGATTGTTAAAATTGCACAGTTTTTTTTTTTTAAGTTCATTCAGTAAAAATAAGACGACATGGAACTACACGTCATATCAGTCTGAGAGTATTCCGGGAATTGGGAATTATGCAATAATGTCACTGTAGGTTATTGATAGTTATTGAAACTGTACTAAAATCTTTTAACTTGCACTTTTCGGAATTTTTCCATATTTATTTCATTTTTTATTTATTTTTTTTTTTTTACCTGCACAGGCGACACCCAGGCACAAAGCCAACAGCAATATTGATTTCATTTTGAATTTCCTATAAAAATAATTCCAACTTTTCTTTGCGTACAACAACCGTGAGAGACTCGCGCTTGAAATTGAACTAATGAATTGGAGCGCTTGGATCGCGCTTTAAAAACCCAAGCGATTGGCCCAGACGATTATTGATAAGGCTGGAGAGATCGAATTGGACTTGAACCGATTGCTTCTTGACCTAGAGAGGATGCCATTAAGCACAGCAGATAATGTTAGCATTATTTATTTTTATGTCGTATTCAACTTGGAATTGGTGCAGAACTTCTTGACAATATTTGTTTCGATTTATTTAAATGATGAAAGTAATTGCGACATTCAAACATAAGTATATAGCTTCGAGTATTACCTAGTGTATATAGACAACTGATACGGGATTTGTTTTCGTTTTTGAAACCTTGGATTACTCGCACAACGTTGCTATGTACAGTACAGTGTATATTTATATATATATACATACTTCAGATGAGCATAGTACATATATTCAAGTACAAGACATTGATAGCGTCTACTCTCTAAACTTGAAAATACTAGCATTAATATTAAAATTCGCTGATAATGCAAATAATCCACAGATGCCTGGCAAATTAACCGATGTTTCAGAAAATATGGCATAGCATTAGATACATTCATGATAGAATAGATGATAGAATTAAACAAAGAAAGAGTAGCAAAAGTAATTAAAACAGTATTTCAACTTTTAGTGTTAATTGATACTAAAAAGCGTATTATATTTTTTATAAGACTAGAAACCGGAATATCAATTTGATCCCTCTATTTTATTTTGCATCTATATTTATTTTCCAATCTAAAAAATTCAAAAAAGTTATTTTTTTATCCCATTTATCCCATTTACTTTTTTTCTAAAGCTTCAAACTTTTTGCAATTTCTTAATTCTTTACAAATCAGGATTTATTTAAGTTTCGGTAGCTAATGGGTTAACAATTGAAAATCAATCAATAATAACCGAAATATCAATTTCATTCATATATTTTATTTTGCATTTAAGTTTATTTAAAAAAAAAAATTTTAAATTTTTATTTGTCGTGTTTTATTTATTTTATTTTATTTTGCATTTAAATTTATTTTCAAAAAAAAAAAATTCTAAAATTTTTATCCATTCTCATGGGAAAAATCCCACTTACAATTTTTATAAAGCTTCTAACTTTTCTCATTTCTTAATTCTTTACAAATCATGATTTATATAAGTTTCGGTAGTAAATGGGTTAACAACTGGAAATCATTTGAATCTGTTTCAATTAATTTTGGTGATATTTTTGCGTATTTGTTTTTATTTGAATTTCGAACGTCACTTCCCGGAACGAACAATGTTTGTTGATTTGTAAATAAGAATGAAACCAACAAAATAAATAACAAAAATAATGTAAGATTTTTACAAACAAAGCAACAGTTTTATTACTTCCGTTTAATGCTAATGAGCTGAACAGCAATAATTAGAACTTGAAGACGAAAGTATACCCTACATATAAGAGAAAAATGTTATAGAGATTTCTTAATTAAAATTTTGAAAATTGTGAGTCAACAGGATATGAAAGAAGTAAATTATCTCAGATTATAAATACCTCTCTCAAATGGATGTGAAACTAAGAAGACATTCTCTTAGTACTTAAGTACTTGCTATTTAGTTGAGAATATTGCTAAAATAAATGGTGTTTTAATGTGTGCAATTAATTAACTAAACATAGTCCGTTTCCTGTGGAATTTGATAAACTTTGTTCGCTTCTTTATCTGTTGCAAACTCTTGCCAAGTATATAATACTTATAGATCGCAAAATATAATCCCCATAGCAGCCAAAATCAAGGTCATTAGCTTTGGATGAGCGAAATAAAATTTGCATGCTCGAATGTTAGTGTTATCTGTAGAATTGCTACTGTAGAAAGTCAGCATTAACTTTCTAACAAAAGCGAAATCACACACAGTGAATACCCAATAAATGAGAAAGTCGTGCAGATTGCATATATTTAAATAAAGATATATAATATGTGTATATATATTTTATATATATTAGTGTTTGACATAAATTAGGTTTACTTTTTCGAAAGGTTTAAAAATGCTAAACACCAAAAATAAAGTTGAGTTGAGTCGGAAATCCGAGAGGGGAATTCAGCTCTAGGAGTGCACGGAATATGACGTCACTTTACCATTGTCATTGATGGTGGTCTGAGCACCACGTCGACTGGTTCCATCGCCATTGCTGGAGCTGAAGGAGCTGACAGAGACACCCTTGTAGCCACCGCCTCCCCCGCCTCCTCCAGAGCTGGAACTTGCGCCAAAACGATTTACAATATTGGGTGTGGCCTGTGCAAAGTACGGAATTAGTTGAAGACAATTTAAAAAGGTTGTTGCTTTAGCTGCTTACCGGATTGGCGGGACTTATGTAGGCGGTCTGTCTATGTCCATTGGGTCCTATGGAGCCAGAGGCTGCTGCATAGCTGGGAGCATAACGATGCGAGTTCGAGGATCCACTGCCACCATAGTGGACACCACGGTTTCTGTTGTGGTAGGTCGGCTGATGGGCGGCAATCTGTTGCTGGATGCGACTGTGAATGCAAAGGGAAAAGGATTAACAACATAGCTGCTACACTGAAAAGAATAACAACTTCTAAAGTCGAGAACATGCATCTTGTTCTTGACATGAGACCATTTTTATATCAATCAATTTATGATACGTATTACTAAGAATATTAATCTTAAACAGCGTCGTTCTTGATTTGTTAGAAAAGCCAATATGTTTTATATTTTATTTAAAAGCGCAGGTTTGAATCCCACTCATGTTGGATAAAATAACTATGCAAACAATATCAAAATAAAGAAACTAAAAAGCTTATAAATTTAAAAAAATCCTTATAAAAAAATTATTCTGATACTAAGAACTTGGTCTTATTTAAAATGTTTTGAAAACCAAACCTTAAAAATGTTTTGTTCCAATATTTGGAGCAAGTTTCCTAGTTTTCAAACCAAAATCATGACTATTTTTTATGAGTGTTTATAATCTTTATCATTAGGGATTAGTAGGGAAAGGTCTAAGGGGGAAAGCAGTTTAATTACGTGTTATCGTCGCTTAATGTTGCATCCGCGTATGCAGTAGCATCGCCAGTAGAGGTGGCCAGACCCGTTATAGCTCTACAAGAATAGATAGCAAGCAATTTGAGAATCACCATTACCCCAACACCATTAAGCATTTTAAGATGAAGATAAAACCCGAACAACTCACTGTTGCTGTGCATAATGCTGGGAGAGAATCTGATTCGTCAGCTGTTGATGGAACAGATAGGGATCCGTAATGCCAAATTGTGGGGCATAGCTGCCACCACCATAATCATAATCACCATAGTCATTATAGCCACCAGTGTAGCCACCTGTAGCCCCGTTGCTATTCGCATGGCTACCCGAGTAGCTTCCAGAATAGCCCCGACGACGCCTTGAGGGAGTACGACCTGAAGAAAGGGAACATCAGTTAATAAGATGGAAAATGTAACTGGAAAATAACTACAAATATCAAGTACAACTTCAATATTAGACCAAAAATTTGAAAATTTTAGATACAACTCAAATAATTAAACATTAGAATACAGCTCAAAGACATTACAAATATCTGATAGAGTTTCAAAACATAACAAATAATATAAATAAACTATTAAAATTCTAATTAAAGAATTCGTATAGATAGTTTTGATATACTTAGCTGCAATTCAAAATTAAAATGGAAATGGAATGGATTCAATATAAAATGGAACTTTTACAAACAATTTTAATATTTAAAATATGGAATTTAAGAGAAATACAATATTACTATTTAACTTTTAATTTCCGATTACTTGCAGAATGCCTTCTATTTCTATGATTATTGCTAATTTGGGACAATGTTTTAAAACTGTGAACAACATAAAAGGTTATTGAACTCAAGAGTACTTGAATAGCTATGATTTTGGAGATTAGAAAATATTTGTGTAAAACACATATTATATTATATAATCTGAGCGATTGGAGGTCGGTTCTTTTCCTGTACTTACTTGATGCGGCGTCACCTTCATTATTCAATGCGCTCATTACGACACAAATGATTAAAAACTTCCACATCATTAACAATTTGCATAGGTGTACAAAAATGGATTGGTTCTTGCTGAAAACAAAATATATAATATAAACAATATTTGAAGCAAAACGATTCCAATTGAAAACTGGTCTCAAATTAAGTGTAATCGAGCCGGTTTCAATCTTGATCTTGAATTTGTTGGTTTGCATAAATTACAACAGTATTAAAGATCTTCCTCGCTCAATACTAGGTTGATAAAATGAGATTAGCTTATGTAAAAGCAGCTAATTGTAATAGCTACAAATTAAAGTCAAGTATTAATTTCAGATCAATGCAAACTTGTTCTACAGCATTTTTATTGTCTTATTTTTAATTTCCCATCGCAGCTAAATAGTGTATTTTTATTATTTTAAATTTGGATCTGCCGCTTTTCTCATTCAAGTAGAAGTAAAAATAGATTGTGCTTGAAATACTTGAAAATCCTCAGGAAAATTAATATATTAACTGATTTTATTTGTCTAAGACAATTTTGGTTGCTTAGTTGAGGATAATTACAACAACATTGTTGTGTTATAGTAATGTGAAATCACGAATAGTTATGTGAAATCAATTAATCAGGTCTTAGCTAACCTAAGATTGATTATTACTTGAAAAAGGAGCATCCCCTCAAACCGGAGATGCTGATGGTCTCATCACGTTTAATCCTAATGAAACCTACAATTATTTTATAACATGCCGCTTCTACATTTTGCCGATTTTAATTGCAATTACACGATTTCTCAATTATGAAATTGTATAATCATATTGACAAGCGTATTAAAGGGTGGTATGAGGGTGTGGGAGGATGAGACAAATGGACCGCTTAGCTGAGAAAATAACCAAATTCATTGCGGAAATCCCCGAAATGTAAATTAATGAATTTCTATATGATATTGCATATACATATATATTTTTTTGTCCAAAGATTTCTAAACCGGTTTCCCTAATTGGTTGCTCTTTATTCATTATTCATTGTTTTGTTTTCATTGCTTCTCCTTTTTTATTGGTTGCCATTCTCTGTATAGGCAAATTTAGTAAATTTGTTGTTCTTTAAAGCATTTAACTTTTTGGTGCGCATTTTGTATTCTCAATTATTGTTTATGGTTTTCATTATTATTAGATTTTTTTGCTACTTGTTTTGTACTTGAAAGATCTTTGAGTATTTCATTATTACACTTCACTTTGTGTCTGATTTTCGTATATTGCGGGGATTTTTGTACAATCTTTTATATATTTTTTTGAGTGCTCTCATTTAATTTATTTAGATTTGGGCGCAATCTCAACTCTCTCTCTCCTCTCCCTTCTCTCTGTCTCTCTATTGAAAAACCCAGACATTAAATTAACATATTTGTATATTTTGGAAATTTTGCACAGGTTTAGGACTTAGCGAAACCTGCAGATACATTTGTATCTTTTTGTGTATCTCTTATTGTTTTTGCTGTTATTTCACTAGTTGCAAGCTAATGGAAGTTTTGTGTTGTAAGTTCCACTGATAAGCACTCTAATATCATATCAATAACATCCACATTTGCCCCTTTTCCATTCACATACACACGAACTGGCCAAAAACGGAATTAAACTGCGCCACAAATTGGCGAAACCAACAAAGTTATAGCACAATCGAGACGTCTATTTGAGTGCTCTCTTCAGAGCAAGCAGAAGTCTCTCATTCTCCCCTCTCTCTCTCTATATATATATATATATATTTATTAGTTGTATGCATATATATATTCACTCTATCTGTGCTCATCAGTTCGCTTTGGTTTGTTTTGATGTTGAAGCTTGACTCATTGCCAGAACTAAACTCGACTCACACACGATTTTATTTATTTCATGATGCTTAGCTCTGTCTCTTTCGATCTGTATCTTTACTCTCTCTCTCTTTCACTCACTTTGTTTCACACTTTAGATCGTCTTCTCTGACCGGTGACTTTGTAACGTCTGAGCTGAAACAGGTAGGTGCAGGTCCTCTTATAAATGCTGTTCCAACTTCATGCTAAACTTATTAATAGTGACAGACACTTTTCAATGATGAGAGATACATATATATAATACTAATTTATACAGTTCGACAACTAAATGTTTTCACAAGACAATAAATTCGAGCAGCATTTTTATATTATAGTTTTTTAGCATTTTTTACATTCTTATGGTTTAGAAACTAAAAAAACGAGATTTACACATATACAAATGTTATCCATTGTCAAAATAATTACTTGACTAGCTGTTTATTCATATGCAAAAAGTTGTGTGCTTGGCTGTAAAATGTTGGTAACTAATTATTCAAAACAAAAGGTCGCATTTGTTTTTGGGGTTCCGTTTGATGAGATCTTTTCGCTTGACTAACGAGTTCATATAGTTTCGCTTCTGTCTAGTATTTCCAATATTTATACATTTATTCTGAACAACACACGCTTTGGGTTTTCAAATAAATGAATCCAATTTTAATATAAATACTAACGGCATCTTTATTTGGATTTAGATTTAACTATGTTTATACTTTTTAATAAGAAATTGACACTATTGTAATTGATTTCTCTAAATATTTATTCACACAACTTGTAACAGATTTTTATTTTATAAAAAAAATATAAATAAAGTCAACTGAAACTGATCTTGGTGGTGCCAAGATTTATACTTTATATTAGAATGCACAATATAACCCAAGAGAGTCTATTTCTTATACATATATATTTATTTTCTTTTGGAATTGTAAACATTTTCTACAAACAATCCCTACCAAAGAGTGTAGGGAAACCAATAAGGCAACATTTGTAAATGATATAGTATTGTGGTGTAAAATTATATGTGTGTATTACGGTGCACAATGTTTCTTTTTTTATATATGTATATATATTTATATAATACAAGTTTCTTAAGATAATACATATTAAATACAATCGAAATCGTTACTTGATTTCTTGTTAAGGAACAAAAGGAAACAATTCACATTTAAATGTTTGAATAATTAAAGTTGCAAATATCAAAAATATCGATAGTAAACATTTATAACAGTTTTGCAGCTAGTTAACAATAACAGAATGGCAATGATAGACTATGACAGTGCTATAACAATCGATAATATTGTTAATCAATAGACTTTGGATAGTATTTTTAATCGATTTGCTATCGATGGTTGACAAATTTCTGCTTAGAATGGAATATATAGTAAAGGACACATATATAATAACATACTGTCGATAATTATCGAACAGTATCGATTGTTGGGATGATTGCAGTAGCAACTGATGTCAAGTGGAATTCTTCCGATAATATTGTTAATCGGTCGACTTTTTATAGACTTATTAATCGATTTGTTATCGATTGCTGACAAACTTCTGCTTAGAATGGAATATATAGTAAAGGACACATATAAAAAAACAATACTGTCGATAATTATCGAACAGTATCGATTGTTGGGATGATTGCAGTAACAACTGATGTCAAGTGGGATTCTTCCGATAATATTGTTAATCGGTCGACTTTTGATAGACTTATTAATCGATTTGTTATCGATTGCTGACAAACTTCTGCTTAGAATGGAATATTTATAGTAAAGGATACATGTAAAACAACAACATACTGTCGATAACTATCAAACACTATCGATTAATGGGATGATTGCAGTAACAACTGATGTCAAATGGAATTCTTCCGATAATATTGTTAATCGATAGATTTTTGATAGACTTATTAATCGATTTGTTATCGATTGTTGACCAACTTCTGCTTAGAATGGAATTTATAGCAAAGGATACATGTAAAACAACAACATACTGTCGATAACTATCAAACGATCGATTAATGGGATGATTGCAGTAACAACTGATGTCAAATGAAATTCTTTCTAACAATAAATACGATTAGTGTGAATTGTGTGACTGATCTATGCGATCCGGCCAGGCACTTGTCGTTCCATTTGCATTTCTCCAGCGATTGCCGCCCTGCTTACAGCTTGGATTTCTCCTGGGACTGTGGAATGATGACGTCACGCCACCAATCGGGTCGCTGGAAAGCGCCTGCATTGGTCATAAATTCGGTCTGCAAATTCTCATAGAGCAGTCCATCGGCCTTGGCAATGACCGAGTTGAGGGCAAAGTCCGGCGGAGCAATGGCATCCGCAACACTCACAGCGACATCCTTGAGTTCGGCACAGCTGTGCAGCAATCGCTGCTGCACTGCCTGCGAGAAGTTCGCGCCCACCGCAAAGCCGCCCACATAGAAGGTTCTCATGTGCTTCTCCAGCAGCCACATGGCATAGACATCGTACAAGAGACGCAGCACTCGGGCATAAGATTGATCCACATTCAGTTGACGGACGTGGCTGACAAAATGACTCAGAGCCAAGTACTCGGCATAGGCCAGAGTGAGTTCTTTGGCGCCTGCCACCTGCGAGTTGTTGCGTGCCTCAAATCGATGCACGCCCGCTTGCAACTGTGCCTCAATGTGACCGCTAGTGTGGGACATGAGATGGCACAACAACCACTCGTAACAGGTCAAAGCAACTGCAATTGAAAGTCAAGTTAATACGTTAATCGATTGGCATCTTCGACAGCTTGCAACACTCACATTCCCAGCTGTCCAGCGGACTCTGCTGCACCAGCTGTGCGTACTGCAACTGCAGCAACTGTTGACGCTGCTCCAAGAACTTGACGCTACCAATTGGCGTCTCCAGCTTCTTGGCGTTCCACTGGCGCAGCAGCCAATTGGATGCCTGCTGGCCAAGCACATTGTTATCCCCCTCATAGGTGCACAGGGGATCGTGATCGGTGCGCATCTGTCCCAGCTTGGCGGCACGCAAATATCCATGTCCGCCACATGCCTCACGTGCCTCCTGGATGGCATCTCGTGCTGCCCACGTGATGTGTGGCTTCGAGGCCGAAATTATGGCATGAATCTCGGCCGCATTCTGCGTCTGCAAAGATGCAATTCAAAAGGTTTAGTTATGAGTAGAACGCAACTGCCTGACTACGAAATACCCTGCACTAACATACACTAAAGTTACACAAATTATTTTAGAGAGAGAGCTGTAAGGTTTATAAGATATTTAACCTAAAAGGCACTAATCTTACAGAGATATTAAAAATTACTTGCATTCGCATAAAATCAAAATATATTGTACAAATCTTGTAAAGTTTTTCAATAATAGTATGCTAAATATATTTAAATTTAAATGCAGAATGAATTAAGACGTCAAACCACGATTTAAACGACATTCCGCTTTAAAATCGTTTTAGTTTTTTTAATCAAGTTATGTTAGTTGAAATTTAAATCAAAGCCGCTGGAACCGAAATTATTGCTTGTTTTAAAGGATATCCTACAGTCCGAATATTCTAATTATTTGGCAAGCTAGTAGATAGTGGCAAGTGTAAAGAAGTTGCCAGCTCAACCTACCAGCACTTCGAATCCATTTGAATCCGCCTGGGAGCGGGCGATGATCTCCAGATACGTGTTGGTCAACTCCTCGACGGCAATCTTTTGCACACAGGCGGCAGCCAGATAGGGGAAGATGCGGTATTGCTATAAGGATGCAGATGTAAGGAAGGGATTAGTGAGTGCTAGAAGAGTTGCGGCAACTCGAAAGACTCACATGCAATTGATACTCGAGTATGGCCATCTCCTCACCCTGACGTTCCGGGCCAAACTGTTTGCGGACTGCGGCATAACGGACGGCAATGACAGCGGCGCTGCAGAGCGTATTTGCCGACTCCTGCATGATGCCAATGCGTCCGGCGGAGAAGCTCTCCAGTGCGGCGCCCAGAGCTTTGCCGGGCTCGGTGAAGACGCTCTCATAGACGCCCTCGGGTGTGACGTTGCCGGTTCGATTCAATAGATTGTCGAGTGGTATGCGATAGTTGGTGAAGACGACAAATCCATTATCGATGCCATTTAGGCCGCTCTTCTCGCCAATGTCACCCACTAGGACACCCGGATACGAGAGCAGCGTCTTTGGATCACGTATGGGTATGAGAAAGCCGTGTAGTCCATGATTCTCACCATCTGGCGTTATGAGATTGGCAAATGTCATCGCCACGGTGGCCATTTTGCCTAGATTTCCCACCCAACACTTGGCCGCCTGAAAGTCCGGCGTATTCACCACAAACTCCCGCGTGCTGGGATCGTACGTGGCCGTTGTTCGTATCCGTTTCGTGTTGCTGCCGTGCGATACTTCCGTTACGGCCAAACAGGTGATAATCTCCCGATTCCACGCAGCCTCAATATACTTCGTATGTTTCTCCGTTCCCATAGCGCGTATTGCGTTATTAAAAAGTCCCACGCCGAGTGCCATCTTCACGGAGAGACTGGAGGAGTAGCTGGCCAAAGCCTCATTGATGTTCATCAGGCACTTTGTCTTGGCCGAGAAGCTCAGACTTTCAATTTCCTTGGGAACCAGTTGCAGTTCCCGCATCTTGTTCACTTGCATGGCCGCCAGACGCTTCTGCTCGTCCATGGGCAGTGTGCGGGATGCGTGTGCGAAGAGAGGATCATTTTCCAGGCGACGCCACACATTGTACTGCAAATGGAAGCGAGCGTACAGTTTTACAATCATTGCTTACTCTTCTTCACCCTCTCACTCACTCACCTTTATGCGCAATGCTTCTTCCTTTTCGAATATTAAACGCAAACGTTTCCAATCAAAATTGGCGCGTTTCCGATAAACCGATAAGGGTCCACCAACTGGCAGATCGGGTATAAAGCTCGTATCCACACTAGCCATAACAATTTAGTTTAATTCGCAACTGCAAAGATAAAGAAAAACCGTTGTTAGCAACACAGTTAACACTTGTGAAGATACCAACAAAATGCAGTGAATAAATTGTCTGCATTTGATTTTCTATTGCACTAAAGTGGGACACTTATGCACCGTTATCCGCAAGTGTCTGAAGCCTTAGTAATTTTAACATATGACACTAGACAAAAGTCGTTAACCAGTTAAAAGTTATCAGCCTATTGACTGAATTACATTTCACAGGTTGCAGAGCAATTGTCTACAGTTTTAGATGTGCTGTGCATTGCTAACAGTGTGTTCAGCCTTACAGTGCATTGCAACTGTTAATTGGAGCCACTGCTAACAGCTTGCTGTTAGACAGTTTTAGTGCTACTGTTAGCAGCTACACATCTACAGTAGCGTACAAAATAAATGACACTGTTCGACACTTTATATTTATGATTGACTGTTAAAAACTTTGGAGTATCAATTATTATTATTATTATTATCGGTTCACAAGAAAGAAGTTCAAATTCGTTGCCCAGTGTTATTAAGTCGCAATAATGAAGATTTATGAAGCATTTAAAAATGTGGTTAATCTACAATCCGTATTTCCCCATCTGCAACAATCAAATTCTTAACATTTTTGATAACGATAAAAATATACCCCCCAAGGACAAACCGATTACAACAATTTCGAATTTGGACCCGTAATAGTTAAGACTCTAACAACGGCTCCAGTTAAGTGCAAATTCATTGTAGATTAGCGAAAGTTATTTAAGAACACTCTAAAAATGTACTATCAAATCAAATGAACATTTCAAATTAATTTTTTTGCGAAAAAATAGTTGTACTATTTGGTAGTTTTACAGTTAAACAACACTGCGTTTCATAAGTGTGACTTATCAGCCATATACACAAGTGGTTAACACTTCAATACCTTCAGGAAGTCTTCGATTATATTATTGAGTAGCAAGATTAAAAATATTATAGCTCCAATAAAATAACACCAATTTAAAACTTAAATACTCAATTTAAATGCTTTTCAAAATAAGTGTGGCAATCATTAATAATAAGCGACAAGAAATTTCTAGTTTACTCCTAAGGAAAGAACATTCATTGAAATTTTGCATTATTTTAAACTAAACTATATAAATATTTATATATTTAATCTTGTTCAGAAAATGATTTTCAATTTTATCTTTAAAATTTCCTTGGGTAACTCAGAAAACCTTTAGTTTCAAAAATATAACTAAATTTTTAACTTTTGAACACAATTTATTTAAATGCCTTTGGTATAAAATATATATAATTATTGCGACTATATTTTATATTTATTAAAAATTAATTCATTATATCTGCAGAGAATACGTTAAATTCCGTTTATATTTAAAAACAATTAAGTAGCAATTAGCACAGAGTTGTCATCATATCTCAGTTTTAATAAAAAGAAGACGATTCTGAATGAAAATTCATGCAATTCGTGGAACAACGACAACAACAATTATTTGTGGCAGGTAATAAAACAGTTTTTTATGGAAGACTTAGTAGTTAAAACTGACTGTTAATTAGCACCTCTCTCGCTCTGTTACATTTCCCTCTCTCACTGACATACTCTAGAAAAAGCGGGTACATGTTGAGCAGGTCTAAGATATATATATTACATATATGTATATTAGGGTGTCTCGATTTATATGCACACAAGAGTTGTACTTCTATATAATTTTTAGCATATTATTATTAGCATATCTTTGGTGTGATCTTGGTAAGATTTGTATGAAAACTCCTATTTTGTTTAGAAATTCTATAGAATCAGAGAACTAAATGATCCAAAATAACTAAACACACAACGTTTCTCAACTCAAATAGCGGGAACTAGGAATTAACTTTAGAAATATGGTTTCATTGTGAAAACATCTTTAAATTGATAGCAGATTACAATTTGTGTAACCATCTTGTCTTAAAAAAACCCGATGCACCCTTTTCCTCTAAACATATGTATATAACTCGTATTTCTGCGACAGTAAATTGTTTGCTTACACCCATGAAAGGGAAAGAACAAGAGCATTCATAGTAGTTTTTGTAGTTTTCAGTTAGGAATATATGTGAGACAAATCAAGCTAAACAAACTGTGGTTCCCTGACACATATTATAAAAAACCATACATATATGCACACATCGAGAAGTACTCGAGTCTCGAGAGTATGCTGAGGGAAAAGTGGGCGGGCGTCAGTCGTCACACAACGATTTGTATTTGTTAGTTTATATCGAACTTGAAATACCCTGTCGCACTTTGATCTATGATCATTGAACGCTTTAATTTCACATTCGCTTTAGCTTATTAATTCCTTAACTCCGTATCAAATTATACATATCTTATCTTATATCGGATGTGATATAAACCTAATATCCGGGTACTTTTAATTTTAATCCCAAACTTGACTATTGTATTGCATTATCTTATCTGAAATTCAATTGAAACTTCGATCTTGTGATAAGAGCAATACTTGAAATTAAATCAACATTTTTATATAATAAAAAGTATTTCGCTGATGCATCAATCAGTGCAAAGTGTGTACGTCAATTTAGAGATAAGTGTGTTCTCAAGATGCAATTAAATATTATCGTAATTATCTATGAAATTAACCTTTAGTCTAAGTATTATCGTTTATAGGGTATACGAAAAGTATGTATATAATTATAGGTTTTGAAACCGAAAAGCGCCAATTGAATCATTGTTGACTTGAAGCTGATAAGCAATGCAAATGTTGCATTAGTTTAGCAGCCACTGTTTTGAGCTGGATATGCCGGTCCAGTGACCGCTAAACGGCGGCAATTCCTCTAAAACTAACAACACAATACTCTCGCACTCGTTTTTTTCTCTCTCTCACTCTTGTCGCCGATTAATGGCAAATTTAACATGCAATAACAAATTGCTATACATTAAATGCAATCATTAATCATTAGCGGAAAATGCTGTGTGCCCAACAAATTTACCAATTTGTTAACACACCTGTTTTAACCTTGAATGTGCACTCAAATATGTAAATGCTTACATACATACATATTAATGCCATGTGTGTATGTAAATGAAACCACTCAATGAACTTACAATGGCATTTAAATGAACAAGAATTTAAGTGTCGCAAATGGCAATAACAATAATAAATAGCTGCAACTGTAAATTTCACTTTTATTTACATGTCCGACACATTGACAGACAGTTTGACAGTCTGGCGGGCAATTGATTTGCCTCTGTGTGTGAGTGCGTCAACAATAAGCGAAATTGTGTTTTGGTTACCGCTGCTCCTTCGAGCTCACTCTCCCACTTTTTTGCAGTTCCTCTCAGAGAGTGAGAGACTTTGACGCTGAGTGTGAACACGGGTTTGACTCTGACTCTCATGATATCATGACATGCACACACACAAACACACCCTGTTTGTTTTTATAAGGACTTAAGAGGCAGCTCCTATTACATCACCATAACAACATATAAACCACAACATGTAGGCATTTCATTTGTATTGTTATTGCATGTCAAAGAGAGTAAAATGACTCACTTACACTTACATACATCTATACTGCCTATGCTTATGTGTGAGTGTGTGTGCTTGAGCATGTTTGCTTGTGTATTTTATTCACCAACCTGTAGCTCTTCCTTATTGAATCCTTGACCTTCTCTTGCCGGCTCTAGCTACAATATGTACTTAACACATAAATTTTTGAAAGGCAACGCACTATTTTTTTTAACAATCTGCCCGGCAGTGCACGCAAATTAATTAATAAACAAAAAAGAGCAACTCAGCAAACCGTCCACACGACCGACTCAACCGACACCGCCAACGGATGAAAAGTGAATGAGCGAAACGAAGCGAAACTGACGCTGACTGATTCATAACAATCTTACTCAAACTGCGAGCCCTACCACGTTTATATTGGAGGGAGCGGACACACACTCAAGCGCAAGAGCTCACTCACTCTTCTTACTGGAATGCGGGAGTGTGCTGCCAGTTAATATGCTGAGCATATTAATTGAGTGTGGCGTGAGAGCAACTAGGCTGTGGCTCAATGTCAAGTACCAAGTGCGAGCGAGCCGAAATATTCAACTGCCGGCCGGCATCTTTGCTAGATATAAGATTCGCATATGCAAGCTTGCACAAGTGTGTGTGTGAGAGATAGTGTGGGAGAGAGCCACAAGCATTTGCTTGGGAGGTGCGCTGTACGTGAACAAACAAGACACATATGCGCTTCAAACTGTAACATCTTCTGGGATCTCTGCTGCCAACTTTTATAGCTAGTTTTTGCTATTTAAAAAACCTTTTCAGGCGGAAACAATAATTTAAAAAAAATTGCCAACACTGGTGAGAAAATATCAAAAAGTGAAAAATTATTGTAAAATGTTAATTAATTTTGAAGTTATTTGGCCATTTTGCCTCAATTCTTAAATTTAACGCAACGCCATCTTGTGTCAGATTTGCCACTACATTACTCCTCATTAGGAATTTGCTCCTCACTTAACAGCATGAAAACAGCACGCAATTTAAATTATTTGAGCTATTTTTAGCAATAGTTTGGATAAAAACTAACAAATTAATGCATTTTTCTATTTCTAAAACAGATAAAATAGTTATTTACAGTTAAGAAAAAGAAACTTTATATATAAAAATTTTTTTTTAAATTTAGTTAGCCGCCAAGTAAAGAAAAATAAATACTCTGTAAAATGTGTTTATCGTTGTAATGTTTTTATTTTAAAAGGGCAGAAATATCGTTTGACCATCATATCGATTGGGTATTAGTGTCTTCTAATTGATTATTATTATTATCATTCATATATTGTGTGTCTGTGTTAATTATATTACTAATTTGACTCGGTTATACAAAGCACAAATGTATTGTAATTATTGTTAAGTATTGATTAAAAAAGAGACGTAATTCGTACAAAACAGCATTATATCATAACTATAGTTGGGAGCACATTGGCTAGTACAAATCTGGGGGCCAAAATATTCAGCCGAATATCTTATCGAAACAGGCGTGGCAATAGGGTTTGTCCTTCTGCTCCTTGAACGTTCCCTTGTTCAGTTGCTTTCAAACAGAAAGCGCAAACAAAATGTTCCGGATGGAATTTCTTAAACATCGCCGTAATACAGCGTCCCGTTATCGGTTTCGAGCATCCGGCACAGAGGGATCCTCGCTTCGCATGATAATGCGTCTCACAGTAGGGCAGACCCTCGTGATCAAAGAACGAACCGCCTTGGAACGGTTGTCGGCAGTCCTGAAAATCAACAAAATTGAAATTAGACTGATTTCTTGAAATATTTTTAATAAATACTCTTCAATATTAGCTTAATACATATTATTATAATTATTTGGTAATGAACTTTTATTTTTAACAGGGAAATCAACCGAAAGAAATATCAGTTCCGATTGCGGTTCAACTGTTTCTATATTGGTTTGGTTTTTTCGTTTCCGGTATCAGTGCCGGCCTTTTTTTTATTTTTAAGTGTTGTTTATAATATTTACGATAGAAGGAGTCAAATAAAAGTGAAAGATTGAGATTTAAAATTCAAAATATTATTAAGTACCAAAGGAGAAGTCCTTGCTCTTAAATTTAAACCAAGATCCAGAGGGATACAGTTCTTTTCTTTAATAAATATAATGCAAAATTAATAAAGAAGTCAAACTATGTTTTAAATAACAAATCGCTTTGAGTTTTGATAAAGTTATAACAGTTTAAAGTTGGTTAGAAGTATAAAAATTACTCCATAGGTAGCTAATTAAAAAGAATAAGAAAGAATATTTAAAGTATTCAATTTTCAAACTTGTAAAGGAACCAGTCTTTGCATTATAATTGAGACCAAGATCCATATAAAAATCTCTGTAAAATACTCTGAATTTCCTACAATTTCATTATAATGAAAAACATCCTTTACACATCTGCTGCTGAGTAATATATGTTTGTTACTGCGCAACAGCTAAACTCAAAAGATTTGAATACATAATGAATATGAGATAAGCATTTTGGATGATCTATTATAAGGCCAAATGTTCTAAAATTATTGTCGCTACAAAACTGGGGCCAACTAATGCTAATTACAACCATAAATTAGCGGCCATATAGCATGACCGTGTTCCCAGCACAAGCGTATCCTCAACGTTCCCAACTGAGATTCGAAATCATTTCAAATTATTTGAAATTCTGTAAAATTCGAATTATTTGTATGCAATTTGTGTGTGAAATTTTATGCCTGGCCAAAAATAAGAAAAGCCAATTACAATTTTGTCAAATCCAAATGTGTCAAATGAAATATTGAAATTGCTATTGGCAAACGTAATCGTGCCACTGTGCACAGTGGAGCAGCATACACAAACACACGCACACACAAACAAACAAAGAAACCATTCAGCTAATTTTTTGGCATTGGCTTTTGGCTAATTGAAAAAAAAAAAAGGCCAACAATCAATTTGATACATTTTTTTGGCACATTTTCCGACGACGTTTTTTTGTGTTTTGGAAAAACATTTTTCAAGAAACAACAACTCAGCAACAGCAGCAACAACAACAATAGCAACAAATTAAAAACGCTTTAACAATAACATTTTGCGCACGCTTTTGGCCAACTTCCAAGGTGCGACAAGGAGCGACAGAGATGCGAGATACAGCATCAAAATATACAGAAAGAGATGGAAATAAATGAATAGATTTATACTTATAAAGATTATAAAAAATGGAACTGGCAACAATTAAATAATGCCTTGGGAGCATTCACACAGCTGTCGAAATGTATTCGATAATAAGACTGAGGAAACTTAGATAATTTTACATATATAATCATACTTTATATACGAAAGAATTGTCTTTTGAATTATCAGTCTCTGTCTAGTATTTAATATAATTCAATATCAAGCTGTAGACATTTACTTTGAAAAATCAAACCGTTTCTAAAAGAAATGTGAAAATATTGAAAAGAAATGAATGAATATTAATCCTAAGAGAGTAACAGAGTATATATATAAAGAAAGAAAACATTTAAGCAGCGAAATCAGTTTAAAATCAATCAATTTCTGAATTTTAGTTCTTTTACTCTTCAAATCTAAGAACAAACAGATAATAATTCAATTAACACGAAACAAAAATCGTTCAGCATTTTTGAGCGTCAAAAAATTGACGCTGATATGTGTAGAAATATTTGATAAAAGCAAGAATTTTCATTGGAATTCAATATAAATTGTTGTGAAATCTGTTTAAAGTCTATAATTATGCATAATTTAAATTTGCATTCGCGAAACTTTAAAAAGGATGAAGCATAACTTAAATCTGTAAAAATTAATTTCCTTTCATTCTTATTATAAATAATATAGAAAATTTAAATATTTTTTAAATAATTAAGAAAAAAATAGTTAAAGAAAAAATTAATTGTCGACCATTTAATTTGCTTTAGTAAGATTTAAAAGAACATGAATTTCAATAACTTCTAGACAAAGATCTAAATATTTTTTATATGATATTTAAATGCTAAAATTCCCAAAATCTTGTTAAAAAACGTCACTTAAGTTGCAGATATTTAAATTTGGGATCTTTAAAATTCAGAGGTATTTGCATTCATAGGGAAAAAAAGACAAATATATTGTTTATAGGGTGAGATATAATTTCCAAGTTATTTATACCCTTTTCTATATATAAAAAATGAAACCCTGTTTAATTAATTAAAGATACTTTGAATCAAAGTAATTTTATGTATGAAAGTAGCGAATTTCAGGAAGTTTTTCAATGTTGCTCAGTTCTTAAACAAATATCTCAAGAAAAGGCAACTGGCAACGATTAACAAGGAATCTAATAATATATATGGATATATGTATGTATACAATGTGTTTTGGCCAAGTACTCGTGAGTACAAAACAGATCGTTATGTATATATTCTATATAAATATATATAAAATATAATGCTAAATTTGTTTGTGTTTTATTGCGGCGAGAAACGTCAGCAACGAAAATAGTTTCTATTTAGTGAGAGGCCCCTTCTCCCCCCCCTCCCCTTTTCACCCACCGCCCTCCAGCCAATGCCAATGCCTCATCAATCAGACTGCTCAACGGGGTGTGGGCAGTACACGACTTATTGCATACCCTACACACAAACACACACCAACACATCTATGCAGCAATATTGTAATTTCTTTAAGGGAAACAACAACAACAACAACTGAAGGCCAGGGGATGCGACCCGCGTTTAGTTCAAGGTCAGCGCTCTTGACACTGATCGTGAACTTTCACGAGGCGTGACGCTAGATGGGGGGCGTGGCAACGCCCACCAAACAATCAGTGTCTGTTTTTAATTGTTGTGGTTTTTCTTTTGTTTTTATAAGTTTTTTTTTTTGTTCTTTTTTAATATGTAATTATTTAAATTTTATTTACAAAAACAAATTACAATATTGCTTCATAAAAGTTTAAATTTAAAAAATACCTAAAAACTTAAAGCTAAATTTGCATATAGAAAAAAGTTCAACAGGGTGGCGTTTAGGGGGTGAGGAGGGGGTTGTAACAGGGGCAACAGGGGCCTGAGACATCATAAATTGGGGCCGCCAACCACCGACCCAAACGTTTAAAACGTGGTCAGCAGTGGTGACATTGTGGTCGGGTGTGTGTGTGTGTGTGTGTGTGTTGGTTGTGTGTGTGCGTGTGTATATTGTTGTGATTGTTGTTGCTGCTGTTGCTGTTGCCGCTGCTGGAGTGGGCAACAAGTTGAGCCCCGTCAAAACGAAAGAAAAAAATAACGAAAATAGCCGCGAGTTGACATAGCGTGCGAGCGAGACAGCTGCAGGGAGCGACAGAGTGCGCGCTAGTGAAAGTGGCACGCAGCAGCTGCCGCACAATAAACAACAACGGAACAGCACAAAAAAAAACAACAAAAGTATCTTTGGCTGCTATATTGTTGTTGTAGCTGTTGTAGCTGTTGTATCTGGGCAATTCGCTATTTTCGTGCTGCTGAACTTCAACAAGTTGTTGCTGTTGCTTTTGCTGTTGCTATAATAGTTGTTGCTGCTGTTGTTACTCCTCCTCATCAACGCCCACACATTGCGGACAGACGGGCTTGCCCTCCATGGCATAGAAGGATTTACCGCGCACCGCCTTCTTGCAATCCTAAATTATCAATTATCAATTTTAAATAAACATACAATTTTCTTTTCTTTCTTTTTTTTTTTTTAAAGTGTAAAGAAGTGTATTCGAATACTCACCCGGCAGACAAAGCAATCGGGATGCCACTGCGAATTCAAGGCGGAGATATAGTTCTCCATAATGGCGCGATTGCAGCCATTGCATTTGGGTGCAAACATCTCGAAATAATCGTTGCGACAATATGGTTTGCCATCACGCTCATGGAAGCCATCCTCGCCAAATTGCTGGCCACACTGGGCGCAAAAGAAATGCTCCGTGTGCCAGGTTTTATCCAATGCCGTTACGCATTTATCCAATATGGCGCCATTGCAATAGGCACAACGTGGACTAAATAGATTATGATAATCGGGCTCGCAATATGGGAAACCATCGCGTTCAAAGAAATTACGTGTACCGAGCTCCTGGCTACAATGATTGCATGTGAAATGCTCCGGATGCCAGGTTTTGCCCAAGGCAGTAATTACTTGGCCCACAATTGGCTTCTCGCATGCATTGCAGCAACCCTTTTGAACAGTATTGACACCCTGGCGACTCATATTGGCCTGTAAATTGCCGAGCATAGAATCCAATTGATCCTCGCGACTATCCTCGACAATTGTCGTCTCTTCAATGGTTTGTGTTAGATGTGCTTGTTGTGTGCCCCTTGTTGGTTGTGCGTAATCCGTTATTGTTTGCTGATAATGTTGCTGCTGCTGCTGCTGCTGCTGTTGCTGCTGTTGTTGTTGTTGTTGTTGTGGTTGCAACTGTTGCTGCTGCTGTGCTCCTACAGTCTCGAAACCGTTGCTGTTCACCTGTGACAAAATGAAATAAAAACAAACAAACACACACAGTGCGTGCGATTAGTTAACGTTCAGTTTATTCCTGCCGCTGCTATTTGCTAGCTGTTGATCCTCCTTACGTCGTTGCTCGATGTTCTCGGCTCGACTGAATTCAATTTTATGCGCGCGCCAATAGAAAAACTTTTGCTTTTTGAAAATATCAAGAAATATATAGAGAAAATATGTTCTTTCAACAAATCGCACGTTGTTGTTATGGTTGCTGTTGTTGTTGTAGATGTTGTTATTGCTGCTGCTGTTGTTCTTGTTGCTGCTGTTGTTGTTGTTGCTACTGCTGCTGTGTTCGTTGCGCACGACGCTCTCCTCATAAATACGCTGAGCAGCAGTTTCTAGTTGACGTAGTTTTTGTTCATTGCCAAAAATACGAAAAACCAACAACAACAACAACTACAAACAACATCTACAACAACAATTTTTGATATATTTTTTTTCCTTTTTATGTCTGTCTGCTGTGTTCTGTTTCTGTTTCTGCTTCTGTTTCTGCTTCTGCTTCTGTTTCTGCTTCTGCGAGTTTCCATTTCAACATTTAATTTTTCTTTCATAAACTTTGTATTTTCATTTGCCAGAGATTTTTCGAAAACGTAGAGACGCCTAATTGAGTGCTTTACTTATCTCTCTCACTGTATGCGTATACAGCTAACACAACAGTGACGTTTTAGCAGCGTGTAAGGACAACAATTGTGAGTTCGTTTCAATGTTAAGCTGCACTTAATGTTAAGCTAACATAACTTTTAAATGTTAAGCTAGCTTTCATTTAACAGCTGTTAAAAAAAGGCTGTAATTCTACTAAAAGACTAAAGGATCTATCAATAACATTTGAGTCTTAATATTGCTGTTATGTTACAGCGCTGTTAATAGGAATCTATTAAAGTTTTTTTTTTAGAAATTAAAACTTCAGAACAGCAGATACTTTATTTTTCAAAATTCAGATTTTCAAACTATAAATTATATGTACTTGATTACAATATTTATTAACTGTTGTATGAAAAAATTAAATGGGCTTAAAAACTTATTTTGAGAATATTTTATTCTCAAATCACTTCAACGAATTTCAATTTAAAATATATAAGTTTCCATTGACTTATTGACTTAAATAAAACTCAGCTAGATTATATTCATAGTTTCAGTATCTTAACACACTATGCAAATGGCTAAAATTAGCATTTAAGTTAAATACTCAGAAAAATGTTGTTTTATTTACAAACATTGTGATTCCCTGCTGCTAAATGTAATAAAATTTCAAGTGAATCACATAAAATATGAAATCAACTTAGACCTCAAGATATTCTACGAACTAATTCTTGGTCAATGTAAGCGTTTGTTATGATTATCTCTATAAATAATCTTGAATTGGATAAACAATGATAATAGCGCAATCGCAATCGCAAATGTAGTTTTAAATTACACTTATTTAATTTGAATATCGATAATAAATAGCGCCCTACATCCCAGCGCCCAATGCTGAAACAGCCTGCACTCCGCTACTGATGCCGTTTAATATTAGCTTTTGGCGTTGGCGGGACTTTATAGCTATTTTAAGATACAATTCATGTGTCGACGAAAGCAAAGATAACGAAAATAAAAAAAAACAGACCAGAACCTCATTGTGGCGCTATAAAACTGAAAGCTAGCCGAATGGACAACAGGATTTCCCCATAAAAAGCGCATTGGAAACGTTGCCCCAAAATGATGCAGCCAAAGATTAGGTTGAATTGAGGAACAGCGAGAGACAGAGAAAATAGGGGACAGAGACAGGAAGAAGCCAAGAGGAAATTTCGATCATTGAGACAACAAGAGTTTTATGAATGGCCGGGTAGGAAATTAAAGGCCGGGAATTGGAATTATGGCCAAAAACAGATCGCAGATTGCCAATTTGGGGGCGGCAATGAAAATGAGCGTAGAACTTATAGAAAATGCATAACTATAAATACACATATGTATATATATGAATACATATGGCTATGTAAATATAGTATATCTATTTGAATCTTAAAAAAACGTCTACAAAAATAGACTTGCAAATGATTTGCAATGAAATACACAACAGCAACAAAAAAGTCAAATGGAAAAATGAATAGAAGTTAAGGAGGAAGAGCAGAAGAAGAAGAAGCAGCAGCAGCTAGAGAAACTAAAACGATCGCTATCTGTGGAAAATGTCTGTTGACAGTGGTGACCCGAGCGGCAAACGATATTTACGGGGACGTGTGGCAATGTCGTGTGGGCGCCACCAAAAAAAAAAAAAAAAAAATTAAGATGAAGAAAAAAAAACCCAAAAGATCGAGCACATTTTGCTACTGAGGTGCCGTGTGCAATATTGTTTATACACATATTTATCGTGTATTTTATTTTTTGCGCTTGCCACACACACAGACAGATACACACACACACACGCACACAGATACACCGTTACACACATACAGCTGCTGGGTTAGCCAATTTGATTTTCATATTTATCATCTCTTTGCGGCATATCAACAAAAGTCACGGACACGCCGCGTCTCGAAACGATGGCAAAAATTGAAAATGATATTAAATAATTAACAGACATGGCCCCGCACGCACACACACCCCACACACACCCCTACACACACCCCAACACACACACACACCTACGCACACGTCTTGTATTCACATTTTTTCGTCAATGACATTGAATTGCAATTTAAAATTTCTCCTTCTTCTATACTGCCGCCCACCTCAGTTACAGTCTCTTCAGTCTTCAGTTTTCGGTCTTCTTCTGCTTGACTGACCATCAACAATTGCCAAGAAATTATTGTGCACTTTGTAATTAAGTATTAATTAATTAGCAGCAGTAATCAAAGCGACAGTCCCTGAATGTGGCTAATTAATTGCATTTCTGTTGGACTTGCCAATTTGAAAGATTACCTTTTATCAACATCTATTATATACAATTAAATTTCCATATTTTAAACCAATCAGGTATACGAAGAGAGTAAAAATTATATAAAAAAGAGGAGGAATTATATCATACAAGTAATGCAATACTGTTATTTATATTTTTTCTATATTGAGCTCGACATTTGAATCTAAACCAAGAACAGCGATGTCCCAAAATGTGTATTTTCCAATCACATGTTTAAGAAAAAAATATTTGTAAACTTGTAAAATTTAATATTCTTTTAGATCTGAACAAGAGACAACGAAAAAGAAAGCTGGAGTAAAAATAACTCGAGAGAAAAGAGATAAGGGAATAATTGAAAAATAGGAGAGAAAAAAAAATATAAATACTAAATGTAATATCATAAGAGTAATGCCAAAATCTAATAATATTTTTATAAGAACTAAAATATTCATATAAAAATGTCTCTTAACTGATTTTCTAATTTTCAGATCAGTTGTTTAAAATATCAATAACTTCTATATCTGTTATTGCTAAAAGTAAACTTCTTAAACTCTATATTGAAATTTCATTTGAGGAATAATTCATTTTAGATATTATTTGTTTATCATAATCAAATTTGATCAATTAATAATTGCCAATAAATCAAGAAGTCGTTAGAACTACCAAATAAAAGAATATAAGAGATGTAAGCAATATAGATATAAAACAGAAATTTCTCCAATTATTTGAATATTGAAAAGCTTGCAGAATTTAAAAAACATCCCACTAGAGCAATAAATTTTCTAAAAATATTTCCAAATATAATATGAACAGTTTTAATGAGAAAATTGCTAAGGTTTAGTAAATAAACTAAGTATACGGCAATGCTATATGATTGATCTATGGAAGTGAAAGAAATAAGTGTGCTTGGGTGGGGAATCCTTGTTATTCTTTAATCATAATATATAGAAAATATATTTCTGCTAACATTTGATGGATTCATTATATTTAATAATGCACTCAAGTTTATTGCTTTTCAGAGACATAAAGTGACTTCAAGGACACCATTAAATTTACTTTATTTGTAGGGTAGGGGATACTGTGGACTTGTAGCCTTGACCCAATGTGGAAGTGAGAAAAAACGGTCAGCAGTCTTGTTTCATTATATGGAACGCAGCGCGTGCTTGGGACAACAAAAAAATGCAGAGCACATCTGTTAAGATATATCATCATCATCCATCCGTTGTGTACAATGTCAGAAAGTTCTAAAAACAACTGTCAGATCACGAGAGATGCGAGCAACGAGTACGCGATTATATAGAATATGCGAAATACTTATTATAATCCCCAAATGAGAAATAATCGAAAGAAGCGGAAACTGTCGAGTCGTCGTATGCAAAAATGGTAAATAAATATTTTGTTTAGTTTATGGCCAAGACATTGATTGTTTTATGGACCAACATTGTGTTTAGTTGCTTTTGATTATTTTTAGGAAGATATATGACCAGCGCTTTTTATAGCGCCGTGTGCAATAAATCCCATAAATATGACAATAATTTAAACTTGTATAATTTGATTGCTAATCAAGACCATAAACTAAACAAATTTATGCATCTATTAAAAGATCAACCTTCAATTTGCGTTGACATAAGTCAAAGTCAAGAGCTTTTCATTTTATCATATTTTATCTTGGGGAATTACAAATACAGGTAAAGAAAGATATGGGGAAAATAGGGGGAGTCGTTCGATTTGCTTGAGTAACTTGCGTCACACGTTTTGAGATGATAAATTTGTTTATTTTATTGTTCTTCTTACTACTAAAAGAGTCAAAATGAAATGAACATAGAAAGGAAATTTAAAAACACAACAGACATTTGGGTTCTGTGCTGTTTGTGCCAAAAATATCAGACAATCTAGTTATCTATCTATATACAACATCCAATTTATGCAGACGACAGGTGAAAAGTGAAAACATTTGTTGGCGACCAAAAAAAATTATAAAAAAGATGCAAATGCAAATTATATTTCTGCTTTTTGGTGACTTTTTTGTTGACTTAAAAAGAAAGAAGCATAACTACAGTGGAACATCTTAATGACGAATTTAGGCAAATGACAAATTTACAAAATTTTAAATATCTATTAAATATACATAAAAATGTATTCTGTTTCGTTCTACCTTCTAAACATATGTTTAATTGCTGTTTGTTTATCTTTAAGATGTGAAAGCAATCAAGATTAAAAAGTTTAGCATACTTTTGGGCGCTGATCGATACTAAAATCATGGATCTTGCATAGCACATTAGATGTCTCTGTTTTTAGGGTAGTAATGCCCTCTAATAATTTTAATGTTCCTCATAAAGTAAATTTTTGTGTTCTCACCTTAAATTCCGACAACGATGCCATTAAATCATCCAATTCCTTGGTGGCCTGCGATGTGTAAGTCTGAGTCTGATGTTGATGCTGATTCGGTGTATACGACTCCTTTTGTTGCACAATCTGCTCCTCAATGGAACCAACTGCAAGCAGATGAAGCATTAGTTAAGCTACTGTAAAAGTAGTTTGGATTTGATTTTAAACTATACCTGGTCCATCGGGTCCTGAGAGCTTCTCGGTTTTCGTTTCGCGCACCGTGATGGTCACATGACGTCCCGGCGTCGGAGATTTGTGAGCGGATCTTTACAGGAATATAAAAACAATTCATTAGCTACAGTTTGAGCAGAGTATAGAGATTTCTCTTACCCATTTGGCACGGCATAAATGTGCGCATTGTCCAGCTCATTTAGAAGACTATCGACAGTGGGTCGCTCCTCCACCGACGAATAGCTATTGTAGGTGTTGTATTTGGAGACGGGAGTGCTATAGTTAACAGGCACATCGACTTCTAGGGAAAACGAAATTTCATAAGTTTCATTTATAAATTTTAATTTAAACTAATTAAGGCATTAAGAAATATTTTCTTCGTTACATATGGCACTTAAAAAACTATTTGAATAACTGTCATTAAATATTGTAGATCAATAAAATCTAAAATTAAATAAGGTATTGGTAATTTTATTTTTTAGCTTTCTGAATTATGCTTGTTATACTAATATTTTCCTAAACAGTGATGTTTCAGAACTGTAACCAAACGAAAACCAACGAAAAGTCTATATGTCTTTGTTTGTTTTTTATCTTGGTTTCTGAAACAGTTCTGATTTTTTATATAAGTCCTTTTATTATTATAAAATAATCTATGTAAATAATTTATTATATTTCTTAGTACTTCGATAGTGCAATAAAAACAAATACAATTTAATGAAGTTAACATTGAAGTTAAACATTTAAAAATTGTGATTTTTATATACGTATATTTTTTAACATATTTTATTGGTTCTTTACGGATCTCTTGTCTATGAATTAAGAATTAAGTAATAGTAAATAATAGTAAATGATTGGGTCGTAAATTAAAGTCAAACATTAACAATAACCAACATAAAACTACAACATTGACTGTAAATATAGATTCCAATAAATCCAAATAGTCATCGAAAAAATCACCATCTTGTCCCATTTAAATATAATTTTCTTTGCACATACACAATCATATTCCTGAGTTACTTCAATCTCAACTTCAACTCACCCTTTCGCTCCGCGCTGCCGTTGTGATATCGCGCATTCTGTAAATCCTGCAACAACGAGTCCAGCTCCGACAATCCCGAGCTGTTCTGGCCATTATTATAGCCAGAACGTGGCAGTGAGCCGTTGCTTTGATTCTGATAGCCATTGCTCTGATGGCTACTACCATTTAGATCCGCTGACGTTGGAGAGCGCGTCTCTACGCTGTAATGCTCCTGGTACTGTGAATAATCAGTGAGGAATCAGTAAGGAAATCGACATGCTGTTGTTTGCTACTTACGACTTGCGGCTGCGCCTTTCCCCTTAGACTGCCATAGCCAGGTGTGTTGTCCACAAACTGTTGCTGCTGCTGTTGCTGTTGTTGCTGCGGCTTTGGCTGCACCGTTCCATATTGCGGCTGTGATTGTTGTTGTGGCTGCCCTGGCACGCTGTTCTGCAAGTCAGCAAGGAGTGCATCTATAGTTAAAGAGTAAGAATAGTAAAGAATATTAGTTATACTTTAATAGCTCACAACTTTAACTTAATAGAGTTATACCCAGATTGTCGTAATCGCCATAGTTAGCCATGGCCTATAGTCTTAGCTCAGTTTAGGCAGCTCTTCTGACGCATAGCGCACTGATAACTGCCGTCCAACCCAAAAAAAAAAAGCTCATAGTGCTAGATTCTTTCATATATATCTTGACAAATGGTTTTGATAAGAAAAATATACTCGTTGAGTATGTCAACAGTTTGTTTGCCTTTCGCCTTTGCCTTATCAACATTCTTTATTATAAAAAACTTCACGGTTTGTGTCTTAACTTAATTAAATTAAACAACATTGAAAGCTCTGTTTTTCATATATAGATTTTAAAGTCTCTAGGTTTGTTCTACTTTCAGGTACTTACACTTATGTTGGAATTAAAAAAATAAATATTCAAGACACTTAAAATTAAGTTTAAAATCATTTAGTTAAATTTAAATAAATTTTACAAATTTTAAAATATATATTTCAGTATATTTATATAGTTTTTAAAAGATATTTATAAAAAATATAAAGTGATTTAAAAATGTAAAAAAAGAGAAAAACTACAAAATTAATTACTATTAAAATTCATAATTTTATATTCATATCTTATATGCTCAAAAACTTATAGTTTCAGAAAATTTAAAATTTGTCGGTTAATATTTTAGAGAGTTTACTGTGAATTGGAGAAATAATGTTTTTAATATCACCTTTATTATTTTTAGTAAGTTCGTTTCTTGCATTTAAGCAATAGCAAAAATTGTAGTTTAATATTTTTCTTTCAATTCAAGCATTAGGATTGAAAAAAAGACTTAATTATACAAAATTTTAAGTTAAAACAAATATGTCTTTTTAATATATTTTCATATATTTACCAGTTTGGATTGCAAATAAACTTTATTATACAATTTATTATTAATTTTTTTATCCATAACCAACTAAAGACTTTCTAAAGTGCATTTGAACTTGACCTAGGTCAATAATGCGCCATCCCAGCCTGATTGCATTTGAACTTGACCTTGGCATTGCTAGCTGTCCGACACTTAAAGTCAGTGATAAACAAGCAACCTCGTCGGGCTCGACAACTTGGAGTTGAACTTGGACTTGGACTTACCCAAACGTCTCTCAAACGCGCCCACTTTGAAGCAGTCGTTGAGGGGCGTGCTATGGAACGATGATGATATCAGTTTCGAAGACATTTCTTAGCCAGAACAAATATGGCCAAAATCGATTGAAGACGCTGAATGAGGTATGAACGTTTTCCGTTAATTCCTTTATTAGAGATGTCACGTTAACTTGGCTTCAATTATAACAGCTTAACAACAACAGCAAATAGACGAATGTTGACTTCGGTTGCCAACTGACCGAATTTAAGCAAAAAGACCAGAAAACTCAATCAGAAGGCAACAAACTAAACTATGGAGACTCCCACACAGCGCTACAAAATTGGCCATAAACAGAAACGAACAGAAGATTGAAGAAGGTGGCACACTGAAGGGTACTGCGGGGTACTGAGGGGTACTGAGGGGTACTGCGGGGTACTGAGGGGTACTGTGGGGTATTCAGCGATACGACGACCATCAACAGTAGACGAGGTCTACACACAACATTTTTGATATGTTTTTCGTGGGACGAACTAGTCGAACGAGCTAAAGATCTCGCACCAGGGTAAGAAATATCACATATACATTATTGTGATATAAGTATTAATGAATATAGTATTTTTTGTATGCATATGTGTGTGTGTGTGTGTGTATTTTTATTTGTTCAAATTAATGCCATTTGCATTATTCTGTTTTTCCTCTAATTTGGCTAAAAGCAACACAAACAATCAATAGACAGATCCCCACAAAATTGCTAGAAAACATGGCATTTGATTGTTGAATTTGACGAGGGATGTGCATACTTTACATATATTCTGATAACTCTAGAAACTGTCGCTCAACTATTTGAACTGCCCGACCCAAAAAAAAACTCAACTAGCAAACAAAACACTGTCAAACACAAAACATGACAACCAGCGATTAAGACATCACTTAAGAAAAAACCAAAAATAAATCATAGAAATCATCGTGTTGTTTTTTCTAAATACCCTGTGGTCAATTAACTTATAGGGTATACTGCACTATTTAGTAGTGGAGAATTCAGCATATATTACAGAGTATCCCGCAACAAGTCAAACTTGCTAAATTTATATAGAAATTTAAATACCAAATATAATATTATATTCAAATGAGTTTCACGTATGCAACAGTTTAAATATCTTAATAGGGTGTCTATAAATGCATCTCACTCGATTTTTTATTTTTATTGGCATCGATTGTCGGATAAGTTCAAAAGTTATGCGATATACCCTATAGACACCTGCAACTGGGCCAATGCCAAAATGTCCCAGAAAACTCACTCAAATTGAGTGTAAATCATGAGTTATATAAAACAACAAAGAGTGCAGAAGTGAGCGGGAGAGGGGTGAGGGGTGGGGGAAGTGTAAGGTGTGACGCGCTTTTTTGGCAGAAAATTCATTGTGAAAATATAAATAATAATAAAAACGCCAATAGGGAGCAACTGTATGATGAGACGACGGATGGATCGCTGAACCATGATCTATATTTAAAAGGCTTTTTCGGCTATGGAATATATATCAAGCAAATCGCAAATTGTTTCGCAATTCGCTTAAGCAAATATATATACATATATACCTAAAGGAACTGAACCAAAAAAAAATAAAACATACAAATAACAATTAAAAAGTCGGCCTACGAACATGTGGTTGACTCTTTGGAGTGCCTGTCTTTATATTGTACATATTTATATATGGTTTCTATAGTCTGCCACTGACATATGGTAATTCGCTATATGGTATAGGGGAGAAGATCTATATATAGAACTGACAGGGTTATCAGAGCGTCGCGCTTCAGTGGGTCAACGTCAAAACTTTGGTGGTAAGAATTATGATGCGAACTGTGTGGAGAGGAAATGAGTCGGAAAGTGACATAAATTGAAATTTATTCATCTAGTATATATATATATATTCTATGTTGTTGTTGTAAATGATATCTCTTGAGTGTCGCAACGGGATTTTGTTTTAGAACTGCTTAAAAAAGAGATTAAAGAAGAGATTTTAATTGATGAAACCATAAAAGAAAGTCCCTTTGTCGGCATAATAAATAATTGGAGCTACGACTGGAAATAAACATACATTTCATTTCTCTAGAGTATGCTTTGTCTCAGTGTAGAAAATTTAATTTTGGTTTGCCAAATTCTCGAAATTAATTGCTTAGATATTTATTCAAGTGTACAGCATACCTACAGAGCCAAAAATTTAATTTGTCTCGGTGTTATTTTAATTTCAGTGTGTTAATTTATAAAAATTAAGTGCATAGATATTTCTCCCAGTGTGCAACCCATCGTCGATGCCGAATGCCAAACAATATGAAAGATTCATTAAAAAACCATCAAATAACAGCGACAAAATGCAGTTGAGATGACAATTTAAACGATTGGTTAAATGTTTCGTCAAGTTGCGCTCATCAAAACGCAATTAAAATCAATTAAAAGCCGCCATAAAAGCGTAAGAGCATCAATTGAGTGAACCACACTTTGAAGTTTGCAGAGATGCAGTTAACGAAGGCAGCAGAGATGCAAAGAGGGAGAGAGAGAGAGTCACACACAGTGTGAGTGGCTCAATCACACAACAGTGGGAGGGAGTGAATGGACAACTGCAGTTAACAGTCACGCAGAGTCACAGTCAAGCATATGACAGCTGTTGAAATGGTTTCCACACTGCATGCGTGCTCTGAGAGAACGTGGACAGCGAGCGAGACTGAGAGGAAGGAAGAGAGCGTGGGTGAGCACGACGCGTAGAGCAGGTCAAGCAACACGCGCATATTCAATTGTTGTTGTTATTGTTAATGCTCTTGACTGCTGTTGTTTTTGCTGTTGCTCTTATGTTACTTTAGCTTCAGCTTCTTCTTCTCCTTCACTTTGTTCGCAATTGCTGTTGACATTGTTACATATTTTTGCAGTTTGCTGTTGTCACTTTCGTTTTCAACTGATTCATTTATTCGCTGTTGTTGTTATTATTATCTGTTGCTTTGATTGAAATTGGTTGCCTTAGTTAAATTTTTCTCACTCACTCACACACGCTTACTCGCTTACTGCTAAAATTTTGTATTTATATTATTTTGGCACACACACTTGTATAAAACAAATGCTAACAGAACAACACAACCAATCGATCGACGATTTTCACGACGGCAACGGCGACGGCAACAGAGCACCAAAAATTATTTTTTCGCTCGGCAAAATCTTAAAAGCAACTGAACAAGACGCCTGACGAAAACCGTTGCTGAAGCTGCGGCTGCTGCGAGTCTCACAGCAGCAGCGCACACTGGTACGGAGTCTAGTATTTAGAGATTCTAATAACAGCTGTTATTATTAATACTCTCTTTGGTTTACAAAATGCAGTAAAATTTATAAAAATGTAAAAGAATTGATACCAAATTGATAGTATTTGTAGAATCCAATGAAAATATTAAATTTCGCTTGCTTATTTTTGCTGAAGTAATAGGAAATTGATGCCAATGTTACTATTGATACTATCTTTGGTTTTAAAAATGCAGCAAAAATTTATAAAAATGAAAAAAATACTGATAACGACGAGTATAGTATTTTTAAAATCAAACAAAAATTTTCAATTTTTTGTGTTTATTTTTACTCAAAGATTTCGAAATTAATACCAGTGTGCAGCGCATAATTCACTCAAGAGAGGGTGGGAAAACTCGCTCAAACTCGACTGGGTGTATATTTTAGTTGTGGTTGTTGTTTTTATGCCTGTTGCTGTTGATTACAACATTTTTTGCTTGTACAACAACAAAAAAGTGTTGAGTAAACGTTGCCATTTGTTGTGTTGCCGTTGTTGTTGCTGCTGCTGCTGCTGCCACACAGGCTTCTTTGTGGGCGTTTGTCGCTGAGGCGCCACCTGTCGAGCAGAATCATCAAACAGTATCCGGCGGATTTTGTAGTGTTTGGGAACCCGATGGATGACTCACTTGACTTTGACCAAAAACTAAAATTAGTATGCAACAACAAATTAATAACAACAACAACAACAAATGGCAACAAATTATAAGTGTTGCTGTTGATTATTTCGTATTAATTTGACAGCGTGTTGTTTTTTCGTGCTTTATTTTTGTCTTCTTTTATTTTAATGATGAACCCGCACAATTGATTGCCAAGATTATTTGTTTTTTAATTTGCCAGTTCATAGAGGTTAACAAGTAGAAAGTTAAATGGTCTACCCAAGACGATATATCTTCCATTTATTATTATATTAAATCTCATTGTAAGAGACAACAATAAAGATTGAGTAAACTGGTTTCGAAAGATTTTGACAAGTTTTTAAAACTGATTTCCGGTCTGCCAAAGGTTTACTTAACGCTAATCCCCAGTTGAATTGGCATATGTTCGACCTAAGTCAAATATACTCAGTATTTAATGAAAATGGACATGTATCATAAACGACAGAAGTCTCTATAAAATATATCTATTCCGAGTTTAGAATTATAGCTGAGCCGATTCTAAAATATTTGTAGTTTTCTGTATTTCCACTTCCATTTTGTTTTCATTTCTTGAAATACTTTATTTATTAAGATGAGTTTATTTTCTGAGTGACTTTTATATTTTTAAATTAATTTATATTCTTTTTTTATATATATTTCAGTTATGGTTTTAAGCATTCACTTAAAATGTTAAAGATATATTTCATAAGTTTATATTAATTATAAAAAAATAGATAAATTAAAAAGAGAATTACAGGGTATATGAAACATGTCTCGTTTGCAACTTACTCTTTCTCACTTGTTTTACCAAGGCTTATTGTTATAACATTGAATCAACTACAAAACCTTAGCAATTAAGAGTTTACACAATCGCCGATACAGGTAAATACACCTAAACACACACACACAGACACACAATACTATATATACATTGATACAAAACAGTGTCACAAACTATATGACGCCCACAACGAATACTCGAATATATTTCAGTAGTCGCTTCGGGTGCTGAATGAATGTTATGAGAATGATCTAATGAATGAACCACGTCGTCGATGTCTGTCGTCATCGTAGTAGTCGTAACATTGTCGCCCCTGCTCCCTTCTACATTTCAATATCACAGATTGCAGCTTACCGATTTTCATGTTTTTTTATTTTTAATTTCTAAATGCACAATTTGAACGGACGTTGATGTTGAAGACCGCGCGGCGTCTAATTACAAACTGAATCCAAAATATTCAAATCAGTGTCTGACAAGTAGAGACTTCACTTTCGATGCAATCTCAAAATAATGTTTAGGTGTTTGTTTTGTACACACATCTACATGTGTATGTGTGTGTAATTGCGAAGATCACTGTAAACAAAAGCAGAGCTAAACTGCTCGACATCAAAATACTCTGCATTTCATTTTTTAGTATGTGCAAAAGAATTCCTTATACTTTGACAACAAATATTATTCAGCACACGATAATTCATGTATACATTATAGGAAAACTTAATTAAGAAGATTTTAATATGGAATAAAAAATTTATTAAGAGTTAAAAATTAAAAAGATAAATTGAATGACAAAAATTTGGTAAAAGGTAATCAAAAATGTTTATAAGATCAAAATTAGGATAAGCCAAAATTGTAAATATCTTATTTGAAATCGAGTGATTTTCGAATTTATAATAGAAAATAAATATTCTGGACACTGCTGACTTAGACGAACTGACTGCTGTCTCTTTTTATTTTAATATAGCCCTTTAGGTAAACGATCAGAATACAGGGTATAACAAAATCAGCACAAGCGACTATCTATTGAGCATCTGCTACAAAAAGTTGCGATCGATTTGGAGCATTCTGACTTGACCCTTTTCATAACAGCACAGTTGCAATAAAATCCGCATGTGTGTGTGTGCGTGTGTGTTTGTTCGTGCATGTGTGTGAGGATGTTACGTTACATTCTGTTGTTTGTTTTACGTTTGTTTACGTTTTCGTATGCAACAGGCATAAAAACACAAATTGATTCCTCACATGTTTGAAATTGTGCAAGACATTGTATTTTTTTAATAATTGTTTAAGTTATTATTAGTTTTCAAACAAATATTAGGAAAAAAATTATTAATAAATTTATGGCGCAATAAATTGATATTCAGGCAATCACTCAACATTCAAATATTTATTTATTCCTCAAAACGTTTACCCTTTAAAAGATTCAGTAAATGGATCTTCTACTTTAAACTTTCACACATTTTTCTCCATAACATGCATTTGTGTATAACATACATATGTTGTGTAAATACAAGTAATGAAATCATGGTAAATAATAGTACTGAAAAACAATTTAATCCGGAGTGTTTACTAAATATATAAACCAACCAAAACAAAACAAACCAAAATGTATTTATTCAGCTTAAAAAAAACAAAATGCCTAAAATTATGCAACAGATTTTAACACTTTCTATTTCTGCAAACGAGCAATAGATGGCGCTTCTTCAACTATGACTGGCCTAAAAATCAGGCCTGAAAATAACAGGAGGGCTTTTAAAAAAAAGCGGTAGCTATTTATCAGTAAAGAAATCTTCGACAACTCATTTAATTTAGTCATTTAATAAGTATAGCTCTAACTATGGGGTGTGCCTATAGAATCGAATAGTTAACGAACAGAAGAATTTTATTCTAATCGGAGCAAAGCTTTACATTATAGAGAATACACAGCGCGTCAATTGGTTCATCGTCTTCAAGCTAAGCCGACAACTAGGAGGTTTTTTAGTAAATCTACAGTCGGATACAGAACTACAGTTACTTAGTTCTTATCTTCATTTTCCAAGAAGCTACGCGATATCCCCGTATGAGATTGCCGAACCAGGTATATAATATATATAATTCAATTGGTCCGACGAACAACCGGATAAATATTGCGAAACCAAATTGTATTTCTTGTGTGAGTTAGTGACGGATTCGGGTAAGTTGATGTAGATTATTATAATATACTTACAGCCCGGTTGAATACCCTTGCTCCTCACTGTGCGATAGGGTTGTCGCGCACCTGGATCAATTTTACCGTACATTGTTCTATCCATTATTGTTAAACACACTTTAGTCTTTTAGCTGCCATAAAAAGCCAATTGAAAATCATAAATACACAAGTGCGGCAAAAGTTCAAACTATTTTCATTTCTTATATAGACTATATAGACAGGGCCAAACGGTAAGATTTGTTGATTTATTTAAAAGCTTTGTAGAGAGTACATATATATTTTTTACAGCTCGCCTCCTTGGCCCTAGATCTATTTGAATTATTTATAAGCGCATTTTTATTTTTTGCCTTTCGGGACCCGTCGACGGATTTGTCGCTTTGTTTGTGTTGAGTTTCGCCTGTCATTCGGTATCCGCCTGTCTATCAAAGTTCGGTCCCACCCCAAAACCTATCATCTTAATGATATGCATATTTCTGACTGTGGAAAATTTAGAGGAACTGCATATATAGCTGGATGTGAAATTTAGAGCAATTGGTTTTGTAAAAGAACATTTAAGTGCTGGCAGTTATTAAAGTTGTCAACAAATAATCCAAAGTTGACATAGAAGAGGGAAAAAAAATATTTACAGAGAAAATGTAGCAGAGAAAGAAGAAGAACAAATTAAGTTCTTTTATGTTAAATAACACCGCTGTTTGCAAAATTAATATTTAATAACAAAGTGTTCATATCAATTGGTGATAAAAGATTGATGATTTTAAAAGATATTTAACATGCTTATGTTCTGTGAAAATATCAGAAAATCCTTTACATTTTTCAAACAATCTTAATTTACCTCTGACAATGAATGAAATGAAGCTAACATCAAATACTAAATTATAATTTACATTTGTTTGTAATACCACAACAAAATTAGGAAAACCCAAAATCAATTTTCGATGCAGAATTAAAATAGGGGGAAATAATAATTAAATTGATATTCCGCAAGGAAATAGGTTTCATTTTGGACAAAGTTATAACATTTTAAAAATATGGAAAAAATTGACAGTAAAGTATAAAAAATACAAAATTTAACATTCCAATTTGTATGCAGAATTCAAATAGAGGAAAAATAATGATAAATTTGATATTCTGCAAGAAAATCGGTTAATTTTTGACAAAGTTATGACAATAAATTTTAAATTATAATTCACATTTATTGGTGAAACAAATCAAATCAGTTCGATTTCATTTAGCACTGGCTCCAAACATTAAACATTATATTAAAATTAACATATTGATGTTATGTTTAACAAATTATTAGCTCCAAATATCAAACCTGATTTCATTTAATTTAATAAATCTAGATTCGTACAAATGATTTATAATGAAAAATGACCCAATTTATAGTCAATCGCATTCGTGGGTTGACCTAAAAAATGGAGCACTACAGAGTTAATATATATGAGACTATGGAAATTTATGAGCTTCGACGGATGAGAAGTGCACATTGGGATCGGATAGCGCTGATCCGAGCGCCATAATGCCAGATTTATTAACCATAAAAATACCAAAAAGAAAATACAAGACGCACACGCACAACTAACATGTGTCTAAACAAATAACGACACATTGGAAAAGGTAACAAATAATACACATAAATTTCAGAATAAAAAAAAAAAGAAAGAAAGAAAAAAATAAAAAAGCTGGTTTATATTTTAGTAATTGTTGTTCTTGTTGTTGTTGGAATGGATGCTAGCGGGGAATCAAGGTTGCCAAATTACGTCAACACGTTGATCGAGAACTAAAAATAAAAGATTCTGCCAAATCAAAGGCGACGTTTTGTCGTTTCGTCTCGTCAGCAAACAACCAAAAAAAGAAATTAATTGAAAAAAAAAAAAATGAAAAAGAAAAGTAAAACATTTCCGCAGTACATTGCCAAAAAGGTAACTTGCAATGTGGAGCCCTGGGGATAATGTCCACACCATTTTCCAGGTCTCGCTATGACGTCGGATTCGAATAGAACAACAACAACAACAACAGAAATAACAAACGCGATTCGTGTTTGCCAGTTTCTATATTTAAAAGTCAAAGACACGATAATTCTTGCTGCTTTTTTTCTTTAATTTTCTTTTCGATTTTTTTTTTGTCTAAAGGAAATTCCAAGAGCCCAGTATTCTATGGACTCGAACGCACATTGACCGATGCCTCGGATGAACGCGATCTCTGTATAGTAAATACTATAGAAATATTTTATTGGTAAGTACATAAAATTCGATTGTGTGTGTGCCTGACCTTGCTAAAGGCGTCAAAGGTGAGAAACGAACGGTGAAAAAACATATATACTTGTGTTTGTACAATCACGTGGGAATCTACAATCGTTTGTTCCAGCATCGTTTGTATTGCCCATAAAATTGTCCAGTTTATGCCGCTGTAAAATTTAGTTACATTTTGCCCTTAACTTTGAGTAGACCGCAATATTTTTATTTAAATTGTTCGATCTATAGTTACCTAATAAGGTATGATATACAGAGGTATGATAATCAGAGATAGTTTAGAAATTTACTCTAGTATCAGGAGAGAAGATTCTGTGAAAATTGAAGATTTCATACTTTAAAGTAACACAATACATTGGGATGTTAAAAGACTTTGTTATGTACGAGAGAATATGAAGATGCATAGTTTTTCTTTGTGATCTTTTCTGATTTTATAGAAACAGAATAGGAATTAAAAATAAGGAAGTTCTTCGAACTTAAGTATATCCCAATTTAGAACAATAATAAATAACTTTAATCGTATTTTTATAATAAAATGTGTATTATCTACATGATTTATTGAATTACGATTACATATGAAATTTAACATATCAAAAGAGAGCATCATCAAGCTAAAGTCCAAGTGCAGCAAAAAATGATAGTAATTATCCAAAAATATATATTTTGAATTATACAATCTATGAAAGTTCAACTGAAAAGTAAATACAGCTCAAACTGAAGTGTCTAAGAAAAAGGATGACTGTAACATATAAAGGAAGCCCTACTCGGGAGAGAACTTTATTCAAAACAGGGAGAGTGAGGGAAATCGCTGTTATGTTCTCCCTTTTGTCGAGCAAACAAAAACAACGCACACTAATTGAAATTTTATGAGTTGGCACTTGGAGATAAGAATCTGTACAATAATAACGCTAACAAAATGAACGATGAACTCATTGTACTGGGAACACGAAGTGAGCAAGAGCGAGAGAGAGAGAAACACATAAAAGCGAGGGAGAAAAAATCGAGAGGTGCTAACTTCTCTGCTTGCTCTTGCGATATTTGAACTAATGGTTTGTACAAACATTTAATCGGGCACTGTAAAGTGGAATCCATTGGAGTCGCCCTCGAACGCATGCGTGTGGGCGAATATTGATAAGAGGAGGAGAGGGAAGCAGCTGTTTCGTCATAAACAAACAATTGTGTGGCATCCGTAAGATACAGATACATTTGTGACTAATTGAAATTCGTTTGGCGGCAGTTGCACTTAGTGCACTTAATGGATACAATCATAGTTCCACAGCTAGTGATGTAACAATACACTGAAATATCGACAAATCGATTATCGAGTACCAAATTAATTAAATCGATTTCAAAGAAAATTCGTCAACTAACTTTATCGTAGTTAATTTGCAGAATTCAGTTAATTGAAATTTTTTGTGAAAAAAACATTATTTGTTTCAACCAAACTTGATACTCAAAAACTGGATATTTATTTTTGGCAATTTTTCGATATCAATATTAAACTCGATCTTAAGTTCGGATTCCCATCGCTATCCACAACCAATATATCCAATGTTTCAGGCACTTTGTGGTCGCTTTCGAAATCCGAGATACTGATTGGGAGGAGAGTCGCAAGTCAAGTGATTGAAATATGTGTCAGGAAATGTCGTAGACTCGTAATTATTATTTTTGCGTCGTTTTATTTTGTTTGTTCCAATTTTCCAGTCACGAGTTTTAGCTGAATGAGATTCTCCTCATCATAAAGATTTCCCTCTTTGGACGCCTACGATTTTTTAATATCGCTTATAATCCACATGTCGGGGACATCTATAATTAATGGCGCTAACAAAAGTTTCTGTTCTCTTGTCACATTTAGGCATATTTCTCGTTATTCATCTTGTTCTTTTTTAGTTGTTTATTCGATTTAAAAATTTGCTGTATAATTAGTTTAAATTAAAATTCTCAAAGCTAAACAACGATGTTTGCGGGATTTAGTGAGTGACAGTGAGATCATTAATCTATTGACCATATAATATAGAAATATTTTTGTCTCTTCGTTGTCTTCTGTCTACTTGGCGGCTTTTTGTCTTATCATTTTAGCTACTGAAATTCCAGTCTGGCTTATCTTAGTAATACAGTTTAAAGAGCTTTATATATTTATTATCTTTTATTTAACTACAAAAAATAGTAAATATTGCTAAATAAACAATTTTCCCACGCTATTACCACCTGCCACAGTCCCCACCGATTTTTCATTGACTTTTTGTGCAGTTTTTCAGACTTTGTTTTGTATTTTGATTCACATTGAGCACTTGATCGATTGATTGATTTGTCGGCGACACTTTTTCTTTTTATCGATTGCCCGATTACACGGCACTGTGTTGTCTTATGTATTTTTGAACTTTTGACTTTGCTTATGCTCAAATGTTGTTTTCATATTTTGTTGTTATTCCTCATTTGGGATGCGAGTGAATCGCGCGCGCCTTTTGCGTCGCGTTTAAGCAAAAGCGTCGCAAACGACTGAAATGAAACTTGGCGCTTGCACTGGGCTAACGGAACATGAAATGGAACCCCAAAAACGCAGCGTCAATAGAGCGCGAATAGAAACAAACGCAACGTTGCTCTCACGAGCGGCTCGCTTACTAAGAGAGCCATCCGGACTCCGGAGAGAGAGAGAGAGACTAATGAAATGAGAGCAAATAAACAAACGAAACGTTGTTCATTTCATCGTTTCGCTTTGGTATCGCTCAGTTGGCGTTGCGACGCGTCGCAGCCGGCGTTCTTTCTACTGCGGTTGCTGCAAGTCGTGATGATGAGGTTGTGATGACAACGACGCGGCGTCGCGGCGACAGCAACAAAACCGCAAACCGAAAGCCGCAAGTGGGAGGCAACAGGCGAAAAGAGGAATTAGCAGTAAGACAGACAAAGATTGTCAAATGCTTCACAGTGGTTGAAATAAGCATTGGTACGATCACGCTGTGATTCAAAAAATATAATATAGACTTATATAAGTGATAAGCTAAGTTTGTATGCATGTGTATATTTTTGTTTTAATTTGCATTTACGAGGGATTTAAATATATAAACTCAATGCGTTGTTCTTTCTAAGCTTAGTGTAATTTTCGTTGTGATGAGTGACAGTGCTGTGAATATACACATCAACAACTTCAACTACACACGCAATCCGACTCCACTCCGGACATTGCGTGTGTCGAGTGGGTAGCTTCTCTGACGGCTGTGATCCATAAAGTGGGCATACTCAACTCATTTTAAACTCGTTCATGAATGGGAAATTTGTGCTTTCATTTTGCGTGTAAGTGCACCACTGTGCGTGGGCGAAGTGCAGTCAGCTGAGCTTAAAGTTGCAGCCAAGCTGTCAACTTAGTCAGTGTGTGTGTGAGTGAGAGAGAGTGTGAGTGAGTGGCCTTTACTCAACTCTTAGGAATGTGGCCACTCTTCTGTTTGTATTTATATATGTATATATTTAAAATTGTGTGTATGTTTATCAAGAGACATTCAGAACAAGCGCAACAGGCAGTAAACAGCCGAGAAATTGTGTCATAAAGAAAATAAAGTGAGAAGACCGAACAGCAGCTGTGATACAAAACTTCTGCTGATGATGACTAAAAAGAGTGTGTGGAAAACAAAACAAACAAACCGCAAACCCAATTAAAGGTTGGCCCAACTCAACCAAGCTACATCATTTACAATCACGGTTGACACACTAGGTGTACCAAAACTGTTTCGTTATTTCCCGTTGCTTCAATGTAACATTTTTATTCGAATTGGCTCCTTTTTGGATATATCAAAATATTTTTTAAACATATTCAGAATTCAGTTTAGATGTAGATATTTTCGCTACCAATTGGATAAAATAATACAATGTTCATTTATAAAATCGCATAGAAAAACACGTACGCTTTGCAATTATAGTAGACATTAGGTTGACAACACAAATGTGAAGGCGAATGACCAAAGCGACTTTAAATGTGCATTATTTGCAGAGTGCTTATGGGTGAATGATTTGCAACGTAGACTGCGAAACATCGCTGTTTTTGTTGTTGAACTCGCTTTGATTTCCAGGAATGCGTATAAATCATAAAATCGTAAGGAATGCGATGGTAAGGATGCAAAGTATCCATCCGTAAGCTCCGATAAGAATTATCCGGTGTGTCCAAAAATATTCATTACAAATACATGGATACATTTTATTTGATAAAGGCGGGGACTAATCATACATGATTAATCGGACCGGCATGGCAGATAAGAAACGCAATGAGTCTTATTACTAAGGTGCCAAAGAAGTTTAACGAACTATGCATGAGCCATCTAGCGGCCATTGCCTGAAACTGATTACCCGAAATGCTAATTAGCTTAGGTATGTTTGTATTTATGTATCTATGACCTTGAAGTCACAGTAGCAGCAGCAACTTCAATACAAACTAACTCTAAGCACATTGCCGCACCCTGTATTATAGACAGGGTGCCACGTTCCACGCTAACAGGAAGTGTCTTTTTGTAGGGTGTGCACTCACCTAAATCATCCATTGCTCCGTTTCCTTTGAATTGCTGTTGTTCTAGTTCAGGTATGACTATACGTGTGAGTGTGTGTTGGATTCTCCAATTGGGTTATATGTGAAACACAGAGTTTTTCACAAACAGTGCCACGCCTCGTTTAAATACTTATTAGCACATATATATACTTCCAATTGGAACACTGAAAGCCCGACACAAAAGTAGTTAAATTGATTTAAATTTAATAATCCACGCAAACAATTTTTTTCCTTTGCCGCAACACGACAACAACAAGAAAAACAGCAACAAAAACAACACCACACAGCAGTTTAGAGTCGACAGCGACTGACGACTGTTCGAAGTTTTATCCGCCGCGTTCGCGTTTGGAATTGAAAATATTTTTGCTGAAATGGCAGTGATCGCTGCTGCTCGTGAGTTTCGCGCAAGTTGGAGACGAGTTTTATATGATTCACTTTAATTTTGGAGCGGCGTCGGCCACAAACACGTAGACAGCACAGATATAAACAACACATATACATGCACACGCGCCAACAGCTGATATACTATCGATTGATACGATAAACGATAGCTTTCAAACTCTCAATGGATTCATCGACCACTTTGCGCCAAAAATAGAACACATTCATTTTTCAAATTTATTAAAATTAAAATTGTTTATTGGTTTGCTTATTAATTAAGCGGATACCATTTCTACTTTATTATTATTAAATTGTTTAACTTTGCAATCTGGCATCCCAATATTTGATGAACACGTACCCATATTCTTTATATCGATTGCTCCGACATTCAATATTTATCAGTTTTAAATTCCTCTTTTCAGTTGCCATTCAAAATGGATTCATCGATCACATCTTTGTTCGCACTTAACGACGATTGTATGGATAACATTTTCCAATACTTTACATTGGACGAGCTAATGGTTATTTTTCGTAATGTCCATCCGCTCATTGACGATGCCATCGAACGACAACTACACAGATTTCGTCACTTTGAGTTCAGTATGCGTTTACCGCCGAAATATAATGCAGAGCAGCTACAAGCGCTTGGTCGAAACCTACATAGTCTTAATGTAAATGTGGGTTATTCCATTCGAGCTGACGACGTACTCATCCTTCTACATCAACTGTTTGTGGGAGCAAAAGAAGGTGGACGATTTCGGGCTCTCAAAATTCAGCATGCCAACATAACAGGCGATTATGTAAAAGAAATACTGACAGTTGCTCCAATGCTGCGTGAATTAAATCTCAGCCGTTGCGATATTGAGGATCAGAATCAATTGATGCTTCTCTTACATTCTGCAAAGAAGCTGGAGACATTGGCTTTATACAACAAAGATGCAGCCTGTCTGGATGAGGCAATCCTCAGTCGTCTGCGCTATTTTAAAATAAATTGGTTGGTAGGCACAACGATGTTTAATGTGGGTGAAGTCAGCGAATTGCATCCTCATTTGAGCATCACTGTCTACCAGTCCAGCAACGTTGACACCTACGGACCACCCGTGGCACGAAAACCTCGATATTTTCACCCATAAATAATGTGCAATTAAATTATTTTTATTAAGAATGAATTATGTTATTTAAATTATGCACAGGCTGTTAAAACAGCAATGGTAAAATAAATAATTTTATATCAGTGCGAGAGATCTATGTTATCTGGACCATTAAATATTATAAAACATATTTTTTTTATTTTCGATGGAATCGTAGCCTCTGTAGCCCTAGCGGACACAGCTTGTGATTCGCACATCGATTACCGAATGTATATCGATTTATTGTTGACAGCTTTAGCAAATAGCATTTTTCTAGTTCAATTTATTGCAAAGTTCACTCGTTCACTTGAACATTTAAAAATCGTGTAGCTATTTAAATACACATATCTAAGCAACAAAAAAACAGAGCTTACAAAGGAAGCGATCCTTCTTTAAAAAATAATCTTAAGAGGACAATAATTTAGATCCTTTTAAGGCTGCCAGATGTTTACATTTTCAAATTTTCTTTCAGGTGGCAACGTTTTTTGTTGACATGCATGGATTTATTTATTAGTCATATGCCGGCAATTGTCAAATTGCATTGCAAACCCTGACGAAATAGATTGTATTTATTGCATCAACAGACAAGAAAATTACAAAATAGTTTGTCAAAAGCTGTAAACAGCTACAGTGCATAATGGTGGTGCGCACGTACGACGAAGAACTGAAATATCTTGAGAAGATCAATGACCATTGCTGGCGAATCAAAAAGGGCTTTCAGCCCAATATGAACGTGGAAGGATGTTTCTTTGTCAACAGTCGACTGGAGAAACTAATGCTGGAGGAGCTTAAGAACTCATGCCGTCCCGGAGCAATTGGAGGTTTTCTGCCGGGAGTCAAACAAATTGCAAATGTGGCTGCACTGCCGGGGATAGTGGGACGCTCAATTGGATTACCGGATATACACTCGGGATATGGCTTTGCTATTGGCAACATGGCTGCGTTCGATATGGATGATCCACTGTCTGTGGTTAGTCCTGGTGGCGTGGGATTTGATATCAATTGTGGCGTGCGTTTGTTACGTACAAATCTGTACGAGAAGGACGTGCAGCCGGTAAAAGAGCAGCTGGCACAATCGCTATTCGATCACATACCCGTTGGCGTGGGCTCTAAGGGCATTATACCGATGAATGCCCGAGATCTGGAAGAGGCACTCGAAATGGGCATGGATTGGTCACTACGCGAGGGTTACGTCTGGGCAGAGGACAAGGAGCATTGTGAAGAGTATGGCCGCATGCTGAGTGCTGATCCGTCCAAAGTGAGCATGCGGGCCAAGAAACGCGGTCTGCCTCAGCTGGGCACATTAGGCGCTGGCAATCACTATGCTGAGATTCAAGTGGTAGACGAGATCTACGACAAATGGAGCGCTTCCAAAATGGGCATCGAGGAGAAGGGCCAAGTGGTGGTCATGATACACTCGGGCAGTCGAGGCTTCGGCCATCAGGTGGCCACAGATGCCCTCGTCCAAATGGAAAAGGCAATGAAACGAGACAAGATTGAGACGAATGATCGTCAATTGGCCTGTGCTCGCATCAACTCCGTTGAGGGTCAGGATTATCTCAAGGCTATGGCGGCAGCTGCGAATTTCGCTTGGGTGAATCGCAGCTCGATGACTTTCCTTACTCGTCAGGCGTTTGCCAAGATGTTCAACACAACACCCGATGATCTGGACATGCATGTCATTTACGATGTTTCGCACAACATAGCAAAGGTGGAAAACCACATGGTAGATGGCAAGGAGCGCAAGCTACTCGTCCACCGCAAAGGCTCCACACGCGCCTTCCCGCCACATCATCCACTGATCCCCGTGGACTACCAGTTAACCGGACAACCTGTCCTCGTTGGTGGCACGATGGGCACCTGCAGCTACGTATTGACGGGGACAGAACGTGGCATGCAGGAGACCTTCGGCAGCACCTGTCACGGCGCCGTAAGCACAACTTGTTTATCCCAATTATAAGCCAAATGTTTCAATATATATAATCTTCAACAGGGTCGCGCTTTGTCACGCGCCAAGTCGCGTCGCAATCTGGACTACAAGGAGGTCCTGGATAAACTGGATCAACTTGGCATTGCCATACGTGTCGCCAGTCCAAAACTGGTCATGGAAGAGGCTCCCGAAGCGTACAAAGATGTTACCGATGTCGTGGACACCTGTCATGCTGCAGGAATCAGCAAGAAGTGCATCAAAATGCGTCCCATTGCAGTTATTAAGGGATAAACGTTAATAAAGGATAAAATTAAAAATGCAATTCAACTCAATTTTCAATTTTGATTTTCTTGTTAAAATAATTATTGGGAATTTTATTAAACTATTCCTAATTAATTAATGCTTATTAAATATGTAAAATCTTACATATATTTAAATGTTCTGTTTCTTATCATAACTCAAAAATACCAAAGCTGATTTTATAAAACTGATTTATTAAATTAAAAGAATTTATCTATTATTCATTCAATTTATATGAATTGGTTTAGTTTAATTTAGTTTGAATTGTATAAATGTTTTTTTTTTTTTGTTAATTTTATTTATTAGTTCGACAAAATAGATTATTATTTAAATTGTGCACAAAAATGAATTATTTTCAAGGCTGCCAGACATTCAAATATACTGTAATTTTTCTTTAGCAAGGTGGCAACTACGTTATAATTCTAATTGCATTGACAGCTGACTGTTAGTCCAATCAGTCGCGAAGCGCCGCGCGGGTGTGTAGAGCATTCAATTTCAATGAGTTTTAATTGTTGCCTTTGAACAAAAAAAAATGTGCACGTTACTATAATTACAACAAAATTAGTTTTGTAAATAAATGCAATGATACGAAAGCTGAGATTGATGACACAAAGAAATACAAGTGTGTTTGACTAGATAAATTACTGTTGCGCAGTTACTTTTTTTGTTGTTGTTTTTTCAACAATTTACTTGGTATAATTATAATTATTGAGAGTGCCGGTCGAGCCACGTAAATAGATACCGTATAAAAATGACAAATATGCGCCCACCGCAAAAAACCAAACTACTCAAGGTCATCATACTTGGTGATGGAGGTGTGGGCAAATCGGCGCTTCTCACACGCTTCGTATCGAATCGTTATGATGAGAATAATTTCCATACCATCGGTGTGGAGTTTATGAACAAGGACATTACAGTAGACGGCGAGAAGTACACACTGCAGGTCCGTGTAAAAGAATTCTTAATTTCTAATTTGATTACTTAGTTGTCATTGGGTTCATTTAGTTTGGTTTCCGCTTAACGTCATTTACAACTACTCGAATTGGACCGCCAAACAGTTTGACTTGGTTTTTAGAAATATGTACAAAGTTTTCACTTTTAATATTTGAATATTTCTTTACTTTATAATGATGTAATAATTAATCGTTTAGTTTTAATGTATAACGTCTTTGGTTTGTATATCTGTGCTTCGCAGTGTAAATTCATTTGTTTTGCTAAGACCTGAACAGCGTACTATTATCTTCTTTATCTGCCCTCAGTGATTCACACACACACTCACTCAATTAACGTACTGTTTAGCAGCGCATCAAAAATCCCGTAAAACAGTAACAACAATGCAAAGACTTTGTTTCATTTTTCAAATGTGTAACATATAAATGTCTGTACACAGTGCATAGTGACTCCGAAACTATTTGACCCAATCATCTTATATGCTACGATTTTTTAATTAATTTTCTTTAAATTATTTTAGTCTTCTTTATGTGTAGATTTAATGTGAATGACACAAATGTAAATTTAAATATTATTAATTTCTAGCGCTCCAAGGGTATCCTTATAAATTGGCGCACTAGTGACAAACATAAATTATATTATTATTATTTATAATACACATTTTATTAATCTAACACACAAAATTTGCATATAAATTTTAATTTCGTTTGAACTTAATTTTTAATCTAATAAAAATTAAATGATGTAGTAGGTCAATGAAGCTGTGACCCACTGTACATGTGGATTTGCATAGTCTCTCCATGTTTAGGAAAGCCTTCTTCATCAGAATTCCAATTGCGTGTAGTTTTCGCCAAGAAAAGTTAACCGTTTTCCCTTTTTCCGTTTCCCGTGCTCGCATTTTTCCCCCTTTTGGATGATGCCTTTTATTTATGCTGTCGGCTTCCATTTGAATTCACATTTCAACCCGACGGACTAACAGCTTTCGTATGACTTATAAATATGCAACAGGCTTTAAGATTGTGCACACAACTCAGAATGACGCATCAGAAATTGTGCTAAATGGTATTTTAAATAAATCGTATAATAATCATTGATTAAACTCACTACTAATCAAATACAACGAATTCTTGTTACTTCGAGAATAAATGAAAAATACTTTAATGTCCATTAACATTCTTATTAGTCATTTTTTGGATGTTGTAATTTTCCGCAAACAAAACCACCACCAGTTTTTGTGTTAACGCTTCGTTGAGTTTATTGTTGAAAAAGAAAAACAAGAAGTGAATGTTCTTATATACTTAGATCTATATATTGCAACAATTTATATACATATATATGTATTACTCTGAGCTGCCCTTGAACGCTTTCGAAAAGTCCCAAGCAAATCAAGAAAACTTTCCGGGGGAATACTCTGTAATAAGTTTTAAATGAACTTTCAAAACAATTTTTATAATATTTTTATTGAACATGAAAGAAGTTAACGAGGACTTAAGATAAAGAGTTATTTTAATGATGCGTTTGCTGGGAAAGTTTTAGTACAAATGTTTTCCTTACTTGTCGTTTTAAAACTAAATCTTCAAATCTTAACCGATTTCTTTCCGATTTGTTAATTTCATCATTATTTGAACTCTTTGTGATCCAGCATTAAATTTAAAAAATTAATATTTTTGGTTCTCACTGTTCATATTTTTCTGACGCTTCTTCGAAAACTTCAAACTGTCACAACTTTGTCAGATTTTCATCGATTTACATGCAGAATGTAAATTTTTTCATTACTTGGCCTTAAATTTTTACATTTTAATTCGAATCGCAATCCACAGTTTGAATTTATATCACTAAGAGTTTCTACAAAGATAATACAGATAATTCTAGACTGATGAAGCCATATTGTAAATATTTGTTTGCTAAGATATATGAATCCTTGGAGATTATTTGAATACTTTATAGAAACTTTAAGCTAAATTTTGTTAAACACATACTTTCAATTTGTAAACACACCTGTGTTTATTCAATGCTTTTAAGGTTTTTTTTCTAAATTTGTTTTGACTTTCTTATCAGTATCAGTAACGTTATCAGTAGTCACTGCGTTTGCCTATAGGATTTTCAGAGACTTTAGTTCGTGTATGACTATAGCTTTGCGTTTCGCAAACTGTTGCTATCTTTTTCCCGACCTGAAAGTTTTTTTTATGCATATATATAGATGACCCCAATTAGGGACTATAGATTCGCGGAATATTCAATTAATGGCAATTTTAATAAAGCCATAATTGAATGACAATTTAGATACTTGTATATTTTTAGTATATTTGGAAAATCTTTTATTGTAGATATGGGATACAGCTGGGCAGGAACGATTTCGGGCATTGCGTACACCATTTTATAGAGGCTCTGACATTTGTCTGCTCTGTTATGCCCTGGATGATCGAGATAGCCTTCGTGGATTGAAATTGTGGCGCAACGAGTTCATCAACTATGCGGATGTGAAGGCGAACAGATTTCCCTTCATTGTGGTGGGCAATAAGGTGAGTTTTAAGGCTAAACAAAGAAGAGATTTGCAATTCTAATGTCAATGTCAATGTCAATTATATACAATTCATAGAACGATATACGCGAGCAGAAGCGACAAGTGAGTCGTGAGGATGTGCAACAGTGGTGCATGGAGCAATCGATTGTCTCACACATTGAGACGTCCTCGAAGACGGCCACGAATGTGACGGACGCCTTCGTGCTTGGTCTGCGCCAATGGAAGGCACTGGAGTGCGTTGCGGAAACGGAACAGCGACAACATGGCGACACCATCGATTTAACGCGTCCCATTCGGTTGATGCAACGTCGCCAGTGCTGCACCGGCGGCGGCGGCGGTGGTGATGGTGCAAATAAAACCGCTGACGTCGTCGATGCGGATGATGATGGGGGACAAATTGCAGATGCTGCCATGCGTTCACCCTCCTCCTCAATATCACGCCACTTGTTTGGTCAATCACGCAGTTCGCCCAAGGCGCCATCGACCAATTACCGTCTCTGAGCAGACGGCAGACACTATGACCAACAAGCAAACAAGTTTGTTTTTTCACTTTAACTATTTTTAATGCTTTGCCAGAGGCAATCATTATAATCCAGTCGGTTTAAATGATAGTGGACCAGAGTTCTAGCACAGAGCAAATATGCTTTGCATTAAAACAAATGTAGTTAACCGATTTTGAGATTAAGGCAGAATCGATAAATGTAACGTGCGAATTTTATAACAACTGATTATGAATTTTCTAACGCAGTTTCAAAATGCTGCAAAGACTCCTAAATTTATATACCATGATGACAATTTTGTGGAGAACAATTTTAATAACAGTCTGGAACTGTTAAAAAAAACTGATTTATTTGTATATAATTTTAAATTAGTTTGCAAACTAAAAATAGTTTGCATGAATATAAAAATAAATACACTTTATAAATTTGTGGCTAACTATTCTAGTTGTCAAGTCAATCAAAATACTTACTTGGAGCAATGATAAAAAAAAATGTATCATATTTTAATTTCTGTATGACATTTAACCCCAACACTCAACTCCTTGTGAAAAGCGAGAAGTTCATAAAACAGTTGCCATTCCACTATAAAAAAATTTATATAAGGTGCGTAAACGTCTATAAAAGAATTATAATATGTGTGTAACAGTTGTGCCTTTAAATCGACTCAAGTGATTTGAATATTTTGTGAAACACTGCTTTAGATATTATACAATTTTGTAATGTACACAGAAGAAGACGAATAATAGTATCTGTTATATGGAACAAATTAAAAAGTCGACAGCTAAATATGATATTAAATATAACAAAGCTATATATGTGTGGGAAAAGCTTAATCTGAGACCATTAAAATGACATTTTAGATAATTGTGTGTGAAATAATGATTATTGCTTTGCATGACGGTCTTGACAGCACTTAAAAACCTATTTAGCCAGCAAAGATTCTATACATACATATGTTTGTAAAATATTCGGACTCAAATAAATTCAAATGAAAGAATTATAAAATGTGAGATTTATATATGAATATATTTTAGTAAGTTTAACTAAGTAATAAAAGTATATAACACGTTATAAGTACGCTTAACCCCGTTAAAGTATATATATACATATATATATATTTGATTAAAAATTTCAATATGTTATAGATATAACACTTACTTGCAGATTGGAACGAATCTATTGCTTAGGACTAAGGCAAACATCCTGGCATTAAAGACTATCGCAAGCGTTGGCTGTAATTGTGTATAACAGTTAACTAGCTTAATGCATATTAATCGAGTTGTGGGTATACGAGAAAATATCACTTGCTGTGCACAATCAATGTGGATTCGTTGAACTTCACTTCTTCTTATAACCATACGAATTAATCGCCTCGTATTCCGCATCGCACATGAGCAACAATTGATACCACTGATCGCCATCGATACGGGGCAGCTCAAGAATGCCGCCATAACAGGATGGCAGACATTTGGGAGACATATGCTTGTGCAGGGATTCACGATCGGTGCCATGGAAGATGATGCGACTACGCAATTTCTCCCGCAAGAATGGCTTGAATAGCGCAAAGACAACATTAAATATCTTTGGCTGATTCACAATATGAATTGCCTTAATGCGCAACGGCACCGAATCCTGCAACCAATCCACAATCCTCTTGGCAAATGGCGGCGTAAATTGCCAGGTCTGCTGCAGACTGAGTCCATCCATATCGAAGATGACAACGGCTCCATTGATCTGTGTCTCTGGCTCCAGCATGGCAGCTTCCAGAAAAATAACAGCCCCCTTGAAGACCTCATCGAGAGTCACCTGCTTGTGCTTCCAACGCTCTAAAATGCAATTAACAATAATTAAGTAAATATGGTAATAAGTCTCCTTGCGGTTTGTCCACTTACTGCCCAGTTCCAGCAGAAGAATACGACGCCCACACTGATCGCGATTTGGAAACACTGTAAGTATGTTATTCTTGAAGATATTTTCTTCGCTTGTAGGCTTCAAATTATTATACACATCCGAATGCTTCACCTTGAACGAGTAGTAACGCTTAATCTACAAAATAAAGATAATTGTTAATTATTTATCTGTCTGTATAAAAGTTAGAACAGCTTACCAAGTCGCGCGCACTCTCCGGATAATACTTGCAGGGACGCAGGAAACGAATTAGCCACTCTTCATTGTCCTTGGGACAGTTCAGATCGGTTTCCGCTAAAAGTTTTGTAAAACACCATTATATTATAGATATTTCTAGCAATATATAATTTATTTATCAATTCAATTGCAGTTTGCTGTGTTGATCTTACTGACCTTTCCCGTTACATCAATCTGCTACTAATTGCTACTTTATATACTCTTTCTATTATTATCCAAGTTACTTTAATGGAGGGGGTAATTTGGCAGGCCAGGAAATCGACTTTCAACCCATCGTAATCTTTATTTGCTATATGATTAGCAACATTCTACGAAATTACTTTATTATTAATTGTAATCATATTGATCTGCAGTTCTAAGCTTTTCTAGAATATATAATGCATAATTTTCTTAGTTGAGCTGTTGATTTTGATGTCAATTGATATTAAGTAGTTGAAAATCAAGTATCTAATGAGTTCTTAATTTTAATACTATTTAAAAATTAGTAAGCATATTTAAAAGTACTTCAGCTTTAGCTGGGATTTATCTTAACACAATCGTTTTTACTTGGGATGTTTATCAAACACACATTCATTTCTTTATTTAAATATTCAGTTAAAAATGTTAGGAATTTTTAGTGAAAAACACGATGAAAAAAAACCTTTTGATATGGAAAGTACCTTAGCTTAAGAGACAAATATTTATTAATTAAATATAACAGACAAACCAAGATGGATGTTACAAGTTTATGTAGGTGTATCTTTTCCATATTATGCGGAAATGTTGCCTTGATCATTCCAAGACTCTGTATAACACTGACCTTCTAGCAGACGTTTAAGTTCCTGGGCAGCCTGTTTCTGACGCTCGGGGGATTCCCGCAGCTCTCTTGTTGCAACTTCCTTGGCTGCAGCGCTTGCTTCTCCCAATTCGAATTGCAGCGTAAAATCGCCCACTTGAATCGAGGGCAGTTTATCGATTTCTGACAACATGGTGGACACTCCTGCAATTGTGAGAAGAAAAGGGAATAATGATGATTAAAATTCAATTAGTGTACACATGAATCGGAGAGATATTGGAACTACGCTTTAAGACGTAACTAACTGAACCGACTAGCAATCATTGTCAATTATATTCTTATGTAAGTCTTCTCTACAAATACGGCAATTATTAAGTACTTACTCATTTTGTTTTTGTTGTTGTTCCTCAACTGCTTTTTGCAATTAAGTTAAATATTCTTTTGTTAACTTTTAATTGAATTTTTTTGTAAAAATATGTCACGTTTCTGGTTTCTGTGTGCGTTATAATAAATTGTGCATATTATTACAGAGTTTTTTTTTACACTTCTCTTTAAATCTGCATCAAAATATTGACTTAACTTCGATTAACCTTAACCTTGACATTCGCTTTTTTTGGCCAGTTTCTTTTTTTTTAAATCAATAACGGATGCTGTGTTAACAGTATTTCATTTAATTCTACAGGTCATTAAAAAATCGTTTTCGAAATGCATTTGCCATAAAGAAATATGTATATACATATACATAAGTATATTTGCCAGTTAGATCTTGAGCTGAATTCTCGAGTTTAACAAATTCTACTTCAATGATTTTCAAACAGAAACAAGTTTTATTTCTGCTCTTGAATTACAAATTCGATATAATAATATATATTGTAAATATATGCATGATATATATTGGTAGAACTAGATTTTTAAATTGAAAATTACAGTAAAATAAAGTAAATTCAAAGAACAGTCATCGCAAATTAGCAAAAAATTGATTGGAGTTGAGAGATGATCATTATTGACAAATTATAATGCCTTGACATAATACTCTATTGTTTATACATCAATGTAGGCTTTTACACCCCAATTTTATCGAGAAGTTTCGAACGTTTATGTCTTTTTGGTCAAAGCCCAAACTTAAACAACTTATGAATTGTTAATGAGCTTGCAAAAAACGCAAAACAACATATTAATAAACATAAAATTGTCTATTATAACTAGTACACACGCTGCACAAACACAATACACAACACACAACATACAAAAGTTTAATCGAAACCGAAACCGAATACGTAAAACTCGTTTTTCTTTTTTGGGGTCTACAATAAAATTGAATGAAATGGAAGAAGATTTAAGAGAAGGCAACGGAAACGAAGACGACAGACAATGCGTGCAACGGAGCCAAAAGAGCTGACGAAACTGTTGTGGCCAAAAGCGCGTTACGGAGATTTTATAGCAGGCCAAGAATCACAAACTAGTCACAGACTCACGATCAAAGGCGGGAGATTTCGTACAATGGAAATTGAACCCGAAGCTTAAACTGAAAATTGAGTTGAACTTGAAGCTTGGCATTCACGTGCCAGCTAAAGAGAGAAGAGAGAGAGAGAGAGAATCAGTGAGAAATAAGCAGTCATCGAAAATTGAACACTCTTTTTTAATTGGAACCGATAGTTGTTCACAGATATCATTTCCTCTAAACACACAAGTAAATTTCATTAATTTATTTATATTTATTTCAGAGTTAATCAACAATCAATTTGATAAATGTTTTTAAAATTTGAAATGTCTGTTAAGAAAGTTTTACTTAAAATGGATTAATGTTAACTAATCTTATCATTTAGATACATTTTAATTTCAGCTCGTTCACATGCATTTATTACCTTAAAAGTTTATTCCATATTAACAGACAGGGACCCACTGTAAGTGTATAACAAGAGAGAACTCGAGAAATAGAGAAAGAGAGAGAGAGCGAACTGAGAGATGCATGGTGAGTGCATTTGGGAAATTATGCCACTAAAAGCTGGTTTTCAATGCGGTTGCCCAGTTGTTATTGTTGTTTTCCATTTAATTATTGATACGGGGTATTCCACAGCATCCGTGTGTTTGTGAGCATGTGTGTGTGTGAGTATGTCGTCGATCAGTAGCATCATCTTATGCATAATTAAAGGGCAAGTACGCTTTAGACAAGCACTTCTCTCACTTTACTTGACCCTGAAGCTTTGTACCTTCGGTTCAATGTTGCCTGTGTTGCCCAGTAAGTGAATGATATACACGTTAATTAGCAATTGCCTAGTAATGACACCTGTTTGACAACAACGACATGGCTAACACGTTTCAAATAGCACCCCACATATGGGTAATGCACAAGTTATTTTATATTTTTGGCAAACTTGTTTTAATTTATTTATTTTTGTGCTTAAAAGGCATCCAACACGTGCGAATCGACGATTTTTTACCACACCTTCTTTCATTCCACCCCTTCTTCCATCGCACACCTTCTTCGAGCCAACACATTTATTCATTCATTGTATTTTATTTTCGATTCACTCTCGATTTCGTTCGGAGCTCAAAGTGAAGCTAGTTATACTGACTTGCTCGAAAAGTTTTTGTATGTGTTAAAGCTTTTGTCGAAAATCTACCTCAAAGCTTACGAAAAATATTAGAATTGGAAGTTACAACAAACAAGATCGGAAGATAATTTTTAATAAATTATAATATAGCGACTATTTATAAATTGTTTTGAAATACTTCGATAGTCAAAAAAAAAGTTTTGTGTAACAATTTTTTTTTTTTTCTTGCAAAAATATTTAGTATCCCCTTTTCGGTCATTAAGCTTTCGAATTATTTAAAATTAGGAGTTACAACAAACATATAAAACTTTTTAAACCTTTTTTACCATAAATACTTATTCTAAGACTATTAAATTTTTCTGGTACTTATAGTAAATAGAGCTTGTCAAGATATCATTAATGTTAAACCCCAAAAATAATCATTCTACTTTAGCAAATATTTAAAAACAAATTGTGGTGCTTTAAAAAATTTTAATTTTGCTGAAATTTACGTTTTTAATGAACTGTCTTTTAACACATAAAATTTCAACTGTCGAAAGTTAGTTAAAAACACTTATACAGCTAAATTTTTACTATGAAGGAGAGTTAAGTTATCGCAATTGACTTCTGAACTGAAGCATGCTAACCACTGTGCTTACTAAAGATTAAATTTTAGGCTGTGTTTAAAAAAAGGACAAAGAGCAGAGCAGATCAATGATAAAAATGTTGCTTTGAGGTCAGAAGTTTTTTGGCAATAAAAATTGGTAAAAGCATTTAGATGTAGGTATGTATGAATGTACATGACAAGGGCAAACCAAAGAGCAATGTGAAAAGTGCTTTAACCTTAACGTGCCAAAAACTTAAAAAAGAGTAAATTAAAAATGCACAACTTCTTACACTGTTTCTTTTCATCTCTAGCTAAATATCTGTATGTGACAGTTTAAAGCCAGTTCTGGTTATTTTTTTACCCTTAGATAAATTTAAATGGTTTTAATCTTAAATGAGTTACAGATACATATATTCATTAGCTTTCAGAAAAGTTAAACTTTTTCGTCATATGACGACCAAAGTTTATAGATTGAAACAAAGCGGGTTTCATTCATCGTAATAGCAAAAAAGGTAAAGTTAGTTATTTTTATGCATCATCGTATTTAACCGCGTAAAGATCAGTTAAATAGATCGGCAATGTTTGCTGTTTTAATTTTGATGCGGATATTCATTCCTATAATCGGTGTCCCGACTAGATTGTTGTCGAAACTATGTGCAAAAAAAAAACTATGTCTCACCTGTGTCAACGGAAGCCGGCGCAGAGACGCCGACAGCAACTGTCGGCGGTCTGTAGCTCGTTGCCGTTGCCATGACGATCGATGGATGCACAGTTCAATGCGTTCGATATTTACTTAAGAAATTAATAAATTTTCACGCTTATTACGCGATGCAAACAGCTATGGAAATTTAATTGCCGTTGCACTTGAACAGAAACACAAGTCAGTGAATTAAAACGGATCAATGCCAACTAAAGTCATGTATAATTTAATCCGATTCCTTTTGCACACACGCTTGCAATGGACTTTTAACCGATAGGATCAATAAAACAAAAACCCTACAAAACCTTAAAATGGGTCAATGTCAACTGTTTAGTGAACTCGCTCCACATGCAAAATTATTCACTCTTCGTTAGGTTTACTTTTTGTTCTCTTTCTCACACCGCGACACGATTTCAATGACCCTTTTGCAAGCAGCAGCAGCTGCAACAAAAACAACAGCGCCGCCGAAAGTAAATGCAAAAGAAACGACGCACAAATCTGACAGTTTGACAGTGTTGCCATATATTACTATTACACATTGAATACGGAGTGTGTTCTTCATTATGCAGAAGGGGAAGGCACAAAAGAAGCAAGAAAACAACAAAGTAACTCACGAAAACATGACGTAATCAGAGAAGAATTAGCTAAACGCGCAACGGTAAACTGTTATAACTTACCGAAAAATGTAATACGGGCAGGCTCTTCAGCTTATCCAAATGCGATAAATTGTTATCGGGAGGTCCTTAAATTGCAGCTTCTTAAACAGATCTAGCTTGCTTTGGGTACGTTTCAAGACTGAAAATATAAGACTGTTTATTCAACAATTTTATACCCGTTTTGTATGTGTATCGAGGTGTATCAAGCTTTAGTAGTTAAGAAGTAACGCAATTAAATACATACATATGTACATACATATGTATGAGCATGCACATATAAAATTACACATTCACATACAATCTTGGAGTACACAGTTAAAAGCGTGTAAGTATTCAAACAAGTTTGCAGCGTAAGCATTAGCTGTTATACAGCGGCTTTGCTTTGATATATTTTGAACTCTTTCACTTTTGTATTATGATACCAAGGAGAAATGTACAACAGCAAATCAAGGGTTAAGGTCGACCGAAGAAAACGAGCACTTTGCTAATTTTTAGAAACTGTTATACATTTTGAATTTCACTTGAATTATTTAAACAGTATACTCACACTTTCTTTCGAAAACTGTTATAAAGTTCGAACTTCTATCTGAAGAACGATTGCAGTGTTATACACGTTTCCAACTGTTATACAAATGTAAACCAATTAACTTGTTTTCTTTTTATAGTGTATGTAATTGTTGTTGAACATTGGAACTCTGAATTATAATTTAGATTAATTCATAACAAGTATTAACTTGTTGAAAAGTCTGAAAGCGTTACCTGGATCACATGTGTGCTTGTTAGAAACTACTCTTTATATCTTTAATCAATTGTAATTAGGTGCTGCCTGGGTTCGAAATGAAGCTTAAATCATTATTGCTCGCACTTTGTATTGCCCACACGTAAGTGTTTAACACCAGTTCATAATTAACTGACTAAACCGATACCGAAAGACTCGAAATACTCGTAGTCTCAAGTCGTACGATCCGAATACGAATACGACAACTTGCGTGTCTATGTTCAAATGTACAACTGACGATAATGCACACTCATTGTCTTAGCGTTGGAAATGCGAGCAAATAATTAATTATTTCACTTGTGTGTATCCGAAATAAAATTCAATTTCAATTTCTATCTTATATACTTATAGCTCAACACCTCAGACAGTCGATCCGGCGATCAGTTCGTCATTTAGACAATCTGTCAGTGCTGGTCGCACTACGTCAGCTTTTAAAGTTCAATGGAATTTCGCACAACGGCAATCAACTTAAGCAAAGTTCGCATTGCATAAAGCAAATATTTATAGTTACAACTGTGTATAGACACTCGACAGGTATAATCAATTTGTCGGTTGCATGCAACTAATCGCTTACAGACAGCTGATGATAAGTATACTAAACGTACTTGAGTAAGTTCATGAATAGATATAGTTATTTACATATATTTGACTTGATGAGTTCCATAGTTACAATTGCTAAAAGCTGATATAAATGTGAGAGTCCAGTAATATCATTGCACTTACATCTTCTATAAATTCTAAGTAACTTAACTTATTATTAATCGCTTGTGTAGTTCCATATTTTCTAAATCCACTTTACACGGTATTGTCAAATACTTATAATATAGTACACAATTAAATAAATACATTGTGCTTCGAATAGTTATTATAATTGATACTAGATTTTGCTAACGGCAATGATAGCGTTATTAAGTGTTATACAGTTAATGGCTTAAATTAACATACAAAAAACATTAATATGTCAACGATATTCAATGCTAAAGTCTTTAGTGTCTTTCAAGAGTAGTGTGCTTGATCTTTTAAGTACAGATAATGTCTATAGAAGCTATATGTACATATTAATAATAACTAAATAAACTGTTACACTGTTATATTACAGCTTGCGCCTGAGCTGGCATTTTCTGTTTTTAACTCGTTTTTTCCCCTTAACATCCTTACATTTCGAACGCAATCATTTTGGCCGTATTTTTTCATACATAAACTGCTGCAAATGCTTATTATCAGGCTGCATGAGCTTTTTCTTGGTAAATTCAAATTGTTCCAGTGCAAATTCATACAAATCGTTTTCCATTTGCCAAATCTTAGATCTTTGTATGGTCTGTATGGTTGCTTCACTTGGAGGTAACTTTGATGAGGTTACACGTAAATGAGATTTATTAGAGTTTTGATAATGCTCACGGAAGCCTAAGAAAATTCTGCAATAAAAAAACTAAAACATTATCCCAACTATGATATGATATAAACATTTAAGTATACATACCTCGGTAGTGATCTCTCAAGTAGATCCACAAACTCGTACATTTGTTCCGTGACGCCGACTAGAAAATACTCGTTGACCAAATTGCGTTTGGCTTGCTTCAAGGCCCAATCACTACCGGGTTCCCAGCACTCGGCAGCGTGACCACAAAAGAATGGTATTTGCAGCCACATATTTCTGGGATCACAGTCGGGTTGTTTCTGGACCACGCACTCGTCGAAAGTCTGCAATTAAAAGAGATTTAAATCATTATATCATGATTGTTTTAATTTAACATTTATAAACTGTTATACTTACGATTTTATTGCCTGCCTTTTTGCGAACCAAATTTGGTCTGTAATTATCTCCATAACGAAGAAAATAATAATATGATACAAGTCTATCTAAAGGCCTGCGTACCAGATTAATGTAAATGGGCTTATGCGCAATTTGGAATCTGTTCAAAAACAAAAAGTTGTATTAAAAAATTATTATTTAATTATTATAAACATATACTTACTTGGAGAAATCCAAAAATGCCATGTGCCCATGATAGAGAGCCGGTTTCATCTCATGCCATTTGGTGACATTACGCACAAAGGAAATCTAAGTTAACAATTTACACGGTAAAATAATTGGCTTGGAATCGGTAGCGATAGTACAGGGAGGAAACGCACCTGATTCGGCAGCGATAGGACGTGCATATTGGACGTCACATTAATATGCAAGACATGATATCTGTTTAACTTGCAGAGATCGTATGCAATGTTCACAAAACTGGTCGATCCAGTCTTTGGCACCCGATTGTATAGCACCACCAATTGCTCCTCATAATCAAAGTTATCCAAAGTTGGCGAAACACGAGCAACTGAAATTTGTACCGCTTGTGTGTCTTCTCTGCTGGTGAGCTTAGTCAGAGGTTTAAAAGCTGAGAATGGTGAAATAAAATACATATACTGCATATAATAATACTTGTAAATGGTGTATCATTATTTACCATGTTCCAATCGAATCCCGAGCAGCCAATAACAGGTGCCAATGCAGATGATGGCGACTATCAGCCAGTGTACCGGACGCATTTTAGGCAACATTTTGCGCAATTTCTTATGCATGCTGTGGTCTGTTGCCCGAAGCTACGTGTTGTTCAAACTTTCTTATCAGCAACACATTTTCAGCGCGTATTTTAGCCAAACTTTGCAATAGTCGCTTGCATCTTGGTTTGTCTTTCTCGTTTGGCGTAGTGTTGGATTGCTTATGAGTGAGTGAACAAAAAAGAGTTTGTTCCTGAAGTGAGCCAGCAAACATGTTCCTTTTACGTTGTTCTTCACATTTACATTCTCAGTTGTTGTTGTGTGAGGTTAATAGAACAGTAAACCGCAGCTGAACAGCTGAGAAATGCGAGTGAACAATTGAGCAACTGAGTGACTCTAATCATCAATAAAAAAGATCATGTGAACGTGTTCTCCTAATGTACCGTTGAACACAAGAACGATACACCGTTCAATCGATAAACATTAATTCAGTGCTGCGCACTGAGTAAACAGCTGTTGGAAAGTCGTAAATAGACGCTTGTTTTTTTGTTAGTAAACTGTAATTAGCGTAAAAAGTAATAAAATCACACATAAAGGCCTACAAAATGTCATCAGCAATATACTTAGAAAACTATCTGGATGGTAGGTGAAAGAAATGATTGAAAATAAACAGAGGAAGTCATGTAATTTCTATGTTTGACTAGGTTTGGAATCTTTGCCTACTGAGTTGGAGCGAAACTTTAAGCTAATGAGGAAATTGGACGATCGGGCGCAAACTGCAATGAAAAGCATCGATAGTCATGCAAAGGATTTTATGCGCAAGCTAACCGCTGAAAATGGTTCAATGAGTGAGGAGGATCGCAAGGAGCGATTGGAGGACATTAAAGCACTATTTGGTAAGGCCAAGGAGTACAGCGACGATAAAGTGCAGCTGGCCATACAAACGTACGAGCTCGTGGATAAACAAATCCGTCGGCTGGACAATGATTTAGCGCGCTTCGAGGGCGAAATACAAGAGAAGGCTTCATCCACACGGGCCAAGTCTGAGGAAGCAGTTGCCAAAAGTAATTCACCCAATATTATTTATTTCTGTTTAATCCAAATTCTGTTCTTGCAGAAGGTGGTCGCAAAAAGGCCAAGGATGCCAAGGCGACGGGGAAAAAGAAAAGAACAGCCTCATCGGACGAGGAAACTGGGCGTGGGGGTAATCATTCGAACAGCGCCAGTGGCACTAATCTTAATGCCAGCAGCAGTGCTGGACAAGGTAGCAAAAAGAAAAAGTCCAAGGTAAATCAAGAAAAAGAGACACGCAAGGGGGGCGCACAAAAGGTAAATCATCTTCATCTACATAATTTAACAATACATATTTGATCTATTAACTTTGTTATTCTATTTAAAACTATTTAGTTTGTTTGCCTGGTAGAAAAAAAGCGCTGAATACATGAGCTGATAGAGCTCGCATTAATTCTTCCCCGTACTATAAATTAATATGCAAAGTAGTATGAGTATTCAGTGATTTTGACATTAGTTCGTTTAGCATCTTTCATTTACATTTCACCTCCTCGCATGAATCCATTAATGAAAACTTAAACTTTTTCAATGAATTAAACACTTTTTTCTATGTTCCTAATACAGAAAGCTGTTGATGTTGACGAATCGGAAAAGGAATCTTCTCACACGGCGGCAACACATCCCAGCGATGTCATGGACATGCCTGTGGATCCCAACGAGCCCACATACTGCTTATGTCACCAGGTTTCCTATGGCGAAATGATTGGCTGCGATAATCCAGACGTAAGTTCTGTCAAATTTCATTTATATATAATTTGACATAATATTTTATCTATATTTTTATGTTCCAGTGCCCTATCGAATGGTTCCACTTTGCCTGTGTTGGACTCACCACAAAGCCAAAGGGTAAATGGTTTTGCCCTAAATGCACGCAGGACCGTAAAAAGAAATAGATCCAATAAATTTTGTTGGATTGTTGCTGCAGACACTGTCATTTTATGTAAATACCCCGTAAGGCAATTTAGTTGTTAGTTTAGCTTAAGTATTGAATATTTTAAATAAATATCTTACAAACATACAATCGAAATGGAAACTGTTTGTGATCATAAGCATGCCTCTCTCGGATGTTGTATTATTCATCTACAGTCCCACAATGAAGAAGACTCGAATTTTGTGTTCATTTACCATAACTTTAATGTATATTCGGCTAAATGATAATTACAAATACTTTATGTAAAGTTAGAATATCTCAACATACTGCACATAACATACAAATGTATTCATTTCAGAATAACATCAGTTGCTGTATTTATTATTAATTATGATTCATTATACTTCCATTTTACTTAAGTTAAGCGTTTTCATTTAGTTTTTTCACACCTTAACTTATGGAACTCATTCAGTTGCGTCTACAATTATTGTTGTCTAGTTAATTCTTCAATAATATTAAAAAATAATTTCATTGATCAAAACTGTATTTCAAAATCAATTGACAATTATATAAAAATGTATAATTAGATATATTACAAAGACTTTATGATTGTTAAATTAAGCGAGAGCTTCGCTGGCTTTTGCTGTCAATTAATTCAATTTTGTCAATTAGGAATAACTTTCTAATGTTAAATCTAAAATTGAAGATATATAAATGAGCTTGGGCCTTTTTTTGTGTGGTAAAGGATAAGGTATTTAATGCCTACAATTTCCAAATAATGCGTACTTCTTTAAGCTTCTATAAAGTCGCATTGGGTTAATTAAGCTCAACAAACGTAATTATCAAATACAGTGTTCAATTCTCTCTGGTATAAACGACGGTAAACGGGAGGAAAGAGCGGGCGGGACAAATAAGGAAGTTGCAATTATATTTTCTCTTCATCGTCGTAATGTGCGTTCAGATTTTGCTATTCAGCTAGTGGTCTACTTTTTGGTCATGATCTTTAGATACTCCAGGGCATTTTGAGCGGCATGCCGCTGTGCCTCCAAAGCTGTTAATCCCGTTCCATGACAAACGCCAACCGGTAATGTGGATAACTGCACCAGACACTGGAACTGGCCGCTAAACGTTTTCTCCTCAATATCCACGTACGTAACTTCAAACTGATTCTCGACGGCAATCTCCGAAAGCAGTTTGACGTAGTCAATCTTCGAGTTCTTAAGACAAGTCTTCTGAAAATCAAAAACAAAACATTAATATTTGTACCAATAAAATAATGAAAAATAGGAATACATATTGAATTTAGATTTTTATGTGGCCTGTACTAAGCGCAAACGTAATTTACCTGTAATTTAAGCAGTTTTTTGCCCGTCGCGTTTTTCAAGGTCTTATGGAACTGCGATACTTTATTACTGTGCTGCGTGGTCAATGTTGGCACAGTGATATCTTTCAAATCACCATAATAATTATCGTTAATGCGGGGCTGTAAATAAGAGCGCAACGTTTTGTCAATACGCAGGAACTCTCGCCACTCAAAAATGGTGAGTTGAAACATATCACAAAATTGTTTAACGTTAACGATTCAAAAACAAAACATAATTAACACAAGATTAACACCGCAAAACCGCAAATTAAATATTATTTTAGCTAATTAAAAATTTCACACATGTCACACATTTAACAATACCAACTGATTTAGTCACATAGTAAATTCATAGTTGGTAAAAAATTAACGTATTAACAATGAATTAAGAATCTAATTAAATTTAAATCAATCAGAGTGCATTGTCTAAAAGTTAATTTATTTAAAAACTGAATAATAAATTAAATTAAAAGCTGTTTGAATTTTAAGCTAAAATTTGTCTACATTATCATTTATATTAAAAAAATTATGTTCAACCTCAAACAATGAATTCTATCAATCTGCAGTACAAATTCAGGATTAAAACCGAAATTAATTTGCACATTTTTAACCATAAACACTCTTAAATAATAAGCAACACATATGTTTTAAACAATCCTGTCGTCTCTAACTCCATATGCATAAATGCATTAATGGATTGAATTTTTGCTTAAATTAATTAGAAACATATCAATATTTTGTACTGGTCAAAACTACGTATAGTTATAGTTGGCAAAAATAAACTCAACCATGATTTATAAACATGCATAACATTTTATTAAGTAAAAGACTTAGTAACTAATAAATTTTAACGATTTCTGAACTAGAGCGATAAAATTGATCAAATTAGTGTCTTGCATAAGAAATTATAGCAGAAGTTGCACTGCAGATGGAAGCTGAAAGTTCGTTGATTATTTTAAATTGTTGAACAATTAACAATTTCTTGACGATCTCAGATTTTTAACATTTAACTAGTATTATTTCAGTTAAACATATTTTATTGCAACAAGTCCAATTGACTCTCTAATTGACTGGAGTGGTTTAAAGCTACTTTACTCAACAGGAGGATTTAGAAAATAACAGAAAATAAAAAACCATACAGAACTAAAGAGAAATTAGACGTTAGAGGTGCAGACATACAGATACAGGAAAATTATAATTAAAAAGAGTAGTTATTGTAAATATTTGTTAGATTTAAATATCAATAATTTGTATAACTGGAGAAATGCGCTCGTAATATGGACTTGATGTTAGAGTACTTGAAATAACCGGCTGTTTCACGGTATCAGCCGGTTTTGGCACGGTATCTACAAGCTGTAATTTACTCACATCGCCCTCCAGCTCGCTACAGATGCTGTCATTGATTTTGGCAGCATCAATGGGCGTCTCCTGCAGCCGTGTCCACATCTTGTGGGCGGCCAAACGTTTGGCAATCTTCTTGCTTTTGCCCTTGCCCACCTCGTGATAGTTTAAAATAGTGCATGCAATCGTAAATAGTCGCTCGTGTGGCAGCCCCACCTCAGTCTCCGTTTCGTAGGACGGAGGGGGCCAGCGACGTTGCATGCACATCTCCTGAAGCCAGCCAATTGGATTGCCCACGATCTTGTCGCTGCCACTAATAAATGAATGTTGAAAAGAAAAAACAGATCTTAGTAACAGATTCAATTCAAAGAGAGAGAGAGAGGTAAAGAGAGTGATTCTATTGCAACAATAATTACTCGCCACTGCCAGAAACATTGGCATTGCCATCGCCACCGCTGCCAGTCATCGAGCAGTTGACAGCGGCTGGTGCGGTTGTGCTGCCCTGTGATGATTCGAGCTGGACGCCAATTAGCTTGTCGATAAGAGCACGTGCGGCTGCGTGTTTAGCCTCCTTTTTGGAGCGTCCAGCGCCCATGGCGGTAAACGGTGTATCCTTGTCCTTAAACGAGACCCGAAACCGAAACGTTGGCTCATGTATGGCTCCTTCAATCTGTACCAACTCATAGCCCGGCGTAATGCCGCGTCGACTCAGCAGCTCCTGCAAAATGCTGACTGGCGTCTTCATTGCCAACCCATTGGCATCAGTATCGTTGACAAACTTCAACGTGTCCTCAGTTGGCAACATGCCGGTGCTGCCCACAGTGCTTAGCTCCGACAGCTGCTGTTGTTGTTGCTGCTGTTGATGTTGTTGTTGCTGCTGTTGTTGCTGCAATGCTTGCAGTTGTTTCTCTTTCTTGATTTTTGGTCGCTGCATCACACTTATTTTAGCCGTCGAGGAGCTGCCACCGCTGGCAGCGCCATTGGCCAAACAGGCAGCTGCTAGGGCAGCTGATGAATTGCCCATGTTGTCATACTGACGACGAGGTGCAAAGCCAGCCTGTAGAGGCTGCTGATGCAGCAGCTGCTGTTCATGGTGGTGGTGCTGCTGCTGCTGCAGTTGTTGTTGTTCAAGGTGCTGCTGCTGGAGTTGTTGCATATGAAATTGCTGCTCGTGCAGATGCTGCTGCTGCTGTCCATGGGCATGATAGTTATTCGGTTCCATATTTAACGTAATTAATTAGAAACTTTGTGTATCTGTAAAGTAAAACGCTACGTCGCTTGAAAAAAAATCAATAAAATTTACGTTTTGCCTACGGATATTGTGTGTGTTTATTGTGGCTACGATGTGTGTTTTTCAATTTGAACTTACGGTTTATTGGTGTTTTTGACTGATTTTTATTTAATAATAATTTATTAATTGTTTATTAATAATTCATTCTTAAATAAAAAATACAGCAAAATCCAGACGCACACACGATATCTGCGTATAAATGTATTTGTGATACTCTTGTGTTGCCGTACTGATTTAATCTGACAGCTGACACAGTGGCAACGCTGATTTCAAATAAATCTGAATGACAAAAAATATCGATATATTTATTCGTTAAATTTGTTTTTAAATATATTTATTGCAATTTGCTTTTGCCGCATAATTGTTGTACAGAATATATAATATATGTGTTTTTATTTGATTGGTGTAATTAATGCACGGGAAACATTCATTCAATCAAATCAAAGGTGTGTGTGTGGGTATGTGTAGATTTGGGTGTGGAATTTATAGCTTTGAAATGCGCGATTTTTGTAGCAATTTATCCCGAATCAACAACGAATTTTCGTTATGTTATTTCTAAGCATATTATTGAATACAGCGTGTGCCTTGCATCTAATCATCGCTCAGGAAGTCATCATCGAGGTTAACATCTGTGGTATCAATGTTATCATCCAACGTAATACCATCAATCTCTAAATCCAAATCATCGTCGTCGTCCTCCTCACTGACTGCAGCTGCAGGAAGCAACGGTCGCAGCCTTCGCGGTACTTGCCGCCACAAAAGCTGGTTTCTCCTTATCCTCTAGCTGTCCAATTCCACTCTGCAGCTCGGCAGCATGAAGTTCCTCCAAGGGATTACGGTCGCTATTCAATGGCAGTTGTCCGGCGATCCGTGCAGGCGCCTTACGTGTACGCTCCGTCTTGCAGATGCTGCTCTACGCGCAAAGCATCGCCCAGACCCGGAAAGAGATTTGTGTATTGCGTTGGATCCGCCAGCGATTGGCCGGCCTTCTCATTGACCTTGCTAAGCTCCTCGCGCCATAGTTCCACTACACGCGACATCTGGCTGGGCAAGTAGGTGCGTGCAAAGAACGCTGCCTCGGGCAGACGGTTTGTCTCGATGAGAATCTCCAGACAGCGTTCAACATCGGAACGAAGGAATGCGGACAGGAATGCAATATTATGGCGTCCCTGTGTGGAACTTGTCGTGCCCAACTCCTCCAGCATCTGTGCATCCCCAGACGCCGTGGAGAGCAGCAACAAGCCACTGAAATCATTTGCCTTCTGCATGCACTCCTTGACCAAGGCCATGTTATTCTTGCGAGCTGCCACATCGGCCAATTGTGACCATTTCTGTGAGTTCTCTGCCTCGCGTGCCAGCTTCAATGCAATATCCAGCTCGCCAGTTTGCAGTGCCAAATCAAATTTGTGATCCGCATCGGTAGACACCTGCAGCGCCTGCGCCTTAAAGCCCTGCTTCTCCAGGAAATGTGCAACCCGTGTGCGATGCTCCTTCGGTATGGTTGGCAGCACAATGTCAGCGCGTTCAAAGTCGCGACGCATTACGGCCGTCTGGTATTCCAGGACGGACAGCTGCAGACAGAAGCTAATCACGTTCAACTCCTTGTCGCCCAAGTACAAGCGATTATCCTTGGGCACATAGCCCAGCAAATACATGGTGCGATCCAAATGCGAGATGGTTACAATCTCTCCTCCCACATAGTAGTTGATGCGATTCACCGAGTTGGTATAGATGAAACAATCGCCCACCCAGAGTCCAGTTTTGACCGACTCCGAGACTTCGCCTGCAAACAAAAGAAGCGAAAAATACAAATAAGTAATAGTTACAAATAAAAAAAATGTAGAATTGTAAATATAAAAATGGTACACATAGCCTTACAATATGATAAGATATAAGATGACACATTTTATCATAAAGAATGCGTAAATATTTCATCATGCAGTAAAGGATTTACATATCTGATAAGAGAGTGACATGATTAACACTTATGAAAATGTGGGAGTCCCAAAAGATTTTGGACACACTTATTACACACTAATTATCTTTATAAAAATAATGAAACAATTGATTTGATTCCACTTAGTTCCCTCTTATTATTAACAATGTGTTTATTATTTTTAAGCGTTAGCATTTGCAACTTTTTCAACTTACCGAGCACATTGAAAGCGCTTTCTACTCCATCATCTTCAAGTCCCTCCTTGGTTTCCAGCGCATTGGCAATTTGTGCCGAATCCACGCCAAGAATGAAGTATGAATCATCGGTGGCCAAGCAAACAAGGCTGCCGCTCTCATTCCAAAATACATTACGTGGCTGCACTTCGATGCGTCGCACCAGTTGCAAAGTTTCCCAATCATAGAAGGCCAATCCCGAGGAGGTCTTTACACCAAAGTAGAAGCCACCATAAATACTTTCGGCACCATACTCGGGTGTAAAACTTTTGCGTTCCTTAAAGTTGCGAAACAGGCGAACGGTGCCATTATTCTCACGAATCGCGTATTCATTACTTTCCAAAGCCCAGACAAACTCTTGAGCCGAACCAAAGGCTTTGTTACGCAACGCCATGGATGTATAGATTATATATTCTCCATCGCCGCAGACGACCACAAAGCGTCCATTGGGATTGTGCGAGATGGTCTGCGGATATATTTCACAGGCGCCCATATCCTTAACGGCAACGGGCAATCGTTCACCGTCCTTAATCTCCGTGCCATCGGCAATGGTTTTCAGATTGACCTTTACAGAAAAACAAAGAAGAAATGATTGTCAATATGAATTAATTTACAAAACTTCATCCTCCAATAAGAATAATCAGCAACCACTCAACGGAAATTTTAAACTTTACAGATTAAATTTATTATCAAATATAATTTTTATTAGGTCCTGCACTTAAAAGTGCAATAATTTAATAAATTCCTAAAATATGGATACCTCAGATGCTATAAAATAGATTCTTGAACAGTATCAACAACCGAATTTTAGATCTTGGAAACTATAAAGCTTTATACAAAAAGCAAAGATCGATAGTTTCAGTACATGTAAAGTTATCTTATTTTCAACAAGTTCTGCTAATTTCCTAACGATCCAATCAAAAATTTCGAAGTTATTCAAAATCGCAATTTTTCAGAGTTGTGCTCAATAATAATGTTGTACCTAAGAATATTGGAAACGAATACGTCATTAAAAACAAAAAAAAAGCGATGGTGTTATCCAAGAAAGGATACAGTTCACATATTTTTCCACATATACAATTTTTTTAAGTTAAAGCCAATCAAAATCGTTATTTTTTTTTATTGATTTACTTGTTTTAAGAACCATATCCATTATATTGATAAAAGTAGGAAAACAATTAAGCGAAAACAAAAAACTGTTTCTCTTCTGATTAAAAGAGCTTAATTTTTAAAATTTTCAAAACAATTATTTGACTTGCTGTATGCATAAAATTAAAACTTTTAAGAAGAAACTATTTGCCCTAATTTCCGTTGTATTTTATTTATATTGTTTTATTCTTTATTTTTTATTTATTCTGGTCGCCCTGTCTTTGTTAGTGACGAGTGGTTGGCATCACTGGTTAGATTCAGGATTTGATGCCTGGCTTACCTGTTGCATTTCGGAATGTTTGGCCCAAACAATTTTACCACCCACCACATCCATAGACATGGCCGGCTCCTCGCGTCCCACTTTGATGATAATGGAGCCCTCATCATATCCAAGAGCAACGTTGTTAGTGCCACGCATGCTGGAAATGGTCCAGACACGCTCGAAGCCGTAATTAAGACACGTCTCCAGGCGATATGTGCCCGAGTGCCAAATGCGAACGGTGCCATCTTCAGAACCAGTTAGTAAAATAGGCAATTCAGGATGAAAACAAACAGCCGAAATGTTTTGTGCATGTCCCTCAAGGGTTTGTACACAGGTCTTGTTCTGATAGTCCCAGATCTTAACCAAACGATCATCGGCACCAGAAATTAAATAAGGCTTGTCCCCACCATGATAGTAGTCAACACAGTTGACCCCTTTTTCATGGCCCTCTAGAGTGAAATTGGCGAAATTTGAGCCCAGTTGCCACACTTTAACAGTGCGATCCAAGGATGCGGATGCAAAGGTGTTGTTATCCTTGGGGTTAAATACAATCTGCATGACATAGTGAGTGTGTCCTTCAAAGACGCGCTGACATGCCCACATCTTTTCCCAGTTCCACAATTTGATAAGCATATCATCTACAAACAGATGATTAAATGTAATACAAATTTACAGAAATTATTTTTTCATTCATTAGAGGATTCTCTGATGAATTGTGTTGACAACACATACCGCTGCTGGTGAGCACCAGGGGCTGTGTGGGATGCACGGCAATGCAACGCAGGTAATCCGAGTGCGCTTCGAATGAATGAACCTTTTCCAGAGTGTTGTAATTGAAAATGCGAATTTGCATATCATCGGATCCGGTAATAATCCAATTTTTGCGTGCCACAAACCGAGCGGAACGTACCGGTACATCGCATACCTCGAAATCTTTAACCAATTGCTGGTTCTCATAATTCATGATGTGTACGTGGCCATTGTATAGAGCACACAACATCCACGGTTCGGCCGGATGCAGATCAACGCACTTGACACGGTCCGAGCGGGATGTCAGACGACGCTTGATGTCCAATTTAAGAGGCATCTTTATGTTGTTTACCTCTTATAGTTTAAGAATTTTCTAATACACTTAATCACAATTATATTCACTATTTATATAGAAAACTTGCTGCCGTTCTTCTTCTTATCGCTCTTGTTAATGTGTCAGAGTTGGGTGCCAGTGTTGCCAACTGCCATGCAATTTTAACAGCGGTGCATTGGTTATTCTCTGCGATATATTTTGCGTTTATACGTTTATTCGTTTCATAATAAAATTATTAAAGAGAGGACTATTTTTATATTAAAATCAATTTTATTAAAAACTATTCATATAGATTAATAATTATAATCAAAACATCTTCTTATACGATTAGTTTTATACATTCAAAATCTTTGAATTAATAATCGTGAGATTGTGAAATCAGGATAACCGTATACGCGTTTGAATCAACAGTTTAAAATGCGATGTGGCAACGCTGGCAGCATATAAACGCTGACGTCTTCATCGGCATTTTCTGTTGAAATTGTTGTTTTGATAAACGAAAAAACATGAATTAATCACATTTCTTACACAAACTAGCATCATTGTTGCATTAGGAAATTACTCCAATTAAGCCTAAAGTGTAGGGGAATTACAATGTTGAGTCATCGCCTAATTGTGATTCCATTTTTATTGGTGCTTTTAGCACTTGTTGCCGGTAAGACAAAGTTATCCGCTGTGCAGGAGGACATAACAGACTACAAGGACTTTAAGAAACTGTTGCGAACTAAAAACAATGTGCTGGCTCTTTACGTGTCCAGCGCTAAGGCGGCTGCCGCCGAGCTGAAAGTGTTCCGGGAAGCGGCGGAAGCGATTCGCGGCACGGGTACCATGTTATACGTAGACTGTGCCAACCAGGACAAAAAGAAGCTCTGTAAGAAGCTGAAGGTATCACCGGAACCGTACTCGCTGCGTCACTACAAAGATGGTGACTATCACAAGGACTATGATCGACAGCTAAGCGTTGGCTCAATGGTCACATTTATGCGTGATCCTACAGGGGACTTGCCCTGGGAAGAAGATCCAGCTGGCTCGGACGTATTGCACTTCAATGACGCCGCCGCATTCACCAAGCATCTTCGCAAGGATATAAGACCCATGTTGATCATGTTCCATGTGCCTTGGTGTGGCTTTTGCAAGCGCATGAAGCCGGACTACAACAAAGCAGCCACTGAACTTAAGGCACAGGGTGGATATCTTCTTGCTGCCATGAATGTTGAGCGGCAGGAGAATGCTCCCGTTCGTAAACTATTCAATATAACTGGTAAGATATCTAATCTCCAGTTTAATCATATTTAAATCATTTATTCTTTACAGGCTTTCCGACCTTAATTTACTTTGAAAATGGTAAAATGCGTTTTACATACGAGGGTGAGAATACCAAGGATGCGATAGTCGCCTTCATGCTTAATCCTGATGTCAAGCCCACACCCAAGCCGAAGGAACCCGATTGGTCGGCCGACACAAGCTCGGAAATTGTACACTTGACCACACAAGGATTTGAGCCGGCATTAATAGATGAGAAATCGGTGCTGGTGATGTTCTATGCTCCCTGGTGTGGTCACTGCAAGCGCATGAAACCGGAATACGAAAGTGCCGCTCTCCAGATGAAACAAAACAATGTGGCCGGAGTGCTTGCTGCTCTAGATGCCACCAAGGAGCCAAGCATAGGAGAGAAATACAAAGTTAAAGGATATCCAACAGTAAAATACTTCTCAAATGGTGTCTACAAATTTGATGTGAATGTACGCGATGCATCCAAAATTGTGGAATTTATGCGGGATCCCAAAGAGCCGCCACCACCGCCGCCGCCGGAGAAAAGCTGGGAAGAAGAGTCAGACAGTACTGAGGTGCTTTTTCTCAACGACGAGACATTCAGCACAACACTAAAGCGAAAGAAGCATGCTTTGGTCATGTTCTATGCTCCATGTAAGTGCAGGATTTAGATTAACCTTCAATTTCGCCACTTAGCGCATACTTTCTCTTCCAGGGTGTGGACACTGTAAGCACACAAAGCCGGAATTTACAGCCGCCGCGAATGCGTTGCAGGATGATCCTCGTATTGTCTTTGTTGCCGTGGATTGCACCAAATATGCAGCGCTGTGTGCCAAGTACAATGTACGTGGATATCCTACCATATTTTACTTCTCCTACCTCAAAACTCAGCTGGATTACAACGGCGGACGTACCAGCAAAGATTTTATTGCCTACATGAACAATCCACCCAGCGCTAAGGAACACACCGAGCTGTGATCTGCCGAGTCAAACACTGCTAGAATCTCTTAATCTGTATTAATTTTTTATTTACGTTTAACCAACTTGATTTAATCTAAAACTGCATTTCTTTAAGCTATAGCAATGATATTTAAACTTCGGTTTGCCGAAGTCAACTTCTTAATAAACCATGTTTATAGTGCATTTATATATGTAATATATATGCATGCTGCACTGATTGGCTACAGTACCATCCCAGTTTGGGAGTATGGAAGAAGTAGTTCTTATTTTGTGGAAGTTGTGGAGCGAATGGAAAATTAGAGGTTGTTAGTTAACGGAAAGCATTTTACATATCAGGTTGTGTTTCCAATAATATGCATATATTTATATTAAAGGGGTACAGTGTTTGTAGGTATATATATACTATATGTACACATAGACATAGTTAAGTGAAGCTTAGCTAATTAAGGGCAGTGCTGCTTCCAATACCCTGTAAAATGAGTTTTTGAATCCCTAGTTTACTGAGCAATTTATAAATACAGTCATGGTCTTATAAACAGCAAAACAAATTTGAGTTTGACATTTTTTATAAATTTCATCTTAGATTTAAAATTTTTGTATATTAATTTTTATATAATTCATTTTATTAATGCTATTTATGTGCCCATGGCTGTAGATTAGAGAGCTTTGCAAGATCGCAAACGATTTCGAGCTGTGTTTATAAGGCAATATATTATTTAGTTTCCATTTATCAGCTTCACGTATGGTTAGAAATGTCTTATTTTAGCTTTAATTCATTGTGAACAGTCACCTAACTTATGTGTATACGAGAATGTAAATGAAGAGTGTAATTGTTTTTATTTTTTGACTTTTGTATAATTCCAGTAATTTCTAATTAATTGCTTAAAAACAAACCTCTAAACTTAACCAATATAATTATCGCAATTGCTTATAGGTATTCTAATAGATTTCTTCAGTGTGGCACAAAAGATTCAACATTTTGTAAATGCCTCCAAGTTTCAAATGCGTTTTTATTGCACATTTTGTGGATTTGGTGATGATGACAACAAACTGCATTTATAGTACGATCCCTAACAAGATATATTATCGTATATATTTATGCTTAATAATAAATTACAACATAAGATGATAAGGGATGGATAGGTTGGCATAAATCTGTTGGTATTACTCCTTTGCTGTAGTTGCTTATCTGGACTATCTCTTTTTTGGTAGAAACTGCAGCTTTTTTTCCGCTCAGCGATCGGTCTCATTATCATTCAGCTTACGTCTGTGTCGACTGAGGCTTCCCAGCCAGCTGCCTCTTTGATCATTGGCCGTGTATTCATCGTTGATAATTGTAAAGCTATTGAACATGTCCTTCATCTTGATAGCACGGGAGCAAGCATAGTTTTTCGTTGCCACATACATTTTGGTAAGGAACTCGGGCATTTGTTTCTGTGTAACCCAGGATTTAATGTTTTGCGGTATTGGTATGCCGGGATCATCGAAATATGTTAGCACAAAGTGCAGTCCCGGCTCATGGAAACCACGAAATGGTTTGATGACCATCAGGCTCCAATAGTCCGTCACTCGCACCTTGCCCGATATGGTCGGATATGCCGTATGCTTTGCCGCCCGACTACAAATGAATACCATCTTTTTGGTCTCATCCTTGTGATAACGCCGGCAGTACACGTAATCTCGATTGGCAAATAGGCGTGGCCATTGCATTTCCCAGTAGATCAAGTGTGAATTGCTGGCAGGCACAGGATCTTCGCTGATTAATTCCAGCCTCAATGCCGTATCATCCCATTGCCGGCGATAATCCAGATCCGTTTGCACATGCAAAAAATCATCGGCTGTAATGTCATCGAAGCGTGCATATACTTTGTATGAGTAGAGTGAGGATCGTTCTTCGCGCCGCCAAATGCTGAACTCATTCTTGCTAAAATATGGTTCCCAATTGCGGTCCTCTTGCGCCTGTATACGCACCTGACCAGGCGGAGCACTCCGTGCATCCAAATCCATTCCCTTATGACAATTACTAATGCTCGCCGTTTGCTCCTCTTTCATGGGCTTCTGATCCGTGCTACTGGGGGGCGGGACAACAATGCCACCTTTGCGACAACGTTGGTTGCCGAGCATACAGTAGCAGTATTTCATCTTTTTGGCTTGACAGCGTTCGCACAGTTGATTCACGGACAGCGTATTGATAAAATCAATATCACGCTGGCACAAATCAAAGTTACTCAACGCCAAACGTTCCTTACTCCAATCGAAGCCATCATTGCCCAAATGTTTCATATTCAGTCCCATAATGCCGACCGCACTCAACATGATTCCCCGAATCGGTGGTTGGAGTTCGCTGCGATAATAGGCGCGCCATAGTTGCTTTAATCCTTGGGTGCCATACACCGACTGATAGAAGCTAAAGAGCTGCTGCACCCGACGCGAACGTTGAGCGATTATCGATTCACATTGATAGCCCCAGGCGCGTAACGTTTCCCTCGATTGATTTTTGATGGCCTGCACTAGACGATTTAGCAGCATGGCGACCACCGGCTAATTTCGTTTGCTATTGTTGTTGGCTCTGCTCTGCACGGGTGAGGTGAGGTGGGGGTTGCAGCGCTGCTTGCATAACAGTCGGACAGCGGCAAGCAGGCAGCTGAACTGTTATATTCTTTTCTATTTATTGCCCGTGTTCCTCCGCTACAAATCTCGACACACACACACACACCACCTGTCACATTTGTCGCCTTTGCCTTTCAACTTTTATAATTTTGTTTTGTCTCTTTTCTGATTGTTGACAATTTCTACATATAAATATAGATTCCACTTCGTTGTTGCTTTGTTATCAAGCCGCTCACATTTTTGTTCAAAACGTGCAACCTGCAATTTATTGTTGTTGTTGTATTCCGTGTCTGTGTTGGTAAACTCACAATTTCATTTAGCACTCGTTCTAAGCTCGGTACATAGCTTATAAGCTTTATTTTTATTTTTTTCTTTATCAATCGCAATCAAAAATCAAAAAATATAAACTTAATAAAGCTACACAGCAACATTAAACTTCCTGAGTTTGACAGTGACAATACTGATTATTTTTTATTTTTACATCATAAATTATTAAAATAATTTCTGATCAAAAGCAGCTTACTACGTTTGATCATAACTTTGAATTAAATTTACATGACTTGCTTAGTTTTCAGATTTGTCTTAGTAATCAAGTTAAATAATTTTAACCAAAATCGTGTGATTTAAATTTGCTAACACAAGTCTCAGAAATACCCCTAAGATTAAATAGTATTAAATTGTAGTACATTTTGCTTGTCAAACATTATCAGCATACTGTTTAATGCTATAACTTTCGTGAGCGCTGTACAACACTGTTTGTAAAAACTCGTGCTGCTGCACATTTGTTGCTGTTGTTGTCGTATTTGCATTTGCGGAAGATTTTCTCAATAAAGTACTTGAATTTCATGTGAGCGGTTTAAAAGAAAACATACGCAATGTCCGCTCGACGGCAACGTATAAAGGCAGCTGCCAATTTAAGTCAAATCAAGCGGAAAGCACGCAAGGAAGATGCCGATCCAGAGCCACCATCTGAGCCCGAACCACTCCCAGTTCCAGCTCCAAAGCAGGAACGGCCAGAGGAAGATGTGAATGAGATAGCATTTAAAATGCCTGCTGCCAGCAGTGCCGGCCAGTTGGACGATGTGTTTCATTCGGATATTGAGGACAATGTCATACAAATGGATCTACAGAAGACGACAAATGGATTTCCAATGTCGCCCAGCAAAGCGCAAGCGCGTCAAAGAGTGCGCCCCACTCCCGTATTTGGTCAGCGCCGCAATAGCTTTGTGGGCTCGCCGCTGGCTGGAGACTATGATGGGGACTATCAATCACCTGGGACACCTACAAGACGTGAACGCTATCTAAGTGGATCGTCAATGGGAGGAGGAGGTGGAACGCCACAACAGATCCAAGCATCTCCCAAATACATAGGTAGCGTTATGAGCCCAGGAATGGGACGCATACGCACTGAGTCCAGTTGCTCTGTGTTCTCTGATAGCGGTGGAGGAAAGCGAAAGGGCGGAGAGGGAGAGAAGAGTCAATCGCAGGCACAACAACGCGTTAATGCTAAACGTGACTTCGAGACACGCTTCAACAAGGGCGTGCCCGATAAGTCGACGTTTAAAATGTTTGACATGATATTTTACAATCCCGATAGCAATCCTATGGAACAAAAGCCGCTGGTGACCACCATTAAGGCCGAAGCAAATGGTAGCGTCATCTCCGATGAGGCTAAACCCACAACGTCCGAGCTGCTGGAAGCGAAATCGGAAGAAGCCGCGTCAGCTGCAGCTATGCCAGTTCCACAACTGAAGCTCGATGCCAATGGCGAGATGATAATTGATGAGAAAACGTTGGAGATTGAGACCACAGCCGAGGTGGAGGCACGCAAGGTTCTAGCTAACTCATCGTTGATTCTCATGGATGAAACCACTGGTGACAATGGATTCTACAAGCGGCACAAACGCACTCCCACCTGGTCGGCGGATGATACAGTGCGTTTTTATCGGAGCCTGCAAATCATTGGCACAGACTTCTCGCTCATGTGCCAAATGTTCCCCAAACGCACACGGCGCGATCTAAAGCTTAAATATAAACGTGAGGAGCGCACCAATGGACAGTTAATCAATAAGGCGCTGCTCTATCCAAAGGCATTTAACATTCAGGAACTTAAGGAACAGCTACAGAAAGAGGACGATGAACGTGCCGAGGCGGATAGGCATTGGCAGGAAATTGAGTCAACTCAGGTGGCAAACTCCAAAAAGGTATCTCATCCCCCTTATCCAGAATTCAAATCCTTTCTAAATATCTTAATTTGATTGCAGCGTTCCAAGTCGCAGGCTAGCAAGGCAGCTCGAGCTCTCAGCGATGGCGATCTGATTTACGAGAATGAGCATGTGGTCAAGAAGAGGCTGGGTAAGCAGGCATTGGCCAAGCGCAATGCGGAATTGGAAAACAAAAATGGAAAGCCTTCAGCAAAGCGTAAACGTCGCACATTGAAGCCCAAGGAGCCTCAGCAACATTCAGAAGAGCATCATAAAGTACAATTACAGCTTCAAGAACTGGAGCAGCAGCTGGAACTGGAGCAAGCGACATCGCCAGCATTTCATGATATTAAAAGAGAGAAAATTAAGATGGAGAAATCGAACAAAGAGAAAGGAGATGAACTACAGCGGGAATTAAATTCACTGCTTGAGGAGGGACAGACTGAGGACGACGAAAAGAAATCTTTCCGAGATAATATTGTCGCCGATGTGGATGACAGTGCGGTCAACTATGCTAGTGACTTGGACATGGCCATAGATGCGGACATAGATACTTTATCACAGACGGACACAATATTTACGATTGATTTTATCGGCGATCCTTCTTCGACCGCAAGGTCCAACTCTGCGGATGGTGTAAGCGAACACGATATTGAACAAATACTGGCAGAGTTGGCTGAGGGATCCATGGTATTGGTGTCCTCATTGGATGCCGATCACGAAGATCGTGTTGTTAATGAGATTTACATGTACGACAAGCAGACGGGCGAACTCTGTGAGCAACCACTACAAATACCTGAGCATATTGTTCAGTCTATATTGAATGTTATGAGTTAGTATGGAAATATTTATTTCCTTTATTTAATCCCGCATTTTTATAAGCATTAGTCTTACTACATAATTGTTAATATGTAATTTATTACGATAATAAACATTTATTTGAATTTAACGTGTTGTATGACAGCAGCGTGGAGTAGTGCCGGGTAACAGAAAATTGGGGAACTTTATAAATTCCAGTAGCAATAAATTATTTGGAAACGTTCTAATGAAGCTTATTTTATTAACATTCAAAATAATATATTTCAAATAAAAATAATCTATTTTTGAAATCAACTTGCAGTTTGGCAACGCTGCTCTACAGTGCTGGATAATTTGTCAAGTTCGATATTGTGCAACACACAACTTTTGACAGTTCTCGCCAGCTGTTGTTGCTTCGCACCAGCAAATTTCAGAATTTAGATTATTCCACCAACGAAACATGGCCCAAGTTCCCTTGGCAATTGTGTCGCACAAGCGCCAGGTGTGCAGCTTGTATAAGCGCGCCTTGCGCAATCTAGAAGCTTGGTACGATCGCCGGTAAGTGTTTTCGATCTGATAATCCCAGTGACCAGCTTGATTATATAATACATTGTTGTGCACCTTCATTTAAATGCTGGTCACCAGTGAGGTATACCGTTATCGCGCAGTACTGATGCGTGCGCGCTTCGATGAGAACCGGAAGAAGGATCTCGGAGAGGGTAGACGTCTGCTAGCCTGCGGACAGCAGGAGCTTTTTGAAACGAAGCATTTCCAGCCCAAAAACTGTAAGTGTATTTATGTTGTTGTGTCAACTAATATTCACCTAATGCGCATGTCTTTGCAGTTGCCAATAGCGCCGGCGGCTGTGCCTATGAGCGTGAGGTGATCCCACCAGATTGGGTGCTTGATTATTGGCATCCACTGGAGAAGGCGCAGTATCCAGAGTACTTTGCCAAACGTGAACAGCGCAAGAAAGAATATGTGACTTGGTGGGAGAAGCAGTACGGCAAACCAGATCCTAAGGACCTACATCATTAAAAATCTAGCGCCTAGAAATAATGTAGTTAAATCCAATAACTGTTTCTGAAGTAAACAAAACGGTTGGACAAAACTATAACTCTCATTGATTGCTTAAATTACTCTGTAATTATTCAAAGAGATTGTAAATGACTCTCACTTGATGTAGGAGAAAATCTTATCAGACAAATGTTGTAATAGTTAGTTCTTGGTGGAATTATGTACAATGTAACGTATTCCTATGGGGTAAGGTTGACCATTCTACAGATTGTGGTGGATATGTCAACTTGCTTATAGTCTCGTCATGGACGGTAGCTAAAAGAATGTTGAATAGGCATTTTCAAAATTAAATTTACTAATGTATTTATTTTAAACATAAAGTGGGGGAAAAGTCTTAAATTAATGGTAGTGCACTCTGCGGAGTTCTCTTTTGATGAGTGTGTTATATGCATGTAAATTGGCTTGAGTGCACCTGTCTCAGTTGAGCTCATTGGCATCCAAGCGTGGGCGCTTTTTGCTATTGCTGCCATTGGGAGTGTTGTTGACATTATTACCATTGCCATCGTTGCCATGTTCTCGCTTTCTTTGCAGCGTCTTCTTGTCCCATTGTTGTGTTAGATATCTCAGCAGGACACACCTCTTATCCATCACTATCAGCTGCGCTGGCTCGGGCACATCCTTCGTTGGCAAGTAGATGGAAGCGCGCTTCTGCGAGGTTCGTATACCGTGATCATTGCTTAGATTTGCGAAATTCTTCGAATCGTGTGTAGGTAATCCTTTAATGAAATCACTCACAGACATGCTTGCGATGGTTGTTTTTATTGCCCGTATGGTTGATATTTGCTATTGATGTTTCGAATCACAATTATAACAACTCTAACAAGTATTTTTATAATTCGCTTACTCGTGCGTTGTGCTGCGAGCAAACAACTTCACAAGTGTGCAATTTTAAATGCGTTATTTGCGTCTCAGGTGGTGTTCTCTTGACAAAATGGTAATTTTTAAGTGCCTTATGACTTTCTGTTGTTGTTGCTGATATCTATCGTAGTGTTGGGTAGCTCGTGAGGGAAGTTCACTAAAATGAGTCAGTGAACATATTCCACCCAAGGTGTTGTTGTTTTGCTCAATTCTTCAGATTTATCACTAAACAAATAGTCGCTCGTTAAAATTGCTAATTTCTCAGATATCAACAAGCCGCTTCAAGCACGACGAAAGTGAGCCCGAGCCGAACATGCTCAGCGGGCATGTTTGTCGTGTATGGGCACCTTAAATGAGCCGGTTTTACCCAACACCAACCTTTCGACATTTAGTGAGTTAAAGTACTCATCAATAAAAATACCAAATACTCGTTACTTGCAAAATAATTAAATATAAACAAAAACATTAAAATAAAATAAGGAAAGAATCCTTTAGAAAATAACCTGTTCAAAAATTATAAAAAGTCTCTAATCTATGAAATGAAAACGAATTTAAAATTTAAAAATCTTTTAAAATATTAAATTTTATTGTTACTGTATCAATTTTGTTTTGTAAATACTTTTATGAAGCTTAAAAAATTTGAGTATGTAGTTTAACTACGATTGTGTCGATTTCCATCACCCCGACGCACAACATCCTTATATTCATCCATGCGTCGCATACGTGCCAAATACTCGGGATCATCATCCTGCTCCTGTTCCTCGACAATCGCCTTTTCCTCTTCCTCCTTCACGTTGGGATCTAGAGCAGCAGCAATCGCCTTCTCTTGATTTATCTTGGCCATTTTGTGATCATCCGGAAAGATGCCTTCATCAACACGCTGCTGATAGAACTCGTCAACGGTCATGATTGGCAAACTGGGATAGCCTAATCCGAAAACTGCCTTCTGCGTGGCATTACGTGTTATGATAAAGGGTTGCAAAGACTTAGGCTTCGACTCTGCATGGTGATGAGGTCCATGACTGTGACCATGTCCTTGGCCAGCAGATTCTGGCTGCTGCTGTCGAGAGGCCGACGAGCTCCCCGACGCTTCATTCTTAATGTGTGAGAGACGCATTTTAACCATCTCCTTCATTACACGTAGGTTTTCCAACTCCTGCTTGGTATCCATGATGCTCTTGTCCAAATACTTTAAATAGAATTCACGACGCACTTCGTCGTCAGCGGTTTTGTTTTTAACGGCGTTGCGCATTTTGTTCATATACTCGTCAATCTCTTTCATCTTGCGATACTGTGCAATCTTATCATTACGATTATATGCCGCTTCCATTAATTCCCGTTGTTCGCTTTTCTGCTGGGATGCATCCGTTTTATTGTCCCGTTCCACTTTGCTCTTGGGCGCTTCACAGAGCTCGTATTCCTGACAACGTTGCAGGTGATCCTTGAAATATATTTCACCCAGTTCGAGCATTTCTGTGCTGTTGGGATTGTTAACCTTGGTGGTGAGCTTGCCCAGAAAGTATGGCAGCAGCATAAAGGGAAGTGAATCTGTGGAAACTTCATCGATCAACTCGTTGGGGCTGAACATGCTGACTTGGTTCACAACAACAGTGGCCTCTTCAAAGTGTCCCATTGCCGTTTTGACTTTATTCTGCATTGAATATATATATTTTGATATGTGCCAAAAAAAATTGCATTATTTGGCGGCTCCTCACCTGGAACTCATTGCCATTGAATGGCAGCTCGGTAACTTCGAGCTCATCATAAAGATTCCAGCCATTTAAAAATATATCCGAAAGTTTCTTTTCCTCGCCATTTGTTGATTCAGCAGCATTGGCTTCAGCCATTTCAAAGTATTGTTAAATTTTAACTATTTCAATATTCAAGAAATATTTGCATTCAGCTTCTATCAGCTGTTTTTGAGAACATTGATTCAGTGATGCCAAGAAATTAGTGTTCTATAAAGTAATAATTTGTTACAAACTACATGTGTGTATGCAAAACACTGTTAACACTGTGTGAATAATTCAATTCGATATTTGATTATAAAAATATTTAAAACTTTCGACAAAATTGGAACAATTTATAAAACTCTAGTTTCAAACTTATACTTTTTGCAGCCAAATGAAATATTAGGTGTTAAAAATATGGCTAGTATATCAGCTATTTATCCGCTACTTTCTAGTCAGACATAGCTATTTTACCTCTGATATGTTGACAGCACAGGGTACTACAAATATTTAAAAAAAAAATATGGCAAAATTCCACAGATTTAAAACGTTTTATTTCAAGTTTGCTTTTAATAGTATATATAAAAGTCATTGGACATTGTACATTTTAAAGAAGCTTCGTCATTGTTCCTGATTCCTTGAGTCTATTGGGTTAGTTGGTATTGTTAACTTAACCTTTCAGCGACGCTACCAGTTCATTGTTGGCTAAGAGTTCTTTAATAATGTCCAAGCCACCAATTAGTTCACCCTTCACATACACCTGAGGGTATGTTGGCCAGTCTGAATAGGTCTTCAGGCCCTGACGAACTTCTTCATCAGAAAGAATGTCAAAAGTCTCGTAGGATAAACTGTAATCAAGAGAATAAATCTTAGAGCAGTGATAATTATGGAACGGCTGGATTTACAGAGTCTCTGAGTAGCATCAGGATTGTGTAACCCCAGAAAAATAATAGATTGTACATACTTTGTGTCATTAACAATGGCAATAAGTTGCTTAGAGAAGCCACAGCGAGGTGCATTTCGATCTCCCTTCATGAAGATCATGAGCGGTGCCTTGTTGATGAGAGCCTTCAAACGATCATCCAGAGTTTGACCCGTGGCAGCTGCGCTGCTTGCACTTTCGGCCAACTTCTTGGACTTGGTGCTAATGGCGGCAATGTCCACACCATCAACACGATCTACAGCGGAGCCCTTATTGAAGAATATAACTGTTGGCACAGCCTCAATCTGACACGATATATTTAATACAGTTTATTCCAATTTTAAAAAGCAGCACAAAGATTCACCTGGTGTTTCATTGAAATTTCTGGAAACTTTTCCGCATTTAATGTGATGAATTGCAACTTATCGCCCAGAATGTTGGCGAGCTCCTTGAGTACATCGTTGACCTGAGCACATTGTTCGGCCCACTCGGCGGAGAAAAGAGCAACAGTCGTTTTGTCTGCATTTATATATTTTTGGTAGTCTTCGGAATTTTCTACAACCAATACAGGCATTTTGAAGGTAAAATTGGTGAATTGTTAACTTTTTAAAGCCAATTAAATTGAAATTACTATTCTGAATGTCAGCTGGTTAAAAGTGGTGCCCAGCACGGCAATACTGTCAGTGTTAAAAGCCGGTCAATAAAATTCAATTAAATGCAAAAATAAAAGACCACTACAATTTATATTTTGTATGAATGTGCTACGATTGGTTTATTACTAAATAATAATTAAATTAAGTCAATAATAAATACAAAAAAAAAGTGTAAAAAATGTTCCCCTAAAAATATGGCAGCACTAATTCTATATTTGACAGCAAGTGTTGCCAACTCAGCTATTTTAAAGCTATAAAGATCAAACTATTTTCAGACTTCGAATGCCCGAAAATATAAAAATTGCTGAAAATATGGCTACTTTAATTGATATTCATTTATGTTTTGCTGTTTATATTATTTTTTTCAGTGCAAAAATTGCATTCGAGAAATTTAACCGAGCTAAACAAAATAATTGTTTTCTTATATAAAAATACAAAATCCGGCTATCATTTTTTGTGTGGAGTTTTTGCAGCGCACCTCAGTTATTTTTCGGCTGCTTTATAGCCAGAAATAGCTATTTTTCCACAAAAAAGTTGGCAACACTACGCACAACACGTGCGCCCTCCTCTCTCTCGCAGCAGTGAAATACATTCAATACACACCGAAGGAATTTGCGAAAAGGAAAAAAATAGTAATACCGAGCATTCTGTTAATAATCAATTATGGTTACAAGAAAAAGGCCGATTAAACGCAGCGCTCAGCTGGCTGCTATAGACAACGACGACAATGAAAACCAGGATCAGGATGGCGTCCCACAAGCCAAAGTGCCGAAAGAGCTGCTGGTAATTGCTCAGGAGGTGAAAATTGTGCGTGCGTTGGCCTGCAATGACTTAACAAAGCGCAATCGGCAGCTACGTAAGCTGAGGAAATGGTTCCAGCTGCGTGCAGTCAGCTCGTTCCCCTTTACAGAGGATGATTTTATGAGAATTTGGAAGGGTTTGTACTACAATGTCTGGATGTCGGACAAGCCTTTGGTGCAGGAGGAGCTGGCCGAGCAACTTGCCCAAATGGTGGACAGTTTTGGCGGCAACACCGCCTGTAGTCTGGCCTATTTCAGTGCATTTATGCGAACCATGTGCCAGGAATGGTTTGGAATTGATCAGTGGCGTATGGATAAATTTCTGATGCTTGTGCGACGCATGCTGCGTTATATGCTGCGTCTATTAAAGAAGAGTAAATGGTCTCCAGAATTGATACAGACGTTCAATGTCACAATGGAGCAATCTGTGCTCGCAGATCAGACAAAGTCCCGTGGACTCACAATGCACTACATGGATGTATTTTTCGAGGAGTTGGCCAAGGCTGCAAATGAAGAAATTACCGCCGCCCAGGTCAATCTCTTTCTGAGGCCGTTTGTACACTATGTGGGCACACAAAGGGATGCCAAATTGGTGGCACAGTGCCGCACCCGAGTACTTTATCATTTACTCTACCAGAGTGAACTGGGTCGGGAATACAGCGAAAAGTATAAGGCATGGAAGGAAATGGGCTTTCCCACTGCCTCAATAGACGATGTTGAGAAGCTGGACTCGGGTTTTGATGAGGAAGAAGAGGAGGAGGAAGACAAGCTGCAGCCGGAAACCACATCCCTAGATCCACGTGCGGGAAATGTGGATGTGCTTATGCCTGAGTTGCCACTCAACGCTGACTGCGTTCTGGACGAGCTGCAGACGCTCCTGCGGACCCAGGACTACAACAGCAAACGTCGTAAAGGACTACGCAAGTTGCTTCATATCTTTGAGACATATGCAGGCGGTGAATTTCCGTTGGGTGTGCGCACTATGCCTAAACCAGAGGGTACTACACTGGCCGAGATGGTGGAACAGAAGATCGCCGAAGCAGACGAGTTTGAAGAGGAGGCATTTGGCGTTGGTCGCAACCTTAAAAAGTTGAGCAAGTCCAAACGCAAGCGTCTTCTGAGCTCCATCAATTTTGAAGAGGTTGATGAGGAAAATTTGAATGATGTACTTGCTAAAGCCATGTCGCCTAAGCTGCAGAAACAAGTAAAACATAACGAGAAGGTGCGTTCCAGCATAAACAATGCCTGGGTAGTGGAGAAGGTGGACGAGAACGATGACAAATTAGAGCCAGCTGAATTGGCAGCTCCAGTTAAACAGGATGCGAAGAAGGCAAAAAAGCAGACAAAGCAGAAGGTGGAACCAGCAAATCAACAACCCAAGAACAAGGAAGAGGAACCAAAAGAAAACGAAGAACAGCCCAAGCTAAAGGAGGAACAGTCCAAGCAACAACCCAAGGAACAGTCCAAAAAGCAGTCCAAGCAGCAGTCCAAAGTGCAAGCAACAGTCGATTCAACCGTGGAAGAACCAACGACAACTGTTCCAGCTGAGGCTACTCCGAAAGCAAGCAACGGGTGGAATGAGCCACTGCAGTCTGGCGAACAGGATTTGTTTATACCCTCACGCAAGGTGCAACTAAAACAAGCCAACAAAAAATTATTGCTTAATCCACTGGCTGCTCAGAGTACGCCCAAGAATCCAGTGCAGCGTCTTCGATTGGGAGCACCACAAACTGACAGCGGCAGCAAAAGGGTGCGCATTATGACCAAGTGCAATAGCGCCTATCCAAAAAGTGACTATTATCGGCAGCTGAAGCTGTCGCCCCAGTTGCCATACGACGCGAATCGACAGCCTGGCAAGAGTGCTTTGAAGCCCCATGTTCTGCCTGGACCCATCAATCCCAACTATAAGAAACCCAAGCGACTATTCAACGATACGCTGTGACGTTGCTTCAACTGGATGGGACTGGAATGGACGGCGTAATGCATGGACTGATATTGGCTGAGATTGACTTGCGACCAGATCCAGAGATGACCAACTCTCCTCCCCCACAATTTTCAGCAGCCCAACAATGTCCATTCGAGTGGGCAATAGATACAATTTCTAATGGTCTTTGCTTTTAATGGATAGTCTTGCTGATCATAATGAGACATTTATTTGCATAGTAAATACAATATATTATGTACGAGATATTTTTACATATACACATTTATGTATGCTTATTATGTTTCCATATCATTTTGCTTGTAGATTACTTTTTGTTCAATATGCGAAACAATTTGAATTCATTTTTAAGTGGAATAAAACTAAACTATGTATGTTAAAATGGTATAAACATTCGTCTTTGTCTTATTTAATTGTGGTTTGCCACAAAGGCAAAAGTTGTTATATCCTTTCAGATAATTTCTATATTATATAAAATTATATTACAAGCATTCGAATGTTGAAATGTATGTGATATAATTTTATGCAACAGTATTTGGGTGCTTGCTACAATTATAGATTTGTTTGTCATAAAATTAAAGGCCTTAAAACGAAGTTTTAAGTGTGGTTTAATGGTTTGATTAAAAGTGAAAACTTCCGATTTAAAGTTGTTAATTTTCAAAAAATGCAAAAGGAGGATCATGACCATGAGTCCGGGGAACAAAGAACTTTAAAAGAAAGCAATTATATTTCAATGCAGAATGAATAAAGAGGTCAAAACATGTTTAAAATTACATTCCGTTTAAAAATCGGTATATTTTTGACAAAGTTGTGGACGCTTGAAGTTGGTCGAATTTCCGACTTAGTAACTTTACAAGTCCAAATTTTTCTTCAATTTGCATGATTTTTTACAAGAAAATTAAAGGTCTTAGAATCAAGTTTAACCTTTTTTTTTTAAATCTATTAAATTTGAATCCTTGTTAAAATTCTAAGTCATTTCAGAGGTTGTCAAGAGGTTGTTCTCAAAGCGCTCGAATATCTGCTCAATGTGGTTTGCTCACTGCATTTGCACTCGCCTCTCTTAAATGCACTTGAGAGGAGTGCTTTATTGTTAAGAGAATTGAGCAGACAGGCATTTCACTCCACTCAAAAACGAGTTGAGTGAATATCTGATTCGAGTTGTGCTTAAATGTGTGCATTGCCAATGCATTTGAGTTACCTTCAAAATTAAGAGAGTCTTCTAAAAGGTAAAAAGGGCTCAACAGTTGTTGCTAAAGATATTGAGTTGAGTTAACATCTTAGAAATACTGAAATGAGTCTGAATAGCATTGTCCCTAATTCATCAGAAGAAAGTTGCATCTTTTGACACAGAAATATGGAACGTTCTCTTAAATATTTGAAATGTAAAATTAAAAATAATATAAAATGTATAGAATGTAAAAAATTTTACATAACAATTAAATAAGGAAATGGAAATAATTTAAAAAGATTAAACTAATAGATAGGATATTTATTAATTAAAAAAAAAAAGAGAAATACAATTTGTTGCTTCAATACTTTGTTGAAATTTACATATGAATATTTTTTGATTTTCAAGATTGAATAAAAAAAACATTGATGAAACCCATATTTCTATTGTAAGAAAATTTATGTTCTTCTCTTTCATTTTCAGGTAAATAATTGATTTGTGTTGAAACCATTTAAATTATATATTATATACTTTTTGTTATTTTATAAAGTTATTAAATAATAGAATTTTGTATTATTAATATTTATATAATGAATTATAAAATTCTATCAATTTTTTTTATTTGCATTGCAACATTTTTAACACTTCACTTCAGATTTTCATTTAAAAATGCATTTATTCTTGACGTCATTTGCATATTTTATGGCTATTGTGAAATACGCTTATAATAATTTTTTTGCTATGATATTTCCATAGGTCGAAATCGCGAATCAGATTGCAGATTATGAAATAATGTATTGTTTGTATGATGGTAAATGAACTTCCGATTCGTTCAACAAAGGCACATAATAAATGTTCATATTTATTGGTCATGTTCACCACAAGCTTCAAATAACAATACAATGCCAAAGGGGGCGTGTCTGGGCGTCGGGTTACATACATATATATTTCAATTCATTCGCCATACATATGAGCATAAATTAGCATTTGGTTGAGGGGGCGTTGTGCAATAACATTTAATTTCCTTGAGGATAACATCTGTTAAAAGTGTTTGAACACGATTTAACAAATTAAGTCTAACATTATGGGAGCAGGCACAGGATCCGCAGGACTAAGTACACTTACTTGGGGCCACATTCGAACTTGGCGCGTGTCTTGCACTCCATGTTGTCCTTTCCGAGCGTCACCTGTCCTCGACAACAATTCCGGTTGACAATCTGTTTAAGTTGCGTAAATCTCAGCCGAGCCAGCTGCAGTCTAACAAAGCAACTGAGTACACTGCAGAAAATTATCAACTAAAAAATCAAGACCACTTATGTTGAAAATGTTGTTCTTAAAATAAGACTATTTTAAAGGCAAATCAGCAATATAAAGAATATAAAAGTGACAGTTTGGAATAAAAATTTAAAATTGTCATCAAAATATAAGTTAAGCAAATTTATAAATCGAAAAGATCGCAGCTTTTAATATTGCAAAACACATTTTTAAAAAATATAAATAAGTTAAATAAATTTTTTCTTATAAGATATGTTCTTTAACTTTAAAAAATTAAATGTTCATGACGCACTTAGAACTTATTTTTTTCATCAGTGTATGCATTTACTCGTGTCGTCTGTCTATTGAGCTATGCATTCACATTCCCATTCAAGACTCAGATTCACATTCACCCGGAGGCAACAAACTGTCATTTCTTTGCTTTCTCTTCCTCTCTCTCACTCACCCACTCTCTCACTCTCTCTCAGTGTGTGTGTCTCTCTGTCCTGTTCTATGCGCATCTTTAGTATTAAAACTTGTCGAAATTTTATTCAATTTACGTGCACTTAAGATACTATGACGCACAACTTGTACCGTCTTCACCACCTAATGCTCCGTAACAGATACGGATACGTGTTGATGTCGGTAGAAAAAGAAAACCAGAATACTTAAGCAACATCAACACGAAACTAAGTATTCCCCAAAAGACTAACAGTCTGGCGAACTTGTAATACTCTTTATTCAAGATATTCTACACTTCTTTAAATAATTGCATTTATAATATTTAACAGCAACAATATAATCTTTATTCTTTACCTTATCAATGGCAGAGACTATTTAAACAAAATAAGAGTTTTCCAAAAAACCATCAGAATAACTCAATCAGTACAATATTAATATGGATAATCTCATCATAAATGCTTCATAAATTTGATGATCCTTCAATAAAAAGAAATTTAATTAAAAGCTTTGGTATTTTGTAGAAAGAAGCACAACCGATATAACTTATTTTTATTGGTATTGATTTAAAATTATCTATAAAAATATTTATAAATATTTATAATGTCAAATGCCCAGTTTTATCTGAAAGCTAAAGGACTTTGTTGTGAGAGAGCATGTACATAATATCGGTTGAATTAGCGAGGCGGTTACTGTCATTGTGCCCGAGTTAAAAATTTTCAGACGTTAAGCTATAGTCAACACAATCGCAACAGATCGTCTGAGTTCGGGTTAAAGGCTACAAAGACTCTGTAGATATCTTGAAGTTGAAGTTGTCGAGTGCATCAGTCGAATTATAATGATAATTTTCCAAGTGCTGATGATGATATTGCTAATTCCGCCAAAGCTCTGTAGTGTCACGTATAAATCCTGCGCTCCAGACAAACACTGTGTTCCTTACGAGTTCTGCAATGAGAGTTATGGATTAGATGGACACTTTTATCCGGAGTTCAATCGAACATTTCGTGATCATTTGCATTGTAACTTTATGGAGAAGTGCTGCAATTTAAAAGATACGGTGGGGGAATAATATATTTATAATTTTTATTAGTGCAAAATATTCAAAATGTTTTCAGACACTGAAATAAAAAGTTACAGCTTTATGTTTTTCATAAAAGTCTTAATTTATTAATGTAAACTTTCGCTAAACATTGTTATAAAAGAATTTTGAACAACAATTTAAGAATCTACTGTTGTTTCTTGATCTTCATTTTAATTTATTTTTATGAAAGTAATTTTTTGTATTTCTTGTATTAACTGATATTATGCTATTCGTTGTGCTCTTAGCATACAATTTTTAGTTTTATTAAAACAATTTAAATACCAAAAAAAAATTAATATTTAATTTTTTTCCATAAAAACTGTAGAAAAGTTTTTTGAGTTTCATGACAATTCTTTGTACAACTCCTTATTAATATGAAATAAATTAAATTGAACTTAGATAATATTTTACTGCCTACAAACGGAATTTTTTTTTAATTTACAGCTCTCAATTTGCAGGACACACAATGGTAGCTCGATGCAGCCTGAAAAGTGTGGATCCCGTTTGGATTTGTGGTTTCATTTGCATCCGTTGACATCCGCAAAGCAGGAGGCGAAGTTTGGCGAATTTCCCTGGCTGGTGGCCATCTATGATAAGACTGGTTATCTATGCAGTGGAGCTCTTATCACACCAGGAGCGGTGCTAACGGCGGCTAATTGTGTCCACGGTCAGAGAAAATACGAATTGCGTGTTGTGGCCGGTGAATGGGATGCAGCCGGGGGAATGGGAACCATTTCCCCATCAGACGCGACAAGTGCACAAATTGTTGGTGCATCCAAACTACACACAATCACACACGATGAATCACAATCTGGCATTGCTGCTGATTAGCCATGAGAAACCGTTTCAACTAACTGCCCATGTGCATGTGATTTGTCTGCCGTCTCCTGAAATCGTACATAATCTCAGAGATTGCTTTGTTGCCGGCTGGCATCTTGGCGACTTCTCCAAGAATAGAACTTTACCACGACGTTCCTCACTCTTCGTCCTGCCGCGGGATCAGTGTGTTTCCAAGTTGCGACGTCACTTTACACTCAATGATACTCTACTCTGCGCTGGCGGGGGAGAAGGATAACTTCGTGTGCGATGATCTGGGCGCCATTCCCCTCATGTGCCTCCTGTCCAACAGCAATAACAGGTTCGTCCTGATTGGACTCCTGGCACGTGCCGCAAATTGCGATGGTCCTCAGCTGTTGGGAGTTTACTCAAATGTTCTGCTTTACCGGAGGTGGATAGATCTCAAGCTGAGGGAACACGATATGGAATTGGACAGATATATGATTAACTAAACGGAATAAACTTTCTATATATGCTTTTTATTCAATCTGTTTAATCGGCATAGCAATTTTCAGCTGGATAAATGGAAGAGTTTCTGAGATAAGGTTAGTTACTTTTATTTAAAGCATCTACATACATCGATGGTATGTACCCAGATAATCATATATGATATGTATATTTTCAATTTAATCGGCTTTATAGACTCCACAAATATTAGCTTGATAGATCAAATAGTTCTTAAGTAATGATATTAAAATTATAAACCATATATATATGCAAAAGAATTTGTATTTATAGTATATGTTATTATAATTCTGATCTAAGGATAAACCAAATTACAGAGATAAAAAAAAATTTGTGTAAAAAAATTAAATTAAATACCATCAAAGCTGAAATTTTAAAAATGAAATATAATGTATATATATATTTAATTTATTATTGTCATCTGATGTCAAAAGTGATATTGTTACTGAATATTTATTTGTATACCTACAAGTATTATTTATTTACGACTCACATTCCAATTGTAATCTATATCTATACAAAATGTAAACTTTTCCATCGTGGTTCGCGATATGTTTCAGTTCCTGGAATGTACTCAAAAACCACGACTCCATACGTCTGCTATAAAACGCAACTCCCTATAGACCCGGGCGTTCAGTAACAAATCATTTGTTTAATTGATTGTAAGCGGCTTTAATTGTACTACTTTATTGGCCATGATGTTTCACTGGCGTCGGTTAATTCCATTGCTCAGTCTTCTGTTGACGGTGCGTGGACAGTTAAATCTCTTTGGTGAACCCAGTGAAGAGGATGACTTTGTCGATGTGGACTTCAGTGACTGTGAGAATTGCGAACATAATTACCGCAATATGGTATTCATTTTAAGAAATTCCGATGAGCCATCTATCATCTCCACATATTTTATTGTCCTCATAATTATGTGGTTATGCTTGGCTGCCATGTTCACGATACAACGTTGGCGCAAATAGAAATCAAATTAAAAATTCGTTATTAAGATAAAATGTACAAATGTTTTGTTAAATTTTAAATACATTTTCATATAGATTCAAAAGATATTTTTGATGTTAACCAATTGATTTAAATAATTATAAGAGTTGCAATTTTTAATTTGTTTTTGCCATAATAGTTGCAGTACAATTTTAATTAATTTTAATTTCATGATTGTTTTTTGTAGGCTCTTTTATATTGCCTTGAGAATAGAGTATTTTCTGTGAATTTAATTAAATGATTTATTGAACAATTTTAATTGTTTTTAGCAAGTTATAAAGTGAGAAATGTTGACTTAAATAGTTGTTTATATTATATAAATTTATGGCATTTATTTATATTATTAGCAATTTGTGCAACATTTAAGATGCTTGTAGTTAAGTCTTTAAATTACTATGAATCCAAATTATATGTTTAATTTCTATTAATTCGTATGATATTTTAAAATATTGTTTGTGTTTCTTTAAATAGTAATACAAAATTGTGTCTGAATCTTGTCAAACCTTAGAACAAACGAATATTTACGTTATTTTATTATTTTTTTTGAAGTTTTAGTCTATTTTAAAATATAGTTAAAGTTGTGTAGAATTTGTTAATCTAATAGTTTAATGTGATATATTTTCCTGCCTGAAGTTTAGTAAAGTGCCTCCATTTTATGGATATTTTTTCCATATTCAAATGAACCATAAGTTACATTTGGGAATGGAGGAGACTGAAAAAGAAGAGAGTTCCTAAATCCCATAGATTACTTATTAATTGTGCACATGGACCAACTGTGTGTCAACTGGCGTAACCTTTTTAAGCGGTGAAGTAGTAAAAGGGTAAAGGGGTAAAGGTGGGGAAGGGGAAGGGAGGGAAGCCACACATTTGTCTTGTCCGCCTGCCTGTGACTGTAAAATGACACTCTGAGTGTCGGACGTGAACGTGGATGTTTCTTGTTGAATTATGACCTGGCTGCTGGTTGCTGGATCTTGGTTTGGTTTTTGGTGCTTTGCATATCGTTGTTTCGTTGGCTCCAACGTCGCCTGCCATCGTCGATGGCTGCCGCGTCTGAAATTGAAAATTGAAAAATTGCTTATTGCAATTTGTTGCCACAATCGGCTGACCATAGACAGTAGAAGCCGTTCCAGGCTACCGTTACACGCTACACGCTCTTTGCCTCTTTTCAACTTCCGTACAACATTTGGCGTGCACGTGCCGCCCAATCCGGAATCAAGTACCAAGCGACTCAGTGAGAGAGAGAGAATGAGAGTGAGAGGGAGTGAGTGTCCTTGCTTGCTGTTCACCACCTACTACAGCTCCTGTTGCTGCTGCTGCTGCTGCAGTTGCTCTTTCCTGTCCAAGAGAATTTAGCAATACAGTTCTATATCCTAACATTTGTTGGCTTAGCTATTTTAAGCAATATGTAAACAAAATTTAATACTATTTGAAGGCCATAGCATCGCCGATCTATTTTGAGTAACCAGTCAACTCAATAAATTGAACACAATTGTGATTTAACCCCAAAACATAATAATTTACAATACAATTATAATTTATTAATTTTAGTCCGCGCTAACTGTTTGCTTTTGAAAACAACACAGATTATTAAAATCAATTGAAAAACCTAGAAGTTACAAATGTTTTTGCTTTACGATGTGTTTGAAAAATACATAACTTGAATTCTTACGATTTGGATTATATTACAGTATGTAATATATTCTTAAGAAAAGCTTAAATGTACTACATTATTTTGTTAATATTCACAGTAAGAAAAAGTATAAGTTCTACATATTTTGTATTTTTTGTGGAACATCACTTCAGATTTAAAATACGTATTATATTTAATACCTTAATTCAGTGTGAAGACATATATTTTTACTTACATATGATCCCTTTTTTATATTATATTTAGTACTACAATTTTTGGTATACTCAAGATTATTAGCATTTTTTCTACTAGGTATTATGATTTCCCTTAAGAAGAACATAATTTTCTAAAAAGTGGCCTAACAATATTATCAGCCTTAATATAGTTAGTAAGAAACTTTCCGTAATCAATATATTGAACAATTTTTTTCTCAAATAATTGAATTCAAATAAAATTTTCTATTATCAAATTTGCGCATTGAAAGTGCATTTAAAATGCGTTATTCCAAAGTAAACAAAGTGAATTTTCCTCTTCTTATTTCGTTTGATGTCGTGCATACTATCTCGGAATAGAAGAGGCAGCAACTGCAATAGCAACTGCAAATGGTAAAATGGTCAAAATGGTCAAAATGGTAAAATGGCAAATGGCAACTGCAAAGCAAATGGCGAAAAGCGCAAAAGAAAATGGAAAACTTTTGCATATTTTGTATTTTATGCTTGAAATATTTATGATCTCGTGCAATTTGTGGCTTACTTTTGGTCGAGCGAGTGTCTGGGCAGTTGTCTGTTTGGTCCTCCTCCTCCCTCTCCCTCTCCCACTCCCTTTTCCACTCCCCCCTCACTTGGTTTTTTGGTTTCGAAACGTGGCCCATGGAACGTGGAGCAACGTGTCTGCCAATCTGTGAAATATGCTGCTAATGCACTTATTGCCTGGACTATTGAATTTATGTGGCAAACGTCTCGGACTTGGTCTGCACTTGGTTGCAAAAGGAACCTTCTCAGCTCAGCCTTGTGGTAATTTAAAGGGAGCTTTTGTGGCCAAAGTTGGACATGTGACCAGCACTCAGCCTAATTGTGTTTCCGTTGCATCATTTGAAGTTCGCACTTTAGCAACGAAAGCCACAAAGTTTATAATATCAAAGTATTTCTACTTTGCCTTAGCTCTTATTATATTATTTCTTAACAGTTGGCAGTTTAACTTTTAAATTATCTGGCAATGTTAGTAACAGTACAGCACTGTTAAGTTTGTAAATTAAATTGACTTTCACAACTGTTAGTAACAGAACGCTTTGCTGTTATTAGTATGTTAGTTAACACAACTGTTTTCCATTTTATAAGTTTAAATTTTTTTACATGTTTCTAACAAATTGTTTACAATACGGATATTTTTAATTTGAAATCCACAAATGTTGCTAACAGATCGCATTTCTGTTAATAGTATGATAGCTAACACAACTATTTTCCATTTCATAAGTTTAAAAACTTATTACACATTTCTAACAAATTGTTAACATTATACTTTAACATAAAATGCAGTTGTCAGTAACAGCGCTCTGTAAAACTTCTTCATCATGTAAACTAACAGATTATTTAGGGTTTATTTTATCTTATTATTTTATTTTATTTCTCAATCAACTGAACTGCAGGGTATCTCATAGTTTTATCCAGTGAACTTACTGTTGCTGTTTATATAGTATTCGATATATAGTGTTTGATCATTTCAAACTACATTGATTATAAATTGCAGAGTTAGCCCATTTTTTTTTGGTTGACTTTTGAATTTTGTAACTTAGCTGGCGCCGACGTGACCCGAACAGATTAATTGCCTGGCCAGGCTATGGATTTGACTGTCTGGTTACATGGCTGGATGAGGGTTGAAGGCTTGAGGGGAAGGTAGGGGATGATAGGGAGTTAACTGTCGCCACGTTTTGGCCTTTGCCTGAGCTGCAAAAAAGTCCGTTGCCTAATTTATGGGGCACTAAATGAAAAAGCCCCCAAAGTGCATTTTAAGTTGCGAATCGAGTGGAGTGCAGCACAATTCTATGTGTCTAGCTCTGACCCTGGTCTGTGGTGTCCAGTCCAGTCCAGCTCTCGCTCTGAGCTGCTCAAATGCAGTTAAAGCGTCGAGGCATGGCGTTAACATGGCCAACTCGTAACGGCTTGTTTCGCATTTCGTTGCATTTGGTTACCAGACGATTCGTTTCCATTCCATTCGATTCGATTCGATTCGATTTGATTCGATGCCATGAGTGCTTTTATTTCTATTTTTTCCTGTTACTGTGGAACTGGACTGTGGTTTTGTTTGCCCAAAAGTGCTTAATCAATTGGAAATGACCGTGTTCAACAGCCATGGGCATTGCGACGCCTTTAATGCTCCTACCGCACACTAAGCTACCATTTTTATTAGCTGCGGAAATTTTCGCAGCAAATTTGTGAGCAATTTCCATTATTTTTTCCTTTTTTTTATATATGTGCGACCAGACAAGGACCAGACAAGGTCTGACCAGGACCAGGACCAGACACAGACACAGACACAACCCCAGTCTCAGTCTCGGTCTCAGGGCCATTTGTGATCCTGGGCCAGCTGCAACTGCAACTGCATGCGCTTCCGTTAAGGAAATTACCAAACAACGCGCGCATCCGGCTGATATGGCGTCGCCTCCGGAGTCCGGACCTTCTGCCTCCCCTCTCCACTCTCCGTTCACCGCCCATTTTATCATTTCCCCTGCTGCCACACAAATGAAGTGCAGATTAATGAAATGCCTAGAAGCATGCCACACTTTCTTCATTCTTGCAACATCAACTTTTGTTGCCTTTGTTGCGTGTTCATTTGTTAATGTGGCTGCGGTTTTTCACTGAGTTTATTTGCGCAGAAATGTTGACATAAAGTAGAACTACTTTTCAATGTTTCGAAAAAAATAGCACGAAATGTAAATTATTGTAATACAATTCCATGGAAAATGTTAGCAATTTTCCATTAAGAATAATAGTTAAAGTACATTTTTTTTTGTTTATTTAAAGAATCTTAATGCATTATATTTTTTTTAAATACATCTTATAAAATGAACAACTATATTTAACCAGGAAAAATTTTGGCGGAAAGACTTGTGTCACTAGACTTTGACCTCTTAAAGATTCTTATTTTTTTAAATGATTTGGTTATTATTTTATTTAATTTTAATAAATATAAAGATTATTGCAAAATTTATGAAAACTTGATATACAGCTTTGGCAAAGTAATATTTTATAATATTATTGCAATTTTTTGCTGAATACTGAAATGTCAGAAAAGTTAATCAGTTGCCTTAAAAAAACATTTTCATGAAGATCTAGAGATATATATAATACATATATTAAATACATATTTTTATAAAATAATTTGTATTGATCAAAAGCAACTGCTTGTCAGCAATAACAAAATCGGTTCAGCTATTTACACTGCTTCGCAACATAAAGCAGTGTCCGCAGTGCTTTTAAGCAATTTAAACTGCTTGCGGCAGTGATCGTTGTTAGCTTAAGCTTTTGAAGTTTTCGTCTCTTATCGTTTCCTCTTAGTTTTGTTATGCATTCTTAGTGTCATATCGGATAAGCTGGGTTTCGGATCAAGCTTAGCTTATTCTCCTGCGATCGTCTCTTGTGCAAATCATAACATATTTGGTTTCACGTGGCGTAAGTTACCAATTATGCAGTTTCTTAAATTAAACCACTTAATTAAAATAACTTAACTTTAACAAATATAATAATGGCAAAGTTTTGATAATAATAATAATAACAATATAATAAGAATGAAAATTTGTCGTATGGCTTACATTTATGGAACAACTCTGAATTATTATATAGAATAAAGAACCCAATACTTAGTCATCAATTCGTTGCTTTCTTTGTTTATTTAAAATTAGTTTATTATTGTTAGTTTTGTTATCGAACGAGTTGCAATTTTCTTCTAAAGTTTCAAAGTTTATTTATAAGTATGTTTTTTTTTGCCGAGCCACACGATTACTATAAAACTCCCCTCGCAACTCAAAAAACTGTTCGCTCAACTACTCAACTTTTGTGCGCTTTACTCGTTATCCAGCTCATCATTTTGGTATTTTAATCATAATTTCAAATACAGTTGAGTGCGCAGAAAGCAGAAGGAAGGAGAAAAGGAGAGGAAGAAGTCGCAGAAAGTGGACAAGAAAAAGAGGAGATGAGTAGAAGGTTGATGGCTGCTCTAGATATTCTGATTCAAAGTGGCATAGGTTGGTTTCACTTCTCCAAGAGATTCCCCTAAAAAGCTGTACTTTGCAAACTCATCAAAGTTAAGTTGGCTACAAAAGCAGAAAAACAGCAGGTGGCAGGTGGCAGGTGGCATGTAGCATGTACTGCCGATATGTAGTTACATATATATTTGTCTATAAACGAAATATATATATTTTTGGCAGTCTCAGAAAGAGAAATAGAGAACTCGAGAAATGCTATAAGTTGTCTCGAATTTATTTGCTTTGCTGCATTTTCATTTCAATTTTCTTGCTGCAGTTTTATTTAATCTCACTTGAGGTGCAACGAATGTGTTCAAGTGTTTACATTGACGGAGTGAGTGACGGAAAGGGAAAGGCGGGGGCGCGGGTGCTGCAACACTGGAAAATAAGTACCTACCTCTTAAATTAACAATGTTCATCTAATACATTTTGTTCTTCTTAAAAAATAGACAATTTTAATGTCAAAACATTATTTTTAAGAATTCTAAACTAAATACTATTTAAGAATAAATATCTCAAATTGTTTTCAGTATGTAAATTTGTCATTCTCAGTTCAGTTTAAAAAAAAGCGATTTCGCATGCCACACATTCAAAATAAAAACATATTTATGGAATCTTTATAAAATTATCAAGCTAGAAAAATAAATATATGCTTACTTAAAAAAGTTAGATTTTGAATTCACGCTAACCAAAAAAAAATGTTGAATGAACATTATTTAAATTACCAAGCTGGAAATGCAAAATAAATGATGTAGGAGATTCAAAGTAAAAAACTCCCTCATTTTTTGACCAAAACTTTTAGTTCTGACACAATAAGTCTTGACTTAGCACCATTTCCTGTCAGTGTATATAAGAAAGATGTCGCATGTTTATTTTCCTAGGGGAATATTCTGTTTAAAATATTCACTGTTGATTCACTTGCCATTATTTCTTATCTACTTGTATTTGTTTGTCTGTCATTCACATTAGTTAATGCCAATGTTAGCTATGCAGCAAGCAAATTAATTTAAGAAATTGCCATCGGTATAGAAATTGAATAAGTCCATCTAAGTACAAGATGGAGTTATGGCCCTAGATCATTGCTAACAATTGTAACTCTGGCCAAAAGAAGTTTGGCTATTACTTTGCCATTGTTGCCGTTGTTTGGCATTGCAATGACAAAAGTTTAGCAAACAAAACTGTTATTCCCAGAGAACCCAGAGGCTGTGGGTCGATGGCGATGACGATGGCGATGACGATGAGCACGGCACCCACTTCGTTTCCGTATCCGTTTGCATTTTCTCCAACTCCAACTGCATCGCCACTTAGACAGGCGTTGGAGTCCACTTCCTCATCCTCATTCTCATCCTCATCCTTGTCGTCGGCATCCACTTCGACTCGAGCACCTTTTTCTTTGCATATTTGTTTTGAAAACTTTTCAATTGCTTGCGGAATTTTCACACAAATAAGAACTCCCCCCCCCCACACACACACACACACACACACACACACTGACACACAATGCAGGCACTGTTAGTGGGATAAAGAGCGAGTGCTGGAGAAAGTTTTGGGATACTCTTCACATGAAAGTGTCCTCGCCAATATCTATATCTATATATGGTACATTTTTCCTTTTTTCGTTGTTTTTTCTGCCAGTTTTTCACTTGCTGTTCGTTTTTGCCTTTTGCAATTTGTTCCCAATTGATTTCAAACACTTCAAATTTATTGGTTTTCAAAAACTTTCCGAATTTTATTGTTTCCGCTAATTCTTTTGTCCAGCTCAACAGACGTAACCGGTCAGTGACAAACACACACACACACACACACACACACACATTCAACAGTCAGTTTGTCCCAAAAATAGAAAAATTATAAAAATAAAGGAATCACCAGTTTATAGATTGTTTCAATGGCTGAACAGTGGGAACTTGACTTGGGCATCATCCTTGTGCATCCTTTCAGCTATGAAAATGGCCAGAAGATATATGCAGCAAAGTTTGTCCGGATATGAAAGTCATAGAAATGAAGCACTTTCACATACTTAGGATTGGATATTATGTAGCGATTCATTTCATGTGTGAGTTAGTGTGTTTGTTGTGCTTTTGGGTTGTGTGTAGATTACCTTTAATTCAACTTCAATTTAATAAAATTGAATACAATACCCAAGTGCATTTTAAGCAGATTATAAAAATGTTCGTTTATTTAATTAAAGGTGTAAGAAGGATATTTAAGCTTATTTTTAATAAAAATTTAAATTAAATAATAAAGAATAAAATGGTCAAACTTTGATCCGCTTTAAAATCGCTACAGTTTTAAAGTTGATAATGTTTTCAAATGACATATAACATATCTTTTCAGAATTTGTCTTATAACTTGCACAAATATAATTTGTCTAATCTACTAATTTTATAAAACAAAATAAAATAATAAAATTTTAGTTAATCATTAGCGTTATTTATGTTATTTCCACATCAGCTGCTTAAAATCATAAGAAGGACAAAAACAGCTGCTTCTATATCCATCAGGACACTGCGCATGTCCTTCAACTGCGGCTTATTATTTTCCTGCAGAGAGAACCAGGGAGAATGACAGTTGGAGAGCGTGAGAAAAAGAAACAATGCGAAGTGAATTTGCTTGTTTTAACCAGTCGAATGAAAGAAATTGTTAGAAAAATTTATAAATTCAATTAAAAGCCAAAAGTGATAAGTTACTTTTATAATCTAAGTTAACGCTAACTGGACACAGTGTTTACCGAAATGTATTAAAAAGGTGAAAAATAGTGCAGAGTGTGTAAAAAAATGCAAAAGCTAAGACGAAACTTTTGCCTGATTGAAAATTCCCTTAGTGATTTTTTATATGGCACATGTTTTGGCCAGAAAGGCAGTCAATGTTGTATTCTGCATTTTAAATTGGCTAAAACAAAATTAAAACCTATTCAGTATCAAAATCATAATCAAAGCAAAGCGCAGCACGAATTTTATTGATTTTTCCTTTTTAAGGAAAACTGTCAGTTCGCCAACTTGACGCTCACTCGCTCTCTTACTTACTCTCTCTCGCTGTCACTCTCCTGCTCTCTCTCTCTATATCTCTTTCACTGTTGCTCTCTATTTATTTTTGTTGCTCTCTTGCCGCTTTTCTCGCTTTGTTTTGCTACGTGCATTCATAATCACAATTACATTGTTAATCAGCTGTCATTATTGGTTTTTGCCTTTTCAGTTGCCACAAAGTAAAAAGCAAGAGTTATGCCAAAAGCCAAATAAAGCTATAATTCAAGCCCATAAGCCAATTCACCAATATTAAATCAACAAGTGTCCAAAACTAATCACGAACCACCCTACCCAATAAATAACTCCTGTCCGCCGATATGTTAGGCAACAGGAGCCCCCCAACGTACAAGCAGCTCGCAACGGGAACGGGGGCTCCGCCAGCTCCGCCAGCAATCACAGTTCCAGTTCCGGCTCCGTTTCCAATTCCAAGTCGTGCAGTGGCCATCACTATCAACAGGCGTATCTTGGACATTCCCACGCCTGTTATCATCATCATCAGCAGCAGCAACAGCAGCAGCAGCAACAGCAACAACAACAACAACAGCTGTTGGGGCATCATCATCATCATCCAAATCATACACACGGCAGTCGCACCTCATTGACGCCCACCATGAAGCGCGGCAAGAAGAACTGGGGCAGCCGGGAGAGATCCAGCATGAGTTTTCTTATTGTAATCCTCTTCTTCGCTGTCTTCGGTCTAATCATATTGACAGAGGTAAGTTGAGAAATTTATTTACTGGAAACCATCTAAAAATGTTTTTTTTAGAACTCGTCTGAATAAAACTAGTAAATGAATAATTTTCTATCTATCCAAAGAATTTAACATATTATGCTAACTTTCTACCGTTGCTTTAAAAACTAGTTAGCTAAAATAACGAAATAATAGAAGAATTAAATTCACTTAATAAAAAAAGTTAGCATAATATAACTGTTACTTCAGGTTTTTCCATCTAAATACCATAAAAAAAATAATGACATTACTCTAATATTATTAAATTCAAGCTGAAACTTCAAATCATTTACTTTTTTCGAAATATTTTCATGTGATATTTTTATTGATTTTATTTGTGAAATAAAACTTATAAAAGTTATTCAAAATTAAATATAGTAATTTAAATTTCTTTTACTTAAATTCATGCATTCATAAGTCCTTCTTTTTCATAAGTGGCTCAAGGCTCATAAAATATGCATTACATAATTATAAAATTTGATTTTGATTCTTCTTCTTGGGTTGGGCTTAGAAATCAAATTGCAATTAAAAAGCATTAAAAATTCAGCATGCAATTTATTATCAGAGCATTTGCTAATTAAAATGCTAAAAGTGTGGCATGAAAATTTGCTTAAAAATCGACAGAAGATTTTCTTGCACCTGCCGTTACTTGCCATAGTGATGGGAAATGGATAAATGGGGTTTTCTACTTTTATTATTAAGCAACTAAAATATTTTATTTTTTGTAAAATAATGCCTTATTCTGTTTATTAAATTCAAATAAATAATCTTAAAAATTCACATTTACTCTACTTTTTCATTATATATTTTTTTACTTTAATAATCTAGTTAATAATAATTTTTAAAGCCAAAGTGTCGTATTTATTGAATACATTAACGTTTCAAGTGTACTAATGTAAAATATTTACTCTTTAAGTAAATAACTTTTAGGTAAATAATATAAAAAATTGTGTAAATTTTTCATAAAATTTGCTTTATTTACACGAAAATAGTGTATTGAAAAATAAAATATTAAATTATTTTAAAAGCCATGGAGTGGTATATAATGAATGCAAATGTATGTATATATCCATATATATAGATAAATTTAAAGTCTTATAAAGTCATGCGTGTCACGGCTGAGAACACGACAAATTCTCATTTCTAGTTCTAAATTATCATTGTTCTCTATCCTTATTTGTTATTTCATCCTTCATCCTCCGCTTGTTGCAGGTTTTCATGATCGACGAACGCTCGCACAGCGGCTTGATGGCCATGAGGGCGGGCGGCGGGGGCGGTGCCAGTCTGGGCGGTCGCATGGGCGACTCGATGCCGGATTATGATAATGTTAAGGTAAGTTTTGTTATGCAAATGCATGGGGAATGTGTGCGTGCCCGCGTTGCCCGCGTTGCCAACCAAAAAATGGCCAACAATTGTTTTTGTTATTGCTGCAGCTGCCATAACGCAGAGCAGGCGGCAGCGGTTACAGTAGTTGGGAGGCGTGGCAGCTTAACTATTGCGCCCAGTATTTTTTACGGTCTCAGCGCGTGGGAAAACAAAAGATGGTTGCCGTATTCGCCATATTTCGTTGCATACTTTTCGGCTTGCGAGAGAGGCAAAAGAGATTTGCATATTTAAGCAAGCAGCGCAGTGCAGCGCATAATGCATTTGATTTACTTTTTCTTTATCTCTCATTTTTGTTGTTGTTGCTGTCGTTGGTGTCGTTGCAAAAAGCTAACATAAAGTTGATTTATTTGCACCCAAGTGCTCTAAAAACATAACAGTTCCCATAACCCAGCCATAAGCTGACATTTTTCCAGAGATGAGAAAACTCGAATGCAGGTGCATTGTTTTTGCCTCACTTGAATAAGCTGCGACTATGACATAAATATACTTGAAGTCCTAATAAAAGACTACACTTGCTGATATGTGTATGTTTTCCATGGCTGGGAAGCTAATAAATACTTTATATTATTTTTATTGTTTTATGGTTTCTTTCTTCATAAACGTTTCTTAAATAATACGAACCAAATTTAATTTAAATTAAAAGTTACAAAAATATATTTAAATGTATATATACTGATAAATTATAAATGAGAAGATAAAACGAAATTACGTTACTAAGAAAGGAAAACACCAGGAAATACCCAAAGTAATCAAATAACTAAAATAAATACATTTAATTTTCGTTCTGTATAGACATTAGTTAATGATAAAAGAGTTCGAAATTTATGAATATTTGCAATGTAATAAATTTTATAATTATATACTTGAGATAAAAGTATTTAAGTTCTATTGAGTTCTAATGCATATTAAATATATTTAATATAAATATATTAAAAGTTTTATTTTATCGGGATAATGGTATGGCTACTGTCTATTTCAATAATTGAAAATAAGATTTCTATATAATATTATATTTGTGTTCTGTCAGTTTTATTGTAAAGCCTTCAAAAATTGATTGAATTTATTTTTTGATTGGCTATCAAATTGTGTTATTTTTTTTGCAGGATGACTACGATCTGGATGACAGCATTCTGAGTGATAATAAATTAGGTTTTATACAGTTTCGTGACAATAAAGTTAAAATTCAAGGTGAGTAACAAAATGGCAATCAGCGGACACAATGCCACAACCATTCAGCACAAACCATACTTGGTAATGCAATCAAAGATTGCTAACGCTTAGATAACAAAAGGACGACGACGCTGTTCCATGACGTATTCGCCGTGTGTCTCATGCATTTCACACTATTCCACAGAGGCCGCAGGCGCCGACGGTCAACGTCCACGTTATGCGGGTATGCTACTCAATGGCGCAGCTGGAGGTGGTGTTGGGGGTGGTGCCTTTGGTGTCGGTGTCGGTGGTGGTGGTGGTGGCGGTGCTGGCAATGGACTGAACATGCCATTGATACCATGGGGACAACTGCTGCCCGATAAGGTGGAGGAGACGCTACCACATTTCCCATTTGGCACAGCGCCCAGCGATGGCGCCTGGCAGGTTGTCAATGGCACCCGCTTCAAATTCTTTGTCTACTCCGCCTATTTTGATCGGCGCGATGGAGCACGCCTGGTACGCGTCATTGGCGCAACCAAAACACGTGGACCAGAGCGTGTCTGGTGCAGATTCTGGTACGGTCCCACGCCTCCCAACAACACTGAGGCATCCGCGTCGACAGCACGTGCCAAATACACATCCGCCACGGTAATGGCTCGCGTGAAGGTGAGTTAACTTGGTTAATCTAACGCCGTATTACTATTTTCGGTACATTTATACGAAAATTGGTACATTTACATCTAAACTGGTACATTTATACGAAATCTGGTACATTTATACGAAATTGTTTACGGAAACTGGTACATTTAAACAGAAGCGGGTACATTTATATAAAAACTGGTACATTTGCATGGAAACTGGTACTCTACTTATAAAATGTTATTATTTGTGATCTTATATATTTGTGTTATTTGTGATTTTATATGAATTAAAGTTAATGTCTCAATTTTTACAATATTTTCATACTTTTTAATAACATTATTTTAAAAACTAAAACTTAAAATTTTAAGTCTTAAAAGAATTTAAAAATATGTTTAATTTTTGTCTTGCTAAACTAGAATTTATAAAATATTTCTTTCCATTTCTGACCTTGTTTGTGCAGATAATTCGCGAAAATTGGAATTTAAAGTACAGTGCCTGCTTTGTGCTGTGTCCGGTGCGTGCTCCACCCTTGGACGTGCCACAATATGTAAGCGTTGTCTCCAGACTGCGTGCACCGCCTGGCAATCTACTTACCTTGCGCAATACGGATCAGGATGCAGACTTTGCACAGCCGTTGGCCAATGTCAGTGGCAGTGGCGGTGGCGACTCCCGACGGCCCTTGCCACACGCACCGCCCAGTGGAGAGCAGATTCCGGATCGCATGGCGGTGTGTGTGAAACCCTTTCATTTCAGCTACGATCAGGCTCTTTATCTGATGGAGTATCTGGAGTTCTATGCACTGTTGGGCGTCTCGCACTTTACCTTTTACAATCACACACTGGGTCCGCGGGCATCTTGTGTACTGCAGAGCTATCAAAATGGTCAGGTGCCTGGCAATCTGACGGCTTATGACCTGGAGCCGTTGCAACCCTCAGAGGTGGCCAACAATGCAACGCCTCATGTGCTGAAGTCGCTACATTATCAGCGACCCACGGTCAGCATCCTGCCCTGGAATTTACGCATGCGTTCTCAGAAGGAAATACGAACCGAAGGACTCTTTGCAGCGCTCAACGATTGCCTCTACCGCACAATGTATCGATACAAGTATCTGGCGCTGGTCGATCTCGACGAGTTTATCGTGCCACGCTATACCGATACACTTAACGAGCTCTTGAGGTAGGAGAAAATTCAAACAATTAAATAAATAGTTATGAATGCAAATCACATAAAAACTCAATATAAAAAAAATATTAAAACTTATTATATTATATACTTATTACAGCTCTCTCAATCAGCGATTTCGCAATCGCAATACAGGCGCCTATTCGTTTCAGAACGCCTTTTATTATCTACAGTTTGCGGATGATCCTCTGGCCAGTTCTGGGCTACCAGGGGGCAACGATCAGTTGGGCAGCGTACGTGCCTCGTTGGTCACACAGCGCAAGACGCGCAGGTAAACCGTTTTATCCTTTAACGAATGTACTTTCTTAACTAATCTAATTAATCAATTAGACGTTACAAACTGCATCCGCAAAAACAACGTTCCAAATACATATGCAAACCGGAGGCGGTGGTTGAGGCGGGAAATCATTTTGTTTGGGAGTTTTCACCCGGCATGGGATCCTTAAATGTGCCACCTAAGGAGGCCATTTTGCAGCATTATCGCGTAAGTTGAATTACAAACTCAGTTCATCAATTCTATGCTTATTTGACATCACTAAACTGATTGACCTATTGTGTTTGATATTTTCTGTTTCTGCAGGTTTGTGAATTTGGTGGCAATGATTGCATAAAGGCACCCTCTATAATGGATCGCACCACAACCAAATATGTGAATCGATTGGTGCAGCGTGTGGATGCCGTTTATAGACATTTGCGGCAAAGATGCGATCTGCCCGCATTGCCAACACTTCCTAAACGTCCCAATGCACAATCGGAGATGCAGCACAATGAGAAACCAAAGTTACTACAGAAAATGCGTGAATTAAATGCACAGCAGGAAGAGAAGGAACAGGTAAAGGCACCATCAAGTGTTACAACGAAGCAACAACAGGCGAAGGCAACGACAAGAAAGTCTACAACAAAAAAAACCACAAAACTAACCACAACAACCACAACAACGACGGCTAAGCCAAAGAATCCGCTTAAGGATGCAACCACAACAATCACAACGACAACAGGAACAGGAACAGGAAATGCAGGGCTGATAGCACCATCAGCAAATGTGCGCAGGAAACGTAAGATGATCGCCTTTGATTTAGATGATATGGGTGTTCCTATAGCCCGAGTGGAGTACCACTGAGAATTGGAGTTCATTGGCGATATAAATCAAGCCTCAGGCACTGGATAGTTCTTATAGTTTCACGTTGTGTGTGTGCCAATTAGTTGAGCGCTTGCAGCGAAATAGAGAAAGCAGAGCTTCATATCTCAAATAGAGTATAGTATTTCGGTTGTACTTTAGAGCGGTTGTATTACATTTTGCTCAACACTCGTATAATGTTAACGAGAGCAATCGAGAGAATCCATGCAATAGTCCATCAGAAAGAAGAATGCAATTCTCCTGGTTCTTGAAGATACTTTATTTAATTTACATTAAAAAAAAAGCATTTAAATCGGTCCACTTGTTTTGATCATCCTAAATATATACCAATACGATATATATACAAAATTATTCCTATGCTAAATTATCAAAATTCCTAATATTAAAGTCAAACTGTTAGCCTAAGTTTAGTCTACTCGTAAGTGTAAGTAACTACCAAAAATACTATTCAAAAGTACTGTTAGATTTATGTCTGTATATGAGTTAATAAATTGCAAACCGTTTGGCATTCATTTTACAGAACTCCTCCGGGCTAAGCACCAAAAAAAAAATAACATAGCCACCATATATTTAGCTAGTCCCTTAATCTAATTGCAATTAATTGCACTAAAATGACAAACAAATACTAAGTAATTTAACAATAAACAGAAACGAATTTTAAAAGCTTCAAAGTATATCGCACATAAATGTATATTTTTGGCTTAAACCGCAATCAGCAAACTTCAGAGGCATCCACTAAAACAATTTATACGATTACAGATCAAAAATATGTATACAATGAAGATATCTAGTAATAGTGCTCAATAGTTTCTAAGTGATTAAGCAATCCCACTTATATATGGGAACTTGTTTTTCAACATATACTTATATTACAGTCAATAAAAATGCATGTGAGCAAATTAAGAACATAACAGAAAACATTTTCTTTAATGTTAAATGGAAATATATTAAATATTTTATAGATACCCCTTCTTTTGTAGACTTAAATTTCTAGCAAAAAGTTGCAGCTGCTCTGATATAAAAGGACATTTAATGGTGATGAACTGTTATAAAAGTTATTTGTACTACATACTTCTATAAAATGGTGGTGAAACAAGCTTTTACTAAGCTTTGAAGCTCTGTCGATATAACACATTGCGTATGCGTAATATAAAACTTCGAGCTGTTAAACTGTTCTAATTGACTTGAATTTACACCGGTAGAAGTCAAAATATCAATGCTAATATTATAACTCGTCAACTTATAGCTGGTATAACACCATATGATTGCTTTATATGACACTTAACACTTATTGTAACAGGATTTATTTTATATCAGCGTTCAAAATAGCACAGTAAAATTTATAACTTGAGAAACATTTGTAAAGTTGTGAACCATGGAGTGGAAAGTAAAACATGGAGAGTTGAAATTATAGTTAAAATTATAGTGGAAATTATAGTGGAAATTATAGTTGAAATAACTCAAAGAGGGGCAATGAGCATATTTCAACCTGTTACTAGAGGGGTTAACCTCTTACTATTCATTTTAATTACAGAAAACAATTGCGGGTAAATTGTATTTCTTTATTTGTTTTGTGACGCTTTAAATTGCTTTGATAACTGTTAACACGTTACACGTTTCTGAACATGAAAAAACTGCAAATATTTAATCAATTGTGGAACGCTCTAATAATTTGCATTGACAGCAAACAATGAAAATCAATTAAACAGCTGAATGCATATTGTATATATGATTATTATGAGTTATAAAAAATGTATTGATTATGCGAAAAAAGGGTAAATATTGCACTCTACATTTCACAATAATTACTTATTTTATTTATTTTTTATTTAATAATGTTGTGAGGATTACAAATGGAACAAATTGACAAATGGAAGCAATACAGTTAAATGGTTTTATTTGAATGCATTTTGGTTTTTAGAAATGTTTTAATTCAATTAATTAATACAGCAAATATTGGAATTTACCATTTATTAAAAACACAACGAAGTAAATTTGTTTGCAAATTCCCTGATTATTATTAAATTTAAATTTACCTACTACATTTTCTATTTTCACAGCTGGATTATATAAAAGTTACTTAAATATTTGTTTTCTATTAAAATAAAATTATTTTTGGTTAAACAACAAACTCACAGCATTTATGTAAATATTATATTGCTAATATGAATCAACAAACAACATTCCAATTTATTATCATTTGAAGTGTTTGTTAAGCCTCTTACACAAATATTACAATTGTTATTTACCTAACCAAAATATTAATCATACGCAGCATTGATAAATAATTTGCTATTTCATAATCGTAGTGCTATTTAAACAATGTTTAAAGTACATAAAAAACAGCGAAATTGTTTATTTTTTTAGATTTAAGTGAAAAAAATATCCGAGTGTTTAACAACGGATTTTGTGTAATAAAATGTAAGAAAAGTGTTATTTTTATGCGGTAAAAAGAGAAAACATATTTGTTGGCTAATAAATTTGGCAAACAGCATCCAAAACCAGAGACGGAGAAGCAGCAGCAGCAAAAGAAGTGCTGTTCCGACCATAAACCCAATTGGAAACCCAAACCCAAACCAATCTATGGCACACGAGGGAGACTAGTGATGGAAGGGATGGATGGGGGGGGCTTAAAAGGTAGCGCACTGAAAGGAAGATACCGGAAATGTAGCAGGAAACAAAATGACTTAATGCCTGGCGATTGCGACGGCGATGGCGATTGCCAATGGTCACTGTGCAATGGCAACGTTCCGGTGCGAGGAACCAATGCAACCGTTGCAACCGATGCAACCGATGCACTTAAGCAGGCGGCGCACGTTGCACGTTGCGCTTGGATCAGCGAAAAAATGTTGCACGGTGAATGGCATCATAATTGCAGCGAAAATGAAAATCAAAATGAAAATGAATGCGTGGCACATGAGGTAAGTGAACCACAGAGTGTAATTCTGTAAGCTCACAATTCGTTTGCCACATTACATTAAACGATGTGTTTTCTTTTTTTTTTTTTGCATTGAAAGTTTTTTTTTATTATGCTGTAATCACCCACCACCAGGATTAATCTTAAGTATATTCGTTTAGTCGTTGATTCAATGTTGTTGTTCTCTTAGAGTCCTTTGGGATTGTATCGGTCATCAATATTCAATATTCAAGCCATATTCACAAGATCTACCAGTTTAATCACCTCCTAGGTCATCAGCAGGTTTTTCAGTAGTAGTAGTTAGGTCCTCGTCCAAATTGTCCTCAATGATACCATCAATATCCTTCTCACACTTCTTCTTATCCTTCTCCATTTGACTCAGCAGACTTTCAACACGTTTTTTGGTATAACTTCCGGATTCCAACAACTGCTTGCTCGATTTTATCAGACGAGTCAGCTGATTGGAAGAAGTTAGCACTTTCTCAGACGATGTCACAATATTTTCACGGCATCGAGAAGCAGTTACATCCTTGCATCCCTTCATTTGAGTAATTAACGTCGTGGCATATTTAATATATATATTAATGGTAGCAGTGCAATCTTTTTCAAACTGGGTCGTCAATATGGTCTGCTCCTCGAGGCTCTTGGGCAGACTGTAGTTGTAGCGGTTGATAATGGTTTGAGTAAGTTCTTTGGCTGTTTTATTGCCAGGTCCTCCGGTTTTTGCATTCACACGCTTCAATTGTTCCTCCTCCCATGTTTTCAGATCCTTAATTTTATCATCTATATCTTCTTTACTTGTCTCCTTGAGCTCATCGTTAATCTTGGTTAATTCTTTTTGTAGTCTTTCAGCATTTGTCTGGAGAACCTTTAGGGCATCTTGTCCAGTCTTCAATGACTTCTTTCTATCAGAATTCACCTCCTTGGTAACCAGAGGATCCAGTTCAGTGATCGCAGCCGTCAATTTGGTTGTTTGATCATCTAGGAGGGTCGTCAAATCCTCGGAAAGTGCAGCTGTTGAACAGATGACAACGCAACTCAGACAGAGCGTCAGCAATAAAAAAGTTCCCTTGATCAACTGCATCTCACTCCAATTTGAATTCTAATGCTTTGTCCGACGTTTCAAATGCACAGCTTTTATATCATCGAGCAGGCGAATGTCGAGCAAATAAATTAACATCTTATTTCAATAATATCACACGTGCTTTCATTTAATTATTGTCAAATATTTAAGCAGCTGCTATCGGTGTGCAGTAATTAATTTTCTAATGCATCTGAATGCGGAAATATGTCGAGTCAACAAAAATCCGGAAAACTAATGCGAAAAATCTGAATTGAAGTCTCATTTTTTCAGTATAACAGTTTTAATAGAGAGAGAGAGTGAATTATAAAACTTACCTTTCAAATTTTATTTTGATTAACATTGTGTGTAATGATATATACAAATTTTGATGATTTTTATTTTGAACCTAATATTGTTTATTTAATATTTTAATTAAATACGGAAAAGCATAAGAAATGTGTGTATTAATTTTTTTAATTTAAAATTGACTTTTTTATAAAGCAATGTAATGACAGCTTAAGATATTATAATATTATAATATTATAACATACATAGTAATGTTATGTCCAGAGGATATACAGAAGTGGAAATCAATCAATAACTAACAAAAAATTTATGGAATAGGTTTATATTTTAAGAATACAGCTGTTTAATTTTCATTAAATGTGAAATATGTTATACATATTTTTTTAAAATTTATATAAATAGAAATATATTTTATGCAGGTACTTGATAGACATCGAATCAAAATAGTGTGTAAAATTTATGGGATAGGTTTATAATTCTAGAATATCTCTGCTTCTTTTGCATAAATGTTGAAAATGTAATACATATTTTTTAAATTAATAGAAATATAATTTATGCAAGGACTTGATAGATATCAAATCAAAATATTTATTACAGTGTGTAAAATATTTTGACATACATTTTCATTATACATAATAACATAAATGCTAATGATTTGTATTTGTCTTAAATCATTTACGTTTCAGTTTAAATATTTAGCCAAACTTCCGTTAATATTGCAAATAACGGGACATACTCGTAGTTTGCTTTTATATTGAAACCTATAGGATCCCAAATGACCGCTGGAATATCAAAATCGGCACGCACAGAATTAAAAGTATAACATTTTAGGAAGTATATGCAAATAAAAATAGAGACAGTTAATGGCAGATATAATAAAATCGGAAAAAAAACTAATGTGTGGCACATGAGGTAGGTGAAACACAGGGAGACACAATTAAATTAGCCACATGTCATTAAACATTGTGATTTTTGCATTGAAAATTTATTTTTTATTATGCTGTAATCACCCACCACCAGGATTAATCTTAAATATATACATTAGGTCGCTTATGCAGTTGTTGTTGTCATTCAGTAGATGCTTCGGATTTATCAGATTCATCTGATTTTCCGGATTTATGTCCGGATTCATCAGATTTACCAGATTCATCAGATTTACCGGATTCATCTGATGCACCAGAGTTTTCAGATTTACCAGATTCATCTGATTTTCCGGATTCATCTGATGCAGATTTACCAGATTCATCTGATGCACCAGAGTCGTCAGATTTACCAGATTCATCAGATTTACCAGATTCATCTGATGCACCAGATTCAGGTGATGCACCAGATACATTAGATGCACCAGTCTCACTAGCTTCAACTGTTTCATTATATTCATCCGTATCATTGTTCGTGATGTTCTCAATGATATCATCAAGATCCTTCTCACACTTCAGCAAATTCTCAGCCAACTCACTGAGAAGATTCTCGATAGTTTGGGTGCCAAGCAGTCCAGTTTCGATTAATTGCTGTCCCGATCGAATCAACCGATTCAGCTCATTGGTCGAGGTAAGCAATTTCTTAGTCAATATTCCAATATTAATGCGGCATTGAACAGCAAAGAGTCGCTTGCATCCATGCATTTGTTCAATCAGTTCCCTGGCAAATGTTGTAAAGGTCTCGATGGCTTCGTTGACCTCCACTTCGAACAGAGTTGTTAGAGTGGCCAGTTCCTCAAGTGATTGGGTAAGATCCTTGTTGAAGCGTACGATAACGTTTAGTACAAGTTCTTTAGCTTTTTCAATGGCAGCTGCATTTCCATTTGTATTGTTTTTCACACGCTCCAACTGATTCTCTCCCCATTTATGCAGCTCGTCAATTGCCTCATCTACCTGGGCCTCAACTGTTCTACCGATCTTTTCGCCAATGTTTCTCAGATCTATCTGTAGTTTCTCAATATTGGCATTGAGCACCTTGAGGGCCTCTAGTCCATCCCTCAGCGCTTGTCTTTTTATTGGATTTAATTCTCTGGACAAATGAGACTCTAGGTCTTTAAGCGATTTCTCCAAGATGGCTGCTAAGTTAACTATGTTAGTCTTCAACGCTTCGGAAATGCCATTCGATATTTGTTCGGCAATATCTAGACTATTATGCAAAGCACTCTCCGCGGCATTATGCAGATCGCCTAGCAGATCCTTAGTAAGTTCAACGCCGTCCTTTGTGGCAGTCGTCAGTTCATCGAGGATATCGTGGGTGGCATCCCCCAGTCCATCCCATAGATCTTGCAGCAGGTCTAAACTGGGCTTTGCCCAGATGTCACCGCAACTGAGGCAGAGTGTCAGCAATAGAAAGGTTCCTCTGCTCAACTGCATTGTTGCCGTATTTTAATGAGCTCTCTAATGCATCGTCAGCCGTGTCCATTCAGCGGCTTTTATATCATCGAGCAGGCAAATGTCGAGCAAATACATTTGCACGTTATTTCAATATTATCGCATTTGCTTTCATTTTATGATCAAATATTTAAGCAGCTGCTCTCACTCTAAACTCTTATTATTTGCTCGCCTTTTGTCCAGTTTGGTTATGAGGGAAGATGTGGCATGATGGACAGGGGGACGAGGGCCGTAAGGGGCGGGCAACCAGAGTCTGGCTCTGACAAATGCATCTGAATGCGGGCAAATGTCGCGTCCACAAAGAGTTGCCAACTAATGCAAAAAATCTGCAGTGCTGCAGACATAAATTGAAATTATAATTTCAATATAAAAATCATGTTGAATCTTTGGTATTTCTCTTGTATATTTTGCAGAGCGTATGTATGTATATTCAAATTAAACAGAAAATATAGAATATCGCATTAAATAGTTTGTGTGATTTTCTAAAATAAAGTCAATGAAGCAGAAAATATAGAAAACACATTAAATATATAGTATGATTTTTCTATTTTCTGCATCATTCGAATATAGTATGTTTATTTTATAGTAAAAACTTCAAATTATGAGACTTTGTTTCTAAAATATTTTCGCGCTTTTATTTTATTTTTTTTTTATTTGTCTTATTTCAAAATGATATTTAATTGGTTTTCAATTGAATTCAAACCATTGCAGATAACTTTAATAAACTGCTCAATAACAGACAAGTTATAAAAATCGCTACTACTTCTCAAAGGACCGAAAAATCAATTATTATTAATTAATCCAAATAATCAGGTCATTTAAAAATTTATATTATTTGTAGAGAAACTAAACAGTGCTTGTAATAAATTATATGATGATTAAACTCAGATATATTATATTATATATCAATTATTTTAAAAATATTTGAATATAGAATAATATCTTCGGAGAATTTGAATTACAGAATGGACTTCACAGAAAGTGTAGTATTTTTATTTTCACAAATTTTGCGACTTTACTGTAAAAAAAACAACTGTTTTTTGATACTTTAAAAATTCAATTACTTAAATTCAATTCACAAATTGTAGCAATAGAAATATTTCTGATATAGCATTTTGAAGTATATGTTTTAATATTCACATATTTTTCTCTTACTTGCAATTTACCTGGAGCAGAATTTGTTATATTTTATATGTCTCAAATGATTTAATTTGGGCAATTTAAGAATGAAAGCCAGCACAAAAGCAAATTTAGCTTTAATATGCAAACTTTCGGGGAGAGGGAAGGAGATTGACCTATGACCTCTAACCACTGCATGGTTTTATGCTTTGTGCATAAATAACTAAATCGACATGCACGGAATTCAAGGAATCACATTTGACAAAACACAGACAAGGGAATAAGGAAGCGGAAGCTAAAAGAGGGTGATAAGTAGTAGTTAGACAAAGATAATAGGAGTATAAGTATACGATATGTATGTACATCGTTATCTTGTGCCTCTTTTTATAGTCATGCGACAATTAAAGTCGCTTGACAAATGTGCCGGGAAGCGGAAAGGAACATAAAGGGGTACAGAAAGCAGAGGCGGAGAGGGGGGGAGAGAGAAGGGGGAGAAAGAAGGGGGAGGTGTAAAGTTACCTTTCAAGGCAGCCATAAGCGACATGCAGCATAAGAATTTTATTAGTCTGCTGTTTGTTTTGCTTAATTATGCTGTCATTAAGTTTGTTATACACACACACACACACACACACACACACACATACAGACGCAGGTAGACACGGATCGAATCACACAGCATTATAATTAGAATGTAAAAGGTGCTAGACTGGCAGATACCTCTCCAAAATTACAATGTAACTAGAATATAATGAATATAAATATGAAAATAAATAAAAATATAAATAAAATAATCCGAAATTGAATACTAATTGAATATTCATAAAATTTGGAAAATCACAGACAATTAACTTCTACACTTTGTATGCTTACCATAGTTTTCAATATCTAAATGAATTTGCGCTTTTTAAAATTAAAACAATTAAGCTTAAAACAATGACCATTTACACTCTTTAGTCTATTTGACTCGCTTGTATCGATTTTCAGTTGCAGGGTATTAAAAATGAAAGCTTACATGTCTAAACGCAATTACGACCGAGTGACGAACAAAGAGAGACGAGCATTAGACAATGAAACAGTTTTCTATATATGTATATACATATATAGTTAGTTGTGTGTGTGTATATAGTAGATATTCTTAAATGTGCTTGTATTGGCGGGGAAGTGAGTGACAGTCGTCGGTCTGTCAGTAAATGTCCTTGTCCTTGTTCCGTTGCGGTCTGCTGGACACTCTCGGCCAGACATTTAATTTACATTTTCCACTAATTGGCTTGCATACGCTACGCTCTCGCTTCGCTTAATTAATTTAATTAGAAATATGTTTTGGCACAAAGAAAGTCACAGCCATTCCAACATGTCATTCTCTCTATCTTTCTCTGTCTCCCTCTCTTTCTCTCTCTCTCTCTCTCTATCTCTCTCTGGAAATGTGCATTAACTGCAGTCACTGCTAACCAAGCTAATGATAATTTGGAATATGTAGTTCATTTAATGCTTCATTATTTGGCTCATTGAGAGCTATTTTTTTGGACACCTCTTTGAATGACAGAACTTTTTTTTTGCAGATTATCTGCAATGCAATGAAGCAAACTAAAATATGCTATACAATTATTATAGGATTTAAGTTAGAATTATAATTATCCTCTCAATTATTCCAGGTTTGGAAGAGAAAAGATCTGCTGAACATATAAATATTTATATCTTTTTAAATTATAATTCATTTAATTCATTACAAAGTTTAATAAATAAATAAATAAATAAATAAAAAAATATAATAATCATTTAAATAAGTAAATGAAATTCAGAAAATAACTTGAGTTAAATTTTTTGGAGTAATTTTTCTTTTAATTTCCAGTTGATTTATAAGTATTTTAATATATGATTTTTTATTTTATAGAGCTCTGTAGTGTAATATAAATAGTATGAAACGTGAAATGGCAAATCACTAAATTTAATTGTAGTGCATAATAGTTTTAATGTGGCTGCTTATTCCGCAAATGTTTGAGCCAAAAAGCTCCTATTAATGCTTTTATTATAATTGTTCCTTTCCATTTAATAATCGCATTAGACATTGATATTTTGCTTGCAGCTATACAAATGACATGGAGTTGTATTTATTCTTTTTATGCACTTTGCTTTAGCTTTGAATCTATGGATCTTTGTAAGTGCACCTTGGCTTTGGGGCTGCATTGCCGGCTATCCTCTTATAAACGTATTTCTGTTTTTTGTTGCATCTTTTCCGCTGACCTCAGTGCTGGTGGATGCCATGAATGGTTGGTCATGGAGCCAGAACCGAAGCTGATGTTGCCTCCATGGCGTGGCAATCGCGGCCATTAAGTCATTTTGTTTCCTGTTACATTTCCGGTATCTTTTTAGCAACCTCCTGGCCTGAGTGCTGCTCTGAGGTGGTGTCTCTGTCTCTGTCTCGTTGCTGTTGGTGTTGTTGCTGGTGGCGTTGCTGCCACCGCTGCATGGTTGCTGTGAAAATGCTTTTAAAGTAGGTGGCTGCTTGTTCAATTTATTGCACACCAAATGTACCATATTATTATTGTTGTTGCTGTTCTTGTTGTTGTTTTTCATGCACTTCTTGCCGTTATCTTGTACAGAACTCTGGCTCTCAAATTGCCGTACAATAAAGTGTTGTGTAAAATTAACAGTTTTATGCCCAGCGCAGATAAAATTGTTAAAAGAGTTGCCACATTAATGAGATGCCATCAAGTAAAGTGTATCAAATAAATGAATGCATTTAAAATAAACTCATTAAAAATCTAGATAACTTCCCAAAAATCAATTATATAATATTAGAAATTTATAGATAAACATGTTCTTAACATACACGATGTTATTAATATGTTAATTAACAGAGTTTATTGCTCTGCTTGTAAATTTTGCTGATGGATTCTGAAGATTAAAAAATTATAAATTGTTATTTGTGGATGAACATGCAATTAACATAAGTTAAATATTTAACAGAGTACTATGCACTGTTTAAATGTTGCTTTGCTGTTGGATTGTAAATATTATTTTCCAATTGTGCATATTTATTTTCCAATTGCAGTATTTTATTTTTCCTTTTACGTATTTGTTTATGCAAAATATGCGAAATATTTACACAAACTTTCAGATTGCTGAATTGATTGAATATGACAAGAAAAATAGCCAGAAAATTGTTGATTTATATTCAAGTTTCTTCGTACATCCAAATCGTGTAAATATAAGCTTAATGCAACTTATATTTGATTCATGCTGAGATCATACAATCCCTAAAAATCTGTGCGTGTTACTTTATATTAACTTTTAACAGTCAGTCGCCTTTGCGCATACTCAATCACTTAAGTAGCCCAATAGAGGAGAGAAAAACCTCTTCTCTTATTTTTTTATTCTTTCCCTCTCACTTACGGATTACAGAGCTTGTTGCAATTCCCACCAGACATCAGTAATGTATACTCTATACTCGCTATAAGGGAATTGAAAGTTTTTAAGTATTTATATTCTGTATTCTGCTTATTATGAAGAGCGAGAGTTAGTTTAAAATGTGAAGCAGAAATTTATTTCTTTATTATTAAGTATTAATTAATTATTTATGGGAAAAATCCCATCAATAAATTTTTTTGAAAGTGCATTTTTTATATTTGCACTAATTTCCAGAATTTATTGTACAATACGTGGAATAATTCATGCGACAAATTAAATATATTATTATAATAATACAAATTGGTCTTTTGTATTTTTCCAAATGGAAAAAGAAGTAACAGTGTTTTTTATTAAGAAATCCTAAGGTATTTTATACTTAACTTACTTTTAAAATAAAATCAACTGTTGGATTAATTAGTGCTAAGATGTATCTATCTTTAAGCAGAGTATCTGCTCGTCTGGCATGCTCATTGTTTCATTTCATCATCTCGATGCTGCCATAAACACTAATTTAAAAGCCCATCATAAAAATCCAAATAGAATGCATGCACACAGTTTGCACACAGAAATATTCATTGTTCGATGTACATACAGTACAGAGAAGCACGAGTATAAAGTACATTTGTCTAAGTGAATTCAGCGAACAGTAAAAATTTTGTGTGCATTATTTTGCATATGGCAAGAGGCAAAACTGATGCCCATATCTGGAATCCATTCGAGATCTAAAACCTATGCACGGGGAGCTGCTCGAGGGGCAAGTTGGGCAATCGTTGCATTGCTCATACGACACGTTGGCATTGCAAGTGTTCTGCGTGTGTGTGTGAGTGTGTTTGGTCTCTTGGCGCACATGAGGCAGATTTAGTGCGCCCGTGTTCTTTTTTTTTATCTTGTCGCGCAGTGTGTGTGTCTTTGGGTGTGTGTGTGAGTGTGTGTGGTCGCTTTTGGGATCAAGCGGCAGGTACTGCGAGTGGCAGCAACATTTGTATATATGAAAATACCCTGACTCTTTGCCCAGACTCTTGTGTAGTCGTATATTGCCTGGCAATCTCAACTCTACAACTAAACAGCGCACGCTCTTTACCTCGACATCTCGGTTTTCAGAGTGCTAAATGTGTAACAGCAGTCACTTAGCGTACTACTTGCCCCCCACTTGCTACCCTTGCCACCCCTTTGTACTCCTCCATGCACCGCATGATGCGCTCGTTACTTCATTGGCACAATCCCCAGACTCTGACTGCTTGGTTGCTTTCATTGTTTTGCTGTGCTTTTATATATATATTTTTTATTTTTTCGCCACGTATTTTCCTTTAATGCGCTGCGGATTTGCTGTGAAATATGCCAGCACAAAAAAAGAGGGAGAGAGAGAGACACAGAGAGAGGGAAAGAGACTCACACACACACTCTTACGTTACAGTGTGCCCGTATCTGGTTACATTCCCGGTTGGCACTGCGGCCCAGCACTTTTATGCTAATTAAGTTTATGCTAATTTAACTTATTGCCACTAAGTTGGCCCACATATGCGGCCAGCCGCATAATCTGTTCGTTCATACTCTCAACTCTCAACTCTATCTGCGACTCCAACTTGTATTCACATTCACATTTACACTCCGTCCAAATCTAGTTGCTGGCATTGAAAATGCATTAAAAATTCAGCACTAAATTGAATCGCCAGTCGTTAAAGCTCATGTAATTTATTTAATTAATGCCTGACCATATTCGGACAACAATGCAATGAAGTTGCTTACGCTGATATTGCTGATAATACAGTGAAAACGAATGCCAAACAGAATGAGAATGAGAATGAGAACGGGAATGAACACGGGAATGTGAACGGGAATGTGAACGGGAATGCGAATGCTCGTGTTTCACAGTGCGTATGCTTGACATTTAATTTGCACATTCACTGTATTCACACTTCAATACACTAACAAATGGCTTATTGAATGTGTAATGCTTTCAAATTGTATGTATGCAATTATATACTAATCATTTTAATAATTACAGCTGCGTTATCTATTCTTTTCTTTTTTAACAAAAACATTTTTAAAAATATATGCAAACATATTTATAGTGTTTTAAGATATGTTTATAATCTGAGTTTGTGTACTTATGTTTGACGGAACCATAGTTTTATTATTACCATAGTTTTATTATTAAAATTGAATTTCACAAAAATGTTATTTTTGTTATCATAAAATAACTTATATTTTTAAATTTTTGCAATATTCTTTCGTTTTTGGCATATAAAATTAGATGCAACTGCCTTATAACATATTTATTTTATTTAAATCATAAATATGTTTTGAAATTTATTTCTTATAATGCAATTTTTAATAAAATGTTATAGTCGTTAAAGTTTTTGATATTTATTTTAATTTCTTTTTATTTTTAAATCATTAGAACTGGCTTACATTATAATAAATGTTCAGTTAGCAGTATTTTTAATATATGCCTTTAAACAGAGCCTAGAGTAAGTAGTCAGTAAGGGCATTAAATTATCGAATACTTCAAGCATAGCTGTGTAAACTTGTAGTTCAATATATGACTATACCGATATACAAATATATATTAACACACATGCATACTCGTAGATGTAAGTATGAATATATGTATGTGCATAATATTTAATATTTACGACTTAAAAAGCAAATGCGTTATTTTTCTCGGCCTTTCTTCTGTCCGTCCGTCCGTCCGACCGTCTGTCCGATTTTTGTGCATGTAAATTGCATTTAAAGCAATAAATCAGTTTTAATCAGCCCAGAGTCCATGCAGCTGAGCCTTACCGGACAGCAAACGGCGTCTGTTCAGCTCATGATAGGCCTCTGTACTATGCTATGTATATATGTATATATTAATATACACATACACTTATACACTTATGACTATATGTAAATGCAAATGTATTTGCATGCTAATGGAGTATGGGGGTTGATTCGGTGGCTCAGTGAATTCGGTGGCTCAGGTGGTTTAAGCAAACGCACTTTGTATTTGTATGCATTACGCTTTATTAAATACATATATAGTTTGTATTAAAGTTCATAAAATGGAAAGTTCTGTATGAAACAATCAATACTTTCATTTGAAAATATTTTACAATCAGCATTTCAATGCATAATAAATTTGTATTTAAATTTGTCATTATTTATTTTAATTATAAAATGTTTATTCATTTTCACTTTTCAAAAAATATTTGTATTTAAATTTGTCATTATTTATTTCAATAAAAGAATATATATTTTTATTTTCATTTTCAATCTTACATCTCCGTCAGAAAAACTTCACAAAATATTGCAACAAAATATTCTATTTATCATATTAAATTTGTATCTTCAGTTGTAATTAAAAAAGAATCAAATTCCAAATGAAAATGCATCAAAAGTCTTGAAAGTGACTTCATATTTGCATCTCATAAAATAAAAGCTTCTTCACGTTACAATCAATATATTTTTATATGCAAAGATGCAAGTAAACCATTTCATTTATTATACATTTTTATTCCAACTTGAGTGTATGTGTTTCAAATGAAAATAAATTGCACTTTTCTCTTACTTATGAGTATATAAAATTGAATAAGAAACACTTCAAAATTCCTACTCAAAAAAAAAGTATTGCAGTAGAATTCCATAATTGAATGGGAAAATAATACAATAAACAATTTCAATAACTGAATATATTTATTTTAACTTTAATTTACTTATTTAAAATGCCAAAGGGGTTAAGGTTTTTTTCTTCTTTGTTTGTATAAATCACATAGATAATTCAATAGAAATGAGTTTCATGGTTATTTTGTTTTCGGTTTTAAATGAATAAAAAAATAATTTATTAGAGGAAACGATAATTAAAATTGCAATGTGCGTTAAAGTATGCAAGATAAAATAAAACTGAAAGCGGCTAAAAATGGTTTTGGCCAAATGCTTTTGCATTGCCAAATTATTTGGTACATGTACTTGGCAAGTGTAAAACACACAGAGACAGACACATGTTGTTGTTGTTGCTGTTGCTTTTGTTTAATATTGTTTGGCATTTGATAAAGTTAATTCAGGGCAATTATATTGACATGCCAAATGTCCATAGCAGACCCATCGTAGCTCTTGTTCCCATCCAGATCCTGTTCCAGTTGTTGTTCCTGCTTTTGGCAGCATGCCATGTGCCAGGTTCGGTTCATAGGTTAACCCCCTTAGACCCCTTAACCCCCCTGAAACTGCTAAATATATCAGTTGCAATTTTACGCGCTTTTTGAATTATTTCCTCGTTTGCTTAAAGCGTTTTTGGCACACACACAACATTATGTGCATACTCTGCGTATGCGTAATACACGAATAGATTCAAATTTGAATATGTACGAGTTTGAACTGAAATTTGAATTTTGTATTCGCATTTTGAGTTTAGTTTTCGCCAGTTGGGCAGTTAATTTGATTCAGAATGTGAATATTCGATTGCAACTTGATTTTTGCTGTTGTTGTTGTTCTTGTTTTAATTGTTGCTCTAAACCAATTGCTCTTGTCCTGCCACACCCACACGCCTTCTTCTCCTACAGCCTCTGGAATTTTGTGTTGTTGATTTGCTGCGGTTTTTTTGCTGCGTTGTTTGTTATTATTTTTGCTTGTAATTTGTCTCTCTGACTAGGCAACTTTTGTTGTTCTTACATGTGAGAGTGTCTACACTGACAGAAACAAGATTTTGCATACAAAATTGTGACTGAAACATAACATTCTTAAAGTTCAAAAACATATCTTGATTTTAATAATAAATATATTGTAATAAATACAAGTTCTTAAGCGAATAGATTAAATTTTTCATACTTTATTGTCAATTTTTCCAAAAACTTTTCCTACTTTACTGTCAATTTCTTCCATACATTTAAAATGTCATAACTGAAGATTTAAACTTTTCTTAATTAATTAGTAATAATAATAAGCCATGAAAGTTTTGAAATTGATTATTTTTTTAATGTTGTTTTTTTATTTATATATTAATTTTTCTGTCTAGGAATTTTTATAAACAGTTCTTTAATATGTTCTTTTTCGTTTGACAAGTAAGTGTGAAATTCGAACTTCGTTCTTTTTTTTTTAAGCTGAAGGTCACAAGTCAACAATGATGTTTTCGAATAAAATGCGACATATTCATATATTTCTTATAATTTAAGATAATTACTTCAATATTGGTACGTATTTTGATCTAGAAAAAAATAATAAATAGATCGAGATATATGAGGTAAATATTCTTGACATTCGAAGTTAGTCTTATCTGTTTTTCAGTGTACGTGTGTGTGTTTATGCACCGTATGTACTTGGTATGTATAGTATGTACAGCTATTGCTCAAATATTTTATTATTTATGCGTTTTAGTAGCCGACATTTCAGTTTTTGTTGCTTGTCGTTCCGAAAACATTTTTAGCTGACATGCAAAAAGTTGTTGCCTCAATGAAGTTTTGATTTTGGGCGAGTTTTCTGGCTACGCACACAGAGAAAAGAGAGAGAGAGAGAGAGAGAAAGACAGAGGGTATTTTAAAGTGTGGCAAGGCAAATTACATGAAAATTCATTTATTATTGTTGCGAAAATTTGTTGCTACGGTTGTTGTTGTTGTTACGTGTGAAACGTCTGGCGAAAGCTGCATGAAAATTGCAAGTTTATTTTCCCGTAGAATGTATTCTTATATATTTTTTTTTCCAGCTGCCTTTGGATACTGGATCCAAACGGGACCGAGGGGAATTTTGTGTCGGGAGTATGTTGCATATTTTGTTTGTGGCCTTGCCATAAATTTGTTACAAATTTATTGTAAATTGTTGATGTGCCAGTTCAGCTTTAAATGTGTGTATTTTACTTTTTAATAATAAACTGTAATGGCTTTTAAAGTGAAGTGAATATGTACGAATGAAATGAAATGAAATTTACATTCAATTTGCATTCCACTGACAAGTGGCAGCCATAAATCAAGTTTCGTTCAACTTAATTGCACTATAAGAACAAATTTGTAAACATTTAATTCACTCTAATGCGAAAAGTTAATGTTTTTAAAACGCAAAGATACAAACCAATTTGTAATTAATATGCATTCGTAAAAAACACAGTTTCTATTATACTTTTTACAAAACATTAAAGAATCTTGATAGCAAATTTATCATATATATGTTTGTAATATTATTTAAAATAATGCTATATTTTTAATGTTGGCTTTATTAGTCGACTATAAGCGTAATTTTAATCAACTAAACCTGCTCAAAATGTTTTTTACATACACTAAAATTATAGTGCAATTTAAACTTTATTTTTGTAAGACTTAATTTGAGTTCATTAAATAAGTAATAAAATAGATTTGTATACAACATAAAAATGTGTTAAGTCTGGAGAAAATCAAAGTAATTTGCAGTTTACTTTAAAGCTAAAAGACACATTTTGAATACCCTTTAAAATGCGGAGCTAAATATATATTATTGATTTCGGCTTATCAGCCAATTTCAATGCTATATTCTGTATCCAACTATTAGTAGAATAGAAAGTTTGCAGTTGTGTTTTTCTTCAGGACAATGGAAACAATGTTTCAGCTTTTCTTTATGCCGGTGCAGAATGGGGTCATAGATCATTATTAGGAAAAATAATAAAGTCACCTGAAGAGAATTTATCAAAATCATAAATCATTGCAAATTGCTGCCATTTCTTTTCTACGTATGCTTATGCGTGCCTCCATCTATAGGTGAGTAGATATCTCTGTGTGTGTGTTTGTGTGTGTGTGTGAGACTGTTCGTGTATGCAATAATTTCTCAATACATTGCATGTGTTGGCGTTTGAAATATTTGCAAGCTGGCGCTGAAATGTATGCAATGCAATTTGTTGTAGGCAAATGAGTTGAAGCTGCATAACATTTAAAGTTAATGTCTTTGTTAGGAGTGGATTTCACACTCACTGTTCTCTTTGCAAGAGAAATTTCTCGCTGAGTGAGTGTGCTGTGGAGTTCGAGAGTTATTAAGTGAGTGAGTGAATAAAGTAAGTTTCTCTCAATTTGTTCTCTTTAGTGAGTGAGTGAATTAAGTGAGTTTCTCTCAATTTGTTCTCTTCAGTGAGTGGGTGAATTAAGTGAGTATCTCTCAATTTGTTCTCTTCAAACAGTGAGTGAATTAAGTGAGTTTCTCTCAATTTGTTCTCTTTAGTGAGTGAGTGAATTAAGTGAGTTTCTCTCAATTTGTTCTCTTTAGTGAGTGAGTGAATTAAGTGAGTATCTCTCAATTTGTTCTCTTCACTAACTGAGTTTTCTATTGTGTCCTTAAGAGAGTTGTAGTTTGAGTGAGACTTGATTTGAGTGCACTAATTGAGCTGCATTTAAGCACTCATTAGAGTTTCTCTTTGATGAAGTAAGAGAAATTAAAGTGACACTCATTAAGTGAGTTTGAAAGCAAGTTGCATGCACTCGATTTGAGCTGAATACACTGAGATTATCGCAGAAATGTATGCGAACTGCGAAGCATTAATTATTATGCTGTGAACACGAGGGAAGTCGGAATAAATATAGACTACATATATGAATGATGGAAACAAGTTATTAAACACATTTTTCCATTAAATGATAATAAGCTAAAAGTAACATAAATTTTCCACAGATCATTATAAAAACAAATGTGGGAACTCGCAGTTTTGCTATACTCTTAAAAAACTTGTTAAGTAAAGCTCAAAATTTTCTTAAAATAATATTTTACTATCAACGAAGATGGCGAACATTTTTCAATTATTTTTGCTTTAACTAAGAATAATTTAATCAAAAATTAATATATTTGCACAAATTGTTAATACGTTGAAATAATAACGCCAGGTTTTCCATTTATTCGAATAACTTCTATAATACCTTTGACTTTTAAAATAAAAGTTTGAAATTTGTTTTTTTTTATTTAATAGAAGATTAATATTAAGAAAACAATTAGATTTTATTTGTTTATTTGAATGCAACTTGTTAACTGTGCAACTTGTGTAGATTACAGTTTATTTATGACCGATTTATTTATTGTATGATGAGTGTAGATAATTGTCGTTAATCAGCAGCTGGAAAGCTACTCGATGGCATACAATTGGGAAATGGGAAATGGACAATGTGGAAATGGAAAATGTGAAAATGGAAAATGGGAAATGCAGTGGTAACGCTTTCAGCAGTCGTCGGTCAACTAACGTCATTCTCAAAGGAACGGCAAATCAACAGACCGACAACGGCAAACAAATAACAACAAAATGAAGCCATAAATACATTTGGCATCGATTGATGGCCACTTCAATGAAACGCCAGCTCCTCCGTCTCCTTTTTCTCCCACTCCTGCCCTCACCATCCCCTACAGTTTGTCCTCCTCCCCCAGCTCTTCCCCCAGTTGCATCCTTTCGGTTCTCTTTGTATCAGCGACTTTTTAATTAAAATAAAAATGCAACACTCACACGCACATGCCGAGCGGCTGTGGTGAAATCAAGGATTGAATCAGAGGGTGGCGTGAGAGGGGGGAGGCAGAGGAGGCGGGGGGGCGGGAAATCAGTGTATAATGACCATGAGTGCGGGGGAATCACGACAACAATTAATATTAAGTTAAAGCGCATTGAAAATGCCAACACTTAACGAACAAGGAAATCACATGAAATCAATGCGCATAAGTTTAATGCAATTCACAGGCACACACACACACACACACTCACACACATAGCAATAATCGTAATAAACAATTGTTGGATATTTCATTTTCATTTTTATAATTTTTTTTTGTTGTTATTAAATAATAGGCTTATAAAATAATTAAACTCAAACGGCTTACGTTTAATGGTTCTCTCGCCGCATAAAGCTAAGGGGGCGGCAGCAAGGACGAGGGCGTGGTCAGTTGAGTATGTATGTGTGTGTATGCGTGAGTGTGTGTGTGTGCGCGAGTGTGTGTGAGTGTGCGTGTGGTTCACATTTCGAGGACCATAAAAATATGAAAAATTATTGTGCAAATTTGTTGAAAAATGTCTCTTTTTTATTGCCAACATTTTTGATGCATTTTAAATGGCAACAAGAACAGCAACAATAACAGCAACAATAACAGCAACAATAACAGCAATAACAACTGACAATTAATTGTTAAAAATCAATTTACAGAATGCATGCGGTTAACTCATTTATTTGGACGCCTTGTTCAACTTGTTGGCTCTTTTTATATATATTATTTGCATACCTTCTCATACCTTCTCATACACAGGGTATATCTAATTGCAGGCCATTCAAAAAACTAATCTAAAATCTTTATGAAAATATGTGCAAATTTTATTTATTTATTTTATTTTTGTCTATCATAAGTCAATTGACTAAGACAGTGAAATTGTAAGTTCGCTATTTACTAATTAACATCTAACTAACATAACATTACTATAGCCTAAGTTAAATCTTAAGTAATTACAAAATTTACAGGATATCTGTTGAGCATTTCCCATTTTGTTTTGAGTATTCATACTTATTTTTATTTAATTTATTATATTTTTCGCTCAATTTAAATAATAGGCATAACGAGCCGAAAATATGTCCGCTTAACGAGTTGGAGTGGAAAAAGTTAAGCACATATTTTTGCCTTACAGGTGAAAAGTTATATTACTGGAATCGGAATATGATATGTAACTTTTAAGTACACGTCATTTAATATGAACAATGTTGAGTTAAAAGTAAGCAACGGCTTCAACTCAGTGACAACTTTATCAGACTTTTAAAACCTACGTAAAGACCTTGTTAAGAATGAGTTTTAAGCCGAAATGAAAGCAACTTCAATGTTGATTTAAAAGTATTTATGAAAAGTGCTTCAAATACCAAAAAGTTCTTCGACTCAGAAAATTTTAATGCTTCAGCTGTCATTAAAATTGTTTTAAGAAATGCTACTTAACAATCTGTAAGCTTAATTGGAATCTGAAATCTTGATATCCATTTCACTACAATTTACGCTTATAAATTATAAATATATTAATATATTTCTGCAATGATTTTTTATGCTATTGTGTGTTTTTGTAAGTCTTTTGGAATTTCTAGAAAAATTTAAAATGTTTTGATTGATTTTTTTTTTTTTTTTTTTTTTTTAATATAAATATTTATTACACCTTTTTTATTGTTTGTAGTACCAATAAGATTAATTGAAATAAGCTTAATTTAATGTATTGTAAATAAAACTTAAAATAAAAATATAAATTATCAATTCAATTATAATAATTTGTGTATAATTTATATTTATTTATGAACCAAAATTAATATTAATAGTAACAATTCAATTATAATTAACTTCAATTAACAATTTAATTATAAAATAACTATTATTATTTGTTGTAAACGAAATCCATTTAAATAATAATATTGAAAGAATAAAGCTTTAGTTCTCTGTTCCAATATTAAACAAATTGGTATTAAGCAGCTTAATATTGTAACTTAAGCTCTAATTATTTTTACTCTTAACACGCTGCGGGAAAGTCCCGAATAGAAAGTTGTTGCTGCTGTTGTGAGTGATGATGATGCGTGTTGTCTGCCTTTGTATCCTGCTCATCCGCATTCACATGCTCATCCTCTTCCGCATCCTCATCCTCTTTCTCATCCTCATCCTCTATCCTCTATCTCATCGACCTTCCCGTCCCCATCGTCATGTCTGTTCGCATTGTCATCGTCAATGTGGTTGAGTTCTGCTCTTCCCTGCACTGACTGCCTCACTGACTGACTGACTGCCTCACTGACTGACTGACTGGCTGGCTGACTGGCTGGTTGGTTGGGAGCATTACTCATACGCCACGTTGCATCGGCCGCAGCCTTGCCTCATTCATTTAGTCGTCAAGTACAAGTGCATTTGCATCGAAATTGATTGCTCACAAAACTGCCGATATGGCAAAATTGGCAATTTAGTGTGGCGTTTTTGCCCCCAAAAAGGTGGTGAGAAGTGGGCGTGGCAGCAGCAGCTGCCTTAACAGTTTGTTGATTAAAAGGCTGCTTAACTAAAATTGAGAGCGCGTCGCTGCAAGTTGAATGCCACTTGAGTGGCACCAACAACACCTGTCATATATTCATGTGTGTGTGCATGTTTGTTTAAATTTAATTTGGAAACATAGTAATAAGTTCAACAATAATGTAGAAGAGAAGAATATAAATTAATAGAAAGATAAACAAGCAGAGAACGAAGGAGAACAATTTTGACAGGATAGAATTCGGATCGCGAGACACTACTGTGTGTGTGTGTGTGTGTGTGTGTATGAGTGCACTGCAAAAGCGTTGAAAACACTTTTAAACAACCAGCTTCCATAAATAAACACTTTTCACAGACAACCGATGATCAACAATTCTTCTTCGCTCTTCTCATCATTATTTTTGTTGTTATTATAAATTCGACTTTTCTGTTTGCTTTCTGCTGCTTTGCAGTTTTCTATTTGTTTTCTGTATTTCATTTTATTTTTGATTTTTTTATCGTGTGCACGCAACTTTATTTTGAAGTTTTGTTTTCAACTTTGCCAGCCCAAAATGTTTCATAAACAGAAATAAAAAATGCATTAAAAAGAGCTGAAAACTTTTCAAATACTATGCGCGAAAATGTAAATGAAAATTGAAATAATTGCTGGCAACTATTTGCCATTGTTTTTCATGAAAATGAACAGTTAAGCGAAAAACAATTGTCGACAAGCCAAAAAACAGTTCACAGATCAAAGTCAATTCCTTAAATTGATGCTCAACGTTTCAACTTAGTTTCTAAGAAAGTTGTTATTTTTTTCAAGTATAAAGTAGGATAAAAGTTATTTTTAATTTACTATATTAGCAACTTCATCGCTTATTGGAATAAATAGCTGATATATTTCTTATATTTGTATGAATGTCAGGTCTACATAAGAGAGTATAGTCTTAAAAGAATTATTGTAAGCCTTGGGGATTAGTGAATTGTATTTCTAATAAATGGATTATATTATTTTTAAAATATTAGGTTAACGAAAAGTAAGTCTAAAATAACAAAATCGGCTGTCTTAAATTAAGTTTAAATAACCAAAATAAATTGAATTTTAGCTAATAATTGAAATCTGCATAATTTAAAAATGATTTAAAATTAGATCCATTAACTTTATATTTGAGCATTTATAATCGGTTTTTTTTGTTATATATCTATTTTGCTTATTAGAGATTTATAGAACACATCAAATTAAATCGGTTATATGTTCGATTTTTCGTGAATTAAAAACATCCATATTTATAGTAACAATAACAGACTTGAGAAATTATAATTCTTCTCTTAAAAATAGCCTACAAAAACCTATTTTCTTTTAATCCACAGTTCTTTGGATCAGCGATTATTTCAGGAACGTGAAACTACTTGAAACTATCACGTATTACCAATTGAAGGCTTCTCAGTAATTCAGCAGTTGGCTAGCAAAAATGTGGCTTAAGCCCTTCCTGAATGTTCAACCACTAATTAGATGCTTTTCGGTTATGCGCCTACCAATTATGAGTTCTGACAGGGAACATCCATCAGTCGCTGCCAATAAATTTGCCGAGGCGTACTCACTGCGTATATACATACACTCAGAGAAAAATAATCCAATCTAAAAATATATAAAAGTGTTAGTTTTTGCATGTGAATTTTACATTTTAATTTAACTAAAAATAACAGCTTGAAAGCTAATATGAATATGTATATATGGTAAGTAATGTTCATCTTTATTTAAGTTTATCTTTTAATTTTCTCCGTGTGTATGTATGCATGTGTGTGTGTTTATAATATGTAGTATTTTTGGTCTGCTTTGAAGGAGAAATAATCATGATCTGAAAACATCAATCAACGGCTTTGAGGCGGAGAACTGAAGAACTGGAGAACTGAGAAGAAGAGAGACACATTGACCTGTAGTTGGAGAGGCAGTTTCTCACTCAAAATTCCTGCTTAAACTTGTGCTTCATATATTGGCTAATAAACCAAGACATTTTGGGGGTACGAGTATGTGTGTGTGTAGGTGTATGTGTGTGTAGGTGTATGTGTGTGTGTGTGTTTGCTGGGTATTTTGACAGCTGCCAAACAAGCGTTGCACATTAACGGCAATTGCTTTTAAATTGATTGATTTGCGTAGCTCAGGCGCTAAGCGGGCTTTCCTTTCCTTCTCTTTTCTCAATTTCTCGCACTCTCTCTCTCTCTCTCTCTTCTTCTCTCTCTCCCTCTCTCTGTCCCTGTCTCTGCCTGCGTGTGCATAAACACAAACATGTCCAGAACGTGCATTTGTGAAACTGACAGCGTTGGCTTGATTGCATGCACTTGAAACCTCTCCAACACTCCCCCAAAGACACGCCTACGCGACCAACCCCCTCCCCCGCCCCTTTCAGTTTGCAGTTTGTGGCATCGTCTGCCTTTTTGGGCAAACAAAATATGATTGCCTGCAATTAGGCGCAACGCTTTTGGCTGCCCTTTTGGCCACTTGCAAGCGAACGCAATAAATAAGAAATTTTTGGAAAATTGCTAAACAACACGCCAAAAACTAATTACGCACGCGGCTGCAGCGCTTGCCACTGCTGCACTTGCCACTGCAACACTTGCCACAGCATTTGCCGTTGCCGTTGCCGTTGCATGTGAAAGGTGTTTGCCGAGGTTCGGCGGTTAATGTCGATGGTCAACGCGCCCAAATGACATATTGAACTAAGCCCGCAGCATTAGTTTAAGCAACACAGAGTTAAACAGCCAGGTTAATGGTCAAATAGCCAACAGACTGAACAACAACTATGACTAATGCACCATTAAATTGTATAAAACACTTTGACTTCATAATTGTTTATTTAACTCGATAGATTTTTCGTTTCTCTGTTAATAAGTTTTCCAATTACTTTTTTGTTGTGCTTTTAATTTTTGAATAATCATCAATAATTGCTTAATGCTTTCAAACATATTTGTCTGCAATAAAAAATCAACAATTTATACTTTTTGCCATATATAAACCAAATGTTTTTGAGAACGTTTATCTATATGAACAAGCAAAAATTTATTTTATTGCGGAAACAAATTAAAAGATTCTTATAAGAATGCTTCGTAATAGTTAAGGAAAATTTAAAGTTTTCCCTTTACTGTCTATTTTTCTTCAAACCTTCCTTTCATCGACGCTTCTTTAAAAACTTCAAACTGTCATAACTTTGTCAAATCTTCTCCGATTTACTCGAGAAGTGTTAATATCTTCATTATTTGATCTTCTGCAACAAAACTGGAAAATTCATATTTTTTCACTTCTTTTTTATCTTTATTTTAATTCTGCAACAAAACAGGAAGATTCAATATTTTTGTCATCACTGTCAATTTTTTTATGTACCTGATCCTGACTTTGACAGTTCTCCTAGATCTTTAAACTATCATAACTTTGTCAAATCTTAAGCGATTCGCTTACGATATGTCTATTTCATCATTTATGATCTCATTCTTGATTCTGCATTAAAATTGACAAACTAAAATTATGATTCCTTACTGTCCATTAATTCTACATCTACATTTATATTTCTCTACATAGAAAGAGTTTTTGGCGAACTTCACATATGCCACTAGATTATATATAACTTGTCTTATTTTTTTTTGATTGTCGTTTGTTTTCATTATTGATTCTTTGCAGTTGACCATTAAAGTCGAATACTTAATCAGGTCCTTTAATATTGTTCACTTGAGGTTGAGCAGTTAAACAAGTTGTTGCATACTTTAATGCATTTTTTACACATCACAAAACTCGAATGGCCGCCGCAATTCATAAACGTTAAAAGTGTTCGCTTGGCCAACATATGCTAATAAATTTCTAATTGAATAAGCCATAAGCAAGGGCACATCTAAGTGGAGAGAGACATATATGTATAATATATGGTCACACACACACATAACTTATAATGTCATTCGAATGGCTTAAAAGCGTTATCATTTCTTTATGTTTTTCCTTATTGCTAAGCGGCAGTCAAAGCGCGGGCGTTCAAGAGAACAAAGCCAGAGAGACAGACGGACGACGACAGACAGATAGACAGATAGACAGACATGGGCAGCATAAAATATTGTATGCATAACGTATATGGCCAACAAGCAAAGTGGCAGACAGTTGGCAGGACGAACAGGACGAACAGGACCAGCAGCCAACGGACCAAACACAGCACATGAATGAAGCGAAACGAAAGGAAAGGAAAGGAAAGGAAAGAAAAGGAGAGAAGCGACTGCATCGCATTTGCATTTGCATTTTACAAACAATTGAAAAAGTAGTTAAAGTTTTTCATGCTGCTGCTGATGCTTTCACTTTATCACACAAACACACACACACACACACACACACACACACACCCACACACGCCCCCACCTTATACTGTCTGCTAAAAGTATGCTACATGGCATGTTTCTCAGTCACATGCAATAGAATTGCATGGTACTCCCGTTTGGCATATTACGGAGTGAGTCTCAATGCCATGACTCCCTGCCACACCCCCTTGAGCTAAAGTCCTTGCTGCACAGTGTACTGTGTACAGTATACAGTGTAGAGCACATGGAGCTGATTGTAGTTTTCTTCTTTTTTTATGCTTCTTCGCACTACATTTTGCACACTTTCGCTATTTGTCCGCTGCGGTTGCTTAGCTTTTTATGAACGCAGAGTTCACGTGTTTACCTGTTTCACCTGTTCCACCTGTCCCACCTGATCCACCTGTCCCATCTGTTGCCCTGTCCAAGTTGTGTTCCTCGTGGTGTCGTGTCCAAGCTGTCACTATGAGTTGACACATTTGGTTTGTCTCCTTCTCTTTCTGCTTCTCTTTCACTAAGAAGTTGCAGCCACAGAAGTTGCAGTTGCAGTTGGTTTTATACTAAACGAATTTCGTAATGAGATGAAGATTAGCTCTGGCTGCAAATAAATATCTGACAAATTACAAGATGTAACTGGAGTGCAAGTGTACTCGTATTAAATGGTATTAAAATAATCACCACAAACCACTTTTTATATTATGAAAAATATGTATACACAGTAAAATAATTAAATATACTTACTGTAAGCAAATCGTACGTTTTGTTATGTTATAAATTTCCATATACTTAACATTCTAATTGTATTGCATTTATTTAAATTTAAAGCAACGCAACTTCAACTTTCCAACAAGCATTAATAACTCTATGTAAATACTCGGCAATTTTAATATATAGTTATGCATTTTTAACATAATAATTTAAGAACTACAAAAATCAGCTAAAATTGTTAGATCTATGAATCTGTTTTAAAATTATCTGAGAAATGTGTTCTATTTATCAATTAGTAATGTTAACAGCGCTCTGTTAATAACAGTATGTAAATGCGCGCCATTTTATTTTTAAGTCTATGAATCTGTAGAATTTTGAACTTGTCGAGAAATGTTTTTTTTTTTAATATAAATTATTAATGCTAATAGAGCGACTTAAATTCTTTCTATTTAAAATTTGTTTTTATGCTTTTTTAACATTTGAATTTGAGAAATGTAAATCTGTTAAGCGGAAAATTTTTAAATCTATGACAGCTCAATGATATGAACTGTTGCAAAAGCTGCGATTAGATGTCTTCAGGGCAAATGGATTTGCCAGAGAAAGAGAGAAGAATAGGAAAAGAGTAGGAGAGAGAGGGAGAAAGAGAGAGAGAGGGAGAAAGTCTGGCATTTCCTGTGCCGGAATGATAGTCTATGCAAATCGTTCATTATTTTGACTATCAATAACTGATTTACATTTATGCTGAAGCTGCACAAGGAACACGGACAAATGCAGGGTCATCCCAGCTGGTTGCAGATGCAGACGAGGCAGGAGCAGGAGAACTGGACGTGAAGCGGGTTGAAATACAAAAACAAAAGCGAACAGAGAACTGAGAACTGAGAACAAACAATGACAACAAAATATGCTGCAATTGGAGAGTTGCACTTAAATGAAATGCCAACAAACCAAGCAGCTAAGTCGCTTGGCTAAAAGCAAAATTGCCACGGCATGTGGCAAAGTGTCAAGGGGTGGGCAGTGGGAGGGGGCGAGGGGGGAGGGGGGCTGGTGGTTGCAGGAATGGCAGCTTGAGGCTTGCGGCGTCACTGAATGAGCAGCTTCATTTCAGCGTATAATTGAGCGCGCACAAAATATGCGACAAGCGACAACTGCAAGGGCGTACTGAGGGGGGCGTGGCACTGCAGAGAATGCGAAAAATAGTAGCAGAAAGTGGAGAAGGATGGGAGTGAGGGGGGACAACACAGCTTGAGTAGCGTATTGTGTGGAGCCTTAACAAAGATATGCGGAAGTATGAAATTTTCCTATTACTTTGTCGCTGCAAATAGAGCGGAAGTCAGTCAACGAATGCGACCCAGCATTCAACTTGATTGTGCCATGTCTGTGGGCGTTTAGCCTGTGGGCGTGGCACTCGAAAAACATGGGCGAGCGACTTGTACTATTTCTTATTGAGTTCTATTTCTTTTGACAGCAACTTGTGAATGATTTTTGTTGTGAAAAGTGCATTTATTTCAAGCAGGCAAACTGAGCAGCTAAGTTCAGATAGTTTTCCCTATTTTACCAGACAGCTATATGATTTATTTATGTATTTATGGAATCCTAAGATGCATAAATAAATCACTGTGTAAGTAGAATCATAAGTAAAGCTCTAAAGCTATCAAATCAATGGAAAACAATGGAAGTCAAAGTTAAATGACTTAAAATAAAGAGAATAAAAGGTTTTATGAAAATAAAATGTTTTAACAACGTGATAAAATCAATTGAGAACAAATTATTTAAACAAAATTGCTTTAAATTACAGAGTATTAAAGGTTTCGTGTAAATTATATCGTTAACAACGTAAACACATTCATAGACACTGTTGAATCACTTTAAACAATAGAATGCAAATGTTTTTTCTTTGTTAAACAAATTGTTTACAGCATTAAATTAAAATTAAAAATCAGTAGACATTGTTATATTACTTTAAATACCAGAATGTTAAACATTTTATGTAAAATAAATGTTAACAATTTGAGAGAAACGCGAGGGATAATTAAATAGGAATATCTTAATTTATATAAACAGGAGCAATCAAATCTGTAGCATAAGTTTTTATGAAAATTATTGTATAAGCAAAATTAACAAAAGAAGGCCATACAATCAATATAATATCAGATTAGATATAATTACATAGAATATATCTATTTAGCAAATAAATGGTTATAAGTTAAAATAACATAAGAAACAAGCTCTATAAAAAATGTGTAACTGAAATACAAGAAATCGGAATATTTTCGCTGCTGAAGAAGTTGTAATAATTTGATTTTAATAATGGTGGAAATTATATTTATAATATAAGTCTTATTTGAAAACAAGTAAACATTTTAGGCGATTTAACTTTAAGCTATGTTAATAATATTTAATGCATTTACTATTATAAATAAAGTAGGTTTCCCAATCGATAATTTCATGTAGATTAATTATAGATAAATTTATGAAATAATTGATAACACAAACTTAATTAAATTTGCATTGCTGACCATTTGTCTTAAGTTCAATGTCGATGATATGCTTGTTTCCACTTTGTTTGTTAACTAGTGACATTTGCAAGATTGTTAATTGTTCTTGTCGTCTGGCAAATTCACTTGTCTCGTTCTGTGGCCATAATTGTTGACTCTCTCTCTCCCTCTCTCCCCCTCTCTCTCTCTCTCTCTCCCTCTCTCTCTCTCTCCATTCCGTAGCAGTTGCAAATGCAGTTAACATCAACATTGAAGGCATCTCTGGCATTGGCGTTTCCCAGAATATACGAAGTTCGGTCGCAATGTAACGTATGTTGTATATGTTGTGTCTGAGCGTGTGTGTGTCGAAGTGCGTCGGAGTGTGTGTGAGTGTGTACATAAATTGTTGCATTCCAAGCAGACGCTTTAAGGCATTCGAGCATGGCGTGTGCTGCGGTTTGAAGCCTCAATTGCAATAGCAATCTCATTTCGTGTATGGCGTTCTGTTGATTGATGGTTAACCAGAAAATCAATATCACTATGCTAATGAGACTAGCATAAATGTATACTACCTACTCCACTTTCCACTTGACTTGCATCCACTTGCATCCTTAAGATACACTCTCAAACATTGCACTATGGGGTAAATGACTCTTCCTCAAACCAGAAATGCAAACCAGCAATATGGCAGTTAACTTTTATGTAACAGAATGTTAACTACCTTAACAGCGGTTTAACAGAGTTTGTTTTAACATAAAAAGCAAGTGATGATTTCCTAAACTTTGCATTAGATTAAATTAAGTTATAAAAGTAAAGTATAATGTAATATAAATAAATACAATAAAAACACACACAATTAAATATTATTAACAGGAAAAATGCTCCATGGTGCCTTGGTAATGAACTAGTTTCCATCAATTCAAGTCGTGTCTAAGAATTCGTATTTAAGTCTGAAAAAAACACTCACGTTTTGTTATCTGTGCATGTGTTTGTGTGAGAGTGCGTGTCTGTATGTGTGTGAGTGAACCTTTTATTCCATTATTGAATTGCTTATGCGGATCCATTGACGCGTGCCACGTTTATCGCTGGCCTATGTCTGATTGAGCGTGCATTTGGCTTAACTCTCACCTGCCTTAAAAGCGACTTTTTGCCATTCATTCATTCATTCATTCACTCATTCACTCACTCACTCAGCTGTGCATTCACTCTCTCATTCATTTAGTTCGTTCATTTCGTTTCATTTCATTCTAGTTATTCAGTCAGTTGACCGTGTGTACGTTTTTGTCTCTCTCTCTCCGACAGACGGCTAATTTAATTAGATTTTAATTTATAATTATATTTTTGTGCGTGCATCCAATTATACCCTGTAAAATGTGTACTACTGATTACTTGTCTACATTATAAGATACATTCGAAAGCAGCAATCACTCACAATAAATTATTATCAAAGAATATTTATTAAAGATTAAATGCATAATTTATTAAAGATTTAATTGTCAAAAAAATTATAAAAAATTTTATGTTTTGATTAAATATAGAAAGTTATAAATTAATAACTGCATAATATTTTATTTAAATAAATTTATTTTTTGATTTTGTTTTTCTTTGTTATTTTTGCTTACTAAAAATGTGACATGCGTTTTAGCATAAATTTAAAAATTGAGTTTTTATAATTTGTAATAAGCAATTTTTTACGAAAATTCAACTCAGCGAAGAGATATGAAAAAAATTCGGTTTGCTTACTATATCTGTTATAATTCGAGCAAATCTCGTCTCAAAGGAGAGTCAAGGTCTTTGATAAATGATTTTGCATGGTAGATAATAATTTTCTCTTCATTTTTATTAACAAAACGGGGCATTTAGTTTTTATTGAACTCTAAAATTGATTACTTCTTTTATCTCTACTCAGCGATATTTTCAAAGGATATTCGAGGAGTCGAAAGCTGTGAAATATGTGCGATACGTTGAATTTTTCTTCGTGGCAAGCGGCTAATTACAAAATGTTGCAAATAGCAACGCCCACTCGCAATGCTGTGGACTGTGTTCTATTAATAATAAATTGCTTTTGAATTTTGTTGCATAACTTCAGGCGCTTCATTTGACATCAATGCAAAATGCGACACGAATCGACTGGCCGCCTAATTAGAGAGTTTTAAATGATTGTTTTGCACAAAATTAAATTGCGATGCACACATGTTTAATGGCCTTTGCAAATGAGCTGAACTGATGCGGCTTTAACAGAGCTTAAACTACAACCAAAAAATGCTAATAAATTGCAAAGATTGCAAATATTATAAAACAATATTTTATAAGCTGTCGCATAAAAGTACAATAAATTCGATTTACAAACAGTACAACAAAAGATACATTAACTCAACTGCAAAGTTGAATTTAAATATCTATTTACACAGAGTTCAATTCAATTGAAAATTGAGTTAATTGAAATTTAAACAATTGTAGAAAATATAGAAAATTAAATTGCATTTTATATTTAAATAGGCACAAGTTTGAACTCAACATTCTTATAATTACCTTCAATTCAATGCAAATGACTGCAGTCCAAATGCTAACTGTTATTTACATTTAATTTATAATTAAGCGGATTGACACCTTAATCGGCGTTGACAGTTGGCAACCACTTGTCAATTATACACTGAAATATTCCGGTTGATTCACGCCTTTCATTGTGATCTGCCACCATTTCCCTTTCCACTCGGACGCTCCCTGTTTATTGCAGTGTATAACTTTTGCACTGCAATGCCATTTTAATTATTTTGACATTTTGCCATTAGCTGTAAAATATAATTAACTGCCACAAACACGATTTAAATGCAAATAAACAAGAGTGCAAAAAAAATAAAATGCAAAAGTAAAAACGTTAAGAAAAAAATGTGATATTGTTGGGTTAGTGAGTATTTAATACACTTCCGGAAAACATGTTATAAATACTGAAACATAATTTTATTATAATCAATCTTTATTTAAAAATATTTTAATTTAATTACATTTTGAAATTCTCTTATTAAATGAATAACTGTCATGCTAATTTGTGAATTTTGAGAATAAAATGGCTGAGATTTTATTTTCAAATACAACAAATTTCTAAACTCATGGAAATATAGTTTTTAAATGTTTTTTTGGTATCATAGTATAGAATTGAAGAAATACAAAACTATCTTTTATGAAAACGAAGATATTCGAAATGCACTAAATACGCAGAGCATTTAATTAACATTTGTTGTTGTGTTTTCTCGCAAGCGACAAATGCAAAAATGAATGTGCACAGTGTACACTGTACAATCTGGATATTTTTGTGTGCACATATTTATCGTATATATATATATACATATACTTATTTCGAGATGTCTATATTTCAGTTATATCAGTTAATTGAGTAACGCACAACATTACACAAATATTTGGTTTACCTCTGGCTAAAAGTGAGAAATAAACAAATACATACATACGAGTATATACATATATCAGCAATATTAAAAATGTGAGTACATCCTGGCAGATTTTACGATTTATGGTATTAACTGATAAATGCATTTGACACATGCGTTTTGCAGTCGCATTTGCATTTCGCATTTCACATTTCACATTTCAATTTGCAAATATTTATTGAAGCCCGATAATGTGCAAACTGAGACTGAGACTCAGTCCGACCAAAAGTTATGGCCCAAAATAATAACTGACAGTTGGCTCAACGTCAACAGTAACAGGATTACTGTGAACCGACTCTTCTGCCACATCACACATTTTATATATTTATTTCACACACAAATTTCAGATTGCAATATACTACAATATATATTCTATTAACGAGTTAACCCGTTATCCCAATGTTGACAGTTTCTGTGGAATTCTGCAAATTACATACAAGTCAATTTGATTACATTTAATATGACGCTCTATTGATGTTGACCATAATTTTCTACTGCCTCAAAGAAAATGTAAATTGAAGAGCAGAGAAAGACATTTTTAAAATGTTATTCAAATGAAAACTTGAGCTTTAAAATAATCGATATTCATAATGGAACAAATGGGAGTGCAGAGTGGATAAAATGTTTGTTTAATTTAATTTCATGAAATTTGTTTAAAATTATATTTTGCCTTGAAATTGGTTCATTTTTACCTTAAATCTTTAAAAACGTTTTAGTTTATTTGTTATAATTTATGTAATAATATCTTTAATTATTGAAAGTTTGTATATAACAATTCTAAGCAAGTTTTCTGCTATATATTGACAGCTACCTTCAAATCATTTGAAAATACTGCATTTTTATATTCAAATATTTTTTACCACTTCTTTAAAATATTTAAACAAGTTGCTTGAAGATTTTTAACTAGTGCTTGAGTATATTTATGTCAAGAATTAAAGTTTTCTGAGATTTCAATTTAAATTACTAATTTATGCAAGTTGTAACTTAAATGAATTTGAGGTCTGTTGGCAGCTCATTAATGACAGTTGGCCTTGGTCAGACAGATAGTTTGAAGCCAAAGGAATATTTGTAATTGGCTTGCAAATTGATGATTATGAAGATGACAATGTTAATGATGATGTTGCATGGCTGGACACATTTGAAGTGGTTGCCTCATGTGCTGTATTGGCAGCGTTATCCTTGTTCCTTTTGTGTCGCTTCTCACAGTGCGACTTCCACAATTAACAAACAAAAGTAAATTACAAATGTCTCTTTGCCACACACACACACACACACATGTGAGTGTATGTGTGTGTGTTAGTGTGCTCTGTAAATTTCTTTGAGACGCTCCTCTTGTCGTCATTGGCGGCTCTTTCTAATTTTGCACTTTACTTGTGCAATTTTCTGCTTCAAAAAACGTTGTTGCCTGCTGGTTGCATCCCCTTCCCCCTCCCCCTCTTCCCATCCCTTGCTGCTATTGCAAGTTTGTTCGCAAATTGGCAGCAACCTGTTGCATCTTTGACTGTTTGCACAATTGCCAATGGAAATTTTCGACAACTGCGCCATTTGCTTTATGCATGAACAATCATTACACTTACGTATGAATATATACTGCTTCTATGTGTGTATGTGTGTGTGTTTGTGTGTATTGCAATCAATGCTGATGTTGCGTGTATGTGTGTGTGTGTGTGTGTGAGCTAGTCGCCTGTTTGCTTCCAATCACAACAATTGGCAATTGGCAGCAAAATATCGCAATTGCCATGGCCCCAAAATGATGATAAATGAGTGCGTTTTAGTTTCCTCTGCATTTTGCTTGCATTTTATTTCGAGAACTCGATTCTTAAAAAGCCTTTCTACATGTGTGTGCGTGTGTGTGTTGTCTACCCGTCATTGTCATCGACAGAAGTCATAGCGTCTGCTGATAATACATAGGAAAACAAACAAGGAATGTTTAAGTTTAAAACAAGGAATGTTTAAGTCTTAATTTTTTAGGAATTAATTGTGGTTAAATTTGATTCTTTATTTAGCTACTGTCAGCTATAAAAATCTTCCGTTTCACTGTTAGTTTTTTATTAAATGCAAATTATGATAAACGATTTCAGAAATAAACTTCTTTATTTAGAATTGTTAGCTATTGAAAACAGAAATCAATGATTGTAAACAGTTAAATAATATTAAAAGTAAATAGATTTTTCATAAGTGAAGGTCTAAGTCTGTTTTTAAAATTAAATTTAAAGTTACAAAATAAAGAAAATTCAAGTAGTGCAGCAAGCAGTGCAAAGACAAGCATTAAGTTACAACGTCATCTAGCAGCTATGAATGAAATTAAATTTAGCTAGCTTTCGAACCACTGCCAAAAATTCGATACATTGTATAAATATGGTTCTTGTCCAATTTCGACATGTGACGCCACCTATTTTCTGTTTGGCGAACCTTTCTTTGGCGCTCTCTTTAAATTCGTGAATAATCAATAAATGAATATAATAAATTGGCATTCATTAGAAATTATTTATTTTATTTGCTAATATATTTGAACTATTATTATTTTACTATGTGCATGTGAGTACTATTAATACAATGGACCTAAAATTGCAACGTTATATTTTATATATTAATAATGGTATTTTCTACTTAAGATGATCGAATATTTTCAATATCAGCCCAACAGCAATTTACCTTCACATTAAAATTGAACATGTTGCTAGGTTATGAAATTGGCTTGACTTGTGTTAGAAACAGCTAACCGAAAACTTTCTCAATTACTTGGAAAACTTGAGAATTTGTGTTCTAATTTATTTTTAATGCAACAGCGCGACCTGCAGCTAAGATAACAATCAAAACAACGGCCTAAAAGAGATGACAATTACCCACATCCACGAGACGAAAGCGAAAGTTGTTAGGGATGGTGGAAAAGGAGGAGCAGGGATGAAGATGTGCTGTCACTTTGACAGCGGACAGTCTAAGTTGCCACTGGGTTGCTGCAACAGCTGCGACAGGTGAGCAAGTAACGGCTTCACTTATCTTTTAATACACTTTCCAGCGGTGTTATAAATTTAACACAAATCGGGAAAAGTGAATCCATATTTTATTCTATAGTATCCATAAACTTTGCTTTTCTTTGAGTTATTTCGAAATCGATCCTCTCTGTCATAAATGTAGATCAATCAGTTCAAAATGATGAGTGTATCAAATAGTCGTCGCACCGAAGATAAGTTTTCTTTCATATTTTTTTTTTGAACCGTTGCAACAATCCGCGTCGCGGACTAAGAATGCTGTCAAGGTCCCGCCAGGATGCCGCTGTGTACAGGACTCGCGAAAAGCACAATGCAGCTTTCACTTGCTACAAAGTTCATTTCATGCTTTGCAGTCGCCCCACGACGCACAGCAACAACTAAAACAATAACAACTGCAACAAGAACAACAAAAACGGGAACCACAACAATCTTTACTAATACAAAATTATGGCAACGGCCTTCAGCCCAGCGGGTCGTCCAAGAAGTGCTTAAAGGATTTTTCAGTGCCAGGATACAGTTGCATGTTGCATCCTCAACTCGTGGATAGCGCACTGTGGAATAAATCATTCTAATTATTTACGCTGAAATTTCCCATTTAGAATACTTATATTTATTATATAAAATTATTGCAAATAATATTCTCTACGTTGATACATGTTATATATAATTTTTATGTCAACTGTAATTTTAAGTATGGCTCATGGTTTGGTCAAATTTTAGTTGATATAAATAAAAGAAGGATTTAAAAAATGATCAAATAATATATTCTGTTATATATTATTAAACTTCAAAGCAGAATCTATGATATGTCTCGAATAATAATTATTGTAACATAAACTGATAATAATAATTATGAGCTCGTAGAATCAATAAAATTATATTTTGAATTTCGAATTCAACAGATCTGCAATTTGTACCACTGTTGCAGACGTTGTGGTAGGCGCCGTTATGTCAAAGCTTCTTTTTTGCTATTCGCAAGTGTTACATGAACTTTAGCAGGAAAGCTGTGAGCGGCACTTGCGAGAGCTTTTCATTGAGCACGAAGATTGGGGCAGGTACTGTCAACCGACGCGTCGGTTCATCTGTTTATCTGTGAGTCGGTGAGGCTGTGAGTCCTGTGAGTGAGTCTGTGTAAGGACAACGACGGCGTCCTTTTGGCTAGCATATTTCCGTTCTATGCATGTGCCAAGAAGAGAGGCAAAAACTCGCCCTCTCTCCCTCAACTCTCTCTCTTTCTCTCTCTCTCTCGGGGCGAACTGACGCCGCGGTGTCTGTCGGCTTAAGGTCTCCTTTAGATGCTTTGGAATGACCATGGCGTTGATGACAAATTTGGCAGCAGTTAAGATCGGCTGTTCCTATATTATATATTATTACAATTGTTCAAAAATCGAATTCAAATTCAAATATTAAAAAGTATTAAAATAATACAACTTAAATAATATTGTAGTAATTTCTGGCAAGAAACTATATACTTAATTTATTATTACTTTTGTAGAACTTGTAATACTTTACACATTTTTTTGAACAATCTTTTTTTTAGAAATTTCTAACTAAACACAATTAATTTAGTGAAATTAAAAATTATATTAATTAATATTGAGGAGTCTGTAAAACCATACTTTAGAAATTTTTGCATTTATCAAACTCTCGTCCTTGATTTTCTTAAAATGGTTTGCTTATCCATTAGTATCATTCCCTACTTATTGAACCCATCCATAAAGTCGTATATTAAGCCATCATCTGTCTATCCGGACATCTATCATTTATAAGCCCACCTGACTAGGCGTCAATATTCCTTCGATTACTAACCCTTTAGGAAAGCAATAGCTGATACCTTTAGTATTTGGCAGAGCAAACGAAATATTTCCGCTCTTTACTTGCTTCCCCTACATCTAAGCTGCTCTCACTCTCGTTCTCACTCTCACTCTCACGCTCGTTCATCCCCTCTCTTCGTCGCCTTATGACAAGCTCCTGCAAATTTTGTTTCCACTACAAATGTAGCAAATTCAAACCGGCTTTTTGCAAAACAACAACAACAAAAACAAGAGCAGGAACAACGCAAGTGCACAACAAAAATAAGCGACGCCTAACACACGCTCTCACACACACATCAGGTGCTGGTGACTCACGCAGACAAACGCTGTTTGTTACTATGGAGCAGCGTCAGAGAGCTACAGAGAGAGTGACAGTGAGAGTGACTTGAAGCTTTGTGAGCTTGATGAGAGGCATTTGAGCTTACTCTCCCATTATGCATGTCGCTTTCTCTGTCTGGCTCAGCTGATGCGTCGTTGTTGTCGTCGTTGTTGTCGTCGTTAATTGTTCACGTGGTTGGCATTCGTTTTAGCTGCTGCTGCTGCTGCTGCTCTGCTGCTTTGGCTGCTTCGGCAGTTGCTGCTCTGCTGCTTTGGGCTACATGCAGTCCTGGCAGCATATATTTTTACTCTCACTCACATTCACAAACACACAAACACACACGCACACCTATTGAGAGAGGCTCGCAATTCTTTTTGCAATTTAGGCTTTGAGCATTTGACAGCGTCAGCGATTGCTCAGTTGGGCTACAGACTCTGCAAGCGCTAGACACGACGAGCGGAAACGCAGCGATTAAGTGTTAAACGCTGTAACTAACTTTATAATGTTGGAATGAATTTTGTGAAAACTAATGAAAATATTGCAATTGTCAAAGGATCTGGCGATTAGCTAACACTACTACTGTGTGAAACAAGTGCGTGAGAATATCAACTTTTCGTTTTATTTTTGCAACAATCTTAAAACTATGTGCACTCATAACAGCAACGTAAAGCATAACAACAACAACAACAATAACAACAACAACTACAACGATAACGACAACAGAAGCTGCAACAGCAATAACAAATGCAAGGAAAAGTGTTTTTGTTTATGTTCTGTTTGAGTTGAGAGACATTTGCTCGGGGAAAATCGCCAAGGAACTACAAATGTAGCCTTTAAAGGTGAGTTTATCGCATTTATGCCAATATATATTGAATATGCATATATCCTGCATCTACACAACAGCAACAACAATTGCTAGAATAATAATAACTTCCCCTCATGCTGCAGCAGCCAATCAGCAAACGACGCTGCCACCAGCAAATGACATTGGCTCGTGTTGTTGGTGTTGCTGCCACATAATGTCGTTAAATGTCAGGGGCATGTGCACCCAACAATGCGAACCAAACTTTATGCCTCAAAATGTGCATTCTCCACTTTCACACACTCGATTCTTTCATTCGCTTTCGATTAAATATATATAGTATGCACAAATAGTCCCATTTGTTCCCACGTGTTCCCGTGTTTTTATTTTTTTTGGCTGCCTCGCGTGTGGCACGAGACGCATTCAACCGGCTGCTGTCTACATACAAAAAAAGGAAAACGAGAAACAAATTATAGGCTGTCGAAATTCTTGGTCTCTTAGGTTCCGCACGCATGAATGGTGCGAGCAACCCTCGAGGCGGGTTTACAGGATATGCAGGCTACCTGCATTTTAGCCTAACTACAGTGACTTGTTGGCCAAGCCAAGATTATCACACAACAATTGCAAGACGCAGTCAAAGTCAGACCAAGAATTGGCAAGCGTCAAAAAACTTTTAATGAGATTTTTGCACAAAGTTTCGCTTTCATTTTGTTCACATTTTTCGTTGTGTTGTTTGGCTTTTAATTCGCTTGCGAAGAGAAACAATCGAACGCATTCAGCAGCTGGCGAAAAGTGCGCGATTTGCATGCCAAATGAAATTAGCCCCTGAAAAAGGACTACCGAGGGGTGCTGCAGGGTGTCGAGGCGTACTGTTACCCAGTCGCACCGTGTGATGCTCAGGGATAACGAGGGCTACTGCGGGATATGGTAATGGCGCAACAAAGATAAGCGCATAATTACCCAGTGTGAGTTTTACGAGTTTCTCAACCTGCCTCTTTATTCTTCTTTTGATTTGGCTGTTTTGCTGCTTTGCTGTTTTCCTGTTTTCCTGCTTTCATTTTCACTCGCTGCGCATCGCAGCTTTTCATTTGCCTGGTGGGCAAACACCTGACCAACCGCCAAAACACCAGGATATCCACTTTCCCTTTCCCCGCCTGTCGCAGGACGCGTTAAAATTAAAAATTAATACCAACTATTAGAAAGTTCCGGCAATAAGCATGATCCGGAGCTACGGTAGTTAAATTAAATTTGTACGCTTGCCTTGACTTAAGTACGTCTGGGAATGTTAAAAGTCCTGGAAAAATTTGCTTGCCAATGGCTAATAATGGATTCCGGAGACTATAAAATTCACTTTTATAGCATCATCTAAACTTTTATCCACAGATTTGGACTATTCAAATGCTGTTTTCGAAAAGAATCTTTGATTGCAGTTGGATTACTGAAAGTCTTTATTGTTCCCTTCTTTTTTTAATTATTCTCTACTGCATTGTGAACTTTAGAGTTTTCTGTAAACTTTTCTACTTAACTGCGAGTATTTTTTATATGTTTAGTGTTCTCCATTCAATGCGATACAGTTGATTCGTTTGATTAGCTTTATTTATATTAAAAATTCGAATTGTGCTCATCTTTAGTATGAAAAGCAATGCATATCAATCATTTAGGATCCACTTTTAGGCTAAGAAGTCCCTGTTAAGTTTAGAATGACTACATCAGTATTTTCTCAGAATTTTGTTCTTTATATTTTTTATTGAGCGTCAACTATGATATCTGTGAAGGATGTCTTCCTTTAGTTTATTGAAGAGAATTTGGGTGAACTTTTAACACGAATAGAAAACAAAAGTTAATCATACTCTAATATTTCCATCATTTAGATAATGCAGATTTAGATCTGAGGATATAAATATTTGATACGCCTTTGCAATATTACAAAAATAAGAAATCTAATTAAATAATAAATAAGCAATCAAATATTTGCGAAATTAATATTAAATGTATTTTAAAATATTGTCGAATTTCCTGTAATTAAATAATATATTAAGTTAAATATCATTTTGAATTGAACGAAAAGTTGCACAAAATCTGTGTCTTCAAATTAATTAAATTTATTAAGTGCTTAAAATATTTTAACAGTTAATAATTTGTATATAAAATTTATTTTGAAAGTAATGTTTGAAAAATTGCCACAAATATCTCAATGTTTGTCTATTTTCTCACTTCTATTCTATTTGAGGATCTAATATGAACCTAATTTTGTTGTTGTACACGCACTTTTGATATACTGTAGTATTGCGGAAAACTTTTCAGATTACACATTTTTAATGTTGTTTTGGAATTGTCCATAAATAAAATGAAATTAAGAGCTGGCTTTAAGAGCTAAAAAGTTCCCAGTTGCCACAGAGCTAATGTCTGGTTGCAAGCAACCATTCATGCAACACTTGCCACGCCTAATGCATTTTAATGGAACGCAGATGTCGACAGTTGAAAACTAAAATAACTTTCGAGTCTGTGAGTGCCATAAAATCTCAACCGACACAGACACACACAGCCACACACACGCGTATAGAAAGTGAAATACAGAAACCAAAACAAATTAGTGGAATGTGAAGAATTGCAATGAAATGAAATTAAAATTGCATTTCATTCAGTTGGCAGGATGAGGCGTAATTCTGTTTCTTTTTTGTTTCTATTGCATACTTTTGGGCGTTGTTTGGTTTGCTGTCGCTATTTTTGGATTTGGACAGAACGTTGACTGTGTGCATCCGTATGTTCATATATGCATGTCCTTGAATTTGTAACCGTGCTCCTGCGCCTGCGTTTCGCCTTCACCTTATGCATTTTGGTTGCAACAACTACGTCAACATGCAACGTTAAATCGCGACTCGCGACATTGCAGTTGCAGTTGCAGATTGAACGTGCCATATTACTTGGTTAATGCTGTTGCCGTTGTTGTGGCTTTACCTAGGCCCAGAGCAAGTGTAACAGATGGCACACTCAATTGACATCGCCAGTGACCTTCGGTGGCAGCACTCAACACACTTTACACTCGACACACGCGGCACACGCGACACACACAATTCATGAGACACATGCGACACACGCATCAATTACGCGGCACTTTCTTTGAGAGAGGGAGAGCGAAACACGCTGAGCTGGATGCTCCCACGCTTAGAGCATCATCGGATTGTACTGTTGCTATCGACAGTTCGTGTGACAGACGAGCAGTGTTGCCACAATTTCCTAGAACTAAAAACGCTAGTTTTCTTAAAAATAATATTGAAGGTGTAGCTACAAATGGGTAAATATTTATTTAAAATCTACTTAATACGCTTACTTTTCTACTTGTTGTAATATAAATTTAAGCAATTTCGTTGAACATTTTCCTCATTACCCTGCTATTCTGTAAATATCTGTAATATCTGTTTACAAGAATTATTGTAATGTTAAACATTAAATGGCTAGAACAGCATTTCAGTTTTTCATAGGATCATGATTATTTTTTTAGAGTAGTAACAACATGATAGTTAAATTAAATAGTACAATCATATAAAATGACTCTGAAGTTGGGCTAAATTCGTCGAAGTATTTGGTTAAAAGTCAGCTTCTGCATTTCTCCAAAATATATCAATAAATATGTAAAGGTGTAATATTTTTGTTAGCACTGTATACTAAAAGCATTGCTCAAACTTTAAGTTTTGTTTTATTATTGCTGTGAATAAAGTGATTTAATTTTTAAAATATTGCAATTCTAAAATGTTAAGGTTGTTGTTAGAAATAAAATGTTTTCAAAGGAGAATATATTCAATATTTAGACAAATCATTCAGAATAAATACCAAGATTTCTGGCTAGTAACATTTCTTCAAGTTTCATCTTTTATTTTAAATAGGAAAATAGCTGATTCTAGCTGAAAAAAAGCCAAACTGGCAACTCTTCACAAGAGACGGGCTGTCGACGTCAGCACGGTCAATTAAATTGATCTAGCGGCACGAGAGATAGTGTCGCATACCATTACAGACAGAAAGAGAGAGAGAGAGAGAGAGAGAGAGTGAGAGAGAGATCACGTTTCTCAAGCGATCGATCAGCGGCTTTGGGCACTCGCATGTGGCATGCACCTTTAGTTGACACTGACTTAAGGAACCATCATTGTGGCAATGTCAACAGCCTCATGCAATCGGTTTGAGACCAGCATATATCTTCTCTTCCGCGTCTTCATAATTGGCCTGATTATAATTTGCCAGTGCATGGCCAGTGATTCAATTGATTCAATTAAAATTGAACCTGTGTCTTCAATCATCATTCACATACTGTACAAATTGAATTATGTGCTTCTGTTGATATTGATAAATTGCAAAATTGCAATCAAACGATGGGAAAACATATTTGGAGGTTCCCACCTTCACCTTCACATGTCGTAATAAGTGCGTAAATCGTTCAATATTCAATTCAGCCAATTCAATTGACATCAATAACTGAACGTTAATTGAAATAAACTAAGTATGCACATAAATATCAATATTTATGAACATAAATATTTAAATACATGTTAACTCGCCTCACATTGAAATCAGAAAGTCAGCGAGAGAGTTCCTAAATATATTGGCATAAAGTATAAAAGTTTTCATTCATATAATATGTATATTGAAAAAGGTTTTAGTATGAATCTCATGTCAAAAATAATACCAAAATGTCTAGAAAATATTATGGTTGATACAGAAATCAGTTAACAATATATTCATGTTTGCGATTACAATATAGAGATTAAGGTAATTGTCATTTATTTAGTTAATAACTTATTCTTTCTTCAGATATTTACATTCTTGAAATTATTTAATTCCTTCGGTAATTCAGCACTGTTTTGAATTTAAAGCAGTTAATATTTTGAGATTAATAACACGGCTCACTAGAGACAGTGAGTACATTAAGTATCTACATTTCCCTGTCCCATTAACAGACTGTCTAAGGGCCGTATGGCAGCAGATGCGATTTGTTATTTGTTGTTTGTGGTTTGTTATTGTTTACCAGATGCTTGCTAATGAACTTGGAAAAATATTGTGTCATTGGCCGAAGCATTCACCTGTGAGATAACGGCAAATAAACATATCAATATTAACATATACGATGAACTGTAATATTAGCAATAATTAATATATATACGCTATGCTACAACATTCAATTATTGTGATAGTTGCTATTAAAATTTTTAATTTCGTGTGGTCTGTGAGCCGTGGCTTATTAACATTGAAATTGTGTGGAACCTCATTAAATGGCATCAGCAAATGGGGCGTGGCATTTTTTTTTAAATTAAGGTAATGGGTCAATGCATTTCACAGAAAACTCATAACGAAATGATTGAAATTCCTTTGGACAGCTCGGCAAAAAAATTGTCACTCACATCCTGCATCCTGTCAGAGATTTTGGCCAATGCTCTTAGCGCATTACTGCGAATGGCATAAATATTTGAATTAATGTCCCAACTGTGCCGGGAGCTCAGAAACAAATGTACATACATATTGCCATATATATATGCATGTCTGCATGTAGATGTCTGAATATGTGTATGTATTCTGGAAACCCTGGCAAATTGTTGTATTTATGTGCACTTATCCTTCAGGCGCAGTCTTTTCGCCGCTCATTTGCTTTTCCGGTTTTAATGGCTGCCCCTTTTGTTGTCGCCATTGTCGTTCTCGTTGTTGTTATTGTCCGCATACCTTTCACCTGTAAGTTGCACAAAGCGGGTATTACCGTTGTACTCGAACTCCACTTTGTTTTGTAAATTTCTTTAGAAGGTACGCAACCCAAATTTAAAGTGTAGAACGTATCGAAACAAAGCTTATAAGACATGTTCTACAGGTCTTCAGCAATCTGCGAACAATCCAAGAGTCAATCCTCAAACAAGACTTTTCTAATGTACAAATTTAATTTAATTTCCAATTACAAGATGGAAAATTTAAAGTGTTTTTGATTTAATTTTATTTACAAAAATATACCAATAATAAATAGTAATGTGGAAATTTCACGTACATTTAAGACATTCGATTTTGGTGCCCTGAAATAACGTCTGTAATTTGATCGATGATGGCATTAATAAATCATTTTATTCCAAACTATCGCATTGACACTATTTTAAAAACTTCAAAAATTCATGACTTTGTCAGATCTTAACCAATTTCCCTGCTGAAGTGCCATTTTAATATTAGTTTCTCTTTATTTTCCATTAAAATTTAAAATTAATTTTGTTCATTCATATTTTTAAAAACTTCAAACTGTCAACTCTCTCAATATTTAGACGATTTTCTTTCGGATTTTATTATTATTTGATCTCCAATTTAATTCTGCATCAGAAGTGGAAAATTCAATTTTTCTATACTTTGCGCTGACAAATAAAAGAAAAATGAAATGTTTTTCCGTTTGGTCGACAGTTCCATTCTTTTTCTTTGCAATTTTTTACATATCGTTTTATTCGCGTTGATTTTGCACTATTTTATGTGAATTTCATAAGCAATGATGCTGTAGTATTCTTATTAAGTGCTGCAGGGTATCTCTTAGTCGAGCGCGCTTCTCTTTATTCAGCTTGTTGTTGTAATGCTCTGCACGCGCTTTATACAAAATAAATATTGCATACTTTATGGCACAGGCGACAGCAGCGACAGCAGCAACAACAACAACAACAACAAAGTTGACTTTTCGTCATCGCCGTTGGCTTTTGTGAGTGCCTCAAGTATTTTCGCCTTTTTATGACCCAACAGCAACAACAACAACAACAACAACAGCAGCAGCAACAACAACAGCAGCAACATTGTTCATTATGTATCGCGCTGCGCAAATTTGCCAGCCTCTCAGTTGATGCGGATGTGTGTGTGTGTGTGTGTGTGTGTGTGTGTGTGTGGGGTATGTGTATTGTAGTTAGTCGTATATTTGTATTTGTATTTTTCCCACGATATTTAACATGTGGCATTGATTTTATGGCCTGTCGTAGAGTCAACATCCAGGCCAAGAGCCTGAAGCGCTTAGCCGTTCAAGTGTTGGCCCAAATTAATTGCCGAATAGGTGTGAAAAAGGCAGCCAAAATGCCACGAAATGGGGAACGCCGTCAGTTTTTGGCAATTTGAATTTGTTGCCAGGGGGAAAGGAAGCCGGAAAGCTGAAGCACTTGGCTTAACGGGGTAAGCAGATTAAAACATACTAATTGCTTATGTAGGAGCGCTCCTGAAAAGCTCCAGCTTTTGTAATTAAAAATTTACAATTTTTAAAAATGTATTAGTAGTTTCAACCAGGCAGCGAAGCGACCTAATACATTTTTTTTTAAATATAAAAATTGTTTTTTTAACAAACATTTTTGATATAATATTTCAACTGAATTTCATAAAAAAATCATAGCAAACATTCAAACGTAAATATTGTATTATTATGTGGCAATAAAAATTGTAATTTCTATTATTATTTTATATTGTTGTAAAACCTATTTTGTTATTAAAAATTAAAAAATATTTAATGCAATTGCCGGAGTATTCCATCCCCATTATATATTATGGTTTGTTTGCTATTCAAATAATTTTATAATAGTTTATGTCCATATGATTCGACGCAAACTTAAGTCAACTTTTTAAGAGTGCCATATATTTCTAAGTCTTAACATTTTTAAGAGATGCCATCTAGAAAGATTTTTGGTGCTGCAATGTCTTTCTCAAATGCGACGCAATAAAGTATAATTTAAGAGCTAATTTTAATTATGCCGGCGAAGTGAAAATGCGCTGCTGGAAAATTCAGGTCATTAGACGTTTCAGCCAAGCGGCTAAGTAATCGTGATTGTTATTAAATGTGATTTATTTAAAAAAAAATACAATTTTAGTTCACACTGTTTACTTTTTTTTCGTTAGTTTTTGTGCACACAAATAAACAGCACCACAAATATTTTGCACGGTTGGGCCATCAATCAAGCGGCTCGGCTTAGTTTTGTGTTATTCAAAACCGAAGTAATTAAAATGTAAATCATAGCAAGTGAGCCAAGTTTGTATGCCTCTCCAAATTGCCCAATATCTTCAGAAAATGTATAGAATTTAAAATCAAAATGCCGTGAATGGCCAAAAAAATTTAGGAGAAGCGTAGAAAAAAGCAGCAAAAGTGTTTGGGCCATGGGAAAAACTAATATAATGAAAAGCTATTAGGTTAAATGGGCAGCAAAGAGGCCGATGAAGATGCAGATGTAGATGTGGATGTGGATGGCGAAAATGGCAGGCCGAAAAAAGGAAGCTCGTTTGCTCGCCAAGCAAATGACTGCCAATAATTTTTCGGCCTATCTATGGGCAAATTGAGGCAAAATGTGAGCCCACCTCAAAACAGGCCAACATTTTAAGAAGAAGGTAACACAAAAGAAAATGAATATTTACATACAAACACATTTGCATATACACAAGACAAATGACCATTAAATACTCTAGCATCAAGTACTTGCGACTCGCATTATTCCTCATTATTTGCGTCGACGGAATTTTGATAACCTCGAAAACATCGTACGAAATATGCTAAAAATAATTTTCTTTAGCTCTGCGATTTAATTATTTACTGCCTTTGCCTTATGTTATTAAAATGACGTCGTTATGTTAGGTAACTGTTTTGTTTATGTTACGTGAATTTGCAAAGGTTTTTTATAACAATCTTTCAATTTGCCAAGTAAAAAAAGATTAACAAATTGTTCTGAAATACTTAGATGTACAATTATTATTAAGACTTTGATGTGTAATATTTTAAATTAACAATAAATTATGGTAATGTTAACTTGCTGTTAAGTTCACTGCGTGTTAAAGAAAATTTTAAATTTTTTAATTTAACTGAAAAATTCTCTCTCTTTTATTCACATTAATTTTGAATAATTATTGGAATATAAATCTCAATAAATCATCTTTAGCTCTCACGTATTTTTAATTTGCATTTCTTCAAAATGTTGTCTATCGACTCGAGTGCCATGATTGCAATTTCTGAGTGCAGCCATTAATATAGCGTATACGCAGTGTGAGTACGTTAAGTGCTTATAATTGCTATTTACACATTTTTCGCATGATTTGTCAATTTTAATGAGCGTTATTTTTGCGCAGCAGATGCCAATAGACAAGAAGCTGATGCCACAATGCAAAGTCAGAGTAAAATGCCAGGTCTTGTCAGGCTATCCAGGCAGATGGGCTGAATGTGAAGGACGAACTACGCAATAGCCGGGCGTTGAGGAAGACCTTGCTATGCCGTAGTTTACCCACTAATACAAATGTACATATAGTATATACACACACACACATGCACGCATACACACACACACACACACACACACGCACAGACTTAACTGTACAGCGAGGATTTTGCGTTTTGTCGAAATTGAATTCGTTCATGATTGATTGCGCATACGCCACGTCTGCCCATCGATTCGCCCTTTAGTCCGTCCGTCCGTCCGTCCGTTCGTTCGTCCGCCCGTTCGGCTGCTTCTCGTTTGCTTATTCGCCGCAATGTTGGCAACACTTTTTGTTTGGATTTTGCAAGTTTTGTTGTCAATCGACTTTTGCTACCCACATTGAATTTTAAGACATTTTACGCTCTTATTTTGTTTCAATTTCAATTTATCAGCCTTTTCTCACCGCTGAGAAATGCGTACACACAACATTTTATGGCTGCCACCGCATTTACATGAAAGGTGCAAGGAGGGGCAGTGGAATAAGGGAAGTGGGAACTCAGCTTGCTGAAGGTGTATTGAACTTTCATTGAATTATGTTTCACTGCCCGAATTGTGGGCTGGAGTTTTGGTTTAATTCTGTTTACTTTGTGTGCGTGTTGAAGCGACTCTCTGATATCAACTTCTGACTAACTCACTGACAGACTGACTGACTGACTGACTGACTGACTGTTTCATTGGCAGACTGACAGTATTGAATTGCTGATGAGCCTTAGAATAAGTTGTTTGCACTTTTGTCGCTCGGCATTTGCCTGTTGCTTTTATTTATTTCATAAATTTTAAATGCACAAATAAACTTGAAGCTTTAATTCGAGGAATTTTCAATTATTTCGACACGAATAAGTGAAATAACATAAGCATCAATTAAGAATTTTCAGTTCACTATGAAATTAAATTCGGTTATTTAAACACATCACTTGATTTTTCTTGTTGCTTTTTAAATTGCAATTTGCTTTGATAACTGGGAATCATTGAAAGTTATATTTAAATTTTGATGCTTGTGTTTCCAAAGGAATTTGAAGTAAAGTTTAAAGTTTTAAACCGAAGGAAAACAACAACATTGACTATAGATTTGTGGATATATTTTTAAAAAGCTTAAAGATAAATTGTCAATTTTTCAGCTATCATGAAGAAGAAATTATAAACTCTTAAATAAATATTTTATTAAGATACATACCTACATTTCTGACACTTGAACTGATTTACTTAACTCTAGTTATATCTCTCTTAAGTAAACAAAAAATCAACTGCAACTTTAAACATTAATTAAAGCCATGACTTCAACCAATTTTTGATTTAACAAACACATTCCCGAACTGATAATGTTTTCTCGCCATCTGCAAAACATACGATGTCGTTTATTAAAACACGCCACTTTTATTTTGTTTTTAATTTTATGACATTATTTTTTCCGTTCTACAGTTTGGACAAACAAAGTGCAATAAAATGTACATTTTTTTCTGTTATAGCATAAACATTTTTTTATTCGCTTCACATATAAATGCTCACGCACAATTGTTTTCAAGCATTTAATTTAATAGATTGCGCTTGTGATGGCAATTTTTCAACAAATTTTTTGTTGTCTTTTTCTGGTTTTTTGCTGCTGGCAACAAATCTTTTCAAATGTTCAAATTTGGGTAACATTTAAGTATTCCTTTTTTTTTTGCTTGTTCAACAATTTGCAGACAAATGCAATTTGCCACAGCTTTGATGGTGTGACAGGGGAATGTGGGAGTGACAAGGTCGCCTCCCAATTCCCCAAAAGCTAAACTGAAGAGCCTGGCCAACAAAAACAGCAACAACAACAAGAACGTTGTCTACTCAACGGACGAGTTGTGTGTCAATTGTTGTTAAATTGTTTTGCAAACATGCGACAAAATGTGCAACGATGCCAAAGTCAAGGCATCTCAGACGCTTTCAGTATATATCTATAAATATCTATCTCGATTTACTTCCATTAAGCGAGCGTAGAAAATTCTCCAATATATTCGGTGTCAGTTGCAATTTCTGTCGCATTTAAATTGCATTTTAAATTGATATTTTCAAAGAGCCAAAAAAAAACCTGCAGACCAACCAGCTGTGTGTGTGTGTTGTGTGTGTGTGTGTGTGTGTGTGTGTGTGTACACAGAGGTATGCAACGTCTGCCAAAAATAGCGACCGAAAACCATTTGGCAAATTTGTTGTCATCATTTCTCAAAGGACTGCAGAATTTCGTAGTATTTGTCTCTCACTCTCTTCCCTTCTGTATCGCAATGCCAAATTGCAAATTGACAACGATATCTGGAAAATAATTGGCCAGGCAAAGGAAAAAAATGAGAAAAGTACAATTAATTATTGACATTAGCTATTTGTACTCGGAAGTAGTTAGAGTTGATCGATTGTAAATATCACGAATGCAAAAGCAATTGGAAAAGCCATAGCTTATCCATCTAAACAGGAGGTGAGTGCATCAAATCCGCCCCAGGATCTGTCCAGATTGCCATTATTTTATCTCCCAGATACAAACACACTCACACACACATCCAAACAATCACTTATCATTGTTGTTGTTATTGCGGTTGGAAATTCTGTTTTTGGCACTGCAAATAAGTGCCCCAAAAAAAAAAAATAAAACAACACAAAACAGCAAACAGCAAACAAAAAAAATAATACAAAATAATCAATTGTCAGCTTATAAATATAAAATGAACTGAGGGAGAGAGCAGCAGGATGTGCAGAAGGAGATGGCAACAGGACGATGATGAGATGTTGTTGCTTTTACTTATATATTTCTGTATTTTTTCTGTTTGTTGGTTGGCTTGTATCTGATGTTTAAGCTGCTTTAGCAGCTGTTGCTGTTGTTGTGGTTGGCATTGCCTTTTTCCTTCTCCATTTTTATTTTGGGTCAGGTAAATAAACATAATTGTATTTATGCATACCCTGTGTGCTTAGCTATGAAAGGGGTAGTGGCAAATGCTTAAAGTATACAGATTAAGCATACATAATATAATATATTCAAAAGCCAATTTTTATTCAATATTTACATATATTATTTAGTTTAGTAAATTCACATTAAGTATATATATTTAATAAATAGTCAAAATAATTTTGGGTACAATTTATAGGGTATAAAATACAATGTAACACCAATAATAAAGTAAATACTTTTTCTAGTTCATATAATAGTCAAGCAAAATTTACTTTAGTCAAACTGCAATAAATATTTAATATATTTGTAACAGTTGTTATTACAGGGTATTCAATTAGCGCAAACACACTTCTGTTCAAGTCGCAATACAATTCGTACTAAAATTAAGTGAATTCGATTCTTATACTGCCATGTTAAAGAATCTATCTTGATAAAAATGACACATATATTTTTAAATGTTTCTGTTTAAAATCAAAATCAAAAATTATATTTTAGTTTGATTGTTATTATATGCATTTATTTCTTTTATTTGAAATATTTCTTTAAAAAAATAGTAATAACAATTTTAATATAGAAGAAAAATTAAATACAATTCCTATTGCTGATTGTATTAATTTGTTTGTTATTATGGTAATTAAAAAATAATAACAAATATTTATTTATTTCTGTTACTTTGATTAATATCACTTTTCTATAAAAATTAAATAATAAATTCTATTTTTGACCTGCTCTTGAATATTGCAGGGTATTCAATTGTCACAAACACAGCTAATGTTTTTTTTTTTTTTTTGTTGGCTTACTTTTACGTCAGAGCTGCATGTTGTATTGGGCTTGTATTGGGGTTGCATTGGGGGATCTGTTGTGTCCCTTTGCACTTGTCTGCTTATCATAAGGGCACTTTGGTCCTTTTGAGGTCTAAGAGTGTGGCCACTTGAGTAGTTTGAGCCTGAGAGCCTGAGTCTGGGACTGAGTCCCACTTTTGTGGCCAACAAGAGTCGCCGTCGCCGTCGCCTTTGACGTGCGTCGCTTGTTTGAATTTAATTTATTGTTTTGCCTGAACAACTATTTGTTTTCGCTCTCTTTTTCACTTCGCTTCACTGTGTCTCTCTCTCGCTCTCTGTTTCGCACTCTCGCTGTCTCCATCTATTTGGCATTGTGTCTGTTTGTTTGTTTAAGTGTCACAACAATGTGAAATTCGCAGTTTTTATTGCCAAATTTTTTGTTCTTACACATTATGTATTTGCGCTAATTTCATTTCTTGTGTAATTTCATTTTTATGTTGTCGACAGAGTTGCCTTGTAACTGAGACCGATCGTCTCGCTCCTCGAAGGTCCCCTATCCCCTTTCCCTTGTCCCCTGTAGTACGCGTAGTTGGCAGTTGTTTGCCTTGAGGCGAACTTTGTCAACAATTCCGCGCACAACATTGAAAATTGCTGCTGTTGCGAAAAGGACACACGACAGGACCAAGCAGCGAGACAGCGAACGAGAGAAGACAGCAGAGAGTAGGGAGAAGAGAGAAGACAGCAGAGAGAGCTGCCTGCTTGGCACAAACAGCGAATCATTATGAACACGAGCCTCGGCGTCTGTGGAGGCGTGTCAGCATTTCAGTGTGTCACTTTAACGAATTTTTTGTAGACCCTGTACTTAAAGCGGAACAAAGGTCTCATTACACTAGGCAACAAAGCTGAAATTTTTGAGTATGACACCTACCAAACACACTTTTTGGATAACAAAAAATAACTTGAAAAACATTTTCTATGGTAATTTTCTTATTTTAGTTTTAAGTCATCAAATCTTAGATAAACCTAAAAATAATGATTATATCCGGAGTATAACTTTTTTCCCTTAAAAACAAAAATTAAGTGGTAATTTTCCATCCATTAGATAAATTTTATAAAGTTTCGTCTTAATTCTAGGAGTAAGAATATTTATCTATTATTTTTTTGACAAGAAAAGTAATATCTGTATTAAAAAACAATGTCTAAATCAAGAAATAATCATTGGTGTCAAACTTTTGTTTATATTATAAACTATAACTCAGTGAGTAAATTAAGAAAAACGTATATTTTGTAAATCAAGAAGAAATTGCATAGAATTCCCTTAAAGACGAATATTGGTATATTATATTTAACGATCGTATATTATTGGTATATTATATTTAAAGCTCATTTATTATTACTACTAGTAAAAAATATTTCCTATAGAACACAACAAATATTAAAATAATTATTATTTATGATTGTTTATTCAGCTTTCTAACATTGCTATGTTTGTTGGTTGGTCTGTTCTTATTTACTTATTCTACGCTATTAGTTTGACTTGGGCAAAACATGGACACTCTTTGTCGAGCTTGCTCGACTGTCGCCTTTTCTAGTAGAGTTACTTTTGAAAAACAGTAGCCTGCTGCTTCCCCCTTCCTCTGCTCTCCTCTGCCCCTTAGGAAAAGCCTCTACAAAAGTGTCTCGAGGCTCTCGTTCCGTTTGTGCCTAAGGTCAAGCGTCTTTGTCATCTGCCATTGCCTACTTTACAGGCCGCATTTTACGGCGTTATTATATCTGGCAAATAAATAAATTTTACACACACACACACACACACTTACACACGAAATTTAGTGGCGCCTTCAGGCGTCGGCCAAGCCACTTAACATAATTCAACCAGCCATCGTTAGATGGCGCCAGTCAAGAGTTCAAATGCAAACAGATCTTTAACTGTCAAAAGTATCAACGTTTTCTGTGTGCCACTTTCTCGGTTGCAGCTTGTTCGTGCAACCAAATGCCGCAAGTTTTCAGTGTCGACTTATGATAATGGTTATGGTTATGCCATTTGCAGTTATTACTCCTGATATTGCCATTTAAAATTCCCTTCATATTTGGCCAATTCGATAGAGTGTCTCAAATATGTATGGTTTGCATTTGTGCTTATGGACGAAATGTGTTTACCGCTTTTTATGTGCTCACAATCTCCATTCAATTGACTTCGATTTGCGCCTAATGAATTTTCAATTTCATACACTTTTCAGTTATTATCTTGGCAAATCGACAAAAAGACTTGCTGGTTATTTCTTTTGGACTTTTCTTTTCAATTGTTTTTCGACAGCCACATTTATTTTCCGATAAGGTGTTGTTTTTAGTAAAATTCAAGCTTCTCGCTTCTTTTCAGACTTAATAAATGTAGTACATTTTTATCTTTAAACTACAGTTTATTACCTTATAATCTGTTAATGTAATTTATTCATTTAATCATTGTAAATATTTTACTCATTTTAACTTGGCTTTAATTAACATTTAAATGAATTACCAAAGCAATCAACGATTTCTATAAGTATTTGTGTTCTGTAAAATTAAATATTAAAATTGCTTAATGTTTAACTGAATAATATTTCAAAATTTTAACTCTCTCTCTTTCATTTTACATCATTTACTATTTAGAATATTTGAGTATACGTATCATATAATATGCAACGTATGCTTGAATTATTTACTATACTCACATATATATACCATATATATATACTTTTAGACAAACGTATATAATATGTATAGTATGTTTGTGGGCACATTGCTCGTTTCTAAGTACCTCAACAATTTTTGGTGTTCATATTCTCGACCCGCTTACGAGGCAAAAGTTTAAACACAGTTCAAATGATTGCCCCAATGTTGTTGGGTCCAACATGAAAGGCGAGCTCACATACTCAGTGAGAGAGAGAGAAGGAGAGAGAGAGAGAAAGAGAGGGAAAATAAAGAGAAAAGGAAAGAGAGAGAGAGAAGACCAAAATAGAGGCTTAATAACCATAGATAGAACACCTAAGCGTTGCAAGTTTTTTCAGCATTGAGAAATATTTACATTAAAATGCAAAAGCGCAGCAGCCCACACACAAAGTGCCCACACAACACACACAGCGACACACACACACATACACTGATATAAAAAGTGTTCTTAAATCCATATTTTTATCTAAAATTAAAAAGGTATTGTATTTTAACTGCGACAAGAACATAAATTGCATAATTGCAGTAAATTTACACGATTTGATTTACAAATCACTTCAAGTGTTAAATGTAAGAATAAATAATTATTTTTAATATTTTTTTGCTGGAGAGAGTTTTACTCTTACTTAAAAATAAATTGTGAATTATTAATATTTTCCAAACAATTAAAGATTTTTAATCTTATATTAAAAGCTGTGATTTTTATATTTAAATAATTAGTATTATTCATTTGGACTTAAGGAGTTGTAATTTTAAGAACAAAATATTTAAGTTGAATGTTCTTTAATTTAGAAGTCTTTTATTTTCAGTGTAGTCACACATGCGATAAAAAGTTTCGCCAATGCACATTTTTTTCAAATGCGATGGTTGCAATTTGGCAAGCGCACAAAAGTATGCTATACAGTGGCCAGCATGTGTGCGGGTGTGTGTGCGTGTGCGTGTGAGACTGCCAAGTTTAGTGTCAGGCTTTGGCTGTGTCGCTGCTTAAGTAGAAAACTTGCAGCTTTATTTTGGCAGCCAAGTCGTCGCCAAAGCAAAGCCGCATTGCAGCAACTTAATTAAAGAGACCCTCACACAAACACAGACACACAAACCAGACACAAGCAAACACAAGTTGCCAAACTCACACACACACACACACGCACACCCACAGAAACATTCACAGTTAGGTGTGTCAAGTGAGTGAAAAGTCAGCACGCATAAAAATCGCACGAAACGCGCGTCAAACGCACAGCCCAAACATTTAATTTCGACAAGTTTTTGTGGAACTTGGGCAAATGGGCGAATGGGCCACGCCCCCTTATAAATTGTCATGACTTGAAGACGCACACAGTGACAGCGACAGACGACAGGCGACGAGAGGGGGCAACAGCTGTCACCAATACACACACACAATCACACACACAGCGCAGACACAAAAAGTGTAGCATACATTTGAGCGCCCAAAAACGGAAGTGCTTGACGCAAAAAGGCAGCTAACAACATGGCCAACGACAGCTACAACAACAACAACAGCAACAACATCAACCAGAGTGACAACAACAATAAGCTGCACACTTGTCCTTTCTTTTGTTGCTGTTGCTGTTGTTGTTGTCTGTATCAAGTGTTGAGTTGATTTTTGCTACGGTTTATTCATTTTATACCCTTGTATGGAGAATCTCACACTTGACTTAGAAACCATTTAGTTTATTTACAGAGTTACACAACTTCAATAGCTATTAAGTATTTAATAAGCTTGATTAATTATAATCACGTATTTTATGCGATTAAAATATATTTATCTGTGAAGCTGTTTATTTAACTTGTTTTACTTTGGTTCAAAAATACATATAAAGTTATTTAAGTATATTTATCACATTATCGGATGAAAACTGAATGAGTATATAATTTAGTATATTAGTATATGAAGTATATTAAGCTGAATTACGAGTATCAACTAAAGCAGCTTAACTTCATTTATTTATTGCTAATTAATACATTTTGAGTTTTTTGAAAAAAGTGCATTTTTTTTAGATAGTTTCATCTGACTAATTTACTTGTCTACATAATTAATAGAGTCACAGTCTCTTTAAATTCTATTTCTATTAAATGCAAACAAATCAATTAATGTATAGCACACTTTGCTTAAAAATATATTATTTAAAGTATTTTACTTTTAAGTATTTATTTTTTTTAAACCTTAAATACAACTTTATTCTTGTATCACTTTCTATTTTTATTTGATTTTTCTTTTGCTTTTGTTTGCTTTGCATTTTCCCCACAATTTCGGTTTTTATCGCCATGTTTGGGGCATTTGTTGTGTGTGGTTGCGGCTTTGGTGTAAATACAAGTATTTCTTATATTTTGCAAATTATGACCAAGAACAACAGCAAGAACAACAACAACTACTATAATAACTGCTAGCTCAATGATGTTTATGGCCCACCATTTTGGCCACTAGTCGCCATTTTATGCAATTTCTTTTATGCCGCATCGCATCGCATCCGAGGCGCCTCTCGTGCTGCCGTTGCCATTTATGTTGCCTTTGCCTTTGCGTTTTCCTTTGCCACAGCAGCTGTGTCCGGGAGTCTTCCAAGTGCTCAGTGATTTAGTGCTTATGGCAAGTTTATAAATTAAATTTAATGAAGCAGCAAGTCAGAACTATTACCGACTGCTTTCCACTTTCCCTGTTTCCCATTTCCCATTTCCTCATTTACCCATTTCCCATTGTTCTGTGCATCGATTATGCGCCTGCCACTTCCGCTTGATACCCACACATGTCCTCACAGTGTGTGTGTGTGTGTGTGTGTGTGGGAAATTTGATTTAGTTGCATAACGGAAACTATGGTTTCTATTTTCAAATTTAAGCTTGGAGTTTTAAGAATTTAACAATCACTGTTTACTTTAATTACAATTACATTCGATTATTTCCAAAATAATTTTATTTATATAGTGTAAGCAGATTTAAATTATATTTTAAAAATTAGTATAAGTTGGAACTAGCTAAGAAACTGTGTAAAAAAATTCATTTAAAGTTAAACAGTTATTCATAATATTCATTTTCAATCAACAATTCCTGCCAGAAAGTTAAATTAATAAATTCAAATCAGTCGAATATAAAGTGTTATTTCGTTTAAAATAATAAATGAAATATATAGGCGACGTTTTAAGAAACTAAGTCACTCGTCAGATGTTTAAAATTAGATAAATAAAGGACTAGAACATCAAATAATATTTAAAAATATACACATTATTAATTTTTATAAGAGAAAAGATAACATTTGATAAATAAGGTAATTTTTAACAGCCCAATATGTATTCAGATAACTTCAGGCGCATTAAGGAACATTAAATCTTTTCGACTCAATTTGGGATCATATTCTGAATAGGCTCGCCTTTTTCTAACTGACAATCGAAGGGAGTTGCAAGTTTAATTGAGGCCTTGTTGCCAAAGTTTCTGAATATGTTGGCAATCCGAGGCGGTTGGAGTAGATAAAGTCATTTGAAAGCATTTGTGCAATAACAATAACCAGATACGAGTATCTGCAATGACTTCATACTTAATAAACTCGATTTGCTTTTGCTCGCATGCTACACAAAAGACGAGTGCGGAGTCAAAGAGATGGAAGCCGAAGGCGACATACAAAGGCCAAAACCAAAAAGTAATTATCGACAAGTTGTGCCAACGAAATCCCCAAAACATTCAAACAACAAAATGTTTTAAAATTCAATGGGCATACACACACACACACACGCATAGACACAGACTCAAACACTTGTACGTAGAGTAGGAATAACAATAGAACGCCTGAGCTTATGCAACATAATCCTAGTTTATGTCAGTTAGGGCCTCGCTTTGTACTTACGTCTCCATGTGTATGTATATATATATATATGTGTGTGTGTGTGTGAGTGAGTGTGTGTGAATTTCTTATGCCCTTTTGTAACCAGCAGTTGCTCAACCAACTGAACAAATACACACTGACACTCACACTCAGACACACACACACACAATCACTTAGCTTTACGTATTCTATTGAAAGAGCCTCAAGACAGTGGATCGAAGCAGCTAATGGACGCTCTGTAATTTCCCTCAGGGTTAATTTGCTGAGTCATTTAATCTTGTAAATAGATTTTGCCTGCTGTTAAGTAATTTGTATGTTACTTAACATGCCAAGAATTTACACTGTTAGCAATATTCAACAGTTATTAGTAATTGTTTGAAGAATTTTTAAATACTATGCATCAACATTTCGGATAACATATCAAAATCATGCTAACAGCAGTTAACAAATAAATGTTACGTCATTTGTTAGTTAACATTAATATGTTATGCAACACTTCAATGTTAAATTTAGTTTCATTCATGTATAATATTAAGTAATATCTTAAACTGTTATCATGTTATCAACTTTTAAATGCTATTTTTGCTATGTTTTATTTGACAATCAAGTTAAGCATTTTCACTTTAGGTCCGCATTTAATTTGTGCTCCATTAATAATATTTTCATTTTACAATATCCGTTTTAGCCTGAATGTGAAAATTTTTAACATGAAACAATCGACGTATTCGTGTGTTCTTGACATTTTGACAGCCGTTGTTAACCGATCACGGAAAATTCCAGCTTTTTTTCCTCACTTAATCTTCTCTCGACAGTGTGACTAATTTCCCTCGTTAAAGGTAAAAAGATGACGTTAAGTTAAGCTAACGTGGCTTAAAGTCCTTTTTTATTATTTCATCAGGTATGCTGATTAATCTTTAGACATTTTCAGATTTCAACAAAGTTTTTAGTGCTTGGCACTAGATAATTAAAAATCAAATGTTTTTAAAGTTTTTTTCAAGTAATTAAAAATTAATCAAAATCTAAAAGGTATGAAAAGTATTCAAAATCATTTTAACACTCACAATTAAAAGCATTTTTAATTGCTTTCAGACTATTAGATTTTTGTAGACCTTATCCCACTGTGCCGAACCTATCTACATAGTTTATTTGAGAATTCCGATAGCTTTGACAAGTGTCATGAGCACAAAAGACACGTCGTGATATGGCGACTACACTTGATTGTGTGTATGACCCTGGCTCATAGGATGGAGATGATTGGAGATGGTGGAGACAACGTCAATACACGTCTGTATAAGCCATAATTGAAGGTTTCTTTGTATTTCGCGACACAAAGTAGGCAGTGGCATTGGGTAAGCCTTTGATCTGATCTCCCGCAATTAGAGTATAAATATTTAACGTTTTTGTGTGAGAAGTGGACTTTTTGTATTTCTTCTTTAAACGATATTTACAGCCTAAAGGGAAAGTTTTTTTTTGGTAGCAAGGTCACTGAAAACTCTAGTGTTGGCTAAAATTTACTGGGTCATCATGCAAATATGCGGGCTCAACAAATGCATATACATATATATATTTTGCAGGCCGAGACAAGCTGTTGACAGTTGTCATTGTGACCCAACTATTCTCTGGCCCTGTTCCTGGCCCTGTTCCTGTTCCTGCTGCTGGTATTGGTGTTGGTGTTGGTCCTGAACTGGCATTCAACATGACAGGCGAAAAGAAATAGAATTCTTTTCCCAGGCTCATTTGCATGCTTTTAGGCGCCTCTTCAATTTAGACTCTCCTCAAAAAAAAATGCATAAAACTTAGAGTGCGACATATGCAGCTTCTTCTCCTCTGCCTGCTTACCCTGCATTTTTATTTTTAAGAGCAGGGTATGTCGGGTTTATTTCAACCATCACTTGGTCTCCGTTTTAGATGGCATACTTTTCAGCATATTGTTAACATCATGTTCTATTGCTTGTTGTTGCCCAAAATCTTAAATGGCCAGAGAGACCCAAAAGAATGGAGATAGGCAAACAAATGTGTGCGAGGGAGAGACAACATGTATGTGTGTGTGTGTGTGTGTGCGTGTGTGCTGTTGAAAGGAAAAGCATAAAAATCGTTCAGCGATTCGCTTTGGTCTCTTGTGTGTCTGCTGGTTGTCAGTTTTGCTTTTGCTTTTGTTTTATTTTCACTTGAGTGTTTTTCTCAGCTATCCATCCATGATTTTCATACATCCTCGATTTTCAGTTTCCGCTCATTGGACAAGGACACGAGCTGTCGTCTGGTTGCCTCAACCATTTGTCCAGTTTGTTGGATATGGATATGCCAACTAAGGCTTTAATAGTCCACACACCAAAATTGATGTTGGCCATTAAATGCACAGCACAGCAAAGGCACTTGAGCTGGCCAGCTAAATATGGTCGAAACCCCAAAGGGACTATCGCTTCAAATTCAACCAGAAATTTACTCGCATCAAGCTATCAACAGTTACTTGAGAATCATACATAAGACGTTGTAGATTATAGAGCGTTGGCATGTCAATAACCCCGTTCGATAGCCTCGTTTACTGTCTGACAGATAAATTATGAATGCTCGACTTAGAAGTCAGTCAATGCGATTCTCCGGCACAGTTAGCCATTCTAATTGTACCTTAATTATAGCCAACAAGCAAATGCAAAACAGGCCAACAGCTGACACGGCTCCCACAATGTCTCAGTCTTAAGCTAAAGCAAATGGGAAGTTAAAACTGAGACTCAGACTTAAACTTAGACTGAAATGAATTGGATTGAGAATGAGTGTAAGATTGGCCGCAACACAATCTAAAACTCAACTGACTGACAGATGTGAGTCCAGCACAATAAGCTTTAAAGTCATTCAATCGGTTAATCGGATGTCCAATATGTGTGTTTTTCTATCATATGCGATTTAAATATTTTGCCTTAATGATATATATTACAAACAACTAAATATAATAATAATAATATTTCATTTTACAATACGTATCTTTGAGATTTAATTTAAACAATTTTTAATTTAAATATATTTTACGGTTAAACCAAATATGATTTATGTGTTGTGATGCAAAATTTATTTATCACATATTTTCAAATTTATTTTATTTTATTTATTTCAAATATATCTTGTTCAAATATTTATTTTACCATAAAAGTGCAAAAATATTTTACTCAATAACATTTTATGCTTAAAGTAAATAATTTTTCTAATTTTTATTAATTATGTTTGCATTTCAATTGCAATTTTTTACTCCAAAATAAATGAATTTTATACTTTCAATTGAAATTGCTAATTGGGACTAAACTGTATTAAAATTCAAATAAGTTTTCTATTCGGTCGCATTTGTTTAATGTATACAGATATATTTGTCACAGTTTGCAATCACTTCAATATTCAATATTCACCTTGAAGGACATTCCACGTATGACAACAAGCTGTATATGAATTGAAAATATGGTATGTAAAAAATGAGTGTCCTTCAAGAGGGTAAAAAATTAATGGCAATGCCAAATTCATAGGAATTTCGTAAGTAAATAAGGAAGGTTCTTTGTATAGATGTAATCTGACAATCGTTAGTGAGTTCGTGGAATCAACTTTGATAGATATCATATTTATTTATCATGTTCTTGTGTTCTGTTTAGATGTTAGACATTCGCTTCTCGCAGAGTTTGGCATATGTCAAACTGACAAAACTCAGAAAAGTTTCCTCCCGGCAATCGCAATAGTTGTACCATCCTAGTTCACTCTCTCTATCTCACTCTATTTCTTTCTCCCTCTCTCGTTCTCTCTCGTTCCCTAGGGCTTTGTTGCCACGCAAAAATGTTGTTACGTTTTTTTGTTGACAGTAAATTTCTTGTGCTAAATTTTCGCTGAATTGTCAGAGACAGAAGGACAGACGAAGCGTGGCAGCAAGAGGGAGAGAGAGAGAGAGAGAGAGAGAGAGGGAGAGAGAGCGAGAGAGACAGAGAGGGAGAGAAGTTGCCTTTGTGGCTGCTTACCAAGGCAGCAAAAAACCATTCTCATTTCATTTTCCCATCACCACATTGCCTGGTTTGCCACGCCTCCTCTCCCGCCACTTGCCCAACCAGCTCCCCATTTCCAGCTGCCGCTCATATTCACCGGCACATTTCGCTTTAATTGCGGTCAGCATGGTTATGTCTTTGTCTCCATCCAAATGGCAAAAGGAAGCATCTAAAAACTCGACAAACAAATTTCGTTGCATAGTTTTAGGCGCTTGCCACGCGCTCTGCACATATTTTTGCCATGAATTCTATGCAGTAGTTGACAGAGCTATGTTCAGGTATTTTTTAACCCCTTTTTGTTTCAGTTTCCCTCTTTTATTATTTGGTTTTGCGGTCTCGTTTTGCGAGCATGTTGTGTCGTGTTTTGTTATTTGTATTTCTTATTTTTCCTACCTTTCGCTTCATATTATTTTTGTATTGATTCGCTGCCGATTGCAACATGTACGCATTTTATTGTTGTCTCTCTCTCATGCATCTTTTTCATTTGTTTCTTCTTTTATTCACATTGCGGTTTGATCTCAAAATGCAGCGCACTGTGCAGTGTTTCAAAAAATTCACAAAACAAACTCTTAGGATATTCTCCCATTGAATATGCAACGATACGATAGTTAAATAAATGCTTTATTTATATAACGAATTTAAACTAAATAATACATTTATAGCTGGATAAATGATTTAATTTTTTTTCATTTATTTTCCTCTATAGTAGTTTTGTACAGGTTTTTATGACTGTGTGTCCACTGTGCCATTCAATTAAAACCGATTTCCATAGGCATTGATGATTTTCCAATTTTTTTGCAACTCCTTTCACATTTGATTTCAATTCTTTTGAATGTTAAACTAAATCCATTGTGGTAACAGCTCCAATTACAGTTGAGTCTGCTGCATGCTGTCATTATATGAATCTGCTACGAAAATTGAAGATAATAGGGCAATGTTGAAACGTGAGCTGGACACACGTGGCGTATGCGCAATTTTGTTGCATTTGCAGCTCATTACGAGACGCTATATGAAACGGCAATTACGTAGAAAATGTTGAAACGAAATGCACATAAATCATGGGCAACACACAGACACAAGCACATGCACACACACACACAGAAGCGCAAATACAGAGACATTAACTATAAATTAGCATAGGCATAGTTGTTGTTGGTAACCGCTTAATTGAACTACAAGCAACTGCTGCTTGCTCCCAACGTTGTGGATGATCATGATGATGTTGCTGGTAATAATGACGTTGACACTGCTGTGGCTGTTGCAGAAACTGCCGCAACATTTAAGTGATTTATGGGGGTCAAACACACACACACATACAGACACATACAAAGCAGCTCACCCAAAGCAAAAATCGCGTTTACTTTTTTGCACTTTTTTCTATACTTTTCCCATGTTTGCGAATATATCAGTTATCTCTATGTGTGCGTTTGTGTGTGTTGGTGTGTTGCGTATGATTTTTCAAGACTGTCAACAGCTGACAACTAACTTACGATACACTCATAAACATAAACGGATAAACAGACATTTGCATAAATGAATGAACGAATGAATGAATGAACGAACGAACGAATGAGTGTCTGTCAGCTACAGACAAAATTGAATTGAATACTTTGTAAAGGGGAATCACAACTCATGTTAGAGCTGAAGCGCCAAGTAGGTCGACTATATCTAATACAGCAAAAGGAAACTTCAGTTTATTATAATCAAATTTTTATGAATATATTACGTATGTGTGCTATACACATTCGTACTACTTTTAAACATAATATTAAATTACATACTGTATAACAAAGTTATTTATAGAGAATGCATATTAAAAAAAGATCACAAGGAATTTCTCGCTGGTATTTAATACTTGTCACAGACTTAATTTAACCATAATAAAGGTATGCTCTTTATTTGGAGTAAATTAAATATAATTAATGAATATAGTAAAAGGATATTTCAAAACTTTACATTTGAAGAGTTCATCATTATTTACCTTGTTTAACTAGTTTTAGATTTTTAGTTTTATAGCATTTCATATATTACTATTTATTTTATTATTTTAATCATTTATTCAGTTTACTACTTAAAGTTGAAAGACTGTTTAAACTATTTCATAGTTGAGTTGTGCTATTCTCATTTAACTGGTTGATTTTCCCGGCTTTGATTAGCTACATGACATGTCAAGTAGGTCAAAGGGCTTTTCCACTCACTGCAATTGTCAGTGGCAACTAAAAGGCCAGCCTCGGAATGCTGTGCGTTCTGAATGGAATGGAAAAAGTGAAAATAAAAATGAAAATAAAAAGTAGTTAGTAAAGGCAACACATTTAATTAAGCCAACTCAAACGAGAACAGCACTGACAGTTTAAACCCCTTTTTCCTCTCTCCCCTCAGCCAGAGTTCGATGTCGTACGCAATCAACGTCGATGTGATTCCCTCTTTTCAATTCCCCTTAGTTCCACTCTAGTTGAACAGCCAAAGACAACACCGCTGCAACATCGGTGACATTGGTGGCATCGGTGGCATCTATTGCTGCTTCTTTGTCTCTGGTTGCAACTATGCTGTGCTCTCATGCAGTAGTACTTATTAGAGACATACCTTATAGACATACCTTGTATGGTTTCATCATCAGCGAACACTTATTGTGTGCCACTTCTCTACCTTTCCCGCTCTCTCGCCTCCCACTCTTTCACTCTTTCTCCATCGCTATCAGCCATTGTTGAACTTTCTATAAGTATTTATATCCGAGCCAAAGTTGCAAGCGGGCTTTTAACGTGGGAGAAAATATTATGCTTAGACCTCTGGGTTCTAAGTATTTCTACTCAAACTATCAGTCATTATTATAATAATCTGTTCGTACAAAATTATTGATTATTCTATAAGAATTCTCAATTTAAAATGAAGTTGAGCATTATGAATACATTTTGTAATTAACCTCAATTAAAATACAATTTGGTTTAATTATTTTTTTTTTTTCGCGAAATATAATTAGTTTAATTCAAGCTCACTTTGTTAAAAAACTAAATTGTTGAAACTAAATTTAAGCTAAATAAACTGAAATATTCCTTATTCTCATTTTTTTTAATTTTATATTTAATTTAATATACTTTCACATTTTTAAGGTCTTTTTATAGTTATCTAGTTTTCGATGTATTTTAATATCGCTTTATAAAATTTGGGCATTAGGGCATCATCATTTAATGGGTATTTGGCAGTCGTCCACTTGCTGTACCTCACATATTTTGTACTTTATTGTCACATATTTTGCTATTGCATTTATACGTTATATGAGAAGTTAATTTCCTCTCTGAGAGGTAATTGAGTTTGTGTGGGGAAAGAAGAATTTGAATTGACATTGGTTGATGAATTGTCGTTCTGATGTTTCGAATGAATTGAGAATGAAACTGTTAACTTGTTGTCTTGTGTAAGACCATTTATTTACATGAATTCAATTGACACAGCTATTGTGCATAAAGTATTTATGTTGAAGTTACTTATATTTATTTATTTATTGTGCCTATTGATTGATTGGGAATAAAAGTGACATTTTGTTGAGGCGACTTTAATGCCATCGAAGTGATCAGAATTTAATTGGCTTTGAGAGGAATCTTTTCTAAATTAGAATACGATTTAGAAGCTGGCTGTTAAATCACATCCCCAAATATTAGCTGGTTGTGTTTGTGGCATAAATATGGGAAAGCAGAGGCCACACACACACACACAAGTTATCAACCCAAATAGTTGGCCAAATGCTCGGGAAGAAATGGGAAAGTGCCGTAAATCAAAACGAAGGAAAATATTGCCGCAGCAGCATAAAGAAAAACTTGATAAACTGTCGTGGGAATGGCGAGGGGGAGGGGGAGTATTTTGTATCCTCAAGATGCCAGCGCAAAATTGAATATGAAAAAGCGAACACGGAGAGGAGGAAGATGAAAATATATTTCCGCTAACGACAATCAGGCCAAATGCAAAAAGTGTCGCGGAAGTTGTCAAAACATGCGAAACGAAACGAAATTTCAGATGGCAGCATCAGACAGGCCGCCAGATAGATATATATTTATACATATATATATATATATATATATATATAGGGAAAGAGAGTGAGACAAGAGAGTGAGCAAGGAATAGAGAGAGAGCGCGACCTTAAATGAAGGCCATCTTTCAGACGCACCTTTGGCTTCAAGCGACCTTTATCCCTTTGCCAGCCACGGCCGCGCCAAGCCAATTGGCCAGGTTAGTACTTTGAGCCAAGGCATAAATTAATTTTTATGCGCTTATCGGACGGGGAATTCATAATCTCAGGCATTGGTCCCAGATCCCACCAAGAGCGGCGGCTTTTCTTATTTATTGTTTAACTGCGCAAACACTGATAATAAATTTTGCCTTCATTGTCGTTGCCGTTGTTGCTGCTGTTGTTGTTGTTGTTGTTGTTGCTGCTGTGCGCTTCATGTTGCAGGCGTGAAAAATTGTTGGCATGCATTTTACATTCATTTCGTGGAGGCTTATCCTCTATTTTTTTCAGTGCTCTTCTCTTTTTTTAGTTGAGCAGCTATTAAATATGCAGCACCGACATTTTTCCTCATTTTTTTCGGTTCTTTTTCCGTTTTCAAGGACTTTGTGACAACCTTTTAATGAAATTAATCTGGTCGGGCAGCCGCCCAACTGCTGCCAACAATTTCGCATATAAATTGCAATTTAAGATGTCCATTTATCAATGCTCATAAGTTTCGATGGCAACCGCAAGCCACGACTTAATTCATTAAGATAACCAATGCCAGTATGTATATGTATATGGTATATACATATGCAATGCTCAACGATGTGCTATATATCTATATAAGTGAGTCTCTTAAAGTCTTTTACTCTTCACAGTTATGGCCAATAAACTGGCGTTAAATCAACAATAATAAATCTGGCGTTTTCTCCTTGGCAAATGCTCAATAAAAACTCTTGCTCAATCTTTGCCATATTGCAATATCGTTTTCGAGTCGACATAACATTCCAAAAGAATTGCAGTTAATAATTTATTCAATGATTATGGTGTTTGTGAATCTAACAGATTTATTTTATTAAGCTGTGAAATAGGTCTATTAAAAGTTTATGTCTTAACTTAACTTAATTCAATTGAGTTTTAATGAAACTAAACTATATAAATCATATAAAAATTCTCTCTGTTTGCGTTCTAAGATCTAAACAACTCAACACATAAAAATACATTTTAAAATGTACTATTTAAAGTAAACAATTAAAATGCATTAGAAAAGTGTAGAAAAATGGATTTCGAAATAATATAAAATGTGTGAAAAGCGCAACACTTTTAACATAATAAAAATTCAGACGAATTATAAATATTAATTATTTTAATAAGATTTAATTTACAGTAATTACATTATTTTCCTTGATTTCTATGTTATTTCCTTTGACATTTCACATCACATTAAATTGATGTTCATAATTGTAATAAAATGTTAATTGCATTATATGTCGAATTGAATTTGCAGTACAGTATAAATATTAATTTAATATTAAAAATTTGAAAAATGTCATATAAAAAGCTGTGGGGAGTAACAGAAATTTAATTTAATAAACTGTTAATTTTTCATTGAAAATAAATAATCTTGATAACGGAGCTGCTGTTAATTACAAACGTTACACAACTGCAAATATGGCTCATTAATCGCTGGCATTAAAGCATCAAGTGTAAATGGAAAATGACTTCAATATGCTTTAACATGCAACATGAGTTGGACCATAAAGGATATGACATTGTTTATTTGTTTAACTGTTGGTTGTGGGTTATGCATATGCATAAATACAAGTGGGTTATGTAAACTGATGGCCATATAAAATGAATATCATTAAAAGCGCGTCAATTAAACACACTTTGTTAGCTTGCAACTGGCAGCCAATTCTGTGGCAAGTGGGCGGTCATGCAACACTAACAGACACGACCTCGTCCTGGCCAACAAACTGACTGGCCATCTGACTTGACTGACTGACTGACGGATTGATTGACACACTGACAGAAGAGAGTGAATTTATTTAACTTTTTTGTGTGTGCAACTGACAATGCCAAAATTTATATAACGTAACAAATATTCAACACAGTTTGTGAGATGCATTGACTTGACTCAAGCACACGTTGCACTTGTCAGGATTATAAACAGGTCATCTCAATATGCAGCTGTTGGATTTAACCGTTTGTCAAAAGACTGAACCAAACTTTAGTTTAACTCTTTGTTGTGCCAGTTGCCATTAGCAACAGTGCTGCCAGCATAGCTACACTCAGAGAAACAGTGCATAGTAATACTAAAAAGAACAACTTTATTGATTTTGTATGCTGGTTTTAAATAAAATGTTTTATTTCATATTTTAGTTTATTTTGGCTGATTTTGTATGTATGTTTAACTAAAATTTTAAAATTGAAATTGATTACTAATCACATAATATAACTGCATTTATAATTTTACGTGTTCAATTAACGTAATTAAACTGCATTTGCAAATGTGGAATTAATTATAAATTAAATCTGGTTCTTCTGTATTTATTAGATGATTTTTAAAATCAAGGCAAACTATAAACAATCCAAATTTTTTTAATTGTATTCAATTGAACCCAGATTGGAAGCAAATTATTGAATGCCAAAACCCAAGTCCCACTTTATGTTTCGAACCACTGAACCACTGAAATATTTAAATTTCCATTATCATATTTAAATTATATTAGTTTATATTATTTATATAATTCAAATTATAATATAATCATTAAGCGATTTCTGTTGCGGGCGATAACAGTTAAGGTTAGTCGCTAAAATAGCTAAAATGTCATCACTGCTAAGCACTGTTTAACCACATTACTCATACGTCGCATGTGACTCAGCGCTCTAAGCTGCAGCTCGATGCATGTATGTTTGTGTGAGTGTATGAGTGTACAAATCTGTGAGTGTGCGAATCTGTGAGTGTATGAGTCTGTGAGTGTGTTATGGCACTCGCCTGCGAATAGCGGACATATAAATAGCTCATTAAAAGTTTCACACACTCACATATACATACATATGTATGTATGTGTGTATGTCTGTCTGTATATATATGCAAGAAGTGCCTGTTGGGGCCATTTATTAAATGTTAGCTTTACTATAATTTCATGTGGGCAAACATTTGGTTATAAAACAAACGAGCATCGCAGACAGCTAAACAAAAAATGTCATAAGCCAGAGCCGAGCATTATATATGGTACACTATATACGTGTTTATGTATTTGCATATGTATGTATGTATGTATGGCATAGTTTGACTGGCAAGCAAGGCCCTCTGCTTCCGCCTGTCGCTGTTTTCCGCCTTCCAACCCTTACCTCCCTCCCCCCTCCCCCCTCCACCATTCTCTATCTCTATCTGCGTCGCTTGTCGAGTCTGTTAGTTTTTGCCGAGCGCCTGCAGCGCAACACTTCCTGTTTACATAAACAAACACATCAATGTGTCTGATGTGCACTTTACTCCTCACCCCACATCGACCCCCTCGCCATCCCTCTCCGCCATTGGATCGTTCTCACATGCATAAAAAATTGTACATTAGCTCAACAAGGACTTTGTTTTCAATATTACAAGGCGCTATGTTGTATGCTCTTCTACTTGCCCCTTGTTGTTGTCATTGTTGTAGTTGTTGCTTCTGCTGCACGTTGAAGGATTCATTGCAAAAGTTAATTTTACCTGCAGGCAACTAAAAATCTATTTTAAAATGTTTTTTATTTATAATTCCCATTCTAATGCATACCTCCAGGGACAACTTTGTGGATTATATATTTTTCTATACTCATTTTGAGACCCACACTTTCAGTTTTAGAAATATTATTATTAAAAGATAAATATAAATATTATTTTTTAAATTATTTTGTCATTTCCACACCACCAAAGAGGTAAAATGCATATTTTAATTTATCGCCCATTTTCAACCTAGTGGCGCCATCTATTGTTAATGGCGCCAACTGACGATCAAGCCATAATTCGGCACGAATCGGCAAACAAATCGGTTTAACAAATATTTATTGTACAAAGTACACCATTAAAAAAAAATACCATGATTAATATTGAATCAAATAACTTATAAACTTTACAAATTACAATTTTATGATAAATTTTTTTTTCTTAGCTTGATCCTGTCCCATTTGTAAGGCTTTTTTTCTTATAATTTAAATTTATTGGTTGAATTTTTATTATAATTTTATTGCTTGAACAATATAAATTGAATCAAATATCAATTGTGGGAGAATCTAGTTTTAAATAAATCTTAACTAGACATAATTTCAAGTAACTTTTGGTATCTCGTAGATGCAAAACATAGAAAAATTTCAGAAAGTCATTTTATAAAGTTTTCCAACTTATTTGCTTCAAAATAACGATTAATAGCTTCTCTCATAATTAACATAAATAAAATCAAATTTGTTTGGTCTTCTATATGTTATATATAAAGGCAAATAGTCCTTAAATTCGAGTTAAGCCAGAAACATCAATAGAAATGCTGTAGATGAAAGCTTGTACAAATACTTATTTGCAGTAGTGAATCTTTTAGAAATATTCCACATTTAGCTGCTGCCATTTGATGAGCACGAGGATCTTGGCTCTGTTTTCATTCCTTACAGCTCACAGCGCATCACATCACAGAACATCACAGCAAAGAAGACAAAACAGAACTAAACAAAACAAAACTCTTGGCAACATTATTGGCACAGAAATATTTTTCATTTTAATTAAATTGCATTCTCGGGCAGTAGCCAGTATCTCATCTGAACTTAACTCGAGTTGAACTGAACCACCCTGTCCCTAGTTCTATTATCCCTTGCTCCTTGCTCCTTACTCCTTTCTCACCCTTGACCTCGCAGTAAGTTCTCCCCTAAGGGGAACTGACTTGGAATTTCACTAAGAGTTTTTCCGCTTTCCAGTTAATCAAACGCAGCGTTGTGCATGAAAATGCTTAATTGTATTACACATTACATAACTTTTGAGACTCAACTGAACTGGACTGTAGTGGAGTGGACTGGAGTCTTCTGTTTCCTGTAGCCTGTGTCCCGTGTCTGCAGCAGTCATAATTCATTTGGCACTCGATACAAAAGTCGTGGGCAATTAATTCACGCGCCCGTTATTGATAAATCAATGCGGAATTCTGTTTCAAAGGATAATTAATGCGTTGCCAGGCAACGCGGCCTGCATGTGACAGCAGCTGACGCAGGATCTCCTTATGTGTACCTGTGTATCCTGTGTGTATGTGTACACAACTCAACGTGTTACTCAAGAAATGCACTCAACAAAAAAAACTGAGGACAACTATAAGCAAGTTAAATTCACAACCTTTAAATCTGCAAAAAAAAAAATAGTTTTAGCCGTTGTTAATTTACTTAGTGACAAATATTTTAACACCTTAAGTTATATATTTTTGGAAACTATTTAGTCATATCTTAGAATTCTCGAAGCTTACCTTGTTTGACTTTAAGTGTCAAATTTTTACAGAGAGATTTAATACAATACAATGAAATTTTAAGAATTTTCAATGGCTTTTTTAAATTACATTATAATAAATTACGTTCACTTTCTGACTTCCGATCCCAAGTGAATTTTTATTTTATTGCCTTTCAAATAAAAATGATGCATAATATTTAAATGAATTGCATATATAGTATAAATAAATATTATAATTACACGTGCTGTTCAGTCAAAGACATTGTCGTCAAATTAAAGAAACTTCTGGTACCAAAAAATATTATATACAAAAATCTTTAAATTATGCTTCAATGTAATTTAAAATTCTGCGTTTTGTCTTTACTAACCAACTAGTTTAAATAGCAAGGTTTAAAGAATTTAAATTATGCATTATACTGATTTACCATTTGCCAAATTTGCATTTGAAATCTATATTGTGAAATCTTCTTTCGAAGTAAATCTAAATAATTTTCATATGAATTTTCCAAGGAATCTTAGAGACTACAATAGCAATGTAAGCATACTTATCGAATGTGCATTTCCCTTTGTGTGTGGCAACATTTGCCAGGAGCCTTGAGCAAGTTCTGTTAGAACGCATTAAGCGGGAAGTACAGTTGCGCCCAAACATGAAGAGATGCGGCGAAGAGGCTGGAGGAGATGGGGGGGGAGGGGAGGGTGGGGTGGGGCCAGACGCGGACATGCTGAGACATGCTTTTGTAATTAAATTAGCATTAATGTTGTCGTTGGGATTATGGACTGCCAGTATTCTCGTTATTCTCGTTACCATTGTCGTCATCATCGTCTGCAGTCGCAGTCTTCATTAAATATCGCTCATACGCCATGTGTGTCCCTGCCTGTGTGTATGTTTGTTTACTTTGTTTGTTAGCCACTTGAGTGAATTTAAGACGCATTCAATGTTTTACATAGTCCACAATCCGATTCATTATCTAAATCCTGTGTAATCTAATATCAAATTTGAAGTTTCTATTTAATTATCAACTGCAACAATTGCCAGGAGCATAATATATAATTCAATACAGCGAGTTGCATGCTTCTAATTACCTTGGCAAAAACAGTTATCAACATTTTCTTTGCTTGCCAAGTGGCTATAAATAAACACCCGAGTAAAAAATGGTAGCAGCAATTTCCATACTCTTGCCCCTGCTTCTCTCTGCACATTTCATTCCGTTTTCTTTTTTCTTTCTGTGCTTAGTGCAAACAGAAAAGAGTAAAAATGATTGAAGCGAAAAGTTGGAACTCAAAGTTAAACGAAGTTTTTCCAGCCAACAGCCAACGGCAGTAAAAAACATAACCAAAGCAATGCAAAGAAAATAAGATGAGCAAAAGTTTTATAGTGCTTTGCATATTTCCTGTGCGAATGGTAAATACCCTTTAATTAACTGCAAGTTGCATTGGAAGTTATTTAAGCTTGAAATCTGTGGTCGATTTGAAAGCACTTTAAGCTGCCAAACAATTTTTTCTTTAAAATGCTGGAATATTAATAAACATTTTAAGAGACAATTTATATATGTCTTTTTACATATTTTGTTTGAATAATTATATCAGTTATTGATTTTAAAAGCTGTATACTCATCTTTTATTGTTTAAAATTTGAGACAGACTTATTCAAATCATGTTTAAAATTGTTTTCAAGCTTTAAGACAATATGCGACTAAATCTGTGAAACAAGTCAGACGTAGATCATATATTTAGAGGCTTATAAATAATTAATTGAGCAGAAAAATACTTCGCTTATATAGTTTAAAATATGATGCCAATTTTTACTAATCACAACTAAAATATTTTACAAGATCTTATAAAATATATGACTTAATCTGGGAAACAAGTCAGTTATTCGCATTCCCAGGGACTGCAAAGAGTGCGCGAGATGGCAGCCAAAAAAAAAAGAGAAAGGAAAAAGAAAAAAGGAAAGTGTTGGGTTTAAGCCAAGCACAGAATTTGCGGCCGGAAGTATAAGCAACACAACAAACATGAGTGCAAGTGTGTGTGTGTGTGTGTGTGTGTGAGTGTGTTTGTGTATCTGTGTTAGAAGATGGTTTTACAGTCTTTATTTTGCTGTAAACTTCGTGCTGTTCGTTGGTGTGTGAGTTTTTAGTGTGTGTTTGTGTCTGTGTATATTTGTGTGTGTATGTATTTGTATGTGAGTGTGTGTTATTCAAGCAAATTGCCAATGTAAATGTTGCAACGACCAGTCGTAGCAGCAATAACAACAAATGCGACCCTCGTCGCAGCTGTGTAAACATCAGCAATAACAACAACAACACCAGCAACAACAAAGTGCCGTTGCTGCTGACGTCAAAAGACACGCACACTATAACTCACACTTTGCCACACACACACACACACACACACACACACAGCCAAAATGCACTTAGATTACGTATCATTCCCCTTTCTCTGGTCTTTTCCTGCCCTTGCAGCCCTCATGCTTCCATATTTTGTCTGACTCTTGCGCAGTGCTACGGTTCTTTTATGCAGACAACTCAACCAACTCAGCCCAAAACACACACACACGCACACACACACAAAAGTACTGAAACTCAACTGAACCGAACTCAATTCAAGCCAGCGGCCAAACAAAATGGCCGCACCGGAAGTTGGTGGCCGCCATTTGTGTCGTTGATGCCGCACGCGCGCTTCAATTTGATCGGATTTTATTGCTGCTGTTGCCATTGCTGTTGCTGTTGCTGTTGTTAGTAGTGTTGCTGTTGTTGTCGCGTAATTGTTTGCTGGTGTCGCTGTCGCTTGTATTTGCCCAGGTTGTTGCTGCCCCATTTGGTTTAGCATTTAAGTTTGTTTGTTTATTTGCCGCTGGTAAATGAAGCACACAAATCATTAGGTGCTCCACTCGACAATTCAATGAGCAAAGTGGGCCAAAAGGATTTGCTTTAGCCACTTTCCATTTATTTTGCAGCGGCTTCAGCTTCATCTGAAGATGAACTTCAACTTCAACTTTATTCAATTCCATTTGGTTTTTTATGCTCCATGTCAATTTAATGATTAAATTACCTATGCAATGCAAATATTATATGTATACAGTTTTATTGGAACTGAATATTTAACCATTTAGTAGCTAAGATTCATTAACAGAATAACTTTATTATTATTATTCAAATTATGACAACACGTCTTCCAAATTAGGGGTTATTATTTATTAAAATGCGAATTAATATCACTATTACTTCCTTGATCACATTAAGTGTAGATGTTATTAACATGAATTAATATTTCTTTATTAAATGGCTATAATATAATGTATATATTGACAATATAAAATAAAATAAAAATTAAATATTTTATTTACAAATTGAGCTATTTATATCCGCGGATTACATTTTTGAAATTTTATTTTGATTATGGTTTGATCCCAAGAATCGTTTTGAATTTAAAACTATTTCACGAAAAGAATATTTTTTCATTTTAAAAATGTATTACGGAATGATTATAGTTTTTATTAGAGGCCAAACTCTAGTTTAAATGATATTCCGTGTAAATATCTGTTCAGTTTTGACAATGTTATGGAAGTTTGAAGTTGGTCAAATCTCTGACTTAGCAACTTTACAAGCCAACATTTTCTGTCCAATTTGACATATTTTACAAGAAAATTGATGGTCTTAGAATCAAGTATAAAGTGTAGTTCGTGAATTATACCCTAAATACTTCGAATTCCAATGAGTTTCTACAACTAATTTCATAAATAATAAATACGTGTATCCAGGGATTCTATAAGTTACGCAATAATAGAAATGGGTTATGATAAAAACTTCTTATGCTTACTTATTGTTCAAGTTTATTGCGTCTCGTCTTATTCAGACTAATTGGAAGAGCTGTCTATACAAATGGCTGACGTCGAGTAGCATTTTCCTCTTGTTGCCGCTGCTTTCATGGAAGTCAAAGGATTTCGTTGTGATTTCGTTGAAACGCTTCAAGGGATAAACTCAATTAGTGGCTGGGAGGGAAATGTTGTCTATTTGAGTCGGGAAAATGCAAGCAGCCTGAATTGCGAACCGCACGGCGTATACTTAATACGTGTCTAATTAGTGTCCTAAGATGTCGCGACATGTGTGAAGTACAAAACTCCACTTAACTCGCATTTTACACTTGCTCTAATTCCAGGAACAGTAACAGCAATTGTAAGTGCAACAGCAACCGCAACCGCAACGTCAACTGCCAACTCGCAACCGGCAACTCACAACCGGCAACCGGCAACGACAGCAACATTAGCAACAGGAACAACAGCAAGAAAAGTAACCGCAACAACACTTGTTAAGTGGTAGGCGTGAGGCAAAGTAAATAGCAACGCCTTCACATTGGATTACGCGCAGTTATACTTTAGACCGGAGCCAATTAGTGGCCAACAGCGACAACAGCGACAACAGCAGCAACAGCAGCAACTAGCGCCACAACAGGCACATCAGACGCAACAACAGCTGCAGCTGCAGCGACAGCAACAGCAGCAAGTGCAGCAGCAATTGCTTGCCCAACAGCAGCAGCAATTGCAGATCCAACAACTGCAGCAACAACTGCTGCTGCAACGGCTCGAGCGTGAGTTGCAGCAGCAACAGCAACAACAGCAGTTGGCCCAACAGCAACAGCAATTTCTCTACCATCAACGGCAGTATTACGAGCGACGTCATCGTTGGCTATCAAGCAGCAATCACTACGACTATCTGCCACTGCAGCAGCAGCAGCAGCAGCAACAACATCAGCAGCAACAGCAACAGCTGCAACTGCAACTACAGCAGCAGCAACAACAGCAATACAGTTATTACTTCAGTCGCGGCAGCAGCAGCAGCAGCGGGCTGGGTCTCGGCCTGGGATTGGGCCTGGGTTTCGGACTGGGCAGCAGCAATTTAAGCAGCTGGTACCATCTGCCCTCCACCTCGGCGCACATCTACATTGGCAGCAGCAGCAGCGGCGGTGCTCCGTATCCTTATCGCCTGGGATACAGCGGTGGCGGTTATCCGGCAGCAGCATTGATCAATTTTGATGCCTCACCGACTCCGTTGCTAGCGGCATCGACAGGTAACAAATATGCCAACAAGAATCTGAAAGAATATTAATTATTATTATTTATTTATTAACTCACAACTACTTAATATCAGGCAACTAATCACAATCAAGACATTAATTGAAAGCATTACTTCAAATTATTAATGAATATCACATATAAATAATTTTAATATTAAACGTAAAAATGTAAAAAATCATGTGCAATGCGAAAATCACAGAATTAACATCTTTGGATGTGTTACCATAAATTTAAGATTTGCTGAGGGAGATTGATCTAAATTAATCAATGTCAAAAAATTTGCATTGTGATAATCCCAGAAACTATTTTTTAGGTATTCTGAAACAGAATAAACTTTGATTTGCACTTTTTATTATTAAAAACAATTATAGCTATCTCATATTTTTTATCTGATTTCTAAAATTATAATAAAATAATTAGAATTATTATAACTGAGAATCAATTGTTATTTATCACAACAAATATATTCTTATTAATAAACAAAATTAATTAATAGCATGTCAGTTACAAAAGAAAATACCGAAAATAAGCAAATTGCCAATACAAAAATCTGTTTTTTAAATGCTTCACATATTTTTTTGTGGTCTATTTATTTTTTGTACTAAAAGTTTAAATACAAATTAATTGCACATACTACAAATTTCAAGCAATACCAACAACTTTCAAATAGTTAAAATAATGATAATGTTTTTATATTATTTATATTTATAATGCGCACTCGACTAACAATTATGCTTACGAAAATATAAAATTGGATTTTTCTTTAAATTTTGCAACACAAATTATTATTATTTTAATGTTTATTTTTTGAACATATTTTATGTTAAAATTAGATTTTCTTAGTTTTATAAAAGTCATCAAATAGCTTTTAATTAAAATTTAAAACATTGCAGGCAGCTCACCTGGATATCTGCCAGCTCTGCCGGCACCAGTGTTGCCACCTCCGCCACCAGCGCCCAGTGTAGCCACCGACTACTATTTCAGCAGCAGCAGCGCCAGCAACAGTCGCCCAGCCGCAGCAACAGCTGCAGCGGCAACAACAGCAGCGGCAACCACAGCAGCAGCGACAGCAGCAGAGGCGTTTCGGGAGTTCACAGCATCGTCGTCATCGTCCTCAGCAGCAGCAGCAGCAGCGGCAGCATCGGCATCGGCAGCAGCAGCAGCAGCGACAGCGGCAGCGGCGGCAGCAGCGGAAGAGGAGCTACAAGCTGGCGGCTATCGTTACAAGGCCACGCCACGCCGGCGTTACGACGCGTACGACAACTACGGTTATCTGCCGGGCATTGCCAGCACCACTGAGGACGAGGACGATCTGCTCGAGGAGTGCTTGCCAGCGGCGTTGCTATCCACGGACTGTGAGAGTCTCGAGGACGTACGCTTTTTGCAATACAATAGCAACCATCATCCGGAGTTTGACGACGACGACGACGAGGAGGCGCAACTGGCGCATATACTTGATCTTGATCTGCCCGATTATCTGCGCCCTTACAGCGGCGGCAGCAGCAGCGGCGGCGGCGGCAGCGGGAGCAGACACAGCCACAAAACGCCGCCGCAACACGAATATCAAACGGAGCACGGCGCAGCAGCAGCCGGAGCAGCAGCAGCAGCAGGAGGAGGAACGGCAGCAGGAGCAGGAATTACGGGTGGAGCCGGAGGAGGAGGAGGAGGAGGCGGAGGCAGCACAGTGGGCGGTGGCAGCAGCGAAGCCGGCAGCGGCAATCAGTCGCATCGCGAGACGGAACAACATCGCTATCATCACTACCAGCAACAGCATCAACAACAGCATCAACAACAGCAACATCATCATCATTACCAGCAGCAACATCAGCAGCAGCAACAGCAGCAGCAACAACAACAACAACAATATCACAACCAGCACCAGCAACAACAACACCTCCATCTGCCAGGACATCAGTCGCAGTCACAGCAACAACAGGCCTATCAGTCCTATCAATACCCATCGCACGACAGCTGCGAGGGATTCAATCAGTTTGCCAACAACACCACCAGCTGCCTGGGCAATCAAAGAATGATGGTTAGCAAATTGTGGAACAGCTGCTTCCCGGAGTTCACGCCGGATCACGTGCATCGCCACAACTTCTATCTGTGTCAGGTAAGCTTTTATTATCGCTAGACATTAAGCAAATATACATATTATATATATAACCAATCTTGGGAACTTGTCTACTTTTCTTATATTTAGAATAGATAAAAAGATACAATTAATCGCTTTTATGTCTGCAGTTATTATAAACCAAACATTTCTAGAGACTTTAACAATGTATTAATTTAGTTTGATTTTAGTTTTTTAAGGATATTTTGATCTTATTTCATCTAATTTATCAGGGAAAAAAATGCAACGAGTTGCAAATATCGAGTCAAGTGTAAGGAACAATGTAAAACAAAAAAGAATACAGTGAGGAAGAAAGAATTTAAAAGTCGAATTTTTATGCAGAATTAAATTTGAGAAAATTAAAAATAAAAAAATAATTCCGCAAGGAAATCGGTTAAGATTTTGCAAAGTTCTGACAGTTTTGAATAAGTATCATTGGGGAAACTTAGGAAAAATGTAGTCAAGAATAAAAAATGTAGCTGCCAAATTAAATTCGATTTGATTTCAAAATGAAAAACTTCGAAATATTCTTGATTTTTTACTTACGTAGTGAACTCAGCAAACATATTTGATGCTGCAAATTTTTTGAATATTTAAGACACTCAACTTGCCAATAACTAGCCAATTTTCTGTAAATTATTTAACATTTCAAAACCTTCAAAATTTCAAACCAATTTGTGGAGCTAGTGACTGATTTAAATAAGATGTGGGATAAAGTGAAAAAGACTACAATTAATTTATTATATAGATATAAGAAAAAATAGATAACATTGCACAGTATTTGTTCCTGTTGTTGGCAACTTGGAATCGGACTTGTGGCTAACATTCTTTTATCCATTTAACAATTGCAGTGGCAGCGCAACACTCAGGTGCGAATTGTTTACCTGTTCTATCGCTGGATAACGGCGATAACATGCCTGGCGGCCTTGGTGTGCTCGCTGCTGGACATTGGACGGACTGAGGAACACTACGAGCACCACTATGCCAAGTGGTGGATATATTTGACCCACTGGGGCCTCCTCTTTTGCACGGTTCAAGCCTGGCTGGCCGCATGGATTGTTACCCAGGGGATGATGGTGGAGCGCGAGGACTTTGAGATTGTGAGGCAGGCGAAGAAGAGTCGTTTGCATCATCTGTATTGGGTGCTCTACACCTGTGCGACAGTCTATGCCTTCATTGTCACCATGTGCTACTGGCTGCTCGTCCACAATCCGTGTAAGTAAAATGGCCAAAACAACATGAGGTCAATACAAACTGCGTGTGTGAAGGGGGAAACATATTTCAATTGGAAGATGATGCATATGTGATGCTCAGGGATTTCTTATGGCAGAACACGAGACTCTTGCAGTTCTCCGACTCGATGGCTTCGTCGGCAATCCGACTGGCCATCACCAATCCGCCGACAGTGCAGCCATAGGTTATATACATTTTGGCGGCTATATCCAAGTATCTGAATCTCGAGTATCGATCCTGGGCGATGGTGTGCAGCCGAAAGGCATTGTATGTTACCCATGGACCAAAGAGAATAATGCAGGCAGTCATGGGCACATAGATGTGCATGGAGAGACCACTGGCCAGAGATATCATTGTGGTGATCAGCACAGTGACGCCCAAAAGTATCAGTATCCAGATATTGGCTGTTAGTTTGGGCGGAATCCAGATGCCCAATGGCGTGTAGAGTAGCACTACAGTCACCGCAATAAGTATGTAGTACCAGGCCAGATCCAGTTCACGTATGGACAGACACAACACCAACAATGTGAGACTCTCGAACATGCACACAAAGATGATCCAATTGAAGGGATAACTGAACTGCAATCGTCGAAATCCGAAAAATGCCAGTGTCAAATTCAACCAGGTGAGGAACAACAGCAGCACATAGAGACTCCTCTCGGCTCCATTGAGCTGGGGACGCCAGCGATAAGTGGAGCAGAGGAATTGTAGTGTCGATAGAAACACCTGACAGCCAAACAGCAAATACACATACGAGAGAAAGGCAATCCGCGATGGTCGATGTATTATGAACTTACTGGTGGATTGCCGTGATTGCTGCTCCGCCTGTCTCTGTAGTCTTTCCTGGTTGCGGAGATCCGTGCTCGAGCCCACTCCCGAGCTGAACGAATAGTTCGCCTCGTTGCCAGTCAGATTCGTGGTCAGCTTCGATTGCGCATCCCCGGAGCGTTCGTAGAGCTCTGGCGCTGACAGGGATCTCATTTGGCTATACATCTCGCTTGTCAAATACAGTTCCAGTTTCCCATTTTTGTTTATTTTTCAACCCGACTAACTGACGACAACTGTCAGGTCGTAACAACATACATATCTACATGTCATCCCTAACTAATTCAAAGACCAAATTCAACCAGATTGTAATGTAGCCTATTTGGATGCTATATTCCCAATATTTTAAATGTGTATAAAGTTATTACATTTATTACATTTTTTAAAGAAATAATATTTGATTTAACCAACTGCGCTTAAAATTAATTCTCATTCCCGAGATTGAAAATAGTAAAACTTTAAGCCATAAAAAAAAGAAATTCACCAAATATAGCTACATAAATTGCATTGAAGACAATTCCATATTTTCTAACCAGCAACTTAGAAATACGTTGATTTTAATATTAATCAAATGCATAACGTTTTATATTTAGTATATGAATATTTCATCGATGATTTTTTTTATTGAAAAGGATTTGTCAAGCGAAAATTTGTAAAGAGAAAATTTAATTCTTGGAAATATTTTGTAATTGTTTTATTTATTCGATTCCCCAGTAGATTCGAACACTTCATCACTCTTTATTATTGTGCTCTTAACTGTTGTTCTGCACTTTCTTGGTTTCCATTATTGTAATTCTAGTTATGACAACAAAATACAAATACAGAAAATGTAGTGCTATCTACATATTTTAATATGTATATGGTATGTGATTAAATCATGTAATCTTTTCAAAAACTTTCAACATAGACATAGACTAAATTCAGAATTAGATGAGCGATTTTTTGAGTGGCCTGGTGGCGCTCCACAAATACGGCTTCTATCTGCAAGTGTTTGGAGCTGCCCTCGCTTTCATACTTGTGTCCATTTTGTTGTTCCTGTTCCTTAGCGAGCTGCACGATGTACCAAAGGATATCCCCTGCATTGCGGCGATCACCTTGATTGGCATTGGCCTCATCCTGTTCAATGTTTATGTGAATATGTTGCGTTTCCGTCGTAGGTTTCCGGCCAACTGGATATTTTGCTGCACAATTGCATTTCTGCTGGCCTTGGGAAATGCCTGTCTACTGCCCGCCCAGGGAGATCGATGACTTCGTCTGGGTCTTGGAAGTCATGGTGTTAATCTGTTTCTATCTCCTGCTCGGACTCTGGCTACCGCCGCAATGTCCTCCAATGCTCTACATTGCAGTGACGTCTTTCGTTATCTTCGCGATGGTCTTCTTCTGTCTGCTCTTCGTGTACCGCAACTGTGAGGAATGCGATTTACTCATCTATACGATGGATGGCGCTATGTGGATCCTTATGTGCCCAATAATGCTCTTCCAAGCTCAAGTGATTCACGGCCATCAGCAGACAATATTGCCCTTTTTGGATATTCCCCTCTGTTCTGTCCTCCTGCTGATCGACTTTCTCACCTGCTACACATTCCTCACCGCCGTCGATGCCCTGGTCATGGCCTCCGACATATTCTCCTCCTCAAACACCAAATTGATCGGCAAAGTTGCCTCAATTTACGCCACATAGCAATCGTTGTCACAGCATTCAAATTGTCTCGTTTCCTGTACAAATTTATCAAGTCTAGCAGATCATGTGGATCGTCGATGCAAGTCGGTATTAGAAATCAACTTAATTGTAATTAAAATTTTTACTAAATACATGGAAATTGTGTCGGCTTTGAGCTATAGGCGGGAGGATTGAGTTTCGAATTTATAGAGGGGTTAAAACTGTACTTATATTGCTGATAAGGTATCAAATGTAAATATGTATTTTTGGTTTTAACAAAACTTTTTGGAACTCTTCAAAACAACACAAACTTAATGCAAAAAAGTGTTAAGCATGTTAATTTTTAAGATCGCAGAAATAGTACGTAAGCTTTGGAATAAAAAAATGCTTAAAAACTAATCAAATACTGGAAATTTAGATTAATGAATTATGAATATTTTTGATTTGATAAAATATTAAATAAACTGCAAAGTAACTTTATAAAAGTAGAAAATAAGTTGGGAAAATGTATATTTAAGAAATGAACCATTTTATCAATGAAATATGCTGTTATTTTTAAGAGCCAGCCATAGGAGAAATATAATGATATTTATCTGATATTTATGATATTCACCCACACTCATCTGATATATAATATCTGTATTCTCTGTACAGCATACCACAGGATCGACACACTGAACATCATGGTGCACGTGCTGAATTCGGTTATAATGCTGATCGATCTGGCGATTGTGGGGCATCCGATAAAGATGAGCCACGCCTACTTCACCACAGGCATTGGCCTCGCCTACGCCATATTTACGGGCATTTATTTCTTGGCCGGCGGCACAGACAGGTGAGCTCCATATTCCATAAGATTTCTAAACAGAAAAATATGTGAAATGCGATTGCAATGTGTTTCCGTAGGAAAAACAATACTGCCATCTATCCGATGATGGACTGGACCAAGCCGGGCAAAGCCATCATTGTGACGGCCTGTGCCATCATCTTTACGTTCTTTGTGCACTTTTGCTGCTATCTGCTCTACCGTGGACGCGTCTGGCTGTTCACCAAACTCTGCATCCGAGGGCGTCACAATCGGGATGGCGAGATGGGTGAGGGACTCAACGATGATTCGGGATCGCGGATGGGCGGAGGTGGTGGTGCTAGTATCGGTGGTGCTGCTGCTGTGGTTGGCGGCGGTGGCAGCAGCCAGGATTATGCGCATCAGCAGCAATATCCGATTGCCCACACGGAGCAGCCACGTTCCATTTCACAGCAGCCGCCAGCCAGCTACCAGATGCCACCACAATATTCCGGCTATCTGCAGCAGCCGGTCGTGGCAGGCGTCAATGTGGGCGTGGTCAGTGCAGAGGGTGTGTATCAACCGATTGGCACGGACTCGGGACGTACAAGTGGAGGAGGAGTTGGCAGTGGAGTTGATCCTTCCAGCAAGCATAAGAGCTCCGGTTCGGGCTCCGGCTCCGGTTCCGGCTCCGCCTCGGCATTGACACGCACTGTGGCCCATTTGGATGCCGCACAGCGGGAGCAGTTTCTCAATCCCAACAAGATTGTCGAGTATAAGATGTAAAGGCGTTGTACCCGGCACCGGTATACGTTCCACTTGTCCATTAAGTTTCTGGAGAAGCACTGTGCGCAATGCGAGGCGGCGCGTCTGTCCGTCAACGAGGAGCAGCGCCACCTGGCGGCAGCCGAATCGCATGCGCACAGTGGTTAGTTTAAGATTTGCAAATTTAGCACGTTGATATTCCAAAAATGCGATCAACTAAAGAAACAATAACAGATAACAGAAGATGACCATCTGCCAGACCGTGTCGATAGGATCAGCGCTTAGTATTGCCTGGTATTTGGTATATATTCAGTATATATTCGATATTCGATATTCGATATACGGTATTTGGTATTCAGAATTCAGTATTCGATATTCAGTATTCGTAATTGTAAAGTAGTTTCGTAATTTTGTAAAAGCTTTGCCAGTTTTTTTGTTGTTTTGTATGTGTAGCCGCTTTTGCCAGCTACAGTAGTAATTCGTTTTGTGCGTCAATCACATACATACATACTATATATCTGTATGTACAAGTTGTCGTACACTGAACAGAGTCTTAGGCAAACTCATCGATTTTAAGCAGTTTTAAATGTTTTCCAATGGACTAAGTTGAACATTTCTATGTTACAACTAAACTACACACACACACACAACCTTATAGAAAGACACCTCACACCCATTTAATTTAATTAAGTGCAATTGTGTTCAGCAAACAAGTAGAAATCGTTATAGACACACTCAGCGTCCATTAATTGATTAATTGCTGGTATTTTTGAAAGCCATAAAGTCCCATTAAAAATGAAATGAAACACATACTGCCTGAAGGTGTGGCACACTCTGTACACTCACTCACTGACTAATGAGTATTCAATACGTTATTCACACTCATTTGATATATATAGTACCTATGTTTTTTAATTTACACACTAAATTTTATATATCGGTGCAGGAGTAAACAAGAAGCATGTGCAAAAAATACTGAATGCAGCATTTTTATTGCAAATAAATATTGAATTTTAGTTGCAAGTTGCTTGCACTTAGGACACTGTGCACAGTGCTTACACAAATTAATCGGCAGTACTTTGTGTACTTTGCGAAAGAAAAGAAAAACAGCAAACAAAATACATAATAAATAATGAATACAAAATAAATGTTAATTTTAAGACATGCTTGGCATTGGTTAGAGTTTAGTGATTGATTGAAAAGTATAAACAAAAACAATAAAAATATGACTTAGTTAACAATAAAATGAATGTTTTCTTGCTGCATCAAAACCAAAGAAGTAATATAAAATATGAATTGAATAATATGCGCACGACATTAAATAAATATCTAAAGCAAATATATTTAAAGATTACATTATTTTTACACATACTTGCATGTATGTGTGTATGATGTTAAACCTATTGAAAACAGTATTAAAGAAAATGTTATGAGGAACACTTCTGCTCAGAACCCAAAAGAATATAATTGTATAAAAATGTTAATGTTTAATTGAGGGCTCTAAAGATTTGTGAATTTGTGAATCGCATACCTTATACCACAATTCAATGACCTGGACAACTGGACAACAGACTACATATACAAATATACATATACACAGACAAAGACATACATGTATATGCTATATAAGTATATATACAAGACATACTTACCTACCATATATTTAAACGTTTAGCAACTTATATGTATTTTAAATACTTATGTGTATGTAAATAGTTGGTCTTCATATACGTTCTATATATACAAAAATATTATATACAAATACATACTATATATACATACGGAAATGTTGAACAAAGAAATCAAAAAATAAAGATCATAAATAAACACTTAATAAAATAAACATATAAATATAAATACTACATACTATATGAGATGTTGTAATAGAAAACTTAAACAAAACCCAAAATGAAAAACAAAATCAAATGCAATGAATATAACTCGTCAAGAGGAATGTGTTAACAAATAAATAAATCCAAAACGATATTTAACTACATACATACACATATGCAGTAAAATGAATACAAAAACCAAATAAAACGGCATCAACAAACATAAATCATAATAATAATAGTATTCTCCATAAACCTACAATAGAAAAGTACACACAAATTACAATTAATTTTCGATAGATTTACATAAAACAACAATTATAAAACCAGGCACTCTCACACACATAGCACATGAAAATATTAAATAATTATATAACGTATATCTAATGTGTTTTAAATCATTTCTCAATTTATACCCTTTGCAGAGCATAAATTGATCAAATTGAATCTTCTGAGATTAAAAATACTTTTGGATCTTACCTCAATTTCACTTTCAAATCAATTTCACAGAACAAAGAAATAAAACCCAGAGAAATTAAATCAACTAGATTATTTAAAAAAGTCTACTCAAAGAAATATCTTAAATGCATTCTAATTCTATTTAAAATGAAAACAGAACGGTTTTACCTCAAATCTGTTTCAGTTTCTGAAAAAAAAACAAAACGAATGTTCCTTTAAAGTTCTGTAAGGGTATCAAATGCTCGGCTTGCCGTGAATACACATTCGTTGATATTTAATTTGTAACCATGTTTTTAATATACATAATTAGTATGTGTGTATGTTTTGGTGTCTCCGAATTTTTCTCATTTTTGTGGCACATTTAAACCAGTTTTGGTTAGAGTTTTAGCAGAACTGAAAAAATGCTTCATATTTTTGAGTTTTTGTTCGTGCCCTTAGCATAAATGTGTAAATGTATGTTTATATAGACTGAATATTATTAAATAAAAATCTAATGAATAACCAAAATTATAAAAAATTGTGAACACATAACAAATAAATAATTACAATTTGGATTGTGTAACATATAAACAAGAATTAGTCACAAAATAAAACAGTAAGCACATATCAAAAATGAAAAAGAAATTTAAAAAATATAAAAATAGTTTGAGATAACAAGCAATAAAAGTTATCTTCAAAACATAAACTCAAAGTTGCATATTCTAAAAACCAAATGAAAGTTGACCTCATCGCAATTGATAGAAATCACCATAAATATTATAAAATACAATCATAATAATGCATACGTGAATATATGCAAACATATAATAAGTAATACAAAAAAAGAGAAAATATATTAAATATTATATTTTGTAGATTTTTAGTAAATTAGATGAAATGTCAAAGTAAATAGTTACATGTATGTACTATATGGTATATACATATATATACTTACTGTACGTACACACATTCTTGGATGGTCAACTACATACATACTCGTATATATGATAGATATAGACGAGTCTCGAGATGTCAATCTGAATCTGTATTTGTATTTGTACTCAAGTGTTGAAGCAACAAAGAAGAAATGGCAAAGCTTTAAGAACTAGAACTGTTGGACGGAAACTTTTTACTACAGATTACTTAAGATGGTACTAAATGTTTCAGTTCAGTTAGCAAGAGTTGGCTCATTATATGAATAATACAAACGCTCTCACATATATACTACTTAGTAGTAGATCCCATCACCATCAATTGCTCAACAAGTAATCGCGATTAGTGAGAAATCTATAGAGAAATCAAATCAAAAACTTATTAAACAATTGCACACAAACAAAAACAATTTTAAAGCCCACAATTTAAATGCATGCGTTGAAAATAATGATATAAATTTCAATAAAAATAATTAATTGTGAAATGAAAAAACAAAAAATAAATAAAATGGAATAAATTAGAACTAAAGACAAATTGTTTACTTTTAAAGTATTTCTGCGCATTTAAGCAAAATGATTAAACCTTAAAAAACGAAAAACAAAAATCCAAAATAAACTAACTTAATGCAAATGATTCGAAATTGTGTTTTAAATCTAAATTGCATTAGCAACTGCAACAAAACTGAACAGCAAATTTACAAAGCATACTTAAATCAAGGTTTTTAATATAAACAACAACAGTAACAAGAACAAAACTAACTACAACAACTACATATTCAAGATGAAGAAATTGAAAATTTTTAAAGTGCGGCAAAAATGAACGGAAGTGAAGCTTCTTAAGATAAGCTTAGCCAGTGGAGAAATACATGTATTATTACAAACAATACAACAAAATCGAACCCATAAATACGCATATATACTTTCATAATGTGAAGTATAATTACCTATTAATATGTATTTGAAAGAAAAGCATTGTGAATTAGTATTAACGCAACCAACAACAAACAAAATGGTGGTGAATAAAGATTGTAAACGAAATAAATAAAATTTGTTATGATATTCCTTGATTTGAATGTAATTTTCAGATATCAAAAGGAGTGGAGATAAATAGTCTTTAGGTTTTTAGTTATCATAGATGTATTTATTAATATGTTGTGATTTCTAATACTTAATACAAAATCTATTTGTCGTTTTCATACATTTATAATTGATTTCAGTTTTAGTCATAGATACATGTAGTTTTACTTTTACTTTTATCATTAAATAATTAGTAACATAATTTGGTTTACTGCGACTTAAACATTAATCATCATTTAAATGTGTACACATAATCACTTTCATTTCCATTCATCTCACTTTTGCGTAGTTCAACAAATTATACAATTAAAAACATAAAGAGGAATTGACTGCAAAAGATAAGTAATTACACTTTATATCACGCTTGGGGTTTTATGTGGTTGGCAGAACTTGGACATAAACAGTAAAATATCTATTCAGTAAATCGTACAAAGGGATGTGCAGAATTATTTAAGAAAATAAGGAGATATTCAATGTAATAATCAATATTTTGGGGGATGCTCAGCCAGATATATCCATGTTTAAGAGAGCTTCAAATAGGATGGAGGCGAGCATTTCTTGCGCAAAAACTTAATTATGTACAGAGGCAAGCAGGAGACGACCGTGATAAGTGATACCTTCCAGAGGAAATCGTAGGACCAGATAAATTCCCAGTCTGTAAGAAATACAATAGGTCCTCATTAGATATCTCAGATATTTATATAAATATATTTAGTACTCACCGAAATACTCATGCAGAACAGCCAGCGAGATTAGATAAAGCGCCAAGCTGAATAACTCAGCCAAGACCATAAGCCTGTAAAATATGAGATATTAAAATTAACCCACCAATTAAATATGGTTTATTATTTACCTGTGCCAAGTGCGCACCGTCAATGCTACCATGATGAGTTCTGTCATAATTAGCGCAGAAAAACTGATGGCCACAATGTGAATAAACTCGTCCACAAAGAGTATGAGTGCACCATACATAATGACGCCACCTTGATAGATGCTGATCAACACCCAAATGAAGAATGTTTTATAGCTGAGACTGCGTCCTTTAGATAGATCTTTGTATAGCTCCGGATATGTTACTGCTGTCTCCGAGGTTATGTCCTGATCCAACACCAGAGAAAACACCGGGAACATTGTGTACAGTGTGGAATATCCGACCATCAAGAATCCCTGATAAAGTGCCACCGAACTTAGATAGAAGACTGCCGAGAAAACAGCTTGCAGCGTGGTAATTATTAACCCACGATGAATAACAAACTGAGAAAGTGCTGCAGACCGTTTGTAGCTGCGACGACCATGGATCAACAGCAGCTTGGCAATGTGCGAGAACTGAGGAATGCTAAAGTCTCCTGCCAGTGATGCCTGACGTCCCTCGCGTCCCTCGATGCCTACGCCAGCATCCGCCTGCTGAATCATGCTCACATCATTGCCACCATCGCCGACAGCACAAGTGCGTTTGCGTGTGTGCTTCTGGATGAGGGCCACCACTTGGGCCTTTTGAGTCGGAGAGCAGCGGCAACAAACGACTGCGGGTGAGGCGGTGGCCAGCTCCAAAAACTCGAGTCGATAATACTGTAGACAAACCTCCAGCGACTCGCCGGATATGACCAGAGCGTGACCCTGTTTGCGCCGAAAATGATTCAGCTCCTGATGCGCCTCCGTGCGCGTCTTTACCGAGCGCAGCACATACAGTCCCTGTTTACGTCCAATCAGTTGAGACGATTTGGCAATACAACAAGCCGTCTCCAGCTTATCACCTGTCAACATCCAGACACGTACACCGGCATTACGTAAGAGCTCCAGCGTGGGACGAACATTCTCCTGCAGGCGATCCTCCACACCGGTCAGACACAGCAGCTCCATCTCACGTTCCAGCGACTCTGTGACGGCAGCCACCTTGGCCACACGATCCGAAATGCTCAGACGAGCCGCATTGTAACGTGTCTCAAAGTCGTTGTACTGCTCCTCGGTGAGCACCTTCTTGGCGACAACGAGTGTGCGGAGACCCTCACGTGCCATGTTGCCCGACTCCTCACTTAGCCAGTCGTTGTATTGCACAATGCTGGACATGACTACATCGGCACCCTTCAGATAGAACGTTATCTGGCCTGTTTTGCTCTCACGCACAATGATGCCCATACGCTTGGACTCGCTGGTAAAGGGGAACAGTTGAAGGATCTGATAGTGCATCAATATGTCATCTGTAAAGGATTCATTTAAGGATTAGTAAGAATTTTATTGATTTCATGTAGATCTACTTACTCTCATCACTGGCCGTCTTCACCTGCAGCGTCATGGTGTTCAAATCTCGAGCGATTAGAGTCAGACCAACCTGCTCGGTCCACTTGACCAATGCAATCTCATCGGGAGAGGCGGCCTGATACTGATGCTCCGTGTCAGTACTGCCGGGAGCCTCGATATTTATCACAGATTTCGTAGGTGAATTATTGCCACCAGTCACAGTGGAAGCGGTGGATACTGAACGGTTGTCCTCATCGTCGCTCACCGGCGTTACATTGTGGCACAGGGCCAGAGCACGCACTGCCTCCCATTCTCGCCATCCCTCTGGACGACGCATGCGATTGCCAGAAAACATACTTGGTTTGATGTTCTCCCCCGCACTGCTGGAGCTCGAGAGGCTGCCCTGCTGCTGTTGCTGTTGCAGTATACTGCCCGATAACTTTTGAATCATCTGTCCAATGTGATGGAACGTTTCCGCATCGTGTGAGACGATACCCAGATGGATCTTCTTGAAGACCATTTCATTTTGGGTTAGCGTGCCCGTCTTGTCAGTCAGCACATACGAAATGCGACCCAACTCCTCGGGAATTGTTGTGGATCGCACCACGGTACCCTTGATATTGTCATCGTTTTGCATTTGCCATGAGTAGAAGGCTTTGCCCATATCGAGATTCACACGCAAACTTATTGGTATAATGTAGGAGAACAACAGCACAAATCGGAACATGTAGCGGTACCAGGGTCCCCCAAATCCTTTAAGCATCATCATGACCAGCGAAAGTCCAAGTACGGCACAGAAAAGCACCTGAAATATAAGACTATTTATTAGACTTGCATGATCATATTTACCTCTTAAAAATAGGAAAAAGTATAAAAAAAAGGAGACAGTAAAAAAAAAAAAAAAATTCGTTGAGATTTGACAAAGTTGACAGTTTGCAAAATAGAGTTGATCTAATTAATACATTCAAATACCTTGGTTAATCCGTTTATCTCCGTGTCCAGAAGTCCCACCTTGGAACGTGGCTGTGAGTTGTTCATCACGCTGCGCGTCTCGCATCCAGTGTAGATGACAATGCCAGTGGCGGTGCCGGCGGCAACTACTGTGTTGGCCCAGAGTGTGTTCTCCACACTGAGTCCGGTGTCCTCGCTGCCGTCTGTCATGCAGAAGGTAGCAATGAAGCTGTGTATGTCATTCTGTGGCTTCTCCACATAGAAGCTAGCATCTATGTTATACAGATCGGCATCACGGCTGAGTTTCTGGGTATATGGAACCGCTAGACGTGGCTTCCAATCAGTCTCGCCGTCGAGTTGATCGGTGCGCACAAAGACAGAACCACTGCGATCGCTGGTGCGAAGTAGAATGAGATCTGCAGGAACTCGCTCGTTCTTCTCCACTACGATAACGTCGCCCACTTTGAGCTTGGAGCTAGGCACCATCTCATAGCCATTGCCATGCGATGCGGAGAGACGTTTATATTTCTGCGAGTTGACTTCATGATCACGTTGATGCCGTCGCAGATCATCGACAGCCTCTCGACAAATGGTCACCATCAGCACAAAGCCGAGTGGACCCCAATAGGTGTACGGATATCCAATGCGTATATCCGGTATAAACTGGGAGAGTGCCATCAGCAAAAAGTACAGATTGAGAAAGAAGCGAAACTGCTCGAACAGCACCAACGGCAGGAACGTGATGAAATTGTACTTCTGGTTACGTATCTCATTCGGTGGAAACTTCTCCGTGTTCGGTCTGCCCAAGTTGACGGTTCGGGCCCGCAGCTCACGTGGCCTGAACCATTTTCTCCAGCAGCTGTAAGACCAAAGAAATAGAAATATATAATTGCTGACATAGATCGTTTGATAGAGCATCTGTAAAGCCAGTTCTCATGAGATTTCGAATATACAGTTAAGTACAAACAACTAACTGCAGGCCAACTATCTGGTGATTGTTTCGAGGGGTTACACTAAAAGATTCCCTATTTTTTATTGTCTGACCTATATGTGTCTATATATCAGAGTAAAACAAATAATTTCTAACTTAAAAAGTTCTTTCAGCATATAAAAATGTTTATACATCCTAAATTTTAAAATTTGTTTTGTGCATTTGTTATCAGGTTTAAGTTTTTACGAACTGCAGAAATAACAACAGAAATGACCTTGTCAAATAAAAATCAATATTAAAAATTGTATAAACAAGTTGGAAAAATGATACACCAACAAACATACAAATACACACAAGTCTGGCAACATCTGTATTTGTGTTTGCATTTGCATCTGTATTTGCAATTGTGATGAGTAGTAAGAAATTCTGCGCTCGTTTGTTTTTAAAGCTGTGATATGACGATTAACTAACAATTAAGCGGGTACGGGAGGTGGTAAAACTATTTTTCATATAAAAAATGCTGATAAACCAGAATGTCCATTGTTTCAGGGAACGGGGGTCAACGGATGTCGCGATGATTCACCTGAATGAATACCAGCGATTGCGCTGGCGAGTTAGCAACGGGATGTTCTCTCTGGTCATGGGTGCTGCGGCCGAACTTTGTGAAGTGCCGTCATCCATATTGCAGCAGTTTCTTCTCTTAATGAAAATTTAAAGCCTTATTTTGATAGAGTTTAATTACGCTGCCCTTTTAGTTTTGTTCTTTCTGACAGCAGCTGTGTCGATGTTTGTTTTTGTTGTTGCGTTGTTTTCACACTGTTGCAGACATAGTGCATGGTTCACGCTTCACTTGCATTTACATGCTAGTTTAATTGAATCAAATAGCATTACAAATTATTAAACACACACAAAAAATTCTTATGCACAAAAATCACAAATCAAATGAAAATTCCGTGTCAAAACTGCGTTGTCTGGCATTTGTATAACAGCCCTGTCTGCTTGCCAAGAGAAATCAATAACAATGATGGCGTGTGCAAGTGCGAGTGTAAACGCATTACTTACTTAAGCGCGTGCCGTGTGTTAAAAGAGTGCAGCTAGCTAAACAATCGCTCTGCACAACAGTCTGGCAGCACTATAAAGTAAAATTTGCGCGCGCATTTAAAATTGCGAACGTTATGAAAACTTTTTCAAATGTGAAAAGACTGCTGACTGCGCAGTTCATCGTGTTCGCACTGCAGTGTTAATTAAATAAGCTTCGTCGGATATTCGTTGCTGTTGTCAGTCACTGCTTAGATCAGCAATATCATCAGCGCTGGGAGCTTTGGCAACCAGCAACGGCTGTCATAATTTGTTTTCTGTTTGCTTTTGGCTCTGTGTGTTAACTTGTTTTATTCTGAATATTTTTATTTGCCTTTATGGTCATTCCGTTTGCCGTTGAAGTTGCGGGCGTTGGGCGTGTTGATGTGTCTCTGTCCGTATGTTATTCAATGGAATAGAGTGTGCCTTAAATAAAGTTTTGTCAATAATGTCTCCTAAGCGTTCTCAGCGCCTTTTCGTGTTATGATCTCATAAGAAAAAGTTGCCAACAGACAGAGCCATTAAAACGAAGAGACACCACAAGAATAACAATAACAATAGCAACAACAAGTATCGTAAAGAATGGGCAATATACAAAAAAGGTTCAATGACATCAACGAGCTTAACTCTTGTAAAAATGCTCGAGAGTTGAAAAATTACTAAAGACAAAGATCTCGGTCAGGTTCTCATAAAGGGTCAGTTGTCTGTCGGATAAAATACAAGCATATGGAATCTCAGTCACAATTTCATTTAACCCTGTTCTGAGTCACCGATTTTTGCCTTCGTTTCACGTCAAGGCAAATTGCACTTCAAAGAGTTTTGCCGCGAGTGTTGTCACCGTTCCATTTCCAAAGCTCGTGCCAATAACTTTGTTTCTGCGATACCTCATAATTGCTTAGCCAAGTTGAAAATGTAAACAATTTTAATTCGTTTTATTTATTGTTTTATTTTCCTTGTTGCCATTAATTTCAGCATTTGAATGCAATTCTGTTGCTATTAGAATTATTATATAACGTCTCAGAATAACGATTTTCAAATACAAAAATTGTAAAACGATTTTTGTAGCATTGTTGTTGGATGACAAATTTTAATTTCCATTCCCCACTTGTTAAATAATAATAAATCATAAACCTTATTTGCTGTTCAAGTTACCTCAACATTATTACTTGCCTTAAGTACTTGACTGATGTTTATACTTTAGAGATCAACTATTTTAAATTTTTTATTACCTCCAATTACATATACTTTATTTGAATTGAGAATACATTAAGAGAGACTAAACGTGGCTTTGTTGAAATATATTTTGATAATAAAAAATTTCTTTGTAAATGTTCACCCACATATAGAAAGTTAAAAAAGAGTTTTTATTTTTTTATAAACGTTTTAATTTTGTATTAGTACATTCAAACGTTTAATCATATGTATTTAAGTTTTTTAATATATATTTTAATAAAAAAAAAAAAAGTACAATAATGAATGCAGTTGGTTACACAAACGTGGTGTAATTAATGTGACAATTACCAACTGTAAGAGACTTTTTCCCAAGCTATTCTCCGTTGTTTTTTTTTTTATTTTTATTTAACAGTTTTTGCTGTTGCTTTTGGCCACAACTTTGGTAGTCGTGTCGCATGTAAAGCAGCCCTCATACCAAAGCGTAAACAAACAGTTCCCCAGTTCTCCAGTTCCTCAGACCCACAGCTCGATGTTCCAGATCCATTTTCAGGGCCCGTCAATGGCAACGCCTAATGTTATTATTTTTGTATTGTGGCTGTGACCGCAAGTTGGCAAAGAGTTGGCTCAAGAAACGGCATCGTTGTTTCACCCACAGCCAACAATGTGGGTTAATAAGCAAAGGCAAAAGCAAGTCAACACTTAGCTGTGTCCCCAGACTATATACCTAGTGTATATTTATAGCATACAGTTCATAGAACTGTCGGAATCATCGGACCATTTTCTGCATTTTGCCCAGAAATCAGCCAAGCGACGATTTGAGGCGTGTTGTGGGTCGATCCAGAGCAATGATGGCAAACCCGCTGGTTGACACACAAATTGAATTTTCGTTGGCAAGAGTTTCCCCCTCCCCCACCAACCCCATCAACCCTGTCGCACCCCCTTCCCTGTCGGCAAGTTGGCCCCGGTTAGCGGTTAACGACAGGTGGTAAATGGCACATAATTTATGCTTCTCACTCTAGCAGCCAGTCTATCAGTCAGTCAGTCATTCAATGGCTCATTGTCTGCTCTCAAATTAATTCCTTTGACGAGACTCGTCTGAAAAATAAACCAAGTGAAAATTCTACTGTCTTTCGACACTTTTTGCGGTGTTTATGAGCAACCGACAAGCGACTAGTCTTATTTTTCACTCAACCATTGTCTGTATTATTTATTTTCTTTCAACTCAAGACGTGGAAATTCTATGTCATAGAAATCCACTTAGAATTATACGCTTAGTGGTGCGCTAAATATAAGCAAAGATAAGAACTGCAAAGAAAAAACTAGATCAATATAGCATGTTCAAAGAGTATATGACTCAATATTTAAAATTAATTTTTTAATAAATTTAATATAATACATAAATAAATTATTTATTATAAAATGTATTTATTAAATTATTTTATAATTTTTATCAATTTTAAAACTGATTTTTTTTTAATTAAATAAATTTATAACTTTATCGATTCTATAAAAATAATAAATATTTTATTTGCGATCCTTTTGAGGTGGATATAGATTTTGAGAATATGTCTGATATAAAATGGTCTAATGGTCTAGCAAAACAAACATTTCCAAACACATGTCCATAACTCTAACTCGTTCAAGGTTATTACCAATTTCTATACCTTATCGGAACATTTTTTCGAGTAACGGAAATAGTTTTGTGTAATGCTCGCAATTAGGAAAGTTCCACGGAAAAGGGGTAGGGAAAAGTAGGGTAGGGCTAGTTAAACGACACGTTGGTAACACACAAACAAGTTGTTTGTTGTTTACACCGTGAAGTTGGAGCCGCATTGCAATTCTAATCGCTCGACGAAATCTTTGAGCTTCATATAACAGGTAAAGCGTTGGAGCTAATTGCAGGTGAGCATGGAAAATAAAGGCCTAACTCAGTTTGGTAATTGGGTTAGAGGCACAGCAACAAGACCTTCAGAGAAACGCCTAAACACAAATTGCGAACAAGTGTCGAAAGAAACGTGAAACTGAAACTCAAAATTTAATAATGCCAATGGTAAGTGGTAAATAGTAAACTCAGGGTCAGATTATTTCAGTTTTTGAAGAAAACACTTATAAATAAAACAAATTTTGATAAAATTCTTGTTTAAACATTTAAAAATTTAACATTTATATAGCTATTTTAATTAGATATGCAAAAATTTATTAAAGCGATTCTGTAACAAATATTAAATGAGTAAATAAAATTAGACGCCAACTGTGACTGAAGAGAGTAAGTAGCAGATGAAACGTATGTCACCTCCCACAGAAAATATGTGACTTGAACCTAATTATGGTACTTTATATAATTAATTTGATAACCACACGCGACAGATAAGAAATCAATTACTTTAACACTATGACAACCGAAGGGCTGCTCCTGATAAGAAAGCAATTAAACTAATACCCAATAATATAAGTAAAATTTTCACAAATCGGAGTTCTGAAGAGATCTATTGTGAGTATTATTTCATTAGCAATGCTTTTACCCCATGCCCAGCAACAAACAATGACCTGTTTCTCATTCGCACGCTTGTGAACAGTTCCGAGATTGTTATGAGTACATATTTCGTATGTGTGCGAATACATGCACTCGTACTGTAGGAATTACCCAACGAAAATCTCTTACGACGAACTATGCGACGCGTTGCGGCATTTTGCATTTATTTTCGCTCCATAGACTGACCACTCGACGGTGTGACCTCTTTTTGATAAGCGACGAGGGCACATAACTTTCAATTTTCGACATAAAAAGAACAGAAATTCCAAAAACACCCAAAAATAAAAATCAAAACCCATAATGGATGCGACTTTTGCTGCGGAACTCGTTTGTTGTATTTTAGAAAACCTTGAATACAGCAAGTATCTAAGCAAAACTGGTTTGTGTTGGCTAGTGTAGAGTTGAGTGCTGTGTTTGAGCTCGTGACACTACACCAAAATAATATTTATTTATTGGAAAACGACTGAAAGTCGGAATTAAATATTATATTAAGAAATTAGAAAATAAAATAAATATTATTATGTTATTATTAAAAAGTGAAGGCAAATATATATTAACTCTAGAATATACAAATATTGTATTTTGTTGCACGGATTAGAGAAAAATATATAAAGTGCAAAATAATAATTATATTAAAGAAATAATTTATACAAAATGGTTGAACATATTTAATTCTGTATTATTTGGAAATATAGTATTATTTGTTGTCTATGATTTATTGCAGATTTGTCTTTCCTGCGTGTCACGCTATAATCTCTAGGTAAAAGTCTTCTAAACTGCAGACGATACGGAAAACGAGTCAATTTTTTTGTTGAAGGAGTTGCACGCCAAAAATCGATTACATATGCAAATTCCTAATAACACCCCGTCTTGCAACATCTCCCCATCTTTATATTGTGAGCTCACAACAAATAGTCTTTCGAAAATGCTTTTGCGTGAGAAATGTGACAATCGCAGTGCTTTGTCAGTGGCCCGTCCCGATATCTCACTATTTATAGGTTCAGTTTCAGTTTTAGATAGAAAATTTCCATTTTCCCTCGACTTAGCTGGAATAGGCGACAACACATATGTACGTACATTGTAAATGTTGTGTATAAACAGAGCTACTGACGGATTCAGTTCGGTTCACTTTGAGTACATTGTGGATCACGTTTATCGATTTCGATTTCGTCGCAAATTGCTGAATTTCAATACCCTGTATAGCCTTTGGTAAAAGTGTGGTTTAAGCGAGACAATATTAAAACAACTAACATTTTAAACATTTTAAATCCCAATTTTTCTCTTTCTTAACATTTTTTTTAAGATTCACGACAAATATTTAAATTTTAATATTGTCAAAGTTGTTTCATGACTAACTGTATAAATTCAGCATATGTACTGGGTATCCTCTAGTCGACTACTACCATTTATTTTATTTCTTTATTTATTTTACTGGCGGCAATTTTTGTGCGCTCTTTTTTTTCATTTGCCTGTTCTTGTCTTTCTTCTAATTAAGCAAATTAAAAATATATATTGTATGTATAAATACATATGTGTATACTATATATACTTATTTTGAAATAATATGTGCCACATATTGTGTTTGTAGAATTATACTTACATTTCAAAACACGAATACACAATTTTCCTAGAAACGTTTCAACAATAATTTTGTTTGCCTTTGCAATTTTCTTTTGCTGTTTGTTGTTTTGTTGCTTTACTTGAGCATTTAGAAATGTTTTCATTTCGTTGTTCACATTGCAACCATTTGTTATTGTTGTTGTTGCTCAAAGCCAACGTCATAAAAACAAGAAAAACAACCACATGATTATAAATAAAAGTCGCTGGAGCAGAACTTTCTGCGAAGAAAGAAAGGTTTCAAGATGAGGTAATAACTAGCGTGTGCCTTGTTGAAAAAAAAAACTGTGGCCCATGAGGCAAGCAGGAAGTTTATACAAGAGAGAGGAAACCGTTTTTTATTGAAGATCAAAAAGAATTGAAGTACCTTGAAGAAAGACAACTGAACACATTTTATGAAGCAAAGATCAGCTAAAGGTGTACATTAGGGATGCATCGTTTTTTGGACTAACATTTCTAAAATCGATACACCCTAGTGTACATGTTTTGGATTATGTGGTGCTGCAAGCAGCTGTCTAAAAATATATTCAAGATTTCTTCTATATTACTAATTTTGAAAGAATTGCCTAATTTTCAAGATTGACACTTTTGTTGTGCTATTAAAACGTAATTTTAATAGTTTATTTCTTTTATATACCGAAATTTTTAAAAATTTTAGTTGCTCACTGTATCCAGAATTAACTGTATATATGTACGTTATATAGTAGTTATGTGTTGGTATATTGTATTACGTTTATATCGATCACTGAACCAGACGCAAAAAACACAATTAAATACATTTATAGCACAGCAGCTGTTTTGAGAATACACACACTTTCTCTCTTTCACACGCACACACACACACACAGTCTCGCAAACACAGTAGTTTTCAATGAATGTCAATTGTTGACAACACATACATATGTAGATCTTGAATATGCTTAATATTGCGTATACGCAACGTGTGGCATGTTGATTCGAATTTAGCTCGTATTTTACGCACCTGCAGAAACACATTTTACAGACATTGCTGATGCTGCGACTTTTGCTGCGACGCCTGTTGTTCTGATAGAAGACTGTGGAGGCGCCGTTCTCGGGATCGATCACCGTGTGAGCGCTAATACCGTTAGAGGCGCCAAAGTCTGTGGTGGCAACATGTGCCGCATGTGGCGCAGAGTTGTCGACGCCGCTGGCGCCCGTTTGTGTTAGTTGCGCCAGTTTCGTTGCACTACCGCCGACAGTTGTATGGTCCGACGTAATGTCTCGCGATGCACTACCGCTGCCGCTATTGTTGCTATTTGAGTATTTGGCGCGCTCGCGACTCCGCTCATTTCTATAACGTATCTGGCCGGCGGCTGAGCCAAGACTGAATAAATTGCCGAGAAAGCTGCTGCCGACGCCGCCGCCGCTGCTGCTATTGCTGTTGTTGCCAGCAGTGGGACTAATAATGCCGCCAATTCCACCGTAACCAGTTGAGCTTTTTGCGTCGTCTTTGACCAATGTTATTGGTTTTGCCTTTGTTGTTGCTATAAGCAATAGCAGCGTCGCTGCTGCCAGTGTGCCGTATGAGCAATTCTGTTTCTGAATCAGTCTCTTCGCTCTCTTCATCAAAGTCACGTAGCGTTCGCTCGTTATCAGTCATGGCGAATGAGAGCGTTTCAATGCAAGTGTATAAGAGAGCGTTGCGATGCAAGTGTATGAGATATACAATGTGGAAGAGAGAGAGAGAGAGCGTAAGGCTGTGAGCGAGCAGCTTTATCTGATGCAGGTGTGTCTTTTGGTCTCCTTCTTTCTATTTATGTTGACTAAGCTTTAATGAAATCTTCTGCAGGCATCAAGCAACTCCCAATGCTTCTGTTATCCTTTAATGTGCTCTCTTAAATGTAGCCTTGGGTTAGATTTCTTTCGCTTATTGGTATTGCCTAGCATTGAACTTTAACTTGCCACGTTTTCAATTAACTTTTCGCCGGAACAGAGTAATACGTATGTGAGTGCTCTTCTCCACACCGCACTTCCCTTTTGGCTTGAGCAAACAAAACGTGCAGCTTCTCGTGTTGCCTTCTTATCAATTGTTTTTATTTAGGCGCGTAAACATTTATAAAGTTCACTTGGCATATCATTGAGGGGATTAACAAAACACGTCTCTTGATGAGCACTGACACACGGGCGTTCCCCGACGAAACGACGTCATCTATCATATATATGTATATATGTAATTTATAATTCAGTCTTCTGCTCAGTCAGTCACAAACTCAAACACAATTGATAGCTATTTTTAATCAATTGTACGTATTGCCGGTTGGCAGCCACTATATTACTAAATAAAACAATAAAAATAAAACAAAACAACAATAACAACAACGCGGCGCAATGTATTATGAACTTGTGTGCTTCTTCTTGGCCATGGTCCGGACCTCACACCGCACCTGCACACACACACACTAACACACACACCACGAACAAACGGCAGACATTGTTAATATTTAAACTCTTCCGCTTTCATTCAAAAATTTTGCTTAAATCACATTAATATTAACAATTAAATATTTAAAAAGAATTTAGCACATGTTTAAATTATATTTTTGGTTTTATGTGCTGGTTGCGGCAGTGTTGCCCAAAACTTTTTTTAGCAACGGCCGAGAGCGAGACGGAACAGCTGATTTACAAATGTTGCAGCAGTGCTGCCAACTTCTTTCAATATTCATGTCGCAAAAAAGTTTGGCAAAAACGTCTAACCGAATTTCGAAACAGGTTTGTATATTGCAGGAGAGGCACAAAGTTCACATTTAGATTGTTCTCCAATCACAAATAGATTCAGTGTCAGGGTACATTTATTTGTACCAAAAACAAATTGGGTACATTTTGGACTTTGAAAATTAACAATTAATAGTTAAAAACGATTGGAGTATTTTATAAAATAGTATGTATTTATTACGTTTTTATCTTAATAATTCAGCATATAAACAAAGAACGGGAATTTACAACGAGATCTTAATCATATAAAAAGCACATACTATTTCTTAGTTTCCCTTCTAGTTTTGTTGCTTTTTTTCATCGTAACATTCTACAATTTTAAATACAATACACAAGTGTTTCAAGTACATAATACGTTTAAAGTAATCTCTTAAAAACATATATATATATTTTGCTAAACCTCAAACGCAACAACTAAATACATTGCTTCTTTTGGGAGAGGGACGAGGTAAGCAGACTTTACGTTAGCTAAATGTTTATGTAGTTTATATAAATATAGAGACTGGTATTAATCATAGCTAAATTATGGGATTATATTGCAACGCAGACAGCGTAGCTCGTCCTATCTGCGCTCCGTTTGCAGCGTTATGTTTGAATCCGAATTAGAATAGTTCTGTTCCAATCTGGGCCGAAAATCATCCTCGCCATCTGAATAGGAACCGACAGACCGACAAATTCTGGAAGGGATTAACCATAAGTAATTGAATTAAGTAATTATTTCAAGTATTTACCGTTGCGTTGACGCATAGCCCTCGATGGCCAAAGCCTGACTCACGCCCGGCGGCAACAGTTGCTGCAACAATGCATCTTTAGCAACGTTTGCCGTTGTGGGCAGCGGAACATGATTCATGTCCACCGATGAGTGTGATTGGGATAGCTGAGGATTGGCAGCCGCTGCCGTCAAACCGTTGACATGTCGACCACTGGCACTTAATTGGTTACCGCGATCCATTTCACCACGCTGAGTGCGTTCAATATATCGCAGCGTATCAAAGAGTTCCAGCAAATTGCCAAAGGTGTTGCTCAAATCACAGTGACCAGTGATGTCATAGCACAGTTGCGAAACATTCTGTCGCAGTAAATAAATGGCATACTTGGTTTGTTGTGACGGCAGAATGGACCGCGTATACAAAGGGAATCTACAAATGAAGATAATTTCAAATGAGTTTATAAAATGACTAATAAAATGACTATTAGCTCACTCTTTTGTTGAGTAGGTCAGCTCCTTGATTTCGTCGGCAATGCGCGCCCGCGATGGTTCATAGCAAATGGGATTTCGCAGTGGACGATCCATAATGTAGGCCAGCATCTGCACCAGATGCGCCACATAGCCCAGAGCAGCGCTCACCGCCAGCGGCGAAACATTCTCTAGCAGCTGTGCATTCGCCGCATGCCGCGTATCCTTCGTATATTGCTCCATGTGGGGAAATGAAATGCCACAAATGCTAAACTGCTGCGAGCCCAGACTCTTGATATTATAAATTTCTTGCAACTCCAGAACCAGTGTGGACATGCTACGTTCCACCTTGAAAATATAATTTAGTTAGTTTGATAACACCCTACTTTAAATTAAAAAATAAAACTCTCGCTTACCTGTAGTGTGATTTGTCGCTTTTGTTCACGATCTGTTAGCTGTTTTGACACCTCTGTACGCAGCTTCAGCCGCTGTTGCTCCAGCTCGAGCTGCTGACTATGTAATTTATGCTGCAGTTGATCTCGATGATCCCGCAAAGACTGCAGACGCTCTTGCTTGCGTGCATTGCGCTTCTTGAATATCTCACGTTCAGTTTGGAGTAAACGTTGCTTGCAACGCAATGCCTCGATCTGTTGCATCAGTTGCTGGGCACTATAGAGTGTCAGGGGTGCAATCTGTTGTTGTTCTGAGAGAAGAACGCTTAACGTGCGACCCATGGAATGATAATGCTGGGAATGCTGACTGCCGTAGGGTGAGCCGGACATTGAGGTGGTGCGCGGCTGAAGTCTTAGCTCATTGCGTGTTATACACCGTACACTGAGACGTGCAATTTCCCGGCTCACCTCCTCCACATCACGCAACTTCTTGCGCTGATTTCGCTGTCGCCGCTGCAGCAGTAGGAGATTATCCAAATTGTAACTGTGACGCATACCCGCCAGATGACAACTAAGCTGTACATAGCGCATAATGCTCATCTGGGGAATGGGACTATTGCTTCTACTAACACTTGGTGAATTGATGCCTTCAGCATCGTAATCGTTGGCCGCACTCCGTGCATTATTGTCGTGTTTATCATACCGCTGATAGTGTAGTCGTAGCTGGGCATGCAGACCCTGTTCACAGATCAACGCCGGAGATGTAAATTGCTCGCCATTCAATTGAAATATCAAACAGTTTGCGCGACATTTGGTCAGATCAAGCGACACTAATGGTATGAGGCCGGAAAAGTAGACTCCCCAACAGAAGAGCAGCTCAGGAGGGCGTGGCAGTTTGTTGGGTGTCAAATGCATATTGGCCAAACGTTGCGTCATCTTCGCGCTGCAAGCAATGTAAACATTAATAAGAGATTTATAGAATTATGTATAAACTAGGGGAGGGTCGGACTTAAAAGTTAGATAAGCTGCTGGAGCTGCCCGTATTTAATCTAGAATATAGAACTTTTGAAGACCATTTGCTTATTGGACTCTGTACTAAAAATGTACACAGGGTCATAAAAATATATACATATATGTATATCTACATATTAGAGACACCACATTTGGTACAAGATTAATAGTCTCACAGTATCAGAACAGAAGGAGGAAGAAGCAAATACAAAATTTTCGAAGGAGTTTCAGGCACAATAAGTGCAGAGTGTTTTCCAGTAGGCTCCTCTTTACTGTAGGCTTTCCTCCCAGTCTAATTTAGGTGAATGTGGGGCGCACCTTTGCGTGGAATCCGGTGTCCGTTCAGTCTCATTTGGCTTCTGTGGCCACTCTGCGATGGGCTGATACTGTGCCCATACTTTTATACAGACGCACTGTGCATTTGATTTTCGCCAGACTTCATTGCCCGCACAAATCTCCGCCCACTTTTGCAACTGATGACGCTGCGGCAATGCCTCACTGGTATAGAACGTTTCACTATCCTTATCTGCATGCAGTGTATAGTATAAGAACAGCTCCTGGTCTTCGATTCCACACTCTCCGCCGGCATTGGCGTAAAAGCTGCACTCAATATTGAGTCCCTGGATTCGCGCCAGGTTGCGAAGTCGCAATTGCTGCGTTGCCAGTGGCAGCCATTCGCCAAATCGTGGGGGTGAATTCATTACGTCTTTTGCTTGGCGTTACGCTGTGTTGCAGTCGGGGTACATGGTAAACGCACACTAAATAATTGTATCAATTTATTGCAAAAATTAACTTGGTTCCACTTTTTTGGATAAACAGCTGTTTTTTACTGAACAACGGCAAGTAGTGTGACCGTACGATTCGCAACTCACTTGAAGTGGCAGCGCTGTATCCATGATAACCCCTCAGTGCTGCGCAAAACCGTATCAACAATAAGCTAAAAAATAACATAGAAATTTGAATTAATTTCTGACAATCACTAAAACAATTTAGTATAATAACTTTTGTGTTTTGCAAATTAAGCAAGAACTATTGAACTGAAAAGTATTATATTCAATTTAATATTAACACAAAAACCAAATTTGTAATATAGCTATTTTATGTTCAGACTAGCACTGTCAGTTACTTAATGAACTTAACAGCAGTGGCAACGCCGTCATAGTAGTTTATATTGGTCCGCGTTAAAGGCAGCTTGTTGCAAGGTTTCTCTAGTAAAAACTTATTTTCGCAATCAAACAAAGTTAATCACTGATAAAATTTCATTGTAGATGCTTAACTACATTAAAGAGACGATTATGGCGCCTTCCACACGCAGCAGCTGCAACAAAAGCAGTCAAAACTCGATTGCCAAGGCAACGGACAAGGACAGAGATAAGGAAATTAAAGCGTCAGCAAAAATGCAAGGATATAAAATAACTGACAATGAGCGGACAAGAAAATATGGAATCGGTGCAAATTCACTAGATATGCTTGTGCAGAAAGCTGTGCTTAAGTTTCCGGTAAGTCTTGAGAATTGTGAATATTATTAAATTGCGTATCAACACAAAAGCTGCCTTCACCCTCGCTCTCCCAGAGAGTTGGCCATGTCTCAGTCTCTGTCCCTGTCCCTGGATATTCAAGGCCAATGTTTTTGTGGCTTACTTCCGTTTTGCTTGTCGTCCTGCACGCGTCAATGTCAGCAGTACTCGGAGCGACAAAGCGCATGCGCGGAAAAGCAAACAATTCGGAAGCAGGACACCTGTTGATGATGAAAAGTTGCCTTGAATACCCGACTGTGTTCATAGGTCAGGGCCCAGTTTAATTCAAGTCAAGGGCAGCTTACTCATGTTCCGAATGTTCCGCATCTTTGATTTATTTTCAAGCTGCAGGACTTGCATATTTATTTGGCTACAGACGGCTTTGAAGTGTCTGATGAAGAATATTTCAATAGCTTACCAGCACAGACGCTCTTCATCGTGGCAGGACCCGATGCAGTTATAACAACAGGTAAGTTGGTATATTAAATACTAGAGTTTTTAAAAACATCTTCCTTTGCTAACAGATGCTGACTTTGAGTTTGAAAAAATGCGACAGCAGTCGCCATTGCTGAAGGTGGCTGATATATTCTATGACTTTGTTGAGCAACATCCGGACAAGTTTCGTCGCATGATCACGGAATATGAGCATCAGAAGCAGCGACGTGCATTGGACAATACTAAGGCACACTTGAGCCTAAAGGCCGAGCACGTTGAATGGTTTGAAGGCAGCGAGGAGCGTTTTCAATCGAAGGAGGAGGCCATGGCCATGAGAGCACAGACACGTGTGCGTGGTTATTATTACAAGACAAAGGAGGAACTGACGCGCAATCAACTATACAGACAAAATGCCAAGGCACGACAAGTGATCAATTCTGTGCTGGAACAGTTTCGTTATCTACTCATCGGTTGCGATTATTTCTCCATGATGTTTAATCGCAAGTGTCAGCAAAAGCACGAGATTCTACTACAGCATATGGGCGAGGAGGAAACCGATGCAGCTAGCGTACCCAATAAGCGATTGCGTCAACTCATTAAAGACTATACCTCGCGACATGCTATACTGGATGAATGGTCTGTTTCTTTATGCACCGACCTGGGCGATTTCTATTGCCAGGGCGCCTATTCGGACAATGGCAATTGTTGCACTCTGCAGCACACCATCAATCCGTATGCATCTCGGGAGAATCTTATATTGTTTCAAGTTTGGAATCTCGATCATCAAATTGAGTTATGTCGCTCGATTTTGCCCGCTTTGGTGGCCAATGTCCACGATTTGGTAACACAGCCGCAACGCAAGTGTAGTCTTCATAACAAACGCGTTGTGGACATCTCCGTTTTGGAATACTTCTTGGAAATATTCTCGCTTAAGAACCTCAAACTAGTGCATATTGTATGCCATGATAAGGTGCAACGCTCAAATCGCTCCAATGGTCGTCTTCTTTGCGCAGACTGCCATGAGTATCGTATTGTACAAGAACTCATGGAAGTGGAGACACCAGATACAACTTCCTAGGGAAAAATGTCTAAAATAATCTCTTAAAGCAATACTACCTATATAATATAGTGACTATATACTCTTATATATACATTTATGCTAGCTGCTTTACGAGGCTTAGACCTTAAAACGTGTGCCAAGTTAAGCTGTGTGTATACTATATATACAAATATTTAAAACTGGTCTCAAGCGAGTTAACTCAAAGTTAAATTGTACAAATCTAAAATATCTCACAGTTAACTATCAAAGTTTAATGTTGAAAGTATTTACATATATAATGAATTGAAAATTTACATATTTATGCATTTAATATATGGTAAATGTTGATCATCATACCATTTACAACTATTATACATACTATATATAAATAAATTAGCTTTAAATGTTGTTAACTGTAGAACGCGTAGTTGTGTTTTGAACAGGTGTTTGCTATGTTGCTTTGTTCAACATGTCCATTTTAAGAAGTATATATATATATATATAATCGATAATGACTTCACACTAGAAACACACATAGACTTGAGTGTACAAATACTATAATTGATGTATTACAGTCTTGTATGATAATCCTATATATAGGATATTTATTAACCAAGTTTCGAATTTAACATAACTTGAAATATATTTGGCTTTATTTAAGTGCAATATAGGTACACACTTTATTATAGTACGATAACTATGTTATTATTAATGTTTATATGAATGTATATAAACAATTGTTTGGTTTTTTCTACTCTCGGCTTCTCTGTACCTCAAACTATGAAAATTATAAGATATTTATGAATTACCAATACTTTATATGAGTTTTTCTTCCTCCCTTTAAATTAATGATCAGCAATTTGTTTTCAGATATTTATTTATTTACTAAAAATGTCACTGCATAAAAAATTATACAACACAAAAATATATGAGTATAAAATAATAATAGTAGTCAAATAAATTTGATAACACATTCGTATGCATACGAATACCATATGTATGTATATGTTTTCTCTCTTTTTTTTGTATATAAATAACTAAGACATAAACAAAAGAATCTTGTTAAAAGATGATGAAAGTATTTAAAAATCCACAAAGATTTCTTAAACAATTTAATTTTTTTTTATTTATTTATATTATGAATCGTTGTAATGTGCGCTTTGTTTTCGTATTATCCGGATACATATATCAGTATGATTTGTCGATTTGATTGTCATTGCGTTTTGCTGTTTTCGTTTCGTTGTTACCTCATTGTTGTTAACTGTCTCGTGTAACGATTTATTCTTTGCTGCTTAATAGTTAGGATTAGTAATTATTCGCTTTCGCTATTGGCTTTCGTAAATTGTGTTAGAGGTTTTAGTGCTGCTATCAAATCGCGTTAAACAATTAAAGAAAATACATCATTATTTCTTCATTTTCATCGGCTACAATGCTAAAGTTAGTTTTAAGAAAATTTCACTAAAAACTGTTATTGTAGGGCCCGTTACCAAACTATTTGATTGTGTTGATCCTAAGTTGGCTGGAACTTAAACTAAAGACACGTACACATTTTGCCGTAGTCTGTCAGCTATAATTGATTTCTATGGTGTTGAGAAATAATTATAGATCCGATTGTCCAGGTCCTGTAATAAATCAAATAAACACTCAATTAAAATAAATTCATTTACCAAATCGGAATACACAGATAAAGCTAACAATAAGTTTGTGGAAAGTTGTTTGTCTTCGATTTTTGTCGTAAAAGATATTCAACTCCGAAGACTAGACATAGATCGAGTAGTAGATATGTACAAACAAAACAAAAACTAGATAAATAAACAAAAAATTAAGCGGCAAATAAATAAAAAAAAAATGCAAGGCAGCCAAAAATAAATTTGAGAGAAAACTTCACCTTTTTTTTTTGAATTTCATTGTTTATTTTACTTTTAGATGCAAAAATGTTGTCAATTGTGTTCAATTCGTAGGGAAAAGCCATTCATATTCATCAGAATCAATAAAATTAACGATTAATTTTTGGTTAAGAATATATAATTTTAATTGTGTGTGAAAAAAAAGAACAGCAAGTTAATCAAAGTATAAGAATAGAAACATTCAATTATGTATAAATTTGTAACTCATGAATGGTTAAATGTTACGAACGACTTTTTATTTTATTTTGTACAATTTTCTTTTGATATTCATATTTTCTATTATCAGTAGTTTATTTTTATTCGTTTCATTAATGCAGCAAAAAATCTTCATTCGTTGTTCAGCATTTCGTTTTTCAAGGTGGAGTTTACTCTCCAAAATTCAATAATTTTATACCAATAAAGCATAAGGGAGAAATTGATACAAAAAAAAAGAAATATTTGCGATATTAAATTTTCACTCATTTTGTTTTCATATTTTTTTAAACTAAGCCAATTTTAAACTGGGGGTGGGGGTTAATGAGTTTACTACAGAATAGTTTAATAATGTGTTTAGGTTAATGATTGAACATTAATTGGATACAAACCTTGTTAATGGGGATGTAATTAAATTATTGGAGTACAAAATGTGACTATCGCAAATATTTGTCGCAATAAATAAATAATTAAGAGAAGAACGGCACACATAACTAATTATATAAAATCAAATAGCGGCAAAGAAAAAAAATATAATAGAAATACATAGAAAATAGATAGAGGACAAATTTGAAATAGTAATAGGAAAAATTAGTTCAAATTTGGGTTTGATATAAATTTTAATTTAATTTAGGTACCTTAGGATTTTGAACGAGTTTTACAAAATCATTGAGATGATGAAATTGTTTCTTATTTTTTTTTTGTATTTTGATTATGGCGATTTGATAGATTTCCTCAGTTATTTGTTTGTTTTTTGGTAGGTATTATTTTGGTTTGGTTTCGATTTGAATATATATATATTTGAATATATATTAATATATTAATATATGTATGTTGAATTTTGAAATGTGACTGCTGAGATAACAAACGGAACGAACGAACGAATGAACGATTTTTCTTTGGTTTTCAGTTGGTTTTTGGTTTTCTTTGGTTTCTGTTTTATTTACATTATGCAGTAGATAGTTTTAGTTATTTGTTTTTTGTTTTTTAATTATTATACTGAGTGCTGTCATTATATGGTACAATGTGGTGTGAAATGAGAAATGCAATAACTGGCTCCCTGTTACCACCAAGGGCAGTGATTCTTCTGTTGCTGTGGTCAAGACCCAAAAATGCAAGTGTACTAAATTCTACGAGTATGTTTGTATGTTTGTATGTTTGTATGTTTGTATGTATTTATGTATGTTTAATCCCCGCCCCTACGAGCTAAGATCCCCATTAGACCCGGTTGATCTTCGACCAACTGTTCACGGAACGTTCTCTCGACTGTTGCCGAAAGCATTCGGGACTTTTGCTGCCTCGACTGCCGAGAATCTCTGGGGATTCGGTGACACGTGCCAAATCCCGATTGATTGTCTTGGAGCTGAGCACACGGGGACAACGCACCGTCCAGGGACTTCGTCGTGGATCCTGCAGAGCTCGGAAAGCCTTTGAGGGCACAATCTCCTCGCCGCCACTGGCATCGGTCCAACTGCTATAGTAATCGGAATATTCCTTATCCTGCTTGGGCGTTATCGCCGGCGTGCTGTCGAGCGAGCTATTCTCCACGGAATCCATCTCCTCGACGAGAGCACGCTTGGCCGCCGCCTGGAGGCGTTCCATGGGCAGCTTGCGCAGATGTGTGCTGTCGCTCTTGAGGAGCAGACTCTGGACCAGCTCGTTGACCAGCTTATCGCTGACCACACGCTGATTGCTCGGCGATGGTCCAACAATGGGGGAGGCAGGACTGTTTGGAGTGGAGGGATTATCCGCATCGATGGATGTATTCTTGCGCAGCGGCAGGGAGAGACGTTCGCGTCGCTCCGTCATCGTTTCTGCCTCATTGACGGCATTGGGATTCTGGCGACGTGTGATGGACACATTGTGGATAATACGGCGACGACTGGGCTTCAGCTGGAACTCATCCGGCTGGCCGGCTGCAGCTGCTCCCTCGGGCAGATCGTTCTCGTCCTGCAGCAGCTTGAAGAGTCTGGAATGTGTGGCGGCCCGTTGATAGCTCGTCATCTTGCGCAGCTCTGGGAAACTCTCCGATTCCGTGTCCGTCTCCGACAGCTGTCGATTCATATCCGTCACGCCAGAGTCATCCTCCTCAATCTCCGACTCGGATCTCTGTGTGCTGCTATTCCGCGAAAGTTCTCCCTTGCCACGTCCGCTGTCCACGGATAACGAGTGTATATTGAATCCCTTACTGGACTTGCTTGTTTCTGTGCTCGGACTTGTTTCGAAGACATTAATGCGATCCCGCACAGAGATTTTGGGCGTCTCATCGAAACTGTCCACGCCCAGATCGGGCAGACCATTGGACAGTAGTTTCCGTTGATTTTCCGGCTTCGTCTCCGACTTCAGTTCCGGTACCACGTAAACTTCGGGCACCGAGTTGGTCGGCGTCGGTGCTCCGCGTTCCTCCTCCTCCTCCACCTCCTTCTCCCTCTCTTCCGGCTGCACAGCATGTGCTGCACTTTGTTCCACAATGTCGCCATCTTCGCCAACAATTTCATATTCTCCTGGCGGTCCAAGGTCGATGTCCAGCGGTTCCTCTGTCTCCTGGATGACACTGTTGCGATTGGATTGCGTCTTTTGCTGTAACTTATGCTCATCGATGGAGGTGTTGAAGAAAGCCATCGCCTGGCGATAATTCTGGCGCTTCTGTTCGGCCTCCTTCACTTGCTCGTTCTTGGCACGCTCCTCTTCGATGTCTGCCCAGAAATCAGGTTCCTCAGTGCTCTCCGGCTGCTCATAGGGCGTCCAGGTGTGCACTGTGGCCGGTTCATGCATGGAGGCCAAGGACATGGTGTCAACCAGTTGGAGATTCGTTTCGGCAGCCTGATCCACTGATTGTTCGCTTGGCTGCTCCTTTGGCAGCTCCTCCAGGCTCTCATGCTCCAGTTGTTCGTATTGCACGGCAAGCTGTTGCTCCTCTTCCACAAGGGGATCCACCAGCTCGGGCTCCGCACCACGGGCTGCCTCCAAGGTGGCCCACACATCAATTGCCACCGATGGCGACTCATCGGGCAACTTGGCCCGGAATGCTTTCGTCTCCACAGGCTTATAGGGCGTCTCTTCCACCGAATGCTGACGCTCCTTGCGTGCCCAGAATGTGGCCGATTTATGGAAGGTGACATCATCATCATCCGGCTTGCGATTCGCTTCAATCTCCGCCCAGAAATCAATTTCCTCATCGGTGTCCACCTCGCGTGGTTCCTCCGGATATTTGGTGGGATCGTATACAAAGTGTTGCGGTTCGTCATCTGTGGACTTGATGTCCGCCCAGAAATCGACTTCCACATCATCCTCAACCATTTCTTCTATGGCATTATCAATGGCGGCTTCTTTGGGAGCATCTGTTGCCTGGTCTGCCCAAAAATCCTCCGACTTCACTTGGGATTCTTGGCTCCAGAAATGATCTGTCACTTGCGACTGCTCTTCAGCTGTCTCCTCCAGATGTTGAGGAGTTTCCATTGCCTCTGGCGTTTCCTCTACCACAAAATGCAACTCGGCGCTTTGGGATTGGGGCAGAAACTCAACTCTCGCCTTGAGTGTGCTTGTCCAATGCTCCACGGTGCTGATTGTTTCCCTTTTCAATGGTGTGTAGGTGACCGTCTTCTTCTTCTTGGTCCACTGAGCATCATCCTTGGCTTTGCCTATGCTTGCCCAGAAATCCACATCCTCTGCTGGCGCCGCTGGTTCCACAACTGGTTCGGGTTCCTCCTTGGCGGCAGTGGCAAAGGTCGACCAGAAACTATTTGTAGCCTCCTCCAAAGAGGCCTGTGTCTTGGACAGATCACCAGATTTGGGTCGCGGCTTTTGCTCTACATCGCTTTCCTTTTCTCTCAGCTTGAGACTAGCTTCTTTGGGTTGCTGCGGCTCCGGCTGCGACTTAACCTCGGGAGATTTCCAGAAATTCTTGGACTGTTCCATCATTTTCTGTGCCTGCATTTTGGTGGCCATCAGCGTGGCAAAGAAGTCGAACTCCTCCTTGGGAGCAGCTGCAGTTTCCGCGACTTCCTCCGTTTGGGAGTCCAATTTATTGTTCAGCGGCTCCGTGGAGAACTTGTTGCGCATGCCCAGCGAAAAGGACGAGGAGACATCCTCTTTGCTGGATCTACGAGGAGTTAGCTTTTCTACGGCTGGCAGAGACGTCCGCTCCACGGAATTGGAACGTGAGGAGTTGGACAAACTGATGGTGACACTGACTTCACAATCGTTGTCGTCCTCGTCCTCATTCTCGCTCTCCACCTGGGCCACGCTGAAGGAGCTGCGTTTGCCGTCCAAACTCAAGCTCGGACGCCTCTCCTCGATTTGTGTGGTGCTGCCCACTTGGATGGTGGCGATGTTCTCATCCTGCGAGCTGCGACTGAAGGAGAAACGCAGTGGCAGACGAACTGTCACCGAATTGGATTCCTCGTCATCATCTTTGGCATCGTTGGCATCGTTGTCCTCTATCTGCTTGTCCAGGTCATCATCCTCCTCGACTTGACGATCCTCGATTGTCGCATCGCTGACACTGGAACCATTGCGTTTGATGACGGTCTTGGCGTAGTCGCTGCTCCTCTCCAGCTCGCTTTCCTCCTCGTAGATGACACTCAGATCCTCCTCCACAACGTAGTCATCCTCGATCTCTTCGATGAGACACTCCTGCTCATGCTCCTGCTCCTGCTCCTCCTCCTCATCGTACATTTCATCCGCCGTTGTCACATCCTCGTCATCATCGTCGCTCTCGGAGTTGAGTTGCTCTGTTGGCATCTTACTTAGTCCCTTGTAGACCTGCACATTGGTCACCGACTTGATGGCCTGCAACGGAGTCGGACCAACATGCTTGGGTGTATCCTCATCCTCATCCTCCTCCTCGTCTTCATCGCTGCTCTCCTCGCTGTCGTTCTCCACAACCGGAGAGGCATTCTCACTGGGAGACCGAGCCACCAGCTCCTTGGGCAACTCTCCAGCATAGTTCTTTTGCAGTTGCTTGGAGAGATTGGCCTGTGTGTTGCCTCCGGCGATCTTGTTAATGTTCGCCAGTCGCTGACTGAGCATATCGATAACTTGCTCCTGGTTGCTGCAAATGTTTCGATTCTTTGGACGACTCACGAGCTCCTCGATCTCCACGGAATGCGCTCGCTTCGGTGGTTCACGCGGCTCCACCTTGATGTGGTGCTGCATGATTACCTGCGATGGCACATCATCGGTGCTGGGAGTAATGATGATGTCGGGCAGCACGCTGCTCGCCCGGCTCGCCCGGCTCGCTCGGCTCTCCGTCGAACTCTGACTGAAACTGGGCGCAACCGGATACGGATAGGGGCCATAGGGAGGCATAAATTGTGCTGCATAATTCGCTGCCTCGTTGGTTGGCGCAACCGACTGGCCATAGGCTGGCGGAGGGGGTAAGTAGTAGGGATAATAATAGGGATATGGCGGATAGACTTCCCCTGTTTGCCATCAACCGTTGGTGGCATTGGCGCTGGATAGGGATAAGGATATGGCCAATTTAACATTGGTGCTGCCTCCCCATTAACTGTCTGCCCAGGGGCGGCACCTGGTGGGGGCGGGGGCGGTGTCATATACCAGGGATACGGATAACCATAGGCGTAGGGATAATGAGGGGGGCACCGATTGAGAACGCTCTGGTTGGGTCTGTGCTGGAGCGGAACTATCTGAGCTAATGGATGAGTTGGATGAGTATGTGTGTGAGGTGTTTGTGGTGGGCGGTGGTGTGGGCGTGGCTGAGGTGTAACTATGACGTTTATTGATTTGATTATGATTGTTACTATTACTGTTATTATTATAGTTACTATTATTATTATAATTATTATTATTGTGATTATTATTATTGTGATTATTATTACTGTGATTATTGTGATTATTGTTTTCGTTCAATTCATTATTTTCCAAATCCGAGTCCAGCTCGGTGTGAATTTTATGTTCTGAGGTCGGTTTTGTTTTTTTGTGGTGCACGGTTATCAAAAATAAATAAAAAGAAAGAAGAAGAAAAGAAATAGACACGGTGAGAGTGCATATTATGTTCAAGACACCAACAAATTTGACTCTGCATTTGATGACATAGCATGAGTTCCATGAGTTAAACGATCAAGCAAAACAATATGACTAAATATACACTATATATACAATTTAATATCAGGTTTGCATTGTGAGTGATTGTGATTTGTGAAATGAACTATATATGGTATATATATAATAATAATAAAGGAAGAACTTTCATCCATTGTGGATCCATTGTGGAATGCAACATGCTTCGTAGAGTTTGAGTATGATTCCAGAAATGAAAGTGATCTTTTTTCATTTGATTTATCGTTAAATTGGATTAAATTGAGTGCAAGTTCAAACGATTGCAAGTTGATGAATTTCAAGAAAGGTGAAATCTCTCTGTAGATTAAACAATTAGGAACATCATGATGCAGTATTTAGTGTGAGTATATCTGTCTCTCAGTGTGTGTATATATATGATTTTGTTAGTGATGTTTTATGGCATATTTACAAGACTGTCGACTGACTTTTTGGACTAACCCTCATGTTGATTTTTTAATAAGAAAGACATACGGAATCTATCCAATCTCTGGCATTTGAAATACAATTCTGTAACTTGACTTACCGGCATTTTCTGGTGTTGTCATTGCCTGTAGAATCTTGAATGATCGACTTGGTATAGCGCTACCGGTGTATTTTTTTGGTTCCGGTGCCTGTTGTTCACTAGCTGGAACATATGCTTGTTGTTGTTGTTGTTGTAGTTGTTGTTGGGGTGTATCTGCGGATAATTGGTGAAGATAATAACATAATTCTCGTTTTCAAGTTAAAGTAACGAAGTTCTTTGAGATCTCGTTAATATATCTTTAATAAAGCTATGAATCGAAGTTTTAAATGCTATGATTTTAATGCCCATGTTAAAGGTAACATCATTTTTAACATGTGTTTTAAGTTTTACCATTTTTTTATAATTTAAGCAGTAAACATCGAGGAATGTCCAAAACAATATTCATGTTCAATTTAAGCATAGTTTATCTTCTTAATTTCATCTTTCTAATTTCAATATAGTTGAAGATAACCCCTTCTTCAATTATTTTCAAAATATTGATTATATAGTCTTTAAAATAAACAATCTAATCATAAGAAATTAGTAATTTAATACTTCATCTTTCTAATTTCAATATAGTTGAAGATAAACCTTTCTAAAACTATGTTTAAAATATTGATTATATAGTCTTTAAAATAATCAAATTAATCATACGAAATACAGTAAGTAATTAAATATTCATAAAAGAATTTAAATAGCTTTGTTCCATCCGACTTACCATATAGAGAACGTTGTGGAGTAAAGCGGTTCTGTTGAGTTACGCCATTACCTGCAAATAAAAAGGATATTATAGGATTGATTAGCAATTTTTCGGCGAGTTCCAAAATAATGCATCTTAGTAGTGCCGGCAAATTTTGAAGAAGATTCTTAAGCGTTACCGTATTTATGGTTGGACATATACAGAAAGCATATTAGTTCTAATATTTCAAACGTTTTTGTTGTGGCTTCAAGCGAAGGATTAGTAAAGATCAGAGATAAACCCGACCCGAAGTTAAACTAGAGACCTGTCCCAAAGTCCCCAAGAATGAAGGTAAAAGGAACCGAATTGAAAGACACCTTGAGACACTCTCTCGCCTAATTAAAACCTTACCAGATTGCTAAATATTGAGAAAGAAGAATGGTGAAGAATGGCAGTGGAGATGGGAGTGGGGAGTGGGGAGAGGGGGGAACCGTTGAGAGCTCACCTTGCGGGGACCAAGCTGTAGGCGTACCCGACTGTTGATCCTGTGCGATTTGCAATCGCCTCATTTGCTCAATGGTCGGACTATTCCGCGCCTGCTGAGCGCTCATCTGTCGAGCGAATTGGGGACGCTGCAATTGCGGCGTCTCCACATCCAATTGGATCTGATGCTGATGTGGCAACTCTGGCCGGCCATCGGCGTTGCCATCGTCCACAGTGTCGGTTATCTTTTGCAATATTCTAAACGATTTCGATTGTATGGGCGGTGAGCGTGGATCGCTGCAAGTAGATATAGGCGTATGTTAGGTTATGTTGTTGGTTAGCATGCACTCGATATAATGTCTGAAAAACCAAATTACAAATTTTCTTTATTTCTTGTGAACGAAGCGTGGGGTTAACTAGTATTTATGAGTGTTTGGCTTTTTATTCGAAATTGAAATGTGAATTTTTATAGATTTGTTGAATATGGTTGAGCTTGTGACAAGGAAATGCCTTGCAAATTACAAAATAATGAGCTGATGAAAAGAAAATACACACACAACATTTAAAAACTGAATAAAAAGCACTTGCAGCAAAGTTTGCATTCAAATTTGAATCGCAAAGTTTATCATATTCCTGTTAAAGTTTAAAAAAAATATTTAAATTTATTATCGTTAATTTATTGTCAGAAAGATAACGGATAAGATTGAATTTAAAAATATGAAAGTTCCTAAATTTATTTGATTCTAAATATTTCATTTAATCGATTTATTAATATCTTGAATTTAATTTTTGAATCCTCAGCAGTGTTTTCTATATTTTAGATTAATCAATAAATAAGTTTAAATATTTTTTGCGTTGTCGTTCTACTCAGTAAAGTTGCCAATAATCAATAAAAATCAAATTTCAAAGGAATATAATAATGCGAACTTTTCAAATGCCAACTTCCAGAAGTGCAAGAGTTGTACAACACTGAGAAGTATAGTATTTATAAGAGTGTGTTATTGGGCTGCGACGACGACTGTGTGAGATTACTACCTGAGTCGATTCTTTCTGTAGCGTATCTCCGCCTCGAGCGGACATTGATGTACATACAAATTGTAATTGCCACTAAAAAGTTGGTAAGTCGTTAGGTTTATTGGTTTGTTTGTAAAGAAGCACAAAATTAATACGCATTAGTGCTGGATAGTGGAGCATAACTGGTTCACTTAAGTGTTGGTAAAGCACAAATTAAACCGTCTCTGTTTGACACATACTGACTGTACTTACTTTTGCAGGACGACGGGAGATTGGGAAACTGGTCCGCCACGTCCGCCTTCAATTGAAATGGGTATAATGCGTGTTGAATTCATGCTGTTGTTTTTGTTGTTGTTGGAGACGAGCTGTTGTTGTTGTTGTTGCTGCTGTTGCTGTTGTTGCATCTGAGCAGCGGCTGGGAAGTTGTTGTAACCTTGATCGACAAATTGATTAGCTGAGCGTATTATGTGGCCAGCAGGCGCTTTCGTAGGAAAGAAAGAGTATACATAGACACATATTGATATCGAGATGGAAAGTTACAGTATTGGGACATTCGGGAAACAATCTTTGGAATCATTGGGATCTTTGGGTTGGAGAGTGCAAATGGGTTCGCAAACGGGGAGTGAAAACTACAGAAGGGTCTGGTTTTAGTGACAAACATTTAGGGTTTTAGGTTTAAGAAAGCGCCATAAAGAAACACATACCATATATACGATATACGAAATTTGGAATATCATAACTTACCACCAAAATTGGGCTGTGCTGCGGCATATGTAGGTGTTTGCTCCAGTGTAATGGGAATAATACGCTCCTGAAAATGGTAAAATATATATTACTTAGTTTTTACTTAGTTGAATTAGGAATAACTTCAATTTAAGTGATAATGTTAAGCTATGTGATCACTTTCAAATAATAAAATATTTATTTAAATAATTAATAATTTTATTTAAGTATAAAATACGTTGATCACTTTAAGTTGGTTTTTTAGTTGTATTTTAAAATTATGAACTATCACGATTGTAATTGGAATAAGTTCAAATATATTAGGAATCTAAATAATTAGGATACTAGGACTTTAAATATTGCAATTAAAAGTTGTATTCCCGTTGTTGAATTATTTCTAATTTCACTCGTAAGTGTAAATTAAGTATTATAATATTATATTAGGAGTACTTTTATCTTGGTCTGTCCTTACCCTTGGTCCAGTTTGGCTTCCATTGTTGCTGCTGGCATTCGTGTCGATCTGCAGGCGAAGTCCACTCTGCTGGGCATTTGAGCCAAAGTTTTGCTGTGGCGTTGGACCAGGAGAGGCGCTTGTGGCATAGCCATTGCCCTGTGCCACCGATTGTGGCTGATAGTTGTTGTAGCCGCCAGTCGGCTGTGATATCGTTGCCTGTCGCAAGGTTGAGGGCACCACATTTCCGTTCTCCTCGGGACGTGCCCAGGGCGCCTGCTCCTTGCTCGCCGGTTGGGAACTGAGCCAACGCAGTGGCTGTCCACCCACCACCTGTTGTTGTTGTTCTGGTTGCTGTTGTTGCTGTTGCTGTGGCATCTGTCGCATGGGCGAGTCACGTGCTCCAGATTGCTGTTGCTGAAGCAAGAGACGTTGGGCCTGTGGTTCTGTGGGCTGCCCCAAAGGAGCAATATAGAGCGAGCCAACGTTGGTCTGTAATAAAGATGGGAAATTAATTTAAATTATTATTTAAGCAACATTTGATAGCCTTCAAAATACGCTAAAATTTATGTAACAATATAATTTGAAGCTCGTTAATAATTATTTAGAATATCACAATTACTCTCTTACATTATTCGTTTCTAATATTAAATTTAAGTGAACTTAGTTATACATTTTTTCCACATAAATAAATATCATTTATTCTATTTAATTTATTGAATTAAATGTTCTGTACCATATAAATTAAGGAAAAATTTTTAAACACCTAAACCATTGTTTGTTATTAATAATAAAATACTCCTGCTAACTTTACTTAAAATTGTTATGTTCAAATTTGTAATGTTCTAATTAATTTCTATATAAAGAAAAGTTGACATAAGTTATAACGACTGATAGCTATGATTATTGACTGTAGTTAAATCCTCCCTTCCATTTCAATATTTTTTCAGACTGATCTATTAAATAAATATTATGTTTATCTGTCGATTATTACTAAATTTTAGTCTTTAGTGCTTAGATGACGAAGCTTTTTTTATTTTTTACATGTTCAATTGCTCTTCCAATTCACTTCAATTGTAAAAATCTCTCTGTGAAATTGCCTCAAGTTCAAAATTCGTGTTTGGCCTTTGCCAATCTCTAATTTTAGCGCCTAAAATTTTAGTGGCTGCACATGCGGAATGCGTTCAATGTTCAATACGATGTGCGAATCTTTCAGCTCACTGCAAATTGTTTAAAAATAAAGTGGAATGCTTCCGCGAATGTTGTAAATAATAGATTTGAAGATTTGATGTGTAGAATATGTTCAGTATTTTGTTTTCTCTATGTTACGTGCATGATTTGCATTTGCAATCGTAAATCAAATAATGCTATTCAAATATTACTCATACGCCTTGAAGTTGCAACGAAGTGAATAAACGACTCATCGGTCAATTTTGTCAGGGGAAAATCACACTTAAAGTTTTGTCACTCTTTGTATTCGGATTCGAGTCATTGGAATATTAAATATACAAATTTTTTTATTAAAGTTGTGACATATTGAAGTTTTCTTAGGGAAAAATATTAAAGGAAATCGGATCATTTTTGACAAAGTTATGAAAGTTTAAAGTCTGCTTATATATAGACTGCAAGTTATTTTCTTCTTTCCGCAATTTAGTATCACGAAACTAAACTAATTTTAATATAATAAAAACATGCTTGACAATTTTTTTTTTCTTTAATTTTTAATTAATCGAGTTTCTAGTTAAGTTCACATATATTATATATTCGGGTGACTCACCGGCTTAGCTCCTTGATATGGCGATTGCTGATTGCCATAGTTCGGTTGTTGTGGCTCTGTTTTTGCTGGGCTGAAAATATCGCGAGATCTTGCTGTTGTTGTTGTTGTTGTTGCTGCTGTTGCACATTGTTGTAAATGGGCTGTGGATGCGTTGGCTGCTGTTGTTGCTGCTGTGGAGCGCGTTGCGTACGCCAGGGCACAGTTGATGCTGCCTGTTGCTGTTGCTGTGGTTGCTGTTGCTGCAACGCCAGCGGAGAAATTGCTGTGGGAGGACGTGGCTGCTGTTGCTGTGGCTGCTTTGCTGTAGAGCCAGTGGAGAAATTGCTGTCGCAGGACGCTGTTGCTGCTGCTGTTGCTGTTGCTGCTGTGCAAAGCGGAAAGGACTTTCCGTGGCTCGCTGCTGTTGCTGTTGCAGCTCGAAAGGCGAGCGTGGACTGTCCGTTTGTCGCGTATACACATTTACAGCTGGCGACTGTGGCATGGCTACACTTCGAAACTCCTGACGCGGTTGCTGCGGCGATGTTGCTGGTGAGTTCGGCTGCAATTGCTGCTGTTGCTGCTGCAATGGCGGCGTTTTGGGTGAGGGCGATTGTGGCTGCTGTGGCTGCTGTTGCTGTGTGGGGTATGGACTGTAGTTGTTGCTGTTGCTGTTGCCATTGCTGTAGTTGTTGTAGCCGCCATTAGTTGGCTTGAAAGCTGCTATAACAAGGAAGAAATAGAATATTAATAAATTAGAATGTTAAATGGGAATTATTAAAAACTTTTAGTGGGGTTAGTTGGAGGAATAATGCCATAAGATAATGCGGCTTGATGTGTTTATATTAATTTGTTTTGTTTCAAGTTAGTCGTATGACGTTTTAAAGCACCAGAAACCGCTTAGTAAATAGCCGGCAAACGAGATGAGGCGAGCTGCGGGCCAAGAACTGTACCAGGAGAACTTTAGCCCGCCGACTGAATTGGAATTAGAGAACCCAAAAAGGAAACCATAAACCATAACCAAAAGCCAGCGATATGATGATCATCTTCTTCTCTCTTTCTCTGCTCACCATCAACGGCATCTTGGCTGTTGCTGTTGCTGTTGTTGTTGTTGTTGTTGTACTGTCCATTGCCGTTGTGTGCTGGCTCTGGCAATGGACTCTTGGAACGCTCCTTGCAGTACTCATCCTTCCAGAACGTGTTCTTCTCGACCGGCGGCGGCACCTTGCGCAATGCAGCCATTGGATTTGTCGGTATCTTAATCTCTGGCCGGAATCCCAGCGGTGGTGGCTCAAAGCGTTGCGGTGTCGGTGATTTGCGTGCTGTTGCCGGCGAACCGGGTGCACTGCCTCGACCCGTTGGTGGTGCTAATGTGCTTTGTTGTGGGGGGTGGTGCTGGGGGTGCCACATGATTGCCATTCTTACCCGACTGTGCTGACTGCGATTGCGGCTGCGGTGGCGGTGGTGGCGGTGGCAACACCTGAAAAGGCATTCCCATCGCTGCCGCACCCATGGAACCCATGGATGCAGCTCCTGTTCCCGTTCCCGTTCCCGATCCCTGGTGACTGCGGCGACTGCGGTGACGGTCTGTTCTGTTGGGCAGCTCCAGTGGCAGCGCCCTCGGCCTGAGCATTCCTGGCCAATCTCTTGGCCATGCGCTCCGAGCGTATCTGTGAGAGATCGATGCCGCCGGGCGTGTAAGTGAACGGTTTCTTGTCTTTTGTCATCATCGCATTCTGCACACAGGCGGGCGCCTCATAACCACCGCCTCCAACGGCGCCTCCGCCGCGTTGTCCATACCTGAGATACATTTACCAGCGCAGATACAGATAGAAAGATAAAAAGAGAGAGAAAATGTTGTCATTAGCATAAATTGCGATTGCTTTTTATTTGGTCATCAAATGGTTTCATTTTCATGCAAATCTTTTCAGATTCTTCTTTGCTTTATACGCCTCTTCATTTCTTGTGTTTTTTTGTGTTATTTATCATAATTTTGGCCAAGTCTATTGTTACTAACTGTTTAAGTTTGACGCTCCATGTGAAGAGGTCTCATTTGTTCAGTCACTCAACAACACATCTACATAAGACATGTCTAGCTATAAAAATAAAGACCATTATGTGTATGTATAGATGGAAAAAAGTATCACAACCACCACTGAGATATAATAAAAAATTTATAAATTATATATATATATACTATATTCTTCTCTTTATGCTGCTTGACTAATGACTCCGCTCATCGACAGTTCAACGAGCCAATTTTTTACCTGGTTAATTAATATTTTTTTTAGCCCTCTTCTTCGCATTGTCTTTGAATGGGGGAAAGTGAACTGAAGATGCTGGCATTGCCATTCATACCCACTTATTTGTTGAAGTGCATTGCCTAGGGCTTTAACGGCCCAACAACGGCGGTTGTTGAAAGTGAGAGGTTCCTTCATATATTTTGGAAGATGGAACAAGAATAATAATTATCATAAACATGATTGGAAAAACATTTAATGGCTACGTTGGAGGTCAATCATTTTAAATTCATTTTGTAACTGAATGCAAGGAAAAGTTTATAGCAGAAATTATGAGATATAATGATACATTTGCACAATTAATTAAAATAGAAAACAAACCACTACACAAGATTGATATAAACATACAGAACATAGTAAACATGAGAAAATAATCAAGATTTATATTGAGATTTGTTTTGAAAACGATATAACACGTTATCTAATAAATACAAGCTCTAAGATATTTTGTGTATTTAAAATTTGAAATAAAATTGCAAACTTAATAGAAAATATTTAATATTATTGAATAAATCTATTTTATATCTTCTTTACCAAAAGCCTACAAAAATTGCGCTGTTTATTTTGACTCAACTGAATTAAACTCTATAAATAACACTAAATAGATATGTAAAGTATTTATATATTTCTATACATTTTAATGTACAACATCTTGCCAATATTTGCTTTAGTAATTAATATAATAATTCTGTATCTCTTATATAGATTCTAGACTTTATCTCAGACAATACTTGCATATTTGTGGTTTCAATTGAACTATTACAAAGCATTTGTATAGCAGATATAGTATAAATTATTTTATGTAAGTATATGTATATTAACACATTTGAATTATATGTATTAATTGCACACTTGAAAAATCTAAGCGAATAAATAGGAAATGCGCATTTGGATTTGCAACATGTTAAATTGTGGCAGATTTGCAGGCTTGTCAGGCTTTAATAATAATGCTCATATTCATAACTGAACCCTCCTTAAACGGCTAACAACTATTAGCAAATGAATTAAATGCACAAAAAACAAAAAACAAATACAAATCAGTAAACAGTTAACAGTTGAGTTGAATTTCCTAACTTGCCATAAACAGAAGGTGCAACTTGCAGGCGCCATAAAAATATGTCTCGCCAGTGTCAATGCACGTCAGCCAACAGAGAGAGGGAGAGGGAAAGAGCTACAGGGAGGGAGCGAGATGGAGAGAGGACATACTAAAAATACAAAGAAAATTTACTAAACGACCTTACAATTTTGGCTAAGCCTGGCAAATAAAGGAGAGATAAAGTTTTAGCCAAATAAATATGAAATGAAGTTCGTGACAAGTTCAAGTCTGTGAGTTGCACTTGCTGTGCATAGCTGACCAAACATTGATTCAATTAGTTATGGTCAGGTGGCATATCAGAGATGACATGTCTCACTGTAATATGCCATTTGTAGACTCACAGTTAGTCAAGCAATTTTTCTGACAAAAAATATAAATCTAATAGTGTTTTTCGTTCCTTGAGGAAGTTCAAAGTTATTCTTTTTTAATAAATGACAATTTCTTGTCTTACTTTAATATACTATTTAGAGTTTAACTAACAGCAATTTTATTGACATAATAAGTAAACAACTCAGGCATTCTATTTAGGAAAAAGAACAAATATGTATATAAATGAATTGATTTTTTTTTTTAGTAAAAGCAATTCTGCGAATTATTTTCCTGTCTCACTTTAAAATGTCAATTGTAAACTTATTGTTTGTCAAGCCAAATTGTCTGAAGAAACCACATAGGCGATTTAAAAAAAAAAATGTATATATGTAACTTAAAAAAAAAAATGTAAATTTAATTTCTAGCCTAACTGTAAGTGCTTCACATGCTCTCAATTATCGACCGCAGTTGAAATAATTACGTCACAATCGGACTCGACTTTGGATTTGTGACTGTGATTTACATGTGACATTGATGTACTCGCTCCAATTTGCATGTAAAGCGGATTGTGGGATTGCCCCGCACTGTAGTGTTGGTAAGCGTTGTTGTGGGTGCAATTTTGCAATACTGTCTGTGGTTTCTGATTTGCCTTCGCATTGCGGTTTTGCTCAATGAGCACATTGAAGAAGTGTTTGTTGACTGCAACTCCAACAACACCAACAACACCAGCAACACTTGCAACACTTGTACATTGTACATCACCTGTTCCTGTTCGCCTGACCCACTTAGGCTAAGTTGTTAAAAGCGAATCATACACGCACCGTTCATGCGTTCATGTTCTCTATCTGTATCTGAGTATCTCAGTATCTGTATCTGTGCGTGTGTATCTGAGTACACATAAAAACTAATGAAGCTGACAGGCGACAGGCGACAGACTAACAGACTAACTGACCAACAGGCCTGACAACTTTTCAGAACAGGAGTGAAAGAGACGCCACGAGAATTTAATACTTGGACATCACTTTCTTTTTGGCATTACTCTGTTGACCAGTTGACCAGTTGATAATGATCATGTTATATGCTTTCTGGGCCTATGCTAACAGTATCTTCAACATCAAAGCTTTTAATTAGCAAAATGTCCACATGAAATGCGCCAAAAATAAACACAAATTAAGTGAAGAAAAGTCGACAACCGGTAACTTTGTGAAATTCTGTCGGAAATGTCAAGAAAAATCAACTCAAATATTGGTCTGAAAAGTCTTTGTACTCCCAAAGTTGATCTGTCTGAGGAGACATCTTAATAACTTCACAATAATCTTAAATTAAATTTACAATTAATCTAAAATTAAATTTTGTTTAACAATCTCAAAATTCAAGCGGAAAAATATTTATAGTTGAACAATTGTAATAATCAAAATACGAAATTCCATTTGCATATAAAACAATAAGTTTTAAAACAATTTGCTTTTCATTATTATTTAGTTCCAAAATTTCAAAATAATTATATACACGCTTAAGTGTCAGATAAAAAAACAAAGATATATAAAAATTTTATACTTAATGGGCAAAATAAATTTGATCACTTATGGAAAATTAATAATTTATTACTATATTATTTTTAGATTTTTCTAAAGAAAACATAAACAAACCATTAAGATGTTAAACTTTTAATGCATAGAAAAACACTTTGAATGCTTAAAAAGTTTAATAGCTTTTTTCGTCCTTCTAACGAGCTGTCGTCATAGCCCATTTTGTATCTTTGTATCTTTGACTCACACGTGTCTAGAACTCACGTCAGTTTTCGAAAGAAAACAAATTTTTGGAGCAAACGGTACTAAAGAAAACTTATATATATTGAATAGAAAAATCCGACGACAGCGCCAACGTCTGGTGACGTCAATCTGGTTGGAAACATATCCCCGCTCTCCGTATGGAACACGAGTTGAATATAGTACTTGAACGCACTAAGGGAAGCAACTAGAGCATCAGCTGATCTTGACAGCATCGGCAATTAAAGTGTCAACTTGGCAGCAGGAAGAAGATGCAGAAGCAGAAGCAGAAGCAGTAGAAACTTGCAACTAATTAACCTGAACAGTTGACATAATTTACTTAACAAATGCACAGTGAATCACAGTTTACAATTTGCTAAAAATAATAATGAATGTAATCTTTAAATAGACCAAAATGCAAAGATATATAAACATACATTTCTCAAGACAGATGTGAGTTGAGAAATATGCCAAAAATAATAATAAAATATCATTATGTGCGATTCATTAGCAGAGCGGTGAAAACAGCAGAGCAAGAAATGCAGAAATGCAAATAAATAATTAAATGACCAGGGTGAAGAAAAAGAAAAAAAGAAATGATTGCAAAAAACATTTGTATAATTTACATTTTCACTTTTCTTTCTTCTCATGCAAATGAGCGTGCAACAATCTGCAGAAAGATATTTTTTTTTTTTTTTGTTGGTTTGTAGAAGTTGCAGGCAACAAAAAGCAGCTCTAGAAGTTGCCAGGCTGGGCATATTTCAAGATCAAGGGCAGGCAGCACACACAACTTGAAAGCTGCCACATGCAACATGACATAATGATAGTCATTGTCCGCATGTTCGTCTCTCTCTGTGTGTGTGTGTGTGTGTGTCTTCTATCTGTGTGTGAGTCTGTCTATAAATAGAGCTAGAAGCAGCACAACAGGGTGCCCCATATGAGTTGCACATTCCACAGTCGCTAATCTCACGTCAGCAACTAAAATATTTGCATAGAAATTGTTTCAGTTTTTTTTTGCGCACACAAAAATTCTTATCACACATTTCTGTCATAAAATGAGCTGCAGATACCTTAGATGTATATACCATATATATATAAATAGATATAGTATTTAGAGCTGCCCACTGTACAGTGCCCACTTACGTATCTGCACAGGTTTTATCATTGCTATGCAACGGCAGCTCCAGCTGAAATCCACGATCCTCTCGAACCATATAAGCGGGCAGAGTCTCAATGATGGCATTGGCCTTATCGTTATACGATCCCAACAGTTCACGATATTTCGAGTAGACGACGCGTTTCAGCTGCGGATTCTTTACCGATGCTGCTGCCGATGGAGTCGCTGTTGCAGTCAGCGTTGAAGTTGCCATTGTCTTTAACTTTTATTTATAAATATAACTATATTATAACTCGCACTTGTATCTGTACTTTGTCAGACACTTAGCATAGCTCACTGTGACACTGTCAGTATGAATCACACGAGAATTGTCAATCAATGCGCGCATTCACCACGGAAATAACTGCTGATAACTCCCTACTTCTGACTATTTCTGATCGGTGCACAATCAAATATTTACTCACTATAAATATCATCTAAATCTTGTGCTAAAAATCACATTAAGATATCTAAGAGTTGTGGCTTGAATTTATCGATTTAATTTTGACTTAACTAAATTAATATTAACAGTCTTATTTACTTCTTTTAGGCGAAAAAAATGAAAATTGCAGAATTGTGAATAATTTACTAGAGTCCCAAATCATTATAAGTTATATTATAAAATCACATTGTAAAGATTATACTTTAATATTTTACATATTGCTTTACAAAATTTGTAAACTAAACTAACTAAACTAATTATTGATATTATTAAATATTTCAGAAATATTTATTACATTTTACTCTATGTAAGGAAATTTAGTAAATCCAAATATATATTTTTGGACCACAGAAAATACGTTCACATCATTTTAAACATCTGATTGACATGAAAAAGTTTGAAGTTTTGAAAATGTTAAAAAAACCCAATCATAACAAATTTCAATTAAAAAACTCAATTGATTTTTGCTCATATTCAAAGTTTTTTATTGTTTAATTGTATATTTTAATTAAGCATTCCCGTCTTTTCTAGAGACCCTTTATTTTGATAAATTTATGAACGAGTTAGGTCTGTCAGTTCATTTGTCAGACAGAGATAAGCTCTACGGCTTAACACACAAAGGAGAGAGAGAGACATTGTTTGATTGTGCAACCCATTTTCATTCCCAATCTCCCATTATTGACATTGTCAAGCAAAGGCGCAAAAGGCAGGAAAGTAAAATAGGAAATAAAATGAAATTTGAAAAAACTAAAATAAAACCTAAACTGGGCAGTTGAGTCAGACTGCTTGACCGATCGATTTTAGGTGATGACTCATAAACATAATAATCACAACAAGAACAACAACAACAGCATCATCACCATGAGCATCTTTATCGTAAATGGCATGAGAAATACCAGTGTTATTGGCTGCTGTTTTGTATCTTAAAGATACAAATACGCTCACGCATGTTCCTTATTTTTAGGCATGCGTAAATTAACTAAACTAAAACTACGACTGCAACTGCATTGATTGAACATCCGTGAGATACAATAGTTGTAAAGATCTTACAGCTGAGTAATGTTAATTAACACTTGAAAGTTTAGAACACACACGAACACACAGTACAAATCGAGCCGAATTCATTCAATAGCTTAGATACATGTGCGACGTGAATGTATCTCAAAGTTACGATCGTTTACGTATTTGTATCTATATTTGTGGTGCGCACTACACGACTGCACGCAGCAAAGTCTCGACGCGCTTTGAAGTCGAGTTCGTTCGACTCGCGACTGCGACGTCAGCGTTAAAGCCAAACGCCAGCGTCGACGTCAACGTCGACGTTAACGTTAGCAACTTGTTGCAGATACATTTGTGGTAGTCGCTGTTGTTATTGTTGGTGTTATTGCTGCCGCAAAAGGAAAATCGAGTGCATGACAAACGTTCAGCTAGCACGCGGCAACACAGCTTACACACAGCGACTGTGGCGGGTGTAGCTACAAGATACAAGATACACGGCCTGACTGCCTGCCTGTCTTTCTGGCTGCCAGACTGCGGAGCAATTTATATGTCTGTCAATTGCCTGGCAAGTTGTTGGCCCGGCTGGACTGGCATTTCAAACGCGGCGACAAATTTAAAGCTAAACGCCAAACGCTTTCGACTTTTGGCTTACAACAAATACAAACACAAATACGAGTACGAATATCTTTTATCTTGAATCTGGCATCTTGTATCTCTGCGTCTCTCTCTCTCTCTCTCTTATCGTGCGGCTAATTGTTTTCGTTTTGGTAGTCATGTCGTCTGCTTATTACTTTTGTAGCTTTTCATAATTAAAGCGACGTTTATCTGTGTTCCTTTACCCACTCTCCTCTCACTCCTCTCCCTTCTCACTCCCCTTTTACCACAATTACTCCCACTTAGCTATTGTTTTTCACGTTTCGTTATCTGCCACAATTTCGTGGAAGTTGCCAAATGCCAAATATGTTTTTCACAGTTTAACGCCCTAACAAGCTGCAGAAATGTGACAAATTGTGGATACCTTGAGATACAAATGTGTATCTGTGACTGATAACATGTTATAATTATTATTAATTTGCTCTTCACCTCACAAAAAATTCAAGGTCAGAAAAATAGTAAACCAAGTTGAAAGAATGAAAAAATGATGAATTATAAGAGTTAAATATCATTATATTTTAATAATTTTCGAAAATGTTAAGAAGAAGCTTTAAATCAAATTAATATTAAAATCCGTGAGACTTAACTATTTCAAATACATATATTTTTAACATAACAAATTTTTGCCAATCATTATTCCTATATATCTCAAGTTTTTTAATTTATTTCTAAAAGTATAATTTTTAAATATTGTTAAATTGGCTTACTGTTACAATAAAAAAAATAATAATTTAATAATATTTTAATTTCGAAATAAATTGAAGTGTTTCTCAACTTAATTTTGTTTTAATTTTTGTATTATTTGAAATTAAATTTATATATTATGCTCACCTTAATATAAAACTTTATTCAATAAAAATTGTATAATGAAAAAAGTACTTAATTTTTTGTAGAACCTAAACTGTTTTAATGTTGGCGAGAAGATGAATTTGAATATAATATAACCGCAAGTTCTGAATTAAAATTGATCCAAGAGAATGTTTATTTTTATAAATTGGTTTTGACAATTTCAAGTAACCTTTGATGAAATTGTCTTGTTTCAACTGATTTCAAATTTCAGTTCGTAGCTTTTGTGGCAACAACTGTAAATTTGGACGTCATAAAATTTAAAAAAGTTAAATTTTAAATTCAAAGGGATTTTGCAAATATGGTAAGTGATGATGTTGTGGTTTATTGGGTAACATCTTTGATCTTTATGCAGAATGCCTTTGCCCATCTGGACCTCTTCGATGGCATTCCCGCCAAGTGTCCGGTGAAGGGTTGCAACTCGCAGCGGACGCCACTGGAGTTGCTGGCGCATCTTCTAATGCGTCATCGTCCCGAGGACTCGATGCTGGAGATTGGCGCCGGTTGGCATACAGTGTATGATCTAGATTTGGCCAAATTAACACCTGGCTGCAATCATGTGGTGGGTGTCATTGCCTATGCGGGCAGCAGTGATGCGAATCGCAGTCGACCCATTGGGCCAGAGTTGCAATTGGTGCATCATCTGCCCCTCATACTCATGCTCTATGTGAGTCCACCATCGGCCAATTTAGACCAGATATATGCACTCTATTTGATCAGTCCGGTGGCCTCCAAGAAGGTGAGTGCCCATGTCAGTCTGCTCAATAGTCCCGAGGGTCGTGAGGTGCGTGGTCTGCGTTGTCTACGCAATTTCCTCAACGCACCGTTGCAGGACAGCGAGGAGCTGCTACACGGCAATATGGATTATCTGATCTATACGGCAACCGATATCTGGGAGCATTGCACCACCGGTGAGACCTGCAAGCTGCAATTCAAAGTGGTTCTTCATGGTGAACCCAATTTATTTGAGACAGACAATGAATTTCTGGATGAGGCCAACATGTGGCAGGCTACCAAATGACTCATGATATACAACCTATATACAACTTGACAGCTGGCCCATAACCAAAACCAAAAAAAAAAAACTATTGACGCACACTTGAGATCTGAGTGCCTGTCAATAATTTCTTGTTATATTGTTGTTGTTATTGCTATTGTTATTGCTAGTGTTAGTGTTATTGATATTGAATGAAACGCTGCTCAACTGTCAGAAAAATGGTCTCAACTTATTATTCATTCAATATTTTTGTGGCGCGCCAAAAAAAAATAAGTAGGTCAGACAAACAGAGATAGATACTAAGATAGACACCATATATACCATATAACACTTAAACAGTCCGACTCAATAATCAATCAACAATTTCCCCATATAATGTGGGAAAATTCATTTAATTATGTGGTAAAGAATCTGTCGATCTTTTCATGGTATTTTCCAACATTTTTCTCTGCCTAATTATGTGCTGTTGTGAATGATTCGATTACCGATCTATAATGAAGTTGCAGACAAAGTGTGGACATCATTTAATCTTTGCCATTAGTTAGACGGAGAAAAGGGCTTGAGAAATATGTGGACTGTAAACTTAAGTATAGATTTCAAAAATTCACAATCAAAGTTAACCTTTTACAACCCAAAGCTAACGCCATTCAGTCTGCCCCAAAGTATCATAAATAAGATACAAATACTACGCAATTATATGCTATTATTATTTTTATATTCGAATATATATAGTTTATGTATATATTTTTCCTATATACAAACTATTCAGATTTGCAAAAATTCACAAATAATTTATGGGGAAGAAATTGGGCAGTAAAAAAACTAATCTAAATTTGTTGCTCACACAGTAGTAAAATAAAGAGAAAATTGGCCGTAAAAAAAGATAAGTAAATATAAAAAACAAAACGACACGCCGCGAGCATGTGTTAAATTTTACGCAAATTCCCAGTCCGATTTATTGTTAGTTGTAATTAATTTTGGATTATGTGAATCATGTGCGACCTTGAAATTCTGGTTGCGAGGGAAATTTCCAATCAAAATAAACAACATTTATGTCTTAGAAAATCAAAAAAAAATATAGACTGCAGATGCGATTCATCATATTGATTTGCACTTTCTACGACTGCCACATGGGGCATGCAACAAGGAACAAGTAACAAGCAACCCGTTTACCATTTGTCATTTTTTGTCGAGTGTCTCGAGTTGCCGCGTTGATTGCATGACATGAGCACATCATGACAGTCTGGTTAGTTGCTCGCTTGCCCAGTTGGTCCGTCTGGAATCATAATTATTAATATTAAGCTGCCAGGTCAACATCGATGCGACTTGGAGTGAAAGTAAAAATTGGCGGCGCCCAGTGCCCAAGTCCAAGTTGAAGTCCAAGTGGAAGTTGCAACTCCAACTGCAACTCGCCTGTTGCACAACATAATGCGCTCATATTTCTTCTTCAACTATATATATACATATATTTCATTTTGTGTTTCTTTATCAATTTGCCAACCATGGCCACATGTGGTCCGCATGGTTATAACCCAGGCAATTGGACCCGCCAGCTTCTTTTTTATTATTTGAATTTGGAATTTGACTAGTAAACAAATTGTTTTGTGTTTACTCTGAAAAATTGCAGCAATATTGATTTGGTCGCAGTAAAAATGACGCCAGCAAATTGTTTCCCACAATGAAGAATATGAAAAGATTTAAAATTTTCATTTTTCATGAGTTCCAATTCGGTTTTCTTATTTTATCTCTAATTCTTTATGATTTTAATTATTTTAATTTTAAAAATTCACTTTATTTATTAATTCCATTTGTGGTTTTATTTTTCACGGTCATCTCTCAGGCAATTGAACTTGAGTGCAAGCAAACCCAACACTAAAAAAATTCCACTTAAAATTTTGAATGCAAAAATGCGTAAGGTAAATAAATTCACACCTGACTTACGTAACTCACAATAAGTGTCAAAATAATTGTCTATAGTACGAGTGATGCATCAAAACATCGCCTTCGAACGCCATAAAAGATAAACAAATCGAGTACAAAATTCGTAAATATATGTAAGATTTTATATTTACTCAAGTTCGCACAAAAGATTAATGTTTTTCTCTTCGTTTTTTTCTCTCCACTTTACATTTTGCTTAACGACTTTTACAAGTTCACATATGAAAGTCATGGAAAGACATGGAAAAGGTAAATATGCTTATTTTCTACCAACTAACTACACGTGTATTAACAGCAAGCGTCTGATTAATGAGGGAACGTTGTAAAATTTGCTTATAAAAGCATTTGTATTTTTAAACATGTTATAAAAAGAAATTCGCAATAGTTTTTTTTTAAAGAAAACATATTGTTTTTGTTTAAATTTCAACCGAGAAAATAAAGCGTGGACTTTTATTTCTACATAAATTATTTCAGTCTGTCAAACAACATTTTTTATTTAAATATAAACATTCGCAGAAATATTGTTTCACTCGTTAAGCTTTAAACAAAATAAATACTTAGTTTTATCAGCTGGCAAATAAACGACTTTATTATTATTAACTTATTTACCAAGTTATGTTTAATATAAATACACAAATATAATACTAATTAAACGACTAGTTCCCTTAGTTACTATTTACAAAAGGTTTTTTTCAAAGTTTTCCAAATTAAAGCTAAATCAAATCTGTATTTTCAGTATTACAAAACTGCATATTTTCTAAGCTTTCCAACTGCACATTCAAACAATATTTTATTTTTCTGAATGCTTACACCTATCTGTGTTTCTAGTACACAATTTTGACCCAATTTATTTAATATATATACACGAATCTTTTTTTGGTATTCGCAAAACATTTTCTTGACGGTCGTTGAGAATTTATGTGCGACACATCAACGTCAACAGAGAATTGCAAAGAATAAATTGACTATTTAAAAAACCAAAAAAATTAAATGCATTTTTATGCCAAATTCTTGGCTATTTCAAAAAGTGTTTCTTATATTTTCCTGTCGTTTTTAAATGGCAGCCGAACAACAGAACTTCCGGTGCCGTCGACAGCTGAATTCTCAACACGTGTGCTAAATTTCGTATAGATAGAAAATAAATATACGACTCTTATATAAAGACAGTTATTGGAGAAGCAAGTGATGTTGAAAAATACGAAAATTAATTAATTAATGCGTTTTGGGTGAATTGGGCGAACAAGATGAAAATGTCGCCTGCCAAAAAGCGCGTGCAGTTCCAACCCCCTCAAAACTGAATCTGCTGATGTGGGCGTCTCTTGGCCTTCAAATTTGATAGGAACCTTAATTGTCTCTTTTGAAACATACACATACAAATGTTCGTACACATGTATATCTGAGTTTTTATGGTTATATTCGTAGATATATGTGGAAATGCGTTCACATATGTTTTATTTATTTCAAGCGAAAACATAAGTTTATCACTTTTTCTCACTTTTTTGCTGTTCTGTATTTTTATTTTGCCGGGCGTGGGGTTTTATGGTTTTAGTTAGAATATTATCAGCAGCTGTTCACATTCGTTTAGGTTTTTCTTTTGTCTAGACTAAGCTGACAGACTAACAAGTAGTTGGATGGATTACAAAACCAGCTAAAATCGAAGAACAAGTTATACTCCTAGATTGGATTACTTAACAGATATTGTAAAAAGTATTTCTTTATAAAGATATACAGTTTACAACCAACAATTACAATTATAAAAAAATATCAGGAGTGAAATTCTCGTGGTTTCCATTGTCGGTTCGTAAGTCTTAACTTATTTTTAAAAGTCTAGTATAGAAAGTAAAGCGTTGGTAAATTCATAGACTTATTGAGAAATCTTCCTAAGATTCAAGGGATTAAGCTAATATTTATTACAAGAGATTCAAAATGTTTACAAATAACAAAACATACATTTTTATAAAAAATTGTACCTATTATGATCTAAAATATATTTTTGGATTCTAAGATTCTAGTTTCTTTGCTATTGGCTTTTATGTAGCTTCCATTTCCTTTCTTACTTTTCCATAAAAATTTATAAGAACAGAAGACGTATAATTTCTTAAGATTATCTACCAAAATATTATATATTTTATAAATATAATATTCTAGAATATTTATTTCTAAAACAAAACTTACCCAGAACTCATCACTGTTTAGTTTGATGCTTGTTTTTGTTTTGTATATTGTATTTACTTGCACAAACTGCAATTTATCGTAGATGTAGTTTTAGTCGTTGTTGTTGCTGTTACTTGTTGAGGTTGTTGCAGTTGTTGTTGCACTCAATTTTCTACGAATTTATTGGAAATCTATGCACACAAAAACACTGAAAATTCATAGAAGATTTTTGTTTGAAAATTGTTATAGATCAAGATTTGTAGTTTTGCACAAAGATCACGCCTTCTTATATAACATAATACAATCTACAATTTAAGCAGCACGAGCGCAGACACACACACAGACACACACACACGCACACTCACACATGCACACGCAGATACACATACATACAGAGAGAATGAAACATGCACTGCAAATAGTTTTCATATCACTTTAAGTTTTTCATTGTATTTCTTGGCTTGAAAAGAAAACACGACCAGTTTATTTGTGAAGGTTTACACTAGAGTCAAAGAATAAAAAACCCTTTTGCACAATAATATTTTTTCGCGCAAAGAATTTTGTAATTTTCTATTTATAAAACCGCGGCACGACGCATTGCTCACTTTTGCCAGTGCTGCAGACTCGGCGAATAGATCTATCTATATATACCGCACTCGGCTATATAGACAGCTAGCTAGATAAATGAATAGATGTATATCTATTCCAATATATATAAATATATATATATGTATAAAATATATATATTTTTGTATTATATGTTAGTTTCTAGTTGAAAATTTCTGTTTCGGATGTTTTTCTCGTTTGCAACGCGTTCAAGTTAGCAGCCCAAGTCGCACTGAATTCGCACACGAAAATTTCTTGGGCGAAAAGCTGAAAAACACACACAAAATTCACATTTCGAAATTAATTTCCTCTATATATTTTTTTCGGCTATTCTCCGACTTTGTACACGTGTGTGTGTGTGTGTAAAGTGCGTCTGCTTGGAAAATTCTGTGAATATTGAGTTTATTTAAAAGAAGAAATTGAGCAAGCGGCCAGTGGGCGATCACTCGCTGTTGTTTGTACTTTTTATTTATTTATTTATTTGTACTTATGAGTATGCAGCATTGGCGGCATCAGCATCAGACTTAGCTACAGGTTCCTCAACAGCATTAAATAAATTATTGCTGCTCTGTACAGCGTTTTTCGATATTTGTTGCTCGTAGTTCTCTTAATTTCGAAAATCCGCTGGCAATCGATTGCCACGAGCCAGGATGGGACTTTAACTACAAAGGAAAAATTACAAAAAAACAGGAAACTTAATAGATACTTTATTAAAGAGAGAGCCCAAACCGGTGACCAACAAAAGTTCCGTTTTCATTGGAATCCCCTAAAAGTTTCTCAATAAATTGAAATAATGACTTCTTTTTTTTATAATAAATATAAATTTATAGACATTTTATACAAAATAAAGTTATATTAAATAAATAGTTAAACATCCAAATAAATAGATACAAAGAAAAATTTAAAAAACAGGAAACTTAATAGATACTTAATTAAAGCTAAAATGCAAAGCGATGACAAAAAATACTTTATCTTCAAAATATCATAAAATGAAATATTTTTGTGGTTTATTGAACAATCTTATAAAATAAGAAAATATTAAATACAGTTAAATATCAATGTAAATTCAGAGATAGCTGTAACAAATTTTAATTGTTTGATTTTAAAAAAAGCCCGAATTTGTTTCTATAAACTTGGCGATGACTGTATCCATCTGGTACTTAAACTGTACATAGCACGGGCAATATGTTTTAGCTTTTTGTCAAATTGATCGCTTGCCAAAAAAAGCGAAACGCCAAAAAGAAAACTTAAAAACAAATAGGCGCATGCAGCTCGTGCCCGCTAGGGAACTATCTAGTATATAGTATATAGCCAAAAAGCGTTGAATCAGTTGGGATTTATATATATATATATAACGAATATATATATAGTAAACTTAGACCAACAGCCGCCAAATATCATACACACAATGTGTTCAATATAGATTTAAAGCGATGTGAATGATTGCAAATGGTTTGGTCAGTCTTGAAGCCCTGCAATAGGACCACATGCTGGGAATATGTCAAAATAAATCATATATATACAAATAAAAGACTAAAAAGTGTATATACTTTTTGGAAACAAAACATAAACCCGAGCAGACTTTTCAAATAAATATCGCTTATAGAATATGCATTCTCTGCGGCATTAGAGATTCATTCATCTTCATACCCAACAGAACTTATGCTAAATATATAATATATAGATATTTAATTATATATAGGACTGATTGACTGCGCTGACTCTGGACCACCTGCCAAACATTTTAATTAGATTTTTATTTCACGCACTATCGTAATCATTAATTATGCTGATGCGTTGATTGCACATAAATAGAATGATTTGTACCTTCTATATATAAGTTCTATCTAATATATACAAATTGGTTAGTACTTTACGTTATTTTGGTGCAAAATGCGCCATTAAATTATATAAATAGATTGCTGAGAAAAGCGCACAGCGCCCTGGGTCTGAGTCAGAGTCAGAGTCAACGTGCCTCGAACATTAACCTCATTAGAAGAGCGTAAAAGATTTGAATATTTGAATTACGATCTTGGATATTTGAATATCGGCAGCTTTTGATGTGGCCGACAGATTGCCTATAAAATGGGTGCGACCATCAAATATTGAGCAACATTCAATTGAAATGATATAATAAGATTTATATTAATGTATTCTACCATAATACAATATCAATATTAAACTTAATTGCAATTAATATTTACAAGAAGCAAATAAGTGAACAACAAATATATTCAAAGTGGTTTCTATTCTATAAATATAAAAATAAAAATATCTAAAATTTAAATATAAATAATTTAGTTTACTAACAATTGGATTTAGTATCTTTATATCTGTGTCTAAATTAGTTTCAGTTGGATATAATGCAATAAAAAATACATTTTCTTTAGTTTATTTTAATTTAATTTCTTACTTTATAAAGCTAAGTAATTGCGCTTAAATATTTTATATTGACTGCTTAATAATTAGAACAATTTTGAAATAATATAAACCACCATAACATATGTTTGTCGAATATACAGACCAAATCACATAAAGCTAGACAGACCCAAGAAAATTGCCATAAAAAGTTCATTGCACTCAAACGCTGGCAGATTGAACAAGATTGAAAAAGTTTGAAGAAATCGCTCAAAAGAAAACTAAATACATGTCATAGTCAAATCTACAATTACAACAACAATAATAAGGAATCTACTGACAGAGACACTGAAAGAAATTTGGCATTATTTGCGTTTCAAGTTGCGCGAATCACATAAAAAAATCAATGCTCGTATTTTTTAATTTATTTAAACATGCAAATTGGCTGCCCCTCAAACCGCCCCCAAAACAGCAGCTGTGGGAGGAAAAAAAAAAAAAATCTGAAACAACTCTGGCCAATAAAAAGCCTTGACCATTGAAACGGACGCGTCGCAAGTGTTTCAATGTTTTCCTTTTTTATTTTATTTTACTTGCTTTATTTAAATTTTTTTTTTTGTATTTTCAATTAAATTTGTTTGGCATAAAAAACTGCGTTAAGGCGAAAGTACATGAATCTTTCGGTAGTAGCTATAGTTGTTTCTATGCTTCTATATCTATATAGCCAGAACATAAGATTTGTAGTTTAGTTTTGTGCGTCAGCGGAAATTTGGCTGCCGTTGAAAATTTTGCGCAATTGATGTTTTCTTTTCTAATTTTATTTTTCTATTTTTCAATTTTTCTATTTTTTACTTAATTAGTTGAACAAATTGCAATTGAATGGCAGGAAAGGAATTCAATAGATAAAATGACTTGCCGCCTTAATATTCGTCATCGCTGTCCTCATCCAATGGCAGGCGGACAGGATTCCTGCTGGCCAAGGCCAAGGATAATTGTTTGACATCAATCGACAGAGGCTTTCTCATGTCGTATGCATCTTCCTCCGGATCACCTGGATAATATTCGAGTAGAATCCGTCGCATCTCATAGCCCAGGGAGCAATACAGATTATAGGCGGAAGTATTGCTACATCTGAGATACAGATCCACATACCAGGCACTTCTAAGATCCAAAGTGCCGGCAAAGTAGTTCATGAGCAGTGAGGCGACACCAAGGCGGCGATAATAGGAAGACACAGTCAAGGCACAAACATGACCGTGCAACAGTGCGTCATCCTTGGAGCCATCCAGGCACTTGCCAAATATGAAACCCACCAGACGATCATCGGGAGTTGTGGCTGCTATCGCCAGCTCTGGCCATTGGGCAAGATGTCGCAAGAAGAAACCCAGGCGATAAACTTCTGTAAGTGGATCGAAGACCAAGGCATTGAACTTGAACAAATCCTCAAGGTGCATCTCTCGTAGGCAAGTCATCGTTCAAACAGAAAATGAACTTATATATATATATTTAATTATATGTGTAACAAAAAGATTTTGATCATTAAAATTGAGTGTTATTTACAGACTGACGGGATTGAAAACATAAAAACATTTAAATCAACATATTTTTCTTGTCAAAAGTTCAAGCAGAGCATGCCAGATACAGACGAGATACTTCATTGGCAGTTGCAAGAGGAGCCATAGAATCCTAATTAGATAATCCTGATTCTGCAGGCAACTGCGTTCCACATCTCGGGATAGCGGCAATCGCATATCATAGCCATCATCATTGCCATAGAATCGAGGTAGTTTTCTATAGATCTCATAGCCAAGTGATTTATATAGTCGAATAGCTCGGAGATTTCGACTGCGCACGAAGAGATCCACAAACAAGTCCTGTTTAAGTTCCAGTTTGTTATTAAAGCGCTTCATTAAAAGTGTGGCCAGCCCCAAGCATCGATAGTCATGGTTAATGGACAGAGTGCACACATGACCATTATTGTTATTCAAATTGAGATCCGTTCCATCGCCAACTCTATCGTCAGCATAAACTTTCCGACTACCGATTAGAAATCCCATAATTTGTCCATCTGGAGCCACAGCAGCTTCTGCCAATAATGGAAATTCCAATATCTTATTGCAGAAATATAAAAGCGAATAAACTTCGGTTAGTGGATCAAAAACAATCCGATTAAACTTATAGAGATCCTGTAAAGTAAATTCGCGTAATGTTGTCATTCTAATATCGAAACTACTTTAGAAATGGAAAATTATTAGGAGTTGACAGGATAGCTTCGATATTTTATTTTAGAGTGAAAATTCAAATAGTCTATTTATTATTTTCATCAAATTAAATCATTGTAATTGTGTTCCAAAAATGTTGGCTTTTATTTCAGTTTTATTTAAAGTCAAAAAATTGTGACAACTAAAATTGGTTTTCGGAGCATTAAGCATTACCATTTTCAAGTTAAATAGATTTTACAAACGTTCACTTTCTACGATTCATTTAATTATTTTAAAATTTTAACTGCAACAAAAATGCGTACATTTTTCAAAGTGGTCAAGAGTTATCGAAAGGTCGCCGAAAAAGTTAGCAAAACATGCAATAGACGGCGCCAAATGGCTTCGGTAAACAAACCATAGGTGGCGCTACAGAACTTCTTCAAGTAGACAAGAGGTGGCGGCACAGTACATTTTGTGATCGAGTATTCAAAATGATCTTTTTGCAACAAAATGATTATAATGGAATAAAATAATTTTTAAATTAAATTAATTGAAATATTATAACTTTATAATAAATCGTCAACAACCACTTCCATATGCAGGCTATATTGTTTATTTCACATGTTTCAATTATATCACGACTTAAGCTATTAAAAATACTAGGTTCATTTAATGTTCTTGTAGATCCAGGGCAACAGGGAAGTGACACGTGTGTATACACCAGGATACTGTCCCTTGCCGCAGCCAATGCCCCAGGAGACAATGCCCACCTGAGTGTGACGGCTGCCTTCATTGACGATCATGGGACCACCGGAGTCACCCTGTGAGTGATATAACAACAAATGAAAATGCTGAGTGAAATTAAATTAGATCAATTGACATACGCTACAGGAATCCTTGGCAGCCTGTCCAGCACATATCATGGACTCGATGATGCCACCGGGCGCAGCACGTCCATATTTCTGAGCACACTCCGAATTTGCCCAGATTGGTATGTCCACCTTTTGCAGAATCGATGGCTGTGGTCCATTCTCACGCAGACTGCCCCAACCGGCGACGGTGGCCACTTGACCACTATAGGAGCGAGATTGCTGTGCAGGCGATGTGGGCAGACAAATGGGTTGAATCTCAGTGGAAAACGGCACAGGTTCACTCAACGTCAAAATGGCAATGTCATTGTGCTGAACAGTAGTAAAAGTTAATTAAAAAGGTATTATGTATTAGAATCACATATATTTCTTACCAGCGTGCTAAACTCGAAGCCCTTGTGCCGCACCAGGCGCTTAATACGGCGGGAAACGTGTTGCACCTCAAAGTCCGTGCGAATGTTGTAGTCTCCCAAATTGGCAGTCAAGGCGGCCACATCCCAGGAAGTCATGCTGACAAAGAAAATGGGAAAATTAATATTAATCACACACTGGAAAAAAGAACCGATTTTCAACATGAAAATCTGAAATTCAACAAAATATAAATCGTATAATATAAATAAATATTTGCAATTTGGACAAACACACAAGAGGTTGTCAAAGTCAGAGAACTTTTGAAACTTGAACACGCTAACAAATTAATTGTAATTAAACGTAATAATAAAATTCTCAGAATTCAAAATTCTTTTCTATTCTATTCTAATCTCTAGACAATTGAAATGTTTTACAACTATAATACGTTTATTGCCTTTTTAAATGCTTTTCCAATAAACAACTAAAACAGATCTGTAGCTTCCTTAATATAAATAATACTAAAAGAAAATTGTTTCTTTTAAATGCATTATAGTCAAGGCTTTTTTAAAACTTTCATCAAAGGTTGAATATTAATTATTGAAGTTAATAGAATATAAAAAGACATAAACTGATGCGTCTTATCAAAACAACATAAAAATTCGTATACAGTTCTGCAGCCTTATTAATTAATACAATAAAATATATATATTTTTAGTTTACTGAAGTTAATATGATATAAATAGTCATATTATAATAACATTTTTAAACATCTGATAAATGACAAATAAATATAAATATTTAACTTACCGTGCCACACAATGTGCCGCTGTGAGAATGTGATTGTTGGTTATGAGACTGCCGCCGCAGAACTGTTTGCCGGACTTGAAGAGCACCGCAATCCAGGGGAACTCATGTGGACTGGCATTGATGCCACCGACAATGCGCTCCTGGTCGGGAGACACCGGATTCTTGATGCCACATTGCAGCGGTAATCCTTCCGCACTAACGCCACCTGTCGTCGGTCGTCGTGTCGTTGTTGTTGTTATTGCCGGATAGCTGGGACGCCTGGTGGTGGTTGTGCTGGAAGTGGGTCTGCTTGAAGGCCGAGTTGTTGGGTCGTCGTGTGGTCAGAACAGTGCTGGGCGTGGTGGGATATGGTCGTGGGGTCGGATGCGTTGGATATTGATGGCTGGGGGGGATGGGTGGGAATCGGTGGCGGCCAGCCGCCAATTGTGGGCGGATGGGTGGGCAGCGGTGGCGGCCACTGCGGAACACCGCCAGCAAAGGTGCCAAATGGCCATTGATAGGGATTAACGGCAGTTGTTGGAGGAGTTGGTGATGGCGCCGGTGCTGGCGGCTGAGATTCCAGAGCATTTGCATCAATGTTGTTCATATCCTGAAAATCGGGTGTGTCCTCAACACTATTGATATTATCTATTGGATCGGGCTCGACTTCTGTTTGATCTGGTTTCAAATTCGTTGGATCCTGTTCTTCTCCTTCAGCTTCTTCCACTCTATCAATTTCATCAGCCGCTTGCGAGGATTTCTCTGTAGTTGTTGTCGTTTTTGGTGGCGTTGATGTGGTTGTTGTTGGTATTGTTGTTGGAAAGACACCAAAGTTATTTGAGTCCACATTTGTGCAACAGATGCCATTGTTGATGCGTCCCAGCTGATCATAGAAGTTGCAGACATCCGCTCCCAATCCCAGAGAACTCTGTGGCTGCCATTGACGCACAGCAATAAATGACAATTGCCTTGCAACGCGATAATATCGCTGGCAGTTTCCAATGCGAACACAAACACCCGGCTGACCTCTGCCCGTTAGACATCTGGAGCCTTCCCAGGCGCCACCGCCAGCCAGGCCGGCCTGCAGTATAAAGAGACTTGGATCAAAGAAAAATTGTCGCTGATTTCGCTGGTGACCAGAAGATATGGGAGCTATACAATTAGAAAAAGATAAGTTCATATATAAAAGATTAAGCAAGTGGAAAAATTTACAATAGCTTTAAATCGATAAGTATTAAATAAAATAAAAATACTCATTAAATTAATTAAGTTCCAAGGAATGTACAATAATTCAAGCCAAATATTATAAAAGAAGTAAGTTTGATTAATATAAATCTACTTACATTTTTTTGCTTTCAAATCCAAAATTATTTTTTGAAAAGCTTAACATTAATTAAAAAGTATTGAAAGTATTTAAATAAACTTGATAGCTAAGTGAACCCTAACTCATTAAATTAAGTTATCAACATTGAAAGCTTAAATATACAAGCTTTAAATGTCGAATTATTTTTTGAGGAGCTTAATATATTTTAAAATATATCGAATCATTTATTTTTAATAGTGTTAATTTGGACAAATTAACCAAATTTAAATACCATTTATTTAACCCAAAAATATATACATAAAATGTACATATAATAAATATTTTATATTAATATTAATATATATAATATTAATATTATATAATATATTAATTTGCACAAAATATATACAAAATTATCTGCGTAACTCCAAAGTCTCTTAATCGTATCCAATTGGAAGCTGTTCTATAAATACAAATTCCGGACAACTTGACAGCTTCAATTCAGTTATTCTCCCAATGTTTGACAGCTGTCATAACAATTTAAAATCCATCAAAAGAAAAAATGGTGCCATTAACAATAAACATAAAAATGTTTGCATGATTTGGGCCACATGAGTAATAAGATCTTTTGGCTTTCTACAGGAATCCGATGATATTCATCATTGAAATTCAATTCAAATGACTCACATCTGAAAATACTAACATTTTCGTTTGGATGTTTGGCATGCGTGCTAAAGTTTCCTTTGTAATATGTAAATATCATTTACACACGCACAACAACAAAATCAAAATGCGTAACGTGTCTTCAACGTGGTCTGTATTACGCCTTCTCCACGGCCAAAGAAAACACGTGCAACCGTGTGACTGTGATTGTTAGTTGGATCAATTGGCACATTCGAACTTTATGGACTTTTGAGTGCTCATTAATATTACACCTAAAACAGAAGACTTAGGCGACGAACTTACTTAGCGGAAAATGATTGATTTCAACGGAATATGTGTATTTATAAATTTTCTATTTCTATTAGTATTGAAAAGAGAGCTAAATATTCAATAAGACGAATATTCATTAAAATTGTAAGCTTTAGAGTGAGAAACATTATTTCTATAGAGTAAATACATTACATAAATTGACATAAACAAAAGACTTAGGCAACGAACAACGAACGACAGACAAAAGTTTGATTTAATAAAACTAAAATTATTTCAGCAAATCAAATGACTTAAGCAGCGAACTTACGAAAATTATAAAAGACTTAAAGATATAAAATTTATTTAAACTTCAGTTTAAATATAAGTTATACTATCAATTAAATATAAATTATATCTAGCAGACGTATTATACCAATTTACATTATTATCTACGTGGTCTCTAAGACAATATAAAGCCATTAAACACTCAATAAACAACATAAAAAACTAAACGGCTCATTTAGGGAAACCTTTACTCGATCGCATAAATCAAATGCCAGCCAACTATAATGTGGGCCACACGCGAAATGCAAAATAAATTAAATAAACGGCAGACAGATGCTAACCACAAATAACAACAACAAGTTCTAAGCTCAAAGAGCCAGAGAACAAAAGCGGCCTAGACCAATTTTAAGAAGCTGCCAATGGACTTGACAAATATACGAGTTTACGGTCGGAAATCTACTTACATAAATATGACAAGTGACAGTAGAAAGTTGCTTAGGGGGAGCGACTCAGCGTCGCGTCGAGTCGGCGTCGGCGTCGGCGTCGGTGCCGGCTGACAAAAAGAAATGTTGTCAATTGTCCGTTGAAAGGTGCACCACAAAAAAAAGGAGAAAAAATGGCATAGCAATTGTCATTCAGCTTGAAAAACGCTTAAGTTTATTGTCAATATTCTCGTTTTTGTCTTTTTTTGTCCAATGTTTTTTTTTCTTATAGAAATGTCAAAATATTGAGTAATCACACGAAGCGTGGAACTGGAACTCGAAGCGTGAACGAATGTTAAGTAAATATGGGATGGTAAGTACTTTTATTTGTGTCTAAGGTACTTTGTCAATAGCGCGACAGATTGGCTAAAAAATATTATACTTTTGCTTGGAGAATAGGCTTTTATTTACTGTCTATGTATTTGGCTTAAGTCTTCAGCAGAGGCTAATGAACTTTCAGACAACTCAGCAAATGATGGCATCTTATTATTCTACAGATCAATTTGAGAAGACAACACCCCCTAGTGTTACAAACCTATTAACTTTTGTGCCAAGATATTAAAGATGGCCAATGATAAGACAGCAAATGGGGGCAAGAAACAAGTTCAAGGTCTGATACGTTCCTAGGCCAGACAAGTCACAAATTAAACTGGATTAATACGCTGTGTGAGGTAGAAGCAGCAGCAGAAACTTGAAACTGCTGGCAAAACTGCAGCGGGGTGTCAGCTCTTTGTGGAATATTTAACCCTATTAGGTTTCCTTCAGGCATATATAACTTGTCTTGTCAGCTGTTAACAGCTATTTAACAATATTAAAACTCAGCTAATTGTCTACGAGTATTTGCAGAGCACAAACTGTATTAATAGGTTTATGTCGTCGCAGTTTCAGATTGCGAGGCGTGACTTTTTGTATGTGCCAACATAAAAAGTGCTGCCTAATTGTCTAATTGTTGGCCATAAATAAAAGAGCACAAGTACTCCAAGTTGCGGCCATTGACAGGCGACAAGCTCGCAGCAGAGAGCTCTATAAAATACGCCTCCACAGTTCGATTTTGTTGTCGACTTTGGAAGTAATAGAAAGTTGACAGGGAATACAATCACAAATTGGCACAAAGGGCCACTACGCAAAATACGGCAAACAAGAGGAAGATGAAGGCGAAGGAAGAGTGTAATACACAAATAAAAATGGTATTGTTACTAGACGATTTATAGAATTCTGAAGGTCAAACAAGTAATGTTGGCTGCGTGCACAGCATAAATTTATCAGCTACTTTAACGCAACTTAATGTCGTTGAACCTTGCGGATGACGTATAAAAGATAATAGCAGGAGCGAGCGAAGTACGTGAAGTAAACATGTAAATATTGGCAACATTTTGGTAAACAACTGCAACTGAATTAAGTTATTGTATTTATTATGCTATTGGCTATCCCAACAATAAATATTCTCATATAAATCTGCACCAAACACACTTAATTAAATAATGAGTTATTTGCTTACTGTTAGAACATTTCTTGTAGTATCTTTTTTCCTAAACTAAAATACCTTTTTTTAAAATATAGTAACTAGTCTAAAAGCCCTTACTATGCAGAATCTCAATTAATATTTATTTAATTTGCCAATATTTAAAAATTTTGATTTAATTTTTTTGTTTTAACTTTTCAGCAGCAATTTTCTTTTAAGTATTTCCGTCATTAATAAATAATTGAAGCCATAGTAATAACTACATTTCAAAACCTTGACAAATTCTGTATATCGCCTTTTGTAGCAAGTTTGTTGCCTAAGTCTTTTGAATTTGTTTCACACAAAATTTCACTTTTTATTTCAGGTGACTTTCTCAAGCTGTACTCACCGTCTGCAATCGCTGCGAAATCTTGCCCCACTGTAGCATTGACAACGGCCAGGGATTCGGGAGCCGCTGTTTGTACAGCTTGATCCAATTGGGTCGTTCTGGATGGTCTTATCGATGGCACATCCTCGGCTAATGTCGTTTTAAAATGCAACAAATGCACACAAAGTAATAAAACTCTCCAAAATGCAAACATTTTCGACCGCAAAATATTTTTATTTATGATTTTGCGCTATTTTGTTGTCGTTTTAGCTGCGGGCGGAATATTGCAGACCATATATATATATATATAAATTGATATATAATATAGCATATAATCGCACAACGAAACGCGTCTCGATCTGTTTTGAAATGCGACGCACGTTGCCCGATGGCATTCACCTGAACGGTCAGACGACGTCTCTAAACGATATTCTCGTCTGGATCTTGTCTCGAAATTGGAATTGTTAATGAAACACACTCCCGCGTCTATTAGAAACAGGACCGTTGGCTAGCGAGGTCCGCAAGCTTCTGAGCCAAGTGCCGGCAACGCAGTTTGGTTAACAGCTATGAAGCCGCCACTCACCGACGCCAGCGGCCACGCCAGCGATGACAGCGACGTTAACATCGACGCAGACGCAAACGGAGACGGAGACAGAGACGCACCCGAAACATCAATTATTTTCGCTCTTTTCGATACCTGATAGACGGTGTATTGGCCGCATTTTGGCAAACATTTAGCCAGTGCTTTGCTAACTTCTAATGCACGCACTGCGCGTCTTTTGCCTATGTAAACTAGTTTATTTAATATCAACGCCTATAGCTGCTCCTTTTCCAGTTACTTCATCTCCTTGCCCCCACTCCATCCCTTTAAAGCGAGACACAACCCAGACTAACTGGGATTCTGCTCGAGAGCTGCAAGTTGCTTGGCTAGCTCATAAGTTTTAGAGTACATTATATACACTGTCCGAATAATTAAATTGTTTGGAAACATCATAACTTATATATCATTTCTCTAAGATCTATCGAAAATCGATCAATAATGTTTTAGTTTTCTAATTTGCATACAAACCAGTTGAACTTTATTAGGAATAACTTTCATTCTTTCATCTTGACTTACTCCGAAATGAGCCTGTTATTTCTTTAAACTTAAGATCACATCTTTTCTGTATTTCTATCATAGAAAACACATAAAACTTTTGCGCAGTGTATGCGATAATCACAATTTCAGTTCGTCTTGCTTATGCTACATTTCTACTTTCTTAATACCTCGTAACTTACGAGTTTAAATGTGGGATCAGACAGGTAAACTAATTGAATAAGGCACGATTATTTATAATCCAGTTCAATTTTAGCGGCAATTTCTATTTGGGAGAACCTAAATATACGTTTAAAAATTAAAAGTATATTTTTGATTAATCCACTTTAAAATGTTTTGATAAAAGAAGAAATGCAGGAAATTATATAATTGTTTACTTGAAATTTTTAATACATTTTCGTGTTTTTGCTGCCAACAGTTAACAAACCAAATATGCGCAATTAATAAATTATGAAATGCACACAGTGTTAAGTCTGAAAATCGCTTGCAGGATTTAGTTATTAGAATAAACGAAACGAATCGAAATCAAGTTAAAGCCCATTGTCATGTTTTGCGTTGGCGTTTTCGGTGTTAAAAATATCGCAAATTAAATCAATTGTTGTCAGAAATTGGCCAGGTCATTGTTGGCCAACTTGATCTGGACTCGCATAAAAATAAAACAAATGCTTGCCAATCTGAAATGAATGTGTGACGTTCGTTCTCAAGTGTCACGGTCATGGTGGGCTCAGACTTTTTTCCTTCTTTCTTTTGGCGACAGGGCAAACTTGAACAATTTGGGTTTGTGTATTTCAATATTTTGCCAACTAAGTGTCTATAATTGGACCCCAAGGGGCAATTTGCTCGTTGATTGATCGCAAAGTGTTCTCCACTCTTCAATTCGAATGTTGAATTTTTGAAAGCAATCGACAAACATAAACATCAAGTGGCAGCCGAAGAAAGAGGTGAAACCCAGTGAACTTTAATTATTATTTTTTGTAGAAAATGTTGAGTTTTTAATTTAAATTTGTAAACCCTTTTTCATATCTAAATAATATAATTTATTTTATCAAGTTCCCGTTTACATAGTATACATTTTCTTTGCTGCCGTAGAGTATGCTACACTTTTTAACTGGCAGTATTTATTTTCTATCAAATTTTTGTTGCATAGTTTTAGGAGCAAAATTATTTTTTACAGTAACCGCCAAACTTTGGCATTGCTTAAAACCCGCCAATGAATTAAAGACTAGCAAATGATTTAATCAAATTTAATAATTTTGAAATACTTAAACATCTACACAGTAAAAAATGGAAGTACGTAAATAAATATAAAATTTCGTTTTCTTTTGTTTTGTTCTATTGAAGTGACAATTTAGAGGGAAAGTTAACTATTTGGAAACAGCATTAATAGTAATTGATAACTCGTATATATTAATTAATAACTAACTATTCATAAAATGCAAATAAATGTTAAGCCTTGAGCGCAAATTACTGAACCAGAAGTTTCTCTATAGGAACCGGGGCGAAAAATTCGTTGATATGCGCCACCAAAATAGGCGCCCATTGTTCACGGGTGGCGGGAATTCCAACACGTGTGATTTCCGGCAAATTCTCATTGACCAAATTCAGGATCATAGCATCTGTAAAAAGCAAGAAAACGTTAATATATAGTTAAGTTATCGCTAATAACTGTTACCCACTTAAATTGCGGTCGGAAAAGATGCCATTGGCCAAGACGCGAGCGCTGCCAACGATGACATTTGCATTAAGACGATGCAAACTGAGACGTTGATGGCCGCTGGGAAGCTGCTCAATGTGTCCGTCAGTCAAAATTGTGGCCTTAACATTTTCTGCAAGTTAAATAATTATCAAATATATAATTAAAATGTATATTATATTAGGATTTTAATAACAATATCATTAAAATGCACACAAATGTAAGGTTGTTTGGTTCTAAAATATCAGATAATAAATTTAGAATATAAGTGTACATTTTGAAATTGTTTTTTTTATTCTCCATTTCAGTTTTAATTGAAAATTTGTATTTTTAAGTTGAAGTAATTTCTTTATTTCATTTTATTTGCAATGAGCTAATTTTAGTTGATACAAAGAAAATAAATATAAATTAATAAACTTCTGATTGTACCAAAATAAATTCGTGGTGTATTTTATATGTACAATTAATAATTTAAATGTAAATGTATTTCATGCCTTACAATTCAATTTAAAGTGAAATTCATTTTAAGGCAATAAATCTTACATTATGTCAAAAGAGTTTTTAAATTTGTATATTTTATTTCAAGTTACTGTTTCGATAAATAATGTCAATTAATTCGTTACCCACCAATTGTTATGTTAAATGGTCCCTTGGGCACCAGTCGCAAACCGCCAAACTTTACGTCCGCCTTGAATTGTCCGCCAGCCTTAAGCTTGGGCAGCTCCACGCCCAGTTTGATGACAAAGCCGCTGTTCGTAAAGTTCGATGCGACACTGTTGACCTTTAACCCACTGATGCCATAAATTTCCATGTTTTTAATAAGCAGACCACCTTGGACGCCATCATTAGAATAGCGAAAGATGCCGCGCTGATAGAAGTACGGATCAATGGAGCTCATGTTGAACTCCGACAGTCGCGAGCTTCTCAGCTTCGGTACAATCAGCTGGAAGAGTCCACCAATGCATTGATCCAATCCCGGGGAGCTGAGGCTGCAGGCGACGTTGTTCACACTGGATGTTGGTGCTGTAACTGTGGCGAAAGTTTTAATGGAGATTAGTGTTGGGCGATTAAGTCATGGCCAGGCTAACGACATGCGTATTAAGCTCAGTCAGGCATGCATCATGCGCCTTTCGTGGCATGCAACCAAGCGTTGCCAAAGTTCACGTCACGTGTTAACAGCTTTTCCTTTTAGTTTTGACATTCAAATTTTGATCTACCTTTCATTAACGTCTTTGCGTGCGACTTGACTTGTGTCAGGGTGACAGGTTGACAGGTGACAATGACGCGCCGGAGTCAAGGTCTCCGCTAAGGGCAAGGTCATTACAGTATGTCGCATTAAATTATTCCCATCCCATTAACAGAATCATATCCATTTAGCATTGACGTCAATTACAAACATATTTATATTCATTTAAATGAAAGTCACGAGTGTGTTCAATGAACTAGTTCAGCCGTTAACTAGTTCGGCTTAATATTTGAATTGAAATACGTTTTAAACTAGTTTAGTGCAGTCAATACTCGGCTTAATGATTCACCAAGGACAGATCATATTTTACACCCTTTTATTTTGTTTATTGACAACTTAATTAATTTTTCTGACGCAATTATGACTTTCTAATATTTTTCAATATTATGAAAAAAAAAACAGTTAATTAAATAAAATTAGTAAAAAATACTGAATTGTTAGAGATATGAATTTTATCTGGTATGGCATAATTTCTATAAATTAATATTTAAATTTTTGTGGTTTTTGTATATTAAATGTTTGATCAAATTTTCTATAAAGTTAAATTAAAGTGCCTAAATATATTATTTTGTAAAATGTGAATTTTTTCATTATACAATAAAATAAATTCATATCCTTTATCAGAGTCTTTCATTATAAAATGACATCTATTAATAAAAACAGTTGTACATAAAAATAGTATAGGAATTTTCCAACCAAAGAACTTTAAATAGCTTTAAACTTTACTGTGTAATCACTATATATATATTGCAACACAAATAACCAAGTTCTATAAACTTTTACCAATTAAAATACAATATACAGATAGATATATGATAGATGTTATAAATCAAATACTATAACATGTTCACATAAGTAAAAGCACAATTAAAAAGCGATTCATTAAATGACATTCAAGCCTCGGAAACATTCTAAGCAAAAAATAATAAGAGACTGTAATTATAGTTAATACACTTCAACTTTATTGTAGAAAATTGGCCGAAGTCTGAAGCATTTATATAAAGTGGCTAATTACGAATGGATAAAAAGACAAGAGATAACTTTAATTTCCATATACCTATAAAGATGGGTCTAAGCAATTTAAAACTCTGTAAAGTTTGTGTCGAATCTAACTTTGCATTTTTCATTGCTTTGCTGACAAGTTCAATGTCAATGGTGAACTCATAACACATAACCAAAATGTTAGCCAACATTTCTGCTGTCAACACTTGATACAATTTTTTTTTTCGGGCGAGTCATGTAAAGTGCACACGTTGCCAGCAGGTGTTGAAGTAAAGTTCGTTGCCTAAGTCTTTTGTTTGCTCAAGCAGCAGTGCAAATGTCAATAAATATTTTTGGGCGCTATTGTTGCTCGACATTTTACGCAATTAGAGACAAATGTTACAATTGCAGCGTTTCAGCGCTTTCAACTCAAAGGCCCAGGCGAAGTTGACGTCGTTTTTTCGCATTGATGTAGGTCAGGTTTTAGCTTTTGAGAAATGTGCACAACAGCAGCCGGTTTTTTTGTTTTCTGTTTTCAGTGATATTTTATTTTTATTTATTTTTATTTTATAGCTAGCGTTGACTTTTCGCAAGAGACCTCAACCGCAGACAATGTTTGTGTATCATATCATTAACTTTTTGCTCTGTGCTTCTCTCTCTTTGCTGATATTCATGAATGCAATTGTAAATAAATTGAATAAACTATTTGTGCTGCGGTTGCCAGTGGCTGTTTATTTATTCTGCAATTTTTCTTTGCATAATCGATCAATATATTTTTTTCATTTTCGCCCCAGAATTTGTATTTGCTCAAGACTCGTGAGCTCAGCTTAAAACTAACTCTGTATTACGGCATTCACTTTCTGTGCGCGCCTTTGTTATTGCCTTACTGCGGTTTTATAACTTTTACCATACACACACACACGCACACACATGCATGCAGAAAATACAAAAAAAGAAGTAAACGCAAATATATGTCAAGTTCAAACGACGCAGATTTTTTATTGCTCTCTTGAAGTGTTAAAAGTCAGGCAAATAAAAATGTTATGAGTTTCCTATATTTTATATTATTTTTTAAGGTAAATAGACTTGCTAATTTCTACTGAAATTTATTTATCTGCTGGTATCTATGGTATTCTTTAACTGCTGAAATGTTCAATTACTTTATCTATTGTCTTTTGGTAATAAAATAAATAAACCTAGCTCACAATCTAGGGTATCACAACACAGGTGTTCTTACTGTTATTTTTTCTATAAGACTTAAAGACGTATAAAATGTGTGTAATTTTTTCAAAACTGCACAGTGAGTCATGCGAATAATTACACAGGCAGTGCACACGTGCAATATTCGAGCTGAATATGAAGAAATTCTTAACATAATGTTGCTAAAGAATAAAAGGAAAAACACATAAATAAATTTTAATTTTTCAGCAATTTGTTATTAAATAACTACAGATTTTGGGCACTAGTTAAAGTGATCAAAGTCCATTATTTCTTATTATTATTACATAAATATAAATAAATATATTTTTTGTTTAAATTTCCGTAGATTTAGCATCATTTTAATCAAACTTTATGTACTCTGATGTCCGTCGTTTGGTTTTAAAACAAATGTCTTCGTGTGAGTCAATAAATGTTAACATATTTCTCACAGCTGTGCGAATGAAATGTAATTGATTTGAAATCATATTTTCTTGTGCCATTATGGCAAATCAAATGACTTAGGCAACAAACTTGTTGCACGTAATCACTTTTTGATTTGAATATCAAGTTCTTGTTGTTCGTGTTGTTGCATAAGATATATGCATTTATATATGTACCTGTGTCAGGCAAATCAGTTGCGCCTGGTGGGACAAACACCTGATCGGAGGCGTCAGCATACGCCGCCTGCTGCGGGTCGCCTGCAACGGATGTGGGAACCGTGGCGGATGCAACGCTTCCGAGTCCAAATGCCGTGATGGTTAGCAAAATGTAAAACGCTTTCATATTGTTTCTTTTTGTGTTATCGCGTTTGTTGTTGATGATTTAGACTGCACTTTTACACAATTGGCAAAATAAACTTGTTTAAATTGATTTTTTCGTTGTGACTTGATTTAATATGAACACATCTACACACACACACACAAACACACAGCAATTTTCGATTCGCTTTTTTTTTTTGTTTTGCGTAATTTTAAAACCGGCTTCACATTTATTTCTACACGAATTTTTACAGTTGGTTGTTGTTGTCGTTTTCTCGGTTAACTGCAATTGTTGCTGCAATTGCACACACACACACAGACATACACATACACCTACACACTGTTAGCCAATTGCTAAGTCAAAAACACACTGCAAAAACTTCAAAAATCAGCGAACAATTTCGTTGGCCGCCCGCCGCTTGCAAATCTTGAAATGAGCGCTGCATAAAACTCACGTTTATTTATAGTTTTCTGCTTGAGTTTTTTGTTAAAGTTTTTCCATGCGCACGCTGCCAAAAAAAGCAGCAAAATATACTAAAATCCAACAACAATATGTCCAATTCGAAGGCTTTCGGAGCGCTAACTGAGCTTTTGGCTAAGCTTTTGGCTGCTGCTGATATTGTTGTTGTTATTGTTGTTGTTATTGTTGTTGAGTGGTTGCTGAGCTGTTCGTTGAGTTGTTGATTTGAGAACATGTGTACCCCTCACAGTTTGAGCAGCACCATGACTCGGCACATTTGAGAGACACACTTGAATCTTAAGTGTACAAGTCTCGGCACTTGGTGGAATGTAATTTAGTCTCTTACCTGATTATATGCGATTATAAAATGTGCTCAAAATAATGAATTAGAATATCGTTACATAACTGAAAACATTACATTAATTATAAGTGCTTAAATTAAATCTAACTATTACTTTAAAGTGTTGTTTTGTTCTAATTTCGATATTACAAATTGATTAAAATTGAAAGACTGAGACTACAAGTTTTCAATTTTCGAAATTCCCAAGGGGCGACTCTTAGCATTAAAATCAAAGCCAAGATGCAGTGATAATTTTTTTGAAAATATTATAATTTTATTAATTATTATAAAAACTAATTCTTTAAACGAATTTAATCAAATTTAAATGCAGAATAGATAAAGAGGACTAACCAAGATTTCAATGAGCATATGCTAGAAAATCGGTTTAGTTTTAATAAAGTTATGGCAGCTAAAAGTTGGTCAGACTGTGAATCTCGCATTTCAAGTCAAACTTCTGTTCAAATCTTAGAACCAAAAATGTTCTTGAATTTGTTTGCATACACCATATATTGGAAATGTACTCATCAAATCTTAGATGCTGTGCATATACAAAGGCTTGTCAATATACGATATGCATGCACTGTCAATCAATCCAATTGCACCTATAAAACGATTAATCCAACAGCAATGAGGAAGCTGTTAACATGCAATGAACTACACTCCCCTTGACTGACAAGCCCATTTACAGTTTGCATCACTTTGCTGCAGTTTGACAGCCACTGAACGGTGTGCATGAAAAATGTAGGCCAGTTGTAAATCTTGTACACCAATTACACTAGAAACCTTAAAATGTGGGGGCATTGTACATATTTATGAGGTTTTCAGACGTTTCTTTTCAAGGTGAATATAATGACGTGACGTTTGACTGTGTATGAGTGTGTGTGTGTGTGTGTGTGTATACGTTTAAAGCACACGTCTGCACTTCCGATGAAATAAAAGTCTATTGAAGTTGTTTTTTTGTCATAACATGTTTTGTGATTCTAATGCTCAATTTAATTATTATGCTCGACCAGTCTTTGGATTGACAGACGACACTCGTGCGTGTGTCCAGCATGTCTATTTGGCAATTTGGAAAAACATTAATTGATATGCCAAGCACAGAGTACACTTATAAGCCATATGCTTAAGTATAGTATGTACATTATTATAATCTGATTTATGTCATAGTTAACGCCGACCTGTGGAATATTACCTAACTATTTGCTAAGCTAAATTACAACTGACATTAGTAATCTTTGGCGTTAGTTTAAGTTCATAAATATTAATGCAAGCACAACAGTGACGACAAGAAAAATATCAACAACTTAAAATGTATTTATAAAAGTGGGTTCCACAATTAAATAGAGTTTTGAAAACAACACAACTCCTTTTTTTTTGAGTATTGAATGCAATGAATTCAATTCAATGAATTTTTAAAACAGCTAAACGGAGTCTGTGCTCTCCTGAAATTCTAAATATGTATTATTTGATGTTTTAGATTATTCAATAAAAAAAACAAAATTCATTAAGGGAATTTTTAGGTTTTATAACATTTTAAAAAACATGTTGATTTTGCAATTCATTTTGCAATGCTTTTAGGATGTTGGAGGTTTAAAAAATATGCCAGACATTGTTGAATTTTTAATGAGTATATTTATAATACTAAACACAATTTAAAATTTAATTGAAACTAACAAGATAATGATTAGAAAACGTTTATATTATTATTTATCATAACTTGAGTGAGTCATGGACATGACACATTTTACGTTAGGATCTTTCGGATCAAATATGGAAAACAAAACTCGGATTGATCAGAAATGTATTTAATTTAATATTGTTACGGTGCTATCATTCCCTCAATTTTTAAAGCTGTCCAAGTTCCTATTCAACTGTAGACGTTTAAACTGTAAGTTTATTGTAATCATCTTGCTTAATTTCACTTGAATCTATGAAATTAGACACTGACACACATGCACAGAGGAGATAGCTATATATTTAGATAGACAGATAGATATATAGATACCCGTTTCAAGGTCAACATGTGGTGCACTTAACCCCATTAACAGGTTGCACCCAAACCGAGGGGGCGGAAAAGTGAGTGAATTTATTGTTGTTAAAGCTTTTTAGGCAGATCACCTACTGCTTAAAACTGGGGCATGACCAAAACCATAAAAACCAGTTACAAATTGTGCACAAACGAAGGGCAAACAATTACAAGTAAAAGTTCGGGACATATTTGTATAGAAGTATTTACTTAACGTTAATCACAATAAATGTACATCAATAGTAATAGTTTCTTGTAGTCTAATCCGCTGTTTTAATAAACTGATCGATGGGTACATTAATCAGAGACTGATTAATCAAGCGCAGCATGAGAGGAGCCCAAGACTTTCGCGTTTCGGGTAAAATAATGCCATAAATATCGCGCCAATAGCTGTTTGCCACATTCAATGCGATTTCATCTGTGTATTAGAGTAATCATAATATATATTAATATAATAAATTAATATATAGTAGTACTTACCCAATTCGGGATCGGGAAAGATGCCATTTGCTTTGATGATCATGTTGCCAATTTTCGGATTCACATCGATGTCAACGAGTCGCACAAATCGCAGTCCATCATCGTTGGTATAAAACTCTCCCTCCGTAGTCACAATGTTCTGCACATCATCTGTAGTTAAGGTGGAGTTAAGTAGACTCCATTTATAGCAAGTTTATTTTGCACTTACACAGCGTAAGGTTGAATTTGCCTTTGGGCTTCAAATTCAATTGATTCACATGAATTTCCGCCTTATAGTCACCAATAATGTTCATTTTGGGCAGTGTCGCTTGAAGTTTTAGCTCAAGCTTTTTGTCTTTCATTCTAACATTCACCTTTTCAACCTTGAGATCACCAAAGCCATGGAGCTCAACGTTTCGCACTGATATGCGACCATTAACCACTCCACTCGAATACTGAAAACTCAAGCGATCGATTAGAAATGGATCGTATGGAGGAATATTTAATTCAGGATCTCCTTTCCTTAGACCCGGCAAAAGTTCATTAAATATGTTCGCAACACATTCGCCAACCTCGAGGACATCCTCCGAGCACTTTGTTACATTGGCTGTCAAAATAATTGAAACACTTTATACACGTCGTATACGTAATGTGCACTTAATCCATACACACCAGTAAAGTATTTAGGTTCCGCAGGTGCTGCCTGAGCATGAGAAACCACAAGGCATAATATAACTACAATATACCACATTCTTTGCAGTCCCAGATATCCTTATTGATTTTGTAGCTGAATCGAAGCTGAAACTTATTGCTTTAACGAACGTCCTGAAACTGAATCGTCTTACCGACGGTCAGTGCTATTTTATTGTTTGAATTATACAACTAGTTAGTCTTTTCTACTAGTCTAAGCTTAGAGAATCGTGCTTATAAATCAGCTGCATTGCCGGCAAACAGACATCGACTGATCGAAATCCGGCTTCGTCATAGATTTATAGTATAATGCTGAATCATTAGATGGAAAACAACTCAATACAACCAGTACTATTCCCCCCACCTCAGCCACTTAATGCTAGTTAGTACGTTGTAGTTAGTATTTGAATTGACAATGATTTGCATTAATGATTCTAATAATTATATATTGACAAATAAATACTAGATTGCTTCTCGTTTAATTGAAAAGAATATAAAAAGAGCTAAAGAACACTTTAAGGGGGGAAATGATATCAATTATTTGAAATCAATTAGCTTATCTTTGTATAATAAATTAAAGTTTAAAAAACAATAGAATTTGAATTTCTGTCACATACTTTTAAGAGTCTTACATATTAAAACACACATAATGGTCGTTTTAATTAATCGATCTGGCTGCGATTAATTACAATAATTAACGTAAGCTACAAGGAAAGGTATATTTATAACTGCATGTTTTTTTAATTATATATAAAATAACTAAGTTAGAAAATAAGTTTTTTGCTAGTTAAAACAATCTTCTGATTTATTATAGTTACGCTACGAATCAGTTTGGTTTTCTATTGAATCTATTTCATTCCATTTAATTTGTGAAAACAAATCAAAATATTCAACGCTATGTTTCTATACATTTATTTCAATTTATTTCGATACGAACTAATTTAACACCATGAATAAAGCATATAACCAAATAATACAATTGCATACTGACTAAGAAAGAAAAACAGTCATGACAAATTTAATTCTTGGTAACAATTAAATCAAAGGGCAGGGCATCAAAGAAATCATTACCCACTTTCAGCATGAGGGGCTGCCAAATGGCCAATGTCTCTGGCAACATGGCCTGATAGAGTTGACGCCAATATTGATTGATGAAGTCCAAAATAATATTATCTGCAATATGTATTTGAACGAAAATATTTAACATGTTAAATAGTCGACAATTTTATGATGCACTCACTTAACGCTGGATCGGGAACGAGTCCATTGGCATAGATATGCATGTCGCCCACTTTGGGCTCAGTCTCGAGCTTCGTCAGACGCAGATAAGTGTGACCGTCGCGCTCGTATAGCTCACCCAGGGAGCGCGTTCTCATGCTGACATCGACTGAAATGTCAAATATACATATATATAAGCTTTGTAATTATAGATTATATTGAATGCGACTTACTCAGCGTAATGTTGAAGGTGCCCTTTGGAGTTAGCTTCATGTCATTCAGTTTGATGTCCGCCTTGTAGCTGCCCTCCGCCAGCATCTGTGGCACATGGCTGAGCAGCTCCAAGCGTACACGTTTGTCCATCTGCCTGTAGGTCACCTTGTCCACAATGCCCTCGCTCAGTCCATGAATCTGCACATTTCTCATAGCAATGCGACCCTGCAGTAAGCCCGAGTTGTAGTTGTAGGAACTCTGGCCCAGCTGAAAGGGATCCATGGGCGGTATATTCAAATCACTAATACCATATTTAAGGCGTGGCGTCAACTGTTGAAATCCCTGTTTGATGCACTCATTGATATTGTTATCGCTCTGTTTGCAAGTCGGTATATCGGCAGCTGTTCGAATAACAAACATCAAATTAAAACAAGTAATGAATCAATGAATATGAGCATCGAAAAAATCACTCATGAGTGCTCCCTTGACATACATAGAATCGCATCTCATATGCTCGATCTATGTGGTTTATGTTCAGAACGTGACATTTTAGTAGAGAATTTCGTTATTTTTTTCTAATCATTGTCGCGCATAATTACGAGCCTCAATTCTTCCCCTCCGTCCCCTTCGCTGTGGCGTCACAGTCGCTGAATTCAGTTAGTTTTGTTGTTTAGATTTTTTTTCAAAGATTAGTTGAACATTATATGTGACAAAACAGTTTACAATTGAATTGTAAATGCTTTTGCTTGAGCTTCAACTGAGGCGCATATCGCATATTCGCATCAAGTTTGTCGCTTAAATCTTTTGTACTGAAGGCTTTTCGCATTGCTCACTGCGGAAGAGGAAGGCCACTTAGCGGAAGTGGCAATTGCCCGAGACCTGTTTTATTTGCTCAAATATAGACAACATCAAACTAGGCTTATGATTACCCTATTTTTACATCTTTGTACAGCAATTTTAATACTCTTTCGACCTTGACAATGCTCAAGACTTCGTTCTACGCAGCGTTAACAGTTTTGGATGTATACTATAAAAGCCTTTTAGTAAGCTTAAGTTAAACTATACAAAAATTTTTCGGAATATTAAAATAAAATTATTTGTATGTATTCTAAAAGTTTAAAATTAGTTTGGACACGAAAACTAATTTAATTTTATTTATCTACACTACTTACTTTATGGCTTACTGAATGGCTTAAAAATATAAGACAAAAGATTATAAAATTATTCAGCCTTCTGCATTGATTACATTACCAATTGATTTGAATATTATTATCTTGCCCTGAAATTGGGCACCGAATACCATATACTTTTCCATAATTTTCTTATCAAAATATCAGTAATTCTCTTACTATTTATGGTTTGCTTTCTGTTCATCAGGAATATTAATCATATTATTATTTTGACAGCACATTTCATTCTGACCATTAGGCTACCTAATAAAGCAACATCATCCATTAACATATTGACACATATAGAGAATAATAATCATTAAATAATTGCTTAAAATATTTTCAGCTATATTTACAAGCATATTTAATTTCGTATTATATATGCAAAAAGTTTTGATATATTATGACTATTAACTTAATAGTATTAAGTATGTCATTTTATATAACTTTGTCGATTGTTGCACAGATTCTAATAGCAAATGAAAAGTTAGCGTGTTTCACACGATTGTTGCGTTTCGATGCAATTATAGTTATTTATCTGTTAATGTAACAATTTTGTTGTTAGTAATACTTTGAGTTTAGTTCCCTTTAACGCCTCAGGCCAAGCGATTGCATAACGAGAATTAATTTTAAGGGCTTTTGCACCTTTGTTTGTAGACTAAGCTATTAAATAGCTTCTAGGCTGCTGACTCTTCACAAATTTTAAAAACACGTGCAGTTAACTAAACACAAAAGATCATAGGGAAATGCTAGAGTAGTATAGATAGTTTGGTTTACTGAAGCCTCTTGTTACAAGACTCTTGTTACTTCGTTACTAAATCCGACCAATTTAAATATATTAAAAAAGACGAATGCATATATTATATGAATATTTTTCTTTATAAAACAGACATCTGCAAAGAAGTACATGTGCACAAAAATTAGATATCCCACTAAAAAAAGTTGTGTTCGAAAAAACAAAAAAAATATACATAAATCACATTTTATTTTACATAAATCATAATTAATTAAATCTTGCTTTATAATTCAAAAATTGGAACCGTCTAAAAGTTCAATGCCCGAAAATTTCAATCCTGAATTAAATCAAATGACTGAGGACACAAACTCGATTCATCGTGAAAGACTTAGGACACGAACTCAATGAATATAATATGAATATATGAACATAGTATGAATACTCACCAAGTTCTTTAATAGGCTTAAACTCATTAGGTGGCAGCACAAAATCATCCTCAGCTGCGAAACTCAGCGCACACAATGCGGTCAGCAGAAATGTAAACAAGATACGCGTCATTTTTTGTGTATATGCAAATTGCTTTAGAGTTTTCCTTCGGCACACAATTTTCACTTTCGTTTTGGAATCTAGTTAAACGTATGTGTTTTGTTATCAGTTAAGAGCACCCCTATTCGTCGCATTCAAATGCAAAACGGCATCTGAACGCTTCGACCATCCGGTGCCCTGTATTTATGGCGAAAATTGAGATACAAAGCTAGACCCCAGCGCGTCAGCAATTGCAAATAATAGTGTCCCCAACAGTCGGGAACCGAGTATGTCAAGAGGGGACAGGCATCACCAGAGAAACAAAAATGACTTAGAGATAATGACGACAACACTGAGGAGCTCAGACTGAGTCAGTTATTGCAAACACAACACAACAAAACAAAACAAAATAACAACGGCAACAAAGCAAAATCGGTAGCAAAATACAAACGACATTATTATTATTATTATTCCCTAGACAAAAGTCGTGAAGTTGGATTAGTCTCCCCCACTTACTGGAGACCAAAGCACTACCGGCAGCTGTCCGATTCCGATTCGCTCCAAGCTATTTGATGCTTCCTTGTCGGACAGGCTAACACTTAATCGCCAACCAGGCGGAGAGAAGAGCCCATTGACTGTGTCATTCCCATATAATCTTAGTAGGCGGGACAAATACTTTCCCTAGTGTTGTAAGACCTAAGATACATTTATCTAAGCAGCTACTTATTATTTCTTAAGTTACAAGTTAAATTGCAAAGCTCATCCAATGTGAGTTGAATATTCCACTTCTACTCTTAATCTCTGTGATAAATTAAATCTTATTTTCACTGTCACTTACAGAAGTTGTTCAAGTGTCACAATTTAAACTGAGCAACAAAATTGTTATTTCATATGTAAATAATGTCAGATGTCATAGCAAAATGTGTGTATAAATTATGATAACAATTATATCTGTCTAGATTTTTAATGCACTTAAAAAAAGAAAGATAAAGTTAGAATATAAATGGACTCTAATTGATTTTTTTATTTATTACTCATAAGATGAAAATGTATAGCTTATTAATAATTTACTTATTCAATAATATATCTTTTATTTTAAACTTCACCAATAAATAAAAGATTATTTTAGAAATTAAATATATTCCTAATATAGTTTTAAAATCTAAGCATTATTTATTAAAATTTTGTTCGCTAGTGCTGGTAAACAAACTATAACAAATCATTGTGTTGGCCAAATGACACTGCAAGTTTTCAACAATGACAAAAAGAATGCCAATCCTAAGTATATAAATAGGTATCTTTAATGGCTATTTCAAAATTGCTTATTTTAATGAGTTAATTAACCAGTGGACAGATTGACCGAAGGCGTCTAAGGTTAATTGGCTATAAAGAGAAAAAAAGTATGAAGATTCAAACAATATTTTAAGTTTATAAATAACATAAATTTTAAGCTGTCTGAGAGACAAGTATAAAAATAGTCTAATAATCTTAAACAACTTTGAATTTGGATGGTGAAGAAAGTTAAATAATTTGATAACTTGATTTCAGATTAAAACGTGACAATTAACGACATTCAGTGGTTTCTTTTATTAATAGGAATTTTACAAACTAATTTTTATAATATTTCTTGAAGTACAGGGATTTGCACCTTTTTTTTTAGAATAATTGTAGTATTTATTGACATTGTAATTTTTTCTCGAAAATTGTGAAATAATCCGGGATTTCTAAGTGCATTACAAGTAAAATGTAAATTATAATTTTTATAATAACTTACACGTGGTTCTAGGTTTCAATTGTGACCTTTATCTAAGCCTATATGTACATTTCAATTAGAAGGGCTTAACTCATCTCAATCGCATTTTACGGAGTAAATAAAAGGTTTCTCAGGTATGACAAATTCCAAATTTCACTTGACGCGACTTGAATTTGTTTAAACACATATATTAAATATATAAGGCATCTTTCTTTGGATTGTGTAATACAATTTACTTTTAAATAAATGCGGAATAAACATACAAGATCATATTTCCGGAGAACGAAAGAAAAAACTTCAATTATTATTTTTAAAAATTCCTGTCTAAATGTATTCTCAAAAAAAATATTATCGTGCCTTATCGTAGTCCCAAAAATAAATCAGCACAAGTCTCTGCACCATTCACTTATCTACAGTCAGGTTCCATTAATCTAGAACCCAAACAACTTATCAGCAGTGTCTAGCCTTTTGCAATTCGGAGTAGAAGTCACTGAGAGAAGACAGACATCGGATCAATGCGGACTGCGCATCTTATCAATATCAACAGCATGATGCACCAGGAATGACAATTCCCAGAAGAGGCCCTCAAGAAAAAAAAGAGAAACAAAACCAGTTCGGCAATATCTTATCAATAGAGAATAGAGAATAGAGAATAGAGAAACAGATACCAAAAGCAAACCCAGACAAATGAGCCGCAAATACTGTGAGTGAAACCAAAAATTGAACAATACAAATGGAAATGGAATTGAATAGGAAAACACATGGCAACAGGCCAGGCAACAATGGGAATAACAAAAAAAAAAAACAAATAATAGAAGGAGGAAAACTGAATATTATCTGCAAGCGAAACAAACGCAAATTGAATGAAAAGCAAACAAAGGGCGCGCATTTTGCCACCTAGGGAGCAACAAATGCACAGAGAGACAGACGAGTGTCAGCTCATTAACTGGGTCTGGTCACACTCACACACACATGCACACACACGCAAGCACAAGCATGCACAAACACGCACGCACAAAAGGCTTATCAGCGGGTGCGAATTCTGGGTTGGATTTTAGGTAGGCAAAATCAGCTGATTTTATGGCATTGTTATTCTTTTGCAAGTTGAATATTGCTTAAGATTCTGTGTCAACAACATCATAAACGCATGCGGATTAGAGCAACCACCTGATAACAGAAACTAAAAACTCTATCTATATAAACTGAACCCGCGACAGCGCAGGACATCAGTCATATCACAGCCAACAACCGCAGCAGATCATTTGACAGAGTTCGTAAATCAAAATTAAAGACATCATGACAACCATAATGCAGAGCTATCGCCACAAGAAGTTTGACTTGAGGGCTGCTCGGCGGGAGGACAAGCATCCGGAGCTGAAGATCAAGGAGGAGTTGCTGTCACGCAGTCGCCAGGAGGATGAGGAGGAGCAGGACACCAGCAGTCAGTGTTCCAGCGATTACAGTCTTCCTTCAGCCAAGAGACGACGTCTTAATAGCACCATTTATGATGCATCGCTGGAATCAGAGTCGGCCTCCTCCTCCTCACAGTCACTGCCCAGCTCCATCAGTCCCGAAGCCTTGCGAGACATTTGTAAATATCATGGCAATATGGTGAGAAAGTTTCCGAAAAAAGGAACGCACGCCCAAGGATCAGGAGCGACGCAATAAGAACACAATTGCCTGCCGCATGAGCCGGCGGGTCAAGAAACTGGAACATCTGGCCGTGGAGGAGCAGTACAAGGAGTTCACTGCACAGCATCTCAAAATTGTCGAACAGGGCATGAGAGCAAATGCCTATTTCCATCATCTCAATCAACTGGTCAAGCTCGATCAGACCAAGCTAAATCATCCACCTCCAGCGCCTGTGCCGCACAAGAATTTCAGCATCGACTATCTGATGAACGGCATCAAGGGAGAACAGTGTTAGCTAACAGTTATGTACCTCATCACTGTGTGATTATTTTTAGCGTTTAAGCTAAGAACTATTCATTTTATTAACTTTTCTTGTATCTATAAATTTCTTAAAGAAATATAAGTACTTTAGATTTAATTTCCGGTAAATTTAAAACTCAGATAAATTTAAAAAAAAATATGTTTCTATGCATATCATAATTATATATTAATAAATATAACATATAAAAAAAGTTATTTTATTTTAATTTTTTCATTTGGTTTGAAAATTAAATGTCAGTTCTTTCCTAAAAATTAGTTACTTCAAAAAGTCATAACTTAGTCAAATCTCAAACGATTTCCTTGCGGAATGTCAATATTATTTTTTCCTTACCTTTCCCATTTTCCCTTGACACTTCTCCTGTACCTTCAAACTGTCATAACTTTCACAAATCTAAACCGATTTTCCTGCGGAATGTCAGTAATATCATTACTTGATCTCTATTTTGATTCTGCATCAAAACTGGAATACTAAAAATTTTTGCCTTCACTGCCCATTTTTCCATACATTTCCTTAACGTTTCTCCTGGAGCTTCAAACTGTCATTATTAAAAGGAAAATTACTTTGGGAAAGTTCGATATGTGTAACTCGATTCTTTTCAATTTGATTTCAAACTATATGCACTGTTTGAATTTACAACACAAGTTATTACACAATAGCCAACCAATCTGAAAATTTATGGTCCAATGGGCCAGACCAAACTCAATTTAAATAAGTATATGCTTAGGTTAATGCATTGTTCATAAGGAAGTTCCTACAATTAAAGTACCAGTAAGTAAAGCTGGCCCAAAGTGCAGTCAACTGTGTTGCCTACAACAACATTCAACAACAACTTGATTATACTTACTATATATAAAGTATATATAACGATAGTTAAAGTTAATTAAACTTGAGTATTCATGTTGTCTAGACCAAACTCTCCGCAACTGCTCACCAGTTAATTAACTCTTAAGCTTTAGCGTTTGTTGTATCTTTTTAGGCATTGCGTAATCGGTGAGCAGCAAATTACTTTTAATTTTCATTGTAGGCCATTTGATAATGATCCAAATACGACTTCCTATGGAGCAGCAGTCGGAGCAGCTGTTGGAAAACCCCATGCAGAAATATCCGTCGACAATGGCAAAAGGCAACCCAATAAACCACTTTACACTTGCACGTTACCTACATACACAAACAAACAAAACACACACACACACATAGACATACAATGAATACACTTACTACACAACAAAATATAAACAAGTTGGTGTTAAGTGCCAACTATTTTCTTTGTTACACTTGTTGTTGTCTCTCATAGTTCTTGCTTTACATTGAAAATTGCATGCAATTTTCACAACAATTACAACAACAACAAATGTAAACAGTTACCAAAGTTAACGATTGCAAAACGTTGCTGAACTTGAGCTTTCGCACTTTAAGCCAAACTGCAAAAGCTGCTTCGGGCCAATATTAATATTCGACGGTATTTCATAATTTGTCTGCAACTCGTTTTTTTATTTAACATACATATTCTATGTGTCTTGACCTTGAACAGTAAACAAACAACAGTTGTAAATAAATAAATATGTTATTAATTAAATGAGCACAGCAATAAAGTGACTGTAAATCGAATATTCATATCTTGTTCTCTATTGTAGTGCAAATATTACTTGTAACTTGTTCTACTTAACATTAACATAATAGAATGTTAATATATTTAGTGTCTAGATTATATGAATAGTTTTACTATAATTAGAATTTTACTATTATTACTTGTTGCCAAATAAAACAATGAAATTATTTTCCAAAGAAAATAGATTAACGTCGTTGTCAAACAATTAAAAACCTTATCAACAACTTCGAACTTAAATCAAGATGTTTCCAACTTGTCTGACAAGACATCGTAAATTCTTGATTCAATTTCGAAATTTCTTGACTTTTTTCTCAGTGTAGACTCAGTGTTTTAATTGCATGAAAATTCGCAATCGATTCCTTAAACTTAGGAATAATATTCTGCAACATAAAATACATATACCATATATGTGATCTTCATGATATTTTCAAGATAGACTGAAGATTAATAAAACAATATTGGTTTTTCCATAATTATTATATATATTTTAAATATTTTTAAAGTTAACAATAAATAAATAAAATGAAAACGTATCAAAGTTAAAGCTAAATCACATTAAATGGCTGCCAGAAGTCAATAGAAGTTGGTTTTAATGATTCTAAGCTCATTGCTGAGAGCCAAAGATCATCAGTTGCTGGGACAGAGCCATTTGCTGTAGGAACTGTTGTTGTTGCTGGGGCAGCTGAATTGCCGGGGAAGGTGGAACAGCTTGCTGGAAGACCGCCTGCTGCAGCAGCTGGCGATAGTAGAGACTGAAGCGGACCTGTTGCTCCAAAATGGCCGCCTGTTGGGCCCGATATTGTTCGTATTGCAGCGCCATATGAGTATCCTGTGCCTGTCGGGCACGACGACTCATGAGGCAAGCCAATGTGTTGCGATCCCGACGCTGTTGCTCCCGTGGACTCCGCTGACGTGACGTCTGGCAATGACGCACCATGTTGGCGTGATAGGTGCTGGCCGGCGGGATTGGTGTAGAACTGGACTTCGGACTTGCGTTAGTGTTGGCGACTTCATCGATGCTCTGCTCATTGTCCAGCCAGGGGCGGAAGAAGCCCTTCAACTGGCGACGTTTGCTGATTGGCGCCTCTTGAGAAATATTCTCCTTGCTCTGCTCCAGTATCAAGTCCACATCACGCTTACGCTTCTGAGAGGTGAACTTCTTGTGCAGATAATGGACTTCGTTGATAACCTGGTTATACTCCATGTTTGATATTGATTTGGTGGATTGACTGACGTTGTTGACACTTTGACGTTCAATGTCTGAATGCTGCTGTCCTCCGTCTGATATCCTGTTTATATATATCCAGTCTGGACAGGACTCTCAGGTAGTTGGCCCCATTTTGCAACGGGATTTGTAAACAGACAGATTAGCGCATCTTTTATTACCTAACTAATCGTTGTTTGCGCTTGATCGTTTTAAATATTTTTATGACCTGTGCCTGCTAATTACCTGTTTCCTACCTGCCCATCAAAATTAAAAGTGTTGCCGCTTCTACCGGAACTCGGCGATGTACATTTTATTGACCTACTTGACGACATAGCTCATGTGTGGTCCTCGAGGACATTTGGTTTTTTGTTGCAATTTCTTGGAATTTCAAGGCAGTGTCTATAGAAATTTGAGGTAGTTAGTACAATAGAAACCAAACCTATACAGAAATACTCGGGAACTTGGCTTCAAAAACGAGTTTGCTCAAAGCAAGTGATTCGATTTTCCAGACCGTGTTTAAAAGATTTATATTAACTGAGGTAGTTATTAAAGTTACTTGGGATTGAACTAAGTATCACTAAATAAATAAATATATAAATATAAATATAATACATAAATAATAAATAATAAAGATCTTGTTTCTTGCATTGATTAGATAGCTATATCTATATAGTAAGTTCTTCACGTGATGATTGAAGTACCTAACCCTTAACACCTTCCACATTTCAACGCATGTGAGCGATTTACAAGTTGCCAACCCCAAACCGGATTAAAATATATTTCAAGATTTATATATAAAATATTTCATTAGAATTTTCGCTTTGAAATTGCGAGTTATTTGCATTCACTCAACATATTATTCTAAATGAAATACCTCATTCAATTATGTGATTTAATTGCAGTCTCAATTAGACAACTTTTTACTATATATATATAGGAACACTGTATTATAATTGCAAGTTTTAAGTATGTAGTAATCGCTTGTAAGCAATATGCAAGTTATTATAATTATAATTGATCACAGTCTGTCTGTGTCTCAGAGACTTAAAGAGCTAGAGCAACAAAATTTGGCAGACTTCGCCGTATCCACTCATATCTCGCAATGCCACCTACAGTTTTTGTATTTCGCTATTATTAATATCTCAAAATCTTTTTAATCGCATAAAGATAGCTTAAGAAGAATGGCAGTAATAGCAGTTAACAGTATTAGGTTTTAAAGCAATCAAACTCGTAAAAGAAAGTAACGGGTATTCCTTAAGTCTGGCTCCCTACTTTAACTTTAACTAGTTTAAATAGCGTATAAAATATTAAAGACGATTAAGAAATAAAAATAAATAGGGATGAAAGACAACTAAAAAATACACAGACTAGGTGCAAAATGGAATTCAAATTAATCATTTATATTATAAATATAACTTTAGACATCTAACTGTATAATCCTGTGGAAGATCTCGAGTCGTAAGCATTCAGCTAATTCTGCTTACGAAAACACATATCTAAATATATCTAAAGAGTATATCTAAAAAGGACGAATAAAATTTTCCCCCAATTTATCGAAATATTTTTCATCTACAACTTAATGCCAAATGATAATAAAAATGTTTTATACCACTTTTAGATTGTTTCATTACATCATAAAAACTTTCAAGAGATACTGCACACCCATTATTAACAAGAAATGATTTATTTGAAGCAATTTGAATTTATTGATGGTCAACATAAAGAAAAAATAAGTAGAACTTTAAAAGTCATCACAAGGTCAATAAAATAGCTAATAATAAACAAATAAATATACAAAACGAATTAAAAACTTTCGATAAATATGAAAGTCAAGTCAGTTGTGGAAGTGTCTAACGCTTTGTTGTGTTTGGCTGTTGTTGTGGCCAGGATTGGCCAATCTGCTGTTGCTGCTGATGGAACTGATAATCGCCGAGGGGAGTTCGAGTGGTGGCCATTGCCTGTTGCAGGAAGCGCACATAGTAGAGACTCAGCCGAATTTGTTGTTGCAAGTCCGCTTCGTGCTGTTGTTTAAATTGTTTGTACTGCTGCTCCATGACGACTTCCTGGGCCTGCCGGGCGCGACGGCTAAGAAGACAGGCCAAAGTGTTGCGATCACGACGCTGCTGAGCCTTCGGACTGCGCAGTCTCGGGCGGTGGGTGCGCACCATATTGGCGTGATAGGTGGTGGTCAGTGGTGCAATGTGAGTGGGTTTCCTTGGCAGTTGCTCTGTAGAAGCAACAGCAGCAGCTGCTGTTGGCGACTCATCCAGCCAGGGGCGAAAGAGCGGACGCTTGGCGGGCAGTTCCATCACAAATACCACATCATCCTCTGCCTCGTCCTGGCCGCGTTTGCGCTTCAAGGCGGTGAATTTCTTGTGCTCATAGCTGGAGGCGTTGTTGGAGTTGTCCATTGTGTTAACAGTATCCATGTTCATCTAATGACAATTGATGTTGTTGCTCGTTTGCTGTCGTGTTGCCGACTGTGCAGCCATTGTTCTCGACATAATCTTTTATGCAACATTAGGTAATGACTTATCCCGATCCCAATCCCAATCCCAATTCCAATCCAAAGCGTTTTCCCACCAATCCCCGTTTTACAGGTATTTCCCAATCAAACTTCATTCATCCAAACGTGTGCCTGCACCTTGAACTAATCACCTTGTCTACCTGTGACCCAAGTACCGTACCAGCTTGTTTGTTGTCCATAGTTCAGGTAGCTGTTACCCTGAACATGGTATGCCTAATCCGCCGGCTGCTGCTCATCGCTGGGGTGTCATAAACCAGTTGTCCTTTTTTCTGTGTCTGTTTCTGTTTCTCGACTATTTGTATTGCCAGCGATTTTCACTGGAAATACCTGTTGACTGAGCAGAAAGACAGACAGACAGACATACAGACAGGGAATCAGGTCGGGAACTGTCCCAGTCTCTATCTGTAATCCTGGCGCTCATATGGCCACGCTGTCTACAGCCGTCGCATTGTTCGGTTTCCTTTATGGCACCAATTCAATTGTTCCAAGCGATCTGTAAAAGCATTTATGACTTCAGCTTGTGAGATCTCTGGACCAGCTGAAAGTGTATTCCAAATGTGCTGCAAATACATCTCGACCATCTTGTCGTCATCCTCTGAACGATGGTAAGTGTATATAGAATTATGTCGGATTTTTCATTCAATGCCCTGTCGTGTCCATTGATTTATGCAGTCACTGTTGTCTATTGCTAAGCGGATTTATTTCTGGAGGGCTTGAGTTCTGCCCTCAACAAATGCTGAGTCAAGAGTGCAAGAATTTCACGTTTGTTATCCCTCAACTGATAAATTGCCATATTGTTTGATTACAATGTTCAATGTTCTCATTCGTTCAAGACCGGAACGATTTGATAAAAGATATGTAGTGGCATTAATCTCCTATCCCTACTACACACAAACCTACCAGGAAATGTTTTCTTCTTCGGGTTACACAACTCTAATGCAATTCCAGACATTTTCATTTTCTTGGAAGATCAAATTTACACAATGTACACGAATTATCCAGCGAATTTTGTGAATGAAACTCGTCTTACTGATACTGCTTACATAACGTTTGGTTAAAGGGTCTTTTATTACGAATAATGTTTAATGACTAATGTTCCACTTTTGAACAAACTTAAGGCTATTTCTTGCATAGTTTTCTTATAAGAATAGTTTCATCAATAAATATCAATTTTTCAAACTGTCTGTTGCTCGATGTTAACATTAATTCTAAAATATTTTAATACTCATATTGCACAATATATTTTATTTACTTATAATTTTTATTAGTAAGATTTAATATTCCTATGTTCTGAAAATGTATTGCTAACAGAAAGAGAAGTTTCTGTAAACTATCAATGATATTAAAATTAGTTGATGAAATTCAAATTTGATAAAAGTATTAGGACATAAAATGATGAAATAAATGAGTATATTTTAATCTTTAAATTGATGTTATATTCAGAGAGAGGGAGACCCTGTTAAGTATACATTTATATGGTGTAAATAACTTGATCTAGATAACTTGAGACTATAGATTGAGTAGATAACTGTCGTCATATTTCCCCTGAACTTGTTCCTCTAAAAGCCGCTCTGACTTATAGCTGGTGCGTAAGAGGGTCGTTTGAAAAATAACCCAGCCTAAACTAATAAATTATTTAAAATTTCCCTATCGATCGATAAAATATCGATTCTTCGAAAACTTTTCTATTACATTTACTACAAATCAAAATTTTTCGAGAAGTTCGAATTCAACTTATTTCCACATGACCTTCAATAAATTTATATTTAAATATGTATATTTGGTAAAACTTCGAAGATACCGACAATTGTCGAAATCTCAGAAAACGAAATCTGTTAGATATAACGATATGTACTCGTATATAACAAATTTTAATGGTCTGCTGAAAGAAACTGCGACACACGCAATGTTTCGGGAAAATCCCAGAAAATTTCCATTCAATTGTCCATTGTCACTAAGCCGAGTCGAGCTGATCTCTGGAATGGGATAGAACTTAATGAGCAAGATTAGCGGTAAGCGAGATAAGAATCCATCGAAATACTTGAGAGAATGCAACGGGAACGAACCTCATCAAAGAACATTCCGGTCGCAGGCGCAGGCGCTGCTCGAAATCTACGTCTTCTGATGAAAAATTCTGGAGAAATACCAGGAAAATTGAAATGATGCACAGGCAGAAAGGTTGACAGACAGAAAGAAAGAATGTACTCGGTGTGTAGGTGCGAGCCAAGCACCGTTGAGCAAATGAAAAATTAATTACAAAGGACTTGGACATGGATGGACATGGTGAGCAGGTAACAACATACACATTGAAATATTCTGGAAGAAATCCTTTTCTTTTTATGACAATGCAGACCCTTTTGTCAACGAAGTTTTCCCATAAACAAGGCACAGCAGCCGAGCACCTTAATGATATTTTGCCGGAGCAGGTAGCCTGGCAATGGGATGCGTATATAAGCGGAGTTGCGCAGCAGAAGGAGCACAGTCAAGCGACAAACATCAACGTGAGAACATCTCCAAGAAACAACACACACAATACTCCAACACTTAAATATGGCACCTTCACAAATGGATTATCCACACAACGAGAACGCGAATGAGTCCGAGTCGAGTGTCGGTTATACACATAAAAAGTTCAATACGGGTTGCTACAAGCACAAGAAATTTGGAAAACGCATAAGCAAAGTTGATACGCCTGCTACTCCACCTCTTTTCCGTCCATATGCACTGAGTGAAAATACATCAAGAAATCGGCGACAGGAATTGCAACAGCCGCAACATCAACTACCACCCACGCCACCCACAACACCGCCACAACAACAGCAACGCCAGCAGCAGCAGCAATTACATTTCCACCAGCAACAGCAACTCTTTCCACAACAGCAACAGCAGCAACAACAGTTTTATATGCCCGCTGCCACGCCCACACCGGTGTTAAATCATCAGGCCTACGCCTATGTGCTACAAAAACAACGCACCGTACTGCAAATGCGCCAAATGCTCAGCATCAATCCGGATGCCAACACCTGGCCAACGGAGCTGCGCAGTGCCCTCTATTCCATGCTACAGCAATAAGTGAAATCGGAGCTGTCGTTTTGCAGGGGTAGCTAACACCCCAAGTCGGTGATTTGCCTAGCAACCAGTGATATAGTGAATTAAGAGCCTTACGGATTGTATATGATATGAACAAAATGCTTGAATGAACCATATTTACATAGTCTTAATAATTGTACATAGAATACTTAAATTTTGACCATTCAAACGAAACCAAATAAAAAAACTATTTTATAAGCTATATAAAAATGACTTTTATACTGAAAAAATTGTGTGTTAATTCAATATTTAAATGAAAACTAAAATTCAGAAATATTGAAGTTAAATGTTTCATGAGAATAGTTTTAGTTAGTAAACAAACTGTTTAACTAAGTTCTTGAATTATGCTATCAAAAGAAAATATTTTTACATTCAGGTCAGCACTCCCTGAAATTATTAATTTAATTTAATTTCAATAATCAAAATTTGAGTATTTTAGTTTTTTGCACGAAAGACATATTTTTCTAATATGATAGTAGTCTTCTTATCGACTTGATGATTGTTAATGAAAATTATAAATTTATCAGAGTTTTGAAACTATAAAACTCTCAAAATGAAGTACAATATGGTAATAGATAGGATATAGGACTTAGTTAGCACACATTAAAAAGCGGAGTTATCTTCATTTAGTGCCACACAGAAAATCCAATAACTCAATTAGAGCTAAATTAAAAAAGGCAATTAAATTGGGACAATTAAATTTCGTGATACATTATGAAAGATTGCGAACATTTACTTTTAAACTGAACTAAAATAAACTCTTAAACAATTTCTACGACTACATAGTCTACATAGAGTTATTAAATCCGAGACGATCAAATACGGAGTTCGGCTGAACCCGTGGCCTCTGTGCAGCATTAACGCTTGAATGCCGTCGTGGAGCTGAATACTGCGGCTTATGATCACGCTGCTGTACCCGCTGTGGAGGCGGTAAGGATGTGGCTGCTGATGATGCATTCCCCAGACGCTTGTGCACTGGCAGCGTATCCTGGCGTGTAAGTAACTCATCGCTGCGCATGCGTATTGCTTTGCCCTTGACAGGACTGAGACGTGCTCCTGGCTTCTTGGGAGGAGAGGCTTTAAGATTGTAGGTCTTGCGTGTGGTATGCAGTTTTGAAACTGAGGGTAAAATAGTTTAGTTTAATTGAATTTTGTGAACACAATCAGACATTCAAGCTTACCTAAACCTAAACGTGATTTTATATTGCGTGCAAAATTGGTGTTGCCACGCGACTTGTAGGACGCGTGTGGTGCGATTTCTCGCACCTCTGCAGTTGAAGCAAATTTGACAATTTTCTCAGCGGGCATATCTACATCACGGTGTTCACTATAGCTTGCATCGCTGTCCATATCACTGTCAGCCTCCTCATCTTCCTCAGCATCCATGCTATCGTCGCTATCATCGCCACGTTTCAACGGCACCTTGTGCACCAGCATCACCTTCTGCTGTGGCAGACGTGCAACAGGCGAGACCGTGTTTTTAGCCTTAACTATGGCCGAGTTTCGTTTGGCGCCACTGTTCATGTTGCTTTGGGTGTTTTTTAAAATCGATTTGATTTCCTTGGCAAGGCCTGCATTTTGCTGAGCTGCTTCAAGAGATTGCTTGCCTCCGAGACGGGCAAAGACCGAGTTATTGCTTGAAGTGGCAGTCACTTTCGGGTTGGACGATTTATGGACGCCTGTGATGTGTACACGTACATTGGTCTCACCGCTACTGGATACAATGCCTTCCTGTGAATCATCATCACAATTGGTCTTATGCAGTCTGGCAAAGACGTCTGTTTTCTTCGTGCTGCTCACACGATCTGAGTATACTGGATATTAATAACAACAAATCAGTTTCCTTCTTTCCTGACTGTGGGTTTAACTCGTAGTGAATAGAATTAGCACTTTATAACTTACACTTTTCCCGCTTGGCCAAAATCTGCTTGCTGCGCTCTGTTGTGCCAGATGGTAGAGTCACCTTATATTTGCCCTCATGCTCGGGTAGCACACGGCGAGCGGGCTTTGTTGGTGGTGTTGTGCTGCCCGTAGAAGCTGTTGTTGATTTACTGCTAGGTGGTGGCGAGGCTATAGTAGCACTGTTTTTGGCCTTGAGTTTGGGCACAGGTGTCTCGGATGTCAGCATCTTGTCTAGTGTATGCTGATCGCTCACTTGCTTGGAGTGACGCAATATAGCTATAATATCACCCATTGGCGTGATGCCCATCTCACGCAGATATTCCTTGTTCAAATCGAGCAACATGTCTTCCTGAATGCGATTCTCGACAAATATATGAGCATAGCTTGCCGCAGCTGGCGATGGAATTCCCCCGGCGTTGAAAAACTTCACCCAACGAGCTGTAAGTTTAGCAGTTGTATTAATTTTTCAATGATAAACCGCTTTAAACAAACCTGCGCTTGACTTTGACATGATTGATAGTGAATAACACACCGTTATTATGAGTCTGTTTATAAATATATATTAATTTTTCACATTTATGCAGCTCAAATATTGACTCCGAACTAGTTCAGTTAACAGATTCACAAAACTGTACAAGTGCTCATTTCGCTTTCCGATGAAAGCCCGATGTGGCAGCCCTAAGACCCCGAATAAATGCCGATAGTTTAAACGTCCGGCAGCCTTTATGGATTGCGTTTCGTCAGGTGGCAGCGTCTTTAAAAACTCATTAGTGCTGCTTGTTTAAATGGAAAAGAATAGCTGCTTCTGACTAAAGTTCCTGTTGAAGTGCACTTCAGCATAGTTTTAGAAAAATAAGAACATAGAAAAAAATTGCGTATTATATATTATAAGTCGCCAACCTTCCGACTAATAGCAATTTTCAAATTTTTTCTGGCATTGAACTCCAAAATTTTCAATAACTAGCTATAAAATAGCTAAGTGGGCAACATTGAAACACTGTAAACAACGTATTGCACGTGCCGCATATTCTTAGTTTTGAATAAAATTGATATTTAAATCATGTCGGGTCGACTTGAGCTTCTTAGTGAACAGGGCCTACGTCTGGATGGTCGAAGACCACACGAACTGCGACACATCAAATGCAAACTGGGAGTTTTTGAGCAGCCCGATGGCAGCGCCTACATGGAACAGGGAAATACAAAGGTGCTGGCCGCCGTCTACGGTCCACATCAAGCAAAGGCCAAAAAGACGGAGGGCAACGATCTGATCATTAACTGCCAGTACAGTCAAGCTACGTTCTCCACATCTGAGCGAAAAAATCGTCCACGCGGCGACCGCAAATCGCAAGAGTTCAAAATGTATTTGCAACAGGCATTGAGTGCAGCAATTAAATCCGAGCTGTATCCCCGTTCTCAAATCGATATATATGTGGAGGTTCTGCAAGCAGATGGTGCCAACTATGCTGTATCCTTGAATGCCGCCACATTGGCTCTCATTGATGCGGGAATCTGTTTAAACGAGTTGGTTGTTGCCTGCACCGCATCATTGAGCAAGTCCAACATTCCGCTAACGGATATATCCCATGTTGAGGAGGTCTCTGGTGGACCGAAGCTAACTATAGCGGCACTGCCCACCGCCGAGAAGATTGCGTTTATGGAAATGAGTGAAAGATTCCACATCGACCAATTAGAGACGGTCATAGAAACGGCAATGGCAGGTTGCCGTGAGATTCGAGACATACTTGAAGCGGCAGTTAAGGAACATCTTATACATATTGGCAGTGCAGCCGATTGGGCGCGTGTGTGTTAAAAAATAAATTTATATTAATCAATATTGCTTAGATATTTAATTAACAATCAAACGAACATTCATTTAGTTTTTATCAACTGCCTGTTGCGGAGGCTGCCATGTTTCCAGTAGCTCCACCAGCTTATTCCTGCGTTGTTCCAACTGGAGACGTTCGATCAGCCCGCTGAGTTGTTGGCCGCCCTCAAGGAAACCACTGAGATTGTGCAGCGTGCCGCCCTGTTGCACCCGATGATCTGTTACGCGATCCTGCACAAAATTGTAGGTGCGAATCTTTTCATTGCGGTTTAAGTTGCCCTGTTGCGCCTTTCGTGTTGCTTGTTTACTCGCCTCGGCACTCTCCAGTTGCTGTTGCATGAGCTTCGCTTGGAGGCGCTTGATAGCCAGCTCCCGGTTCTTTAGCTGAGAGCGTTCTGACTGCGCCTCAACAGCCATTCCGGTGGGTAGATGCACAATGCGCACAGCTGAATCTGTAGTATTTACATGTTGCCCACCTGCTCCACTCGCACGCTTCGTCTCAATTTTGAGATCTCGCTCGGCTATATGCACATGAACATCGGCGGGTCTGGGAATGACCGTGATGGAGGCAGTGCTGGTGTGAATGCGTCCAGATTTCTCGGTGGCCGGCACACGTTGCACCCGATGCACTCCTGCCTCATAGCGCAGCCAATTGTAAGCCTCAGGATCGTGAACCAGCAGATTGGCATGTCGTAGGCCTCCAATGTCAGTGGTCTCGTGGGCAAACTCCTCGTACTCCCAGCCCATATGCTCAAAATACCCAGTGTACATGTCGTAGAGTTCCTGAGCAAATAGCATGGCCTCTTGTCCACCGGCGCCAGCATTTACCTCAAAGATTAACGCTGGGTAGACTTCGTCATCAGCGAGTGTTAGCAATTCCTGCAGCATTGCATTCTCCTGTTTGCGCAGCAAATCTGTATACACGTTATTTTCTTCCTGCATCAACGTCCTCATGTCCTCGTCCTTCTCAGCGGCCATGTCTTGATCCGATGTTATATTTCGCTGCAATGCTCTGTGCTTCTCTAGGGAATTAACAACTCCGTCAAGTCGCGAAAGTCGTGCATATTCCTTGCTATTGCCGGCTGCACTCACGCGCAGCGCGTAGTATTCCAGACGCAGCGACTCCAGATAACTTTGCAGCTTCTCGTTCTGAAAGCTGAGGGGATCCGTGCTGGCCCAGCGTTGTAGAATACCATGGCAGCGTACATTCAACAATTTACGAATAAACATTACCACAAATTTATTTGATTTATTTTGGTTAAATAACTGCTTAATAGAGATGGTAGCGATACCTGAATAATCACCGTTACTTGTCATAAGTATTTTAAAGTAATAGTAAAAGTTGGGATTTCAAGTTCAACTTGGTTAATAAATTCGCTTATTGTTTAAGTCACTGTAATTTTTACTAAAAAACTGTTTTAAATTCGGAATTAGATAAAAATAAATGTAAATATTTTAAACCTTAAACCATTCGGAAATAGAGGGTACCAACTTAAATTCTAAAATATATATAAAAAAAATTGGCAAAACCTGTAAACAAATTTTTAAAATACTAGCTTAACATTTTTGGATAAACTTAAAAAAGGTACAAGTTGTGTGCTTTTTTTTAACTGATAAAATCGAACCAGATCGGAAATATTTACTTGGTGGCAACCTTTGGTTTACCCCTTCGGTCAACCTTCCTCGAACAGACCAATAAACACAGTAACAGAGATCATGTCCGTGTATAACAAGTATTTAGTTAATTTATAATATTAGTCATATCAGTGCAATATACAAAGATTATTTGCCAAACAACAAGCATTAGCGACATTAAAATCAACAGAAAGCTAAATGCCTAGTTATTTTCAGCTTTATGTCTATGATTGTGTGGGTGTGTGTCTCTCCCAATGTGTGTGTGTGCGTGTGTTGTGCTTGATTAATGAAAACAGTTGGGTTCGTTGTGGTGTGTAAAGTGCAGCAGCAGCAATTAAGTTTAATTAACTCATAAATTGGATGTGAAAGGCAGCCAGAGTGCATTTATATAAAGTCAGAAGAAGTCGAAGCAAGAGTGTAACGAGATGCCACCGCTGAAAAGCTACTCCATACACCATGAATTCAATGCAAATGCAAATTGTCACAACGGCAATGACAACACCACCGATAACGATAACGATTACTTCAATCAGCCTGCAGCTGCTGCTGCGGCTGCTACTGTCAGCAGCACACAACGCACAAATCTGCCCTCGTATTGCAACGCCCAATATCCGTTTAAGGTGTTGGCCAACCTTAATCAATTGCGGGAACAATCGCGCTTCTGCGACGTGGAAATAATCGCTGGCGAGGCTACATTCAATGCACATCGCGCAGTACTGAGTGCATCTAGTGCATATTTTGAGGCAATGTTTAGGCCTGAACTGGGTCTAAATGAAGTCAAACAGAAATCGGTGGTGTTGCATACAATCGATGGCGATATATTGCACATACTCTTGGACTTTATATATACAGGACGTTGCGAGATAACGCAGGTGTGTACTTCAATTTCTCCTTGGTAGTAAAATTTTTTATTTTACAACGATATTCTCTCTTTCAGTCCAATGTGCAGGAGCTTCTCGCTGCAGCGGATATGTTGCAGTTGAACGAAGTGGTCGACGGATGTTGTGAGTTTCTGTGCCGGGAACTACATGCCACAAATGCATTAGGGATTTTACGCTTCGCGGAAGCGCACAATTGCGAATCTCTGGCAAAAAGTGCAATGAACTTTGTGCAAGCCAATTTTCCAGCGGTAATTATATTTAATTAACACCAACTCATTGCTAAGAAAAAAAAAAGTAAGACTGTTCCCGCCCGGGTTCGAACCGGGGACCTTGTGCGTGTGAAGCACACGTGATAACCGCTACACTACGGAAACGTTGAGTGTCACTTTGCCCAATGAAAAGCTTATGATTCAGGGACAAAATGGGAAGTTAACTTCACCATGTCTAAGTGTAGATCAACATTTCTGGTTCCTTAGATTTTTTTTTGATTCAAATCGGAAATCGGATTACACTCAAATCCATTCATGAAATGTTAAATTCTTTTTATTAACTAAATTTTGCGCGTTATGACGTTTAACATAAAATGTAGATCAAATTTACAGTTCTGTACTTTACATTTTTGAACGAAATATGACAATTACTAGTAATAAGTTCTTAGATGGTCGTACCGCACGCAATTTTAGACTGCGAAATTTACTTAACATTTACTTAGATTTATTCACAACGACCCGACAACGTAAGTCGCCAGGCACAACTAAAAATTCAATTTAGACTCATTAGAGTGCTCCTCTCCACGGAAATCTTTAGTAAAAGGCGAAAGATTTATTCGACAACTGAAGAGAAGCCAGAGTAATTTTTTTAAAAGTAACCTAGCTACCTCTACTCTTTTTGCAAGTTTAAACTACTTGTGAATTATAAGGTAAATTTTTCAAACATAACGCGCCCCAAAGTATACCATACCATGTGCAGTCATAAAGGATGAGGCCATTGAATATGAATAAAATTTTAGTTACCATAGTTGGAAAGGTTGGGGAAATACAATAAAGAAAATGTAGTAATACTGTGAAGAAAAAATAAAAATTATTGGAATATAAAAATTTTTAATTTATTTTTATTAAATTATCTATTTAAGTCCATGCAATTGAGAAATCCCAAATATTAAAGTAAAACCCTGCATTTTATACTTTATTCCTATAAAGATAACTCTGGAGGATGAGTTTCTCGAAACACCACAGACCTTATTGTCGCAGCTGCTGAACTCGGAATTGTTGCGCGTTGACTCAGAATCACAGGTGTTCCAGGCCGCACTTCGTTGGATTAAACATGATGTAACGCAACGCCGATGCTATGTCTTCGATATACTTTCGCATGTCCGCATGGCTCTGGTTCCCGTTAAAGTCATCGATAAGGCGCTGAAGGACGACTGCCGCGACATGTCTGTGAAGATAGCGCTGCGTTCCATATGCCGTGACATTGCCTCCAAACGAGGCCAGCTGGTGCCTTTGAGGGTCTGCCCACGGCAGCTGGCCAAGAAGAATATATATATAATCGGTGGCTCACATCGTGACACACCACGAACTTGGAACACCGCAGACTGCACATTCGAGACTGTGGCCAAATTTGATATATTCCGACGTGAATGGACTGAGACGGCGCCCATGGAAGTAGGTCGCATTCTACCCGGAGTTTCAGCACTCAACGGCAAAATCTATGTGGTGGGTGGGGAACGTGGCTCCCAAATATTGGCCAATGGCGAGGTATACGATCCACAAAACGATGTCTGGCAGCCCATAGCGCCGATGATTGTGCCCCGCTGCGAATTTGGACTGTGCACAATGGGTGGGAATCTGTTTGCAGTGGGCGGTTGGATTGGTGACGACATCGGCGGCACTATGGAATGCTATGATCCAGAGAAAGATCTATGGAAACTTATTGGCAGCATGCCGCAGCCACGTTTTAGCATGGGCGTGGTCAGTTTCGAGGGTCTAATCTACATAGTTGGCGGCTGCACCACAACAACTCGACATTTGCCAGACTTGATTAGGTAATATCTAAAAGATAAACTGTATAAGTTATTATTACATTAATAACTTTGTTATATCTTTCGCTTTAGCTACAATCCTGTGACCAAGGAATGGACGCAATTAGCTCGCATGCAAACGGCACGTTGTCAAATGGGTGTCGCTGTGTTGGATCGTTATTTATACGTTGTGGGTGGCAGCAGCATTAGCCAAGATACACTTAGCTCCGTGGAGCGTTACAACTTTGACGATGACAAATGGTCAACGGTCTGTGCTCTGAACGTTCCACGCGCTATTCCCGCTGTTGCTGCCGCCGATGGTCTGCTCTATGTAGCTGGCGGGGATCAAGTAAGTTGTAATTAGTAATTGATTAATATTGTGAATATAAATTTTCATTCTTTTATCAGCCCTGCGAGGTGAACTTCTATCGTGCCCAAGTTACCATCAGTGCTGTCGAATGCTATGATCCTCTGTCGGATACTTGGAAAAATTGTCCCGATTTGCCCGTCAGCCGATCCGAGGCAGGTGCTGTAGTTGTTTAGAAACAACAACCACAACCTGTCAGAATATCCAACAACGCTCTCACGTCCTATAAACTTGTCTTAAGCACTTTCAATATACACAAAGCAAACAATCTAAAACACCCACTCCATACACAATTTATATTATGTGTATTGCATTGTATACGTTAAACACATCTCACTCTATCCCTATCAAAGTTGAAAGTAGTGCTCTCCAAAACCAAAGCTTAACGCTTTTTAAAGGTTAACGTTTTCGAAATATAGCTCAGCTAATTCATCCCAGTTTAGCATTATCTAGTAGTTAGTCAGGTAATAACAACAACAGCCGGCCTCTGATTGTTCCGTAGTTAAAGTTGCCCAATTTAAAAGAATAATACAAATTAATTTCACATGGCAAAAAATGTATATCGACGTATCGTAATTGCTGAAAATTGTTCAACTCGAGCCTATTAATTGTTTATGTTTTATCAATTTATCATTAAAATGAAATGAAGTGAAAATCAAAGATCGCCAGCATTGTTGGTGCGTTCTTAAAAAGGACGTGACCGAAAAATAACATTGTATCTGTATGAGAATTAAAAGTACCAAAAATATAAAATGCAAACATTCAAAAGAAACAAAACTGTATTAATAATAGATGTATTTACGAATAATAAATGTATAATGCATAATAACAAAAATGCTTACAGCGAAAGCGCTTTTCATTTTTAGTAATAAAATATATAATTCAAGTGAATATTTAAAAATGTATAAAGATAGGGGAGAGGAGGGAGGGAGAGGAGCAGCACGCAATGTATACTACACATCAAAGCTTACTGTGGGATTTTATTGAGTTACACTTTCAATAGTGATTATGATATCATTATTATCACTTTTGCACTTGCTATTCTCACTCTCTACTTCTAATGTAAGCTGTAGATTTATTCGCATTTTTAGTTTATTTTATTAAACTTCTACTTTTGTCCAGGAGCTCCTCATGAAAGTGGTATATTTTGTGTTGCCCACATTGTTGGCTTCCTCGAAGTACGGCAACTTATTCAGACGTTCAATCCAAGCGGTGACCTTTGGATATTTAACTGGATCGATATCCAATACTGCTGGTATCGATGTCACAGTGGCGACACAACAAAAGTCAGCAATGGTTAAAGCATCACCCGCGATATATGGCTTTTCATTGAGAAATAGTTCGGTAAGAGCGAGGGCCTCGTGCATATTCTCTGTCTTCTCTTTGGATACGACGGTGACGCCCTTGCGCCAGAAGACGCTGCTGCAATTCCACAACGACATGTAAATGACACTGGCATCAAAGAACATACGTTGATTCACAGCCGATCGCTTAACTAAATCCTTGGGATATAGATCATCTGTTTTGGCATATTTATCGCACAAATAACTGCATATGGCATGCGAGTCATATACATATGTTCCGTCATCATCTAGAAGTGGCACCGTGCCCTGTGGATTCATCTTGAGGTATTCGGGAGTACGGTTCTCAGTTCCCAGATCGACCTCCTTATACTCGTAGGGTATTTCCAGGGCTTTGAGCGTCAGTAGAACAGCACGCACGGGCGGACTGAGATCAATTCCATAAAGTACAATTTTCGACATTTCGTAAGTTCTTGTTGTTGTTCTCCTTCTTCTTCAATATGTGAATTCTTCAAAGCAATATAATAAACTAAAACATCTCTGTAGCTTTCTTAGCTTATAAAGTACTGTGAATGCCAGATTTCTCGAAAGCTTCTAAGCTTTGAAAAGCTTTGAAAAGCTTTCGTACGAACATAGAGCCGGTTAACAATGATTGTGCGTCTTACAACTTGATGTTTACTTATCAACATTTGCAAACAAACATCAAAATAATGATGATAATGCATTTTCTTTTATTTATTTCATCATCTTCGCGAGTTCGCTAGGGAATATTGCCAGTGGAGCGCGATGATCAAGCGCCTAAGCAAACAGAATTGTTATTGGACCCTGTACTCAAAAAGTAAATGGGGTTTGTTCAGTTTGTCATATATGCGATCGGATGAATATTCAAGTTGTGCTTGAAAACTTGAGATATGCCAAACTCTTTTAAAATACAGTAGAATCCGGTTATAACGACTCCGCTTATAGTGTCAGTCCGGTTATTGCGACGGAAACTCGATGGCTTGGTTGGTCCCCATACAAAGTTAATTAATTTGTTTTATGTTAAAATATATTACGAACATGGCAACCATAAAATAACCACCTTTCAGTTAGTGCGTCTTGCGGTTATAACGACGGTCCCTTGAAAGTCGCTATAACCGGATTCTACTGTACTTTAATACTTTTTTTCGGCCAACAGAATGCCCAGAACTTCGATAAAAACGCCGCAAAAAGAAATAAATTCTGAATATGTTTGAGAAATTGTCAAGATGTCACCTCAGAATTATATATTTTTTTTGGATTTATTGTATTTCTAAATTGAATAGATTATAATATAGGATGGTGCCAAAGCCTTGCACCATAAAGTCAGTGCAGTCAGTCCAATGTATCCTATGTTCCTTCCACAGAAATGTATGTTTTGGCTTAAAGAATTTTCATCGATCCGCAATAATGCGGAGTGATATATGCGAATTTGAGGCGTTTCAATCGGAACACTGTTCGGGCACAATGGAAGATGGTAAATGTCTATAGTGCTTTAACTCCTATATAAATACGTTCATGCATACATGTCCTCTTCCTGTGCTCTGCAGTTAAAAGGAAAATCCAGAGAAGAATTGGATTGGAGCCGGGCTACCATCTGATACCAAGATGTCGAGCTGGTTTAATAAAATATCAACCAAAACGAGCCGATTTGCCAACTCGCAGTATGAAAGACTCATTCACTACGGCCGTATTACCAATTAGCTCGATTACAATGCGAGAGCATTACGTTAACCACATGGGACAGGTGCGAGTCGGAAGTTTATTGGAGGAACTGGACATGTTTGGGGGGTAAGCAATTTCATCGGACAACAGCTTACAAATCGCTTGACTATATCTTTTAAACTTACAGTCTGGATATGTCATCGTCATGTTAAGGTACCGACATTGCCCAGAGGAATACCGCTTCCCTATGTCTTTGTAACGATGATGGTTGACAAGATTGATTTTTACAATATCCACAAAGTAGATGCTAATGAGGACATTGAACTATGTGGACATGTGTCCTGGGTTGGCATCAGTTCTTTGGAGATAACGATATATATGCGACAACAATTTGCCACTATTACGAAAGCCATTCTTCTGATGGCAGTTCGCAATGCCACGAACACACGAGCTGCTCCAATTAATGTCCTTGAGCCTGCCAACGAGCAGGAGCAACATTGCTTCGATGAGGCAGTTGAAAGACAAAAGAGCAGGAACTTCAGGCGTTCCAATCATTCTTTAGTTAGTCGACCTTCCAACAAGGATGAAACTCTAATGTTTGAACTGTATCGAAGAACGAATGGAACAGATATTGCCAAAGAGGAGTTACAAGAGGAGCCGCCCAATTGCACCTGGATGTCCAAATCCTTTCAGACAACCATGTTACATCCATTTCCCGACAGCCGCAACTCACAAAATAACATATTTGGTGGCTTTCTTATGCGCAACGCTGTCGAACTAAGTTTTATTACGGCCAGCATTTATTCTAAATCCCAACCATATATTGAATGCATCTTGGACATTGCGTTCTTCAGTCGCATTAAGGTTAATTCCTTTATTAAGATTACAGCCTATGTGGTATACACCACTGAAAAGTATATGCAGCTTTTAACCGTTGTCGAAGTCACGAATGCCAACAACTTTGAGGAGTTCACCACGAACATCTTTCACCTAACATACTCAGCTGATCGACCGGTTAAAGAGGTTCTACCATCCACATACCAGGAGACCTTGTGGTATATTGAGGGACGCAATAAGTTTCTGACATTCCAAAAATTAAGGAATTTACGACAGGCGAATAACAACCGGATAAAGCTAGATGCTGAATGCAACTGACAAAGAAATATTTAAAAAGTTATATAGTATATATTCTTTGATAGCAAATTTAAATTATAAGTTAAATTTTTAGTTTATTTAAGTACGCGATTGTGCACATAATTTTAATAAATGCATATTATATTTGTTGTTTTATGCAAATATTTTCTTTAATAATTACTTCATATTTCATTCGTTTAATTAAACATTAAACAACCTTAAACTGCAATTCTTTTTCTCAATATAAATTTAAGCTGTGAATGGAATTATACACATAGTATTGGCAACAAAAGCAAATTTCTATTGTTTTGCAGTAAAACTATTTTTTAAGTTCGAATTATACTTACAAGTATTTGTTGATATATTTAGCTTAATTAATTTCGCAATTGCGCACTTGATTTGGGCAACGATTGCAGACGCTGGCGACGCTTGGACTCATATTCGGTGGCCAAATGCCATGTTTCCTTATCCAGCGCCTGTTTCCCCCTCGCAATGCCCAAGAGACGGGACAGAACCAAGAGACCATGTAGATCGTCTGCATTGCTCTTCACATTCGCTTTGCGCATATCAACAAAGTCCTGCTGTATCATTTCCGTAAGATCCTCACTGACACTGAAGTCACTAGTTTTCGCCAGAGTCAAATATGAACGAAACTGTTGCAATCGTTGTGGTTGTAAATAATGCAAAGCCGCTTTCAGAGATTCCTCATAGATTTCCACAGCCTTGGCATCGGCATTTATAGGCAGCACAAAGTCGCTCTAAAAGATGATGTCAGTTATTTCAATTGTTGAAGAACTTGCCTCATACTTACGGGCAACATGCTGCGTCCCTCGCTGAGCACAAGAACGGGTATGTCAACGCTATAATCAATTTGGTAATACTGAAAGTCGCACTTCAACTGCTGATTGTTGATCAGGTGCGCCAGGTGTTGTATGGCATGGACACCATTGGCTTCCAGTTTACCCTGTTGCATGTGCGTCTCGTCCAGCACTAGATGAGTGTGAGGTGCCAATTGCAGTAATCCAGAGACGAGCTTGTTAGTCTCATAATCCTTTCTGTACATTAGAAGAAAGATAAATCAGTATTTATTACTCCAACGGACTTCCTTGATGCTCACTTGGGTGCAAAGGCTGCAGTGTTCATAGTGTCCAGTGTCATGGGCAAATAGTGACTTGCTGGTAAAAGCAGCTCCAGCACCTCGTAAAGTCTCCTTGTATATTCTTGTAGGCAATCTTTGGGCAGATTACATATGTTTAGGGTAAATTTGCCAATGCTTTGCATCTCGGAGCGACTATAAACAGTAGACATGAGATGCGAGAGCAGATACTCGGCGGCAAGTTCGTCCTCAAAGAGGCACAGCTTAAGTAGCATGCGTAGATCCTTGTGAACTGTCTCCAATGATGGCTGCGTTGGCAATTCTCGTGGTTGAAGCAGACTCTGATCTAACAGGGGATTGGCGTGCTGTAATGACTTCACACCAAAGGCATGCAAGCGTGGTATTAAAAAGGGAGATGGATTCTGTGCGTGCAGCTCACTTAAGCTGTCCACATCTTTCATGGCCTCCACATCCAGAGTGGAGGCGTCAAGAGCGGGATCGACAGACAAAAATCCGATGAAATCCATTATAGAGTTTAAAGTGTATTTGTCGAAATCCTCATAAACTTTGATCATGCACGCCATGCTGGGACGATCGGGCAGCGGCGAGTTCAGCAGATAATCAGATCCCAGCACTGCAGCAGATTTGGGAGTGGTTATCTCACTACTTTTCACCTCCTTGCACTGTCTTTTAAGGCAAGTGGAATTTATGGGCTCGTCTGTTTTGTCCACTTCCATATCTTCCTGGTCGTCGAACGTACGTTTTATTCCACTGCCAGCTGGCGTCTGTTGACTGTTTACATCAAATTGCCCTCCACATAGCTTCTCGTGCTCCTTGGCCCAGTCGTTTTGGCCAGGTAATGAGACTACAAACAAAGTACGTCGCTCCCCGTGCACATTGTTTACGGCGTTGTAGTCCAGTTGCTCATCCTTGGCCAGGCGCAAACAATCGCGATATTTGCCCTGCTGCAGCCGTGTGCTGCCATCAGCTGATTTTATTTCGTAGCGCTCCAAATAGATTTCGGGGTCCATCATGTCTTGCACCATGCCACGGAAGCGCACCAAACTCTGATCCGTTAATTTGTGAAGAGGCGTGTGATTCAACAGTGGTATTGAGTGCCATTTCGCGGAATCCAGCAAGAGCTCCTTCACGCTGGCCATATCTCGTGATTCCAGTTTTTCGGGAGAGCTCGGCAAGTCCATACTGCAAGGCATCGCGCACATAAACAAATGTTAATTCTCCTTAGACTGCGTGCGCGCCAAAATTCTATGCAGTTTATGGCAAATCGACGATAAGCATGTTTTGGAAGTGTGACAACTCTAAAAGAAAAGATTTATCGTAATCGTTTTATATATCGAATATCGAAAAGTATGTTTTGCAGGGCTGCGACGAAACGGATGTAAAGCGGATGTATCCGCAAAAAAGACTATGAGCAAAAAAAGTCGTGTTTGGAATTATTTCTATAAAGAAAGTGATACTGTCGCAACTTGTTGTCTGTGCAATAAGAACTATTCTAGAAAGGGTCGTGGCACAACATGTTTACGAAATCATTTAAAGAGCAAGCATCCTGGCGAATTTCAAGCAATGTCCGAAAACGACCTAAAGTACATGGTGAAAACGGAAGTGAACAATGGTGCTCCCTCTCGCTCGCACCTGCAGTTACAAGTAAACAATGCAGTTAGTATTTACATGGTTGGTGAATTTTATCCATATTTTCCATTAGACTGCAGATCCACTGGAAGTTCAAGGACATGGGAATTCGGATGAAACCTATGCATGTGATGAGAAATTAGCCCTAATGATAGCGCAGAGCGATCATTCGTTTAAAATGATCAATAATATTGGTTTTATAAATTTTATCAAAGCACTGCAGCCTCGATATAAAGTTAACACAATCAGGTACTACGAGAACATAATATGCCAAGATATATATCAGCAAATGCAGTCACAACTGAAGCAGCTATTAACCACGTTTGACTCTGTTTCTCTGGCCACAAGCCTTTGGTCCAACCAAAGCGGCCAAGGACTTTTAAGCTTGTGCTGTTATGGAATTTCCAGTGGCTTTCAGCCCAAGCAATTTCATTTAAAATGCGAAGCCTTCAATGAGGGGCACACTAGTGACATTGCTAGCCGCATTCGTAACTTGATTTCCAATGCCAGCTTGGAATTTCAGTTACCCAAAGAGAAAATCCATTGTGTTGTTAGAGATGAGGGAACTTGCACACAGGGCTCCGTTATCGAGTGCAGTGTTCATCTCTTGCAACTCTGTGTTAAATATGCCATCGAATCGAATGAACACATAAAACAATTGGACTCCAAGTGTCTACAAATTGCCAAACATTTTCAGCAATCGCAAATTGCAAACCAGCATTTGAGGTACATTCACGAAAAGCGATTAAATAGGGAACCTGTTGACGCATTAATAGAAACTGAAGACAATTGTTTCAAATGGAATTCAATATTTCGTTTAAAAGCCAATTTGCTCAAACTGAAAGATGCTCTTTCAATTTATGCTGAGGAATATAACATGGTAAAGATTTATCCAGATGAGTGGCTGGATATTGATTTGTGTAATCGGGTAATTCAACCAATTGATGAAATTCTCAATATTTGGAATGATTCAACTGCATCTTCTGTGATTCCATTAATCGCAGCTCTACGGGATTCCCTTCGCACAGATGTTCACAACTTTGTATCCTCAGTGGTAATTGTTTTTCTGATGAAAAATTTACTGTAATGAAAATCTTTTTTAAGTGTTCTTTTTGTTAATAGACCATTTGTTCATTTGCTCGCAAATTACTGGAAGAATTGGAATCAAAATGTTCATCGATGACAACAGATATAAAGTATCTTATGGCTACGTATTTGGATCCGCGGTATAAACAAGCCTTTTTCACACAACAAGAGACACAATTGGTAACTGATGAAGTCTTGACACAACTATCCAGAGTTCAGCTTCACGTTTGGCAGCCAACAGTAAAAGTAAATAAAAGTATACCCAATCCTAATGCAAAGATGGAGTCAAAAATAGATTCCTTTCTCGATAATATGCTCACATTAGACAGTCATAGTCCGGCAGCAAGTACTTCTTTCCACTCACAATCTCAACTCAAAAATTTGTTGTATTTGTACAACTCTGAGGCAAGAATTGAACGCCAGACTGACCCAATAACCTGGTGGAAATCCAATCCTAAATACACTGCCTTGTTTCCAATTGTCAGAAAGTATCTTTCCATACCAGCGTCAAGTAATGCAAGCAATAGATTATTTAATATATCTACCAATCTTTACAGTGATATGAAATCGGGTCTGTGTCCCGAAAATGTATCTAAAGTATTGTTTGTCAAAGCTAATTTTAAAGCTCTAGAACAAGTTTAAGTGCACAAACAAAATGAATAATTTAAATTACGATCAGCAAATACAATATCAATTTAAAAGAAATAAAACACATATTAAAAAAGAAAGCCTTTCGAGTTGATTAATTATGTAGTAATTAATAAATTCAAAATGACGATCGAAAAAAGTTCTTTTTAAAAAAACGCGCCAGTTCAATATGGAAACGATATTCAAGCCTGCCAGACCATTTTTTGTTCCGGCATCGCAACTAAAAAAGTTGGCAGCACGACACTACATTTGTAAATCAGCTGCGCCCGGCTATTCGAGCCAAATCGGAAACTTTTACCAGGTGGCAATCTTTTCCATTATGCTTCTTCATCTCAAGGAAAACAAAACAAAAAACGCAAATAAAGTTAAATAAGTAATTATAAAAACCATTCATGATGACTGAGCTCAACGCAGATTCAGGAGGTCGACTTAAAGGCGTAACCATTGTGAAACCAATTGTGTATGGCAATATAGCACGTTCTTTTGGAAAAAAGCGGGAAGAAGATGGACACACGCATCAGTGGAAGGTTTATTTAAAGCCCTATTACAATGAGGATATGTCGATTTATGTGAAGAAAGTGCACTTTAAGCTGCACGAGAGCTATGCGAATCCTAATCGCATAGTGGTTAAGCCGCCATATGAAATCACAGAGACTGGTTGGGGCGAATTCGAAGTTGTCATTAAGATTTATTTTAATGACCAGTCTGAGAGACCGGTAACATGTTATCACATTTTGAAACTATTTCAATCTCCCGTTGTCGATGGTGAGCTGACATCCTCCACAACAATGGATACCAAAAAGGGCCTGGTATCCGAGTCGTATGAGGAAATCGTGTTTCAAGAGCCCACACAGATTATGCAGCATTATCTTATGTTATCGGAACAGAGTGCCAGTGGATTACTAAACCATGATACGGATTGTAAGTACATACCTAAAGCCATAGCTTACCTTTTAAATTCAGAATATGCTTTTATTGATTTCAGTTGAGGAGAAGAAAGCCAAGACTCTGGATAACATTGTCAATGTAAAGCAAAAAGTCAAGGGAGAGATTGTCACTCTGAAAGATAAACTGAAAATGGCGCGTGAAACTATTGTCAAATTTAAAGCAGAGCTGGCTAAAGTGCAAAAGCCTCCAGCCTAGAAACTTCTCATTAAGTAATGCTAATTTTAAAAATAATTAATAAATTAAGTTGTGCAAAATATGTCATCTTTTTTTGTAATTAACCTATTATTACCACAAGATTTTCATTGGAGCAAATAATTTATTTTCACTTGAAAACGGATGACTAAATGCATTTCCGCAGTTCCAGCTGGGTCGCATTTTCATACATGCTTCATAGATACACACTCACACAGACGCAAGAGGCATTTGATGAAAAGACACAAGTTTATTTATTTAGTTCATCTATTGAGTTGATCAATTGACCAAGAATGGTTCAAGCGCATAATTCAAATGTGAACTAGATATTTGATAATTTAGTAAAAAATAAATGTGATGAATTTCTTTCTTCGATATTAAATAAAATAAGTGTGATCATTTTTATGAAAGTTTAAAGTTCGTCAAAGCTCTTTATCAAAGAGGTCATTCTTAGAAAATGTCATTGAAATGAAAAATGATCTAGATCAGCTTTCTAGGTCTGGCAACGTCGGATTTAGAAACAGATCGAAACCTCAACTCGATACCGCAGCATCCCAATTTCGATGTGAATTCATAAAATGTTGTTGTTTATTTGTTTAAGTGAAGTGCATGTGCATGTCGGTTACTTTTGAAAACGTTAATTAACTCGCTGCGTCGTTAACATTTAACGAGCATATAATGAGCGAACATTTAGCTTTATAGCATCAAAAATAAAAGGAAACACAAAAGCAAGCTCAACGTCTGCGCAAACGCAAACGCGTTTCATGTTTTCGGCTAGTTAAAAGAGAAGGAGCGAACAATAGCAAACGGAATACGACAAAAGCAGGTAAGGCAGATAGAAGTGTTATAATATGTGTACCTACATATTTGGCATATATATATCGTTAAATGGAATTGTAATTAATAATTAAGCATTTTGCAGAAGTTTCCCAAATGACGCCTTTTAGTGGCTTGCTGTCGCTGCCGACGTCGCTGCTGCTGCTGATGCCGCTGCTGACGTCGTTGCTTGCAGCAATTCCGGTTTTACAGGCCAACTCAGTGTCGCCTCCGCCCCCTCCCCCTCCTTCGGCTGGCCCTGGCGTGCGAATCTTGCGGGCACCCGAAAGCAGAGTGGCGCCCCCTGGCGATGAGGTAGTATTGGAATGCGAGACCAGTTTGCCGCCGGAGCGTTTCGAATGGAGTTACGCCTCAAGTCGTCACTTTAAATATTTAAAAGCGAGCAGCGCGAAATCGAATTACAATATAACCATAACCCATGACAGTGACATATCCAAGCTGCGCATGTCTGTCCGTCCCGACACCTTAGGTGAGTATCGTTGTGTGGCATGGTTTGGTCCTTTGGCCGTCACATCGACCACAGCACGTTTGGAATTGGCCAGCATAAGTGGAGCAACAGGAAATCAGACTGAGTGGCAGTTGGCAGCTGGCAACACGCTACAGTGGCACTGTGGACAGGTGGATTCAAATCCGCCTGCCAGCTGGAGTTTCTATCACAATGGCAGGGAAATACAATCCCTTAATGGTTCCAACGGCACGTTGATCATCTCACGTGTCTCCACGTCGCACAGTGGCAGCTACAGCTGTGTAGCAACAAATACCGCATCGGGTGTAAGGATTACCTTGCCTGGACGACTGCAATTGCAGGTACGCGTCTTATCAGATCAAATACCGATAATTTTTCTTTTCGATATCAAACATGATCGATATCAACTGTTAATAGCTAATATCTCTTAATATATTATATCAACAACATGATTTAAAAACAAATACAATTTCAGGTGACGGGCAGAGAAGTGTCAAGTGTCGCTCCTCATCTGCCAAGTGGACAACAATTGCTAAGGAACATTGTAGCCAGAGCTGGTGAGTCCGTGCTCCTTTTATGTCCAGGTGTGGGCAATCCTCCACCCAAGGCCGTCTGGAGCAGACCAGTTGTCAATCAATCGAATAATCGCACTCACACACTTCCTTACGGACTGCGAATTGATGAGCTGCAGGCGCAGGATGCGGGCACCTACAACTGTTTTCTGGACAATGGGATTAGGCCAGCATTGGAGCACTCCATTAAGCTGGAGGTGCAGCAGCCGCCACGCATAGTGGTGCCACCCAGTGCCAATTTGACCAACGAGGGGGAACGCATGCAGCTGGATTGTAAAGCCGAGGGAGTTCCTACTCCAGAGATCTATTGGCTACTCAATGGGGACAGCAGCATTTACTATACAGAGGCAAAGTTACAGCGAAATGGTTCTCTGATCCTGCACAGTGTTCAGAAGCGTCATGCCGGCTACGTGCAGTGCTTTGCTCGGAACCGTTTGGGCGAGCACAGTGCAGGCACACTGCTTCAGGTCAATCCCAAGCAAATCCAAAGCGGAGAAGGTGCTCGATCATCCAGTCGTCCCCTCCACAATCGTAAACAGAAGCAACAACAAATGGAACCACCATCGGCTCCAAATGTCACACGACTCTCGGATGAATCCGTTATGTTGCGCTGGCATGTAGTGCGCAATGGAGGATTGCCCATATTGTTCTTCAAGGTGCAATACAAGATGTTAACCGAGGGTGGCAAGAAGAAAAATTGGCATACAACCAACGAGTATATTCCTTATGGAAAGGAGCGTCAAAATTTCGGGGTTAAGAACTTTACGTCCTCGGTGACGGGATTGCGAGCGGATCGTAGCTATCGTTTTCGTATTATGGCCGTGTACTCGAACAACGACAACAAGGAGAGCAACACGTCCGGCAAGTTCTTTCTGCAAAGTGGAGCAAAACTTGCTCCTCTTGCGGTTCCAGAACTGGTGAGCATCGAGGAGCACTCAGAAACGGCTGTCGTTCTGCACTGGCGCCTCTCCAGCGTTGAGGATGAGAAATTAATATCCGGTTATTATGCCTACTATCGCCCTTCGGCTTCTGCTGGCGAATATTTAAAGGCAACCATCGATGGAGCTACGTCGAGAAGATTTCAAATCGCTGCTCTAGAGCCGGGCACTATTTACGAGTTCAAGCTGCAATCCTTTAGTGACATCTCCGCCTCCGAGTTCAGTGCTCTCAAACAAGGACGCACTCAGAGATCTAGGGACAGCACAACTGTTCAACCGACTGTGCATGTCATAGATACCACAACACCGAGTCATAATGAGACATTCAGTATGAATCCTATGGTTACTGGCACCATTGGCGGTGGTGCCATGCTAATCCTGCTTGTGGTCAGCGCATGTTTTTGCATCTGCCGACGACGGAGCTCACGGGGAAACAATCAACAGAATAAACCACGTCTGGCGGAGTTACGAGAAGACTTTGTGCCGTTGAGTGCGTGTTCGCCAAATAAACCACGCACTCGACATATCCACATTACGCTGAATCCTCTGGCGCAACAGCAACAACAGTTGCAACAGCTCGAGGAGAAGGATACACAGGACAGTGATATGGGTTACTTCCAGCGCCCGCCCGTTGTCTACGATGCTGAGACATTGGGCTTTAACGGACTCGCCAGAATGTCGTCTTCCTCTCTGCGACGCTCTCAGCGCACGCTGGAACGTGCCGCTGCTGGTGGTGGCTCTGGTGGCAACAACAACAATCTTAATCAGTCAGCTGATGGGGCACTTGCAACATCTGCAGACAGTCCTCGACTGCAATCAAATAATAAGCCAGGACGTGTCATTCTGAAGCGCACACGTCTTTCCAGTCGCTCCGAGAATCTCTCATCTGGCAGCCTTAACAGCGTAGGCGTATAATCTCGTGATCTTTAGTCTATATTCACATGTCTGGATGTATGCTATTCCTCTACCTCTGTTTTGAAATCTTTTAAACTTTATAAAAACGACTTACTACTTAAACAGTTTGTACTTATGTATACAAATGCAATTAACTCTTAAGTACTTAATTAGTCTTATATATTAATATGTATTACACACACATATATATATTTATATTATATAGAGGATGTTTGATCCTCATGTGCACTTTTTAGTCTTGTAATGTACGATTTTAAACATAGTTAGTCTTCCATCTCTCGTTATAAGGTGAAATTCTGTACTGATAGCTTCATAGTATTGTAAAATTAAAAAAGACTATAAATGACAATAAATTTTGCTAACCTTTCTAAATCAAAACAATACGATATATTAATTGTTCAGTAGTTATATATTCAGCGAAAAAGACACTAATTATCTAAAGAACTAAAAGAAGTCCTAATTCTTTTGGGACGTCCGTTAAAGTCAAGTTTGATCACATCCTTTACAACTCCAAATGCATCTTCGAACTCATGGGTATTGTAAATTTTGATTGTAAATCTGTGTATTTGTTTGCTTAAAACACCAAAAGAATAACTATCAGTTAATTATTTGAAATTTAAATTGTGAACGATATGTCGATAAGCTGATAACTCTTGCAGCTGGCTAGCCGATAACATAGAATGCATATCTGCTTATGAAAAATACGATGGCAACCTTCTCAGCTGTCAGCTGTCAAACCACCTATAAATAATTGGGTCGCACCAAAATTTCTAATAGTAATTTTTTGGTGGTTTTGTTGTTTGTAAAATTTCAATGATTGGATAAATACTAATATTAAACAAACTACTACGTAAATATACAAATACGAATGTGAGTAAAAGTAAAAGAACGTAGCTAAAACTGTTCTTTGTTGCAGATAGCGAGGTCTGCTACAAACAAAAGGAATTGAATTCTTGAGGAGAATTTAGTTTTAAAGGAGCGACTGGCAATATGTCGAACCTATCAGTGGGGCAGATGATAATGGACGCGCAGCGCATGGCCAGTCGTGTCAAGGACTTGGATGCGCTGGGGACAGCATTGTTGGAGGAGGCGGAGACTAACAATCGTCTGGTGGAGAGTTTGCGACAATATCAGGACGATATAGAGTCTCTCAATCGCATCTCAAATAACAAATCTAATGTGGATATGGTTAATCGCATTCAGCAACAAAATGTCAACAGCTCCGAAATCCTTAAAGAGAATCGCGAGTTGAAAATCTGCATTGAAGATTACGAGCGGGCCATGGAACTAATGATGCAAAAGTATCGCGAGCACACAGTAACCAAGGTCCTTGACAGCAAATTTAATTTCAAAGAGCTGTACAACGAACGCCTGTGGCAGGTGATACGTGATCAGCGTGATAAAATCAACGAAATGGCAGCGGTAATGCATCGGGCGGCGACTGCCGATGATGAGAATGTGCAGCGGGAACTGCAGACAATATCACAGCTGCGCATGGAGAATGAAACGTTGCGTGAACTGCTAGAAATCTCAAAGCATTATGGATCAGCGCAGCGTCCCATACGCGAAACTGATCATCTGCTGGAGGAGAAAGCAGTGCAAACGGATAGCCAGGCGGATGACTCTGCCGACGATCTGTCCATATCAGGTGCCTCAGTGGAAAACATGAACAACAATTCAGTCATACAGTTGTATAGCAGCCCAGAGCAGGCAAGCAATAATTCAGCAAACAACACTGCCTCAGTAAACGCTCCCAGCGTTGCTACGTTAACCAACGCTGTTGGAGATGTCACAGCTACAGCTGCTTTGGATCCTGTGGATGCTGTGGAGAACCCAAACGCCAATGAGAATAATAACGGACCTGCTGCTCATAGCACGCCAGAAACTGGCAAAGCAACGGTGGCAGCGACACCAACAGCAATGCCAATAGCAACGTCGACAGCGTCAGCGACGACAACTGAACTGGAGGAGGATGTGGCGATGTCCATTGCGGGTGCCAGTGCAACATGATGATAGGTGCTGTTACAGCAATATCAACGTTGCATTATCATCGTCAGTCAATCATCATTGTTAATTTGTATTCGCTTCAAATGGCACATTATTAATTTTCCAAGCAGCGCAGTAACAACACACACACACACACACACACATACATAAATACATACACAGCACCTCCACTTAGTTCATACTGGCATACATTAATATACATACATATGGTTATTACTCTGCATTAGTTCATAGCGACTAATAAACTATAAGTAATTTATACATACAATACATGCAAAAATAATGTCTATACATAGCGCAACACAACATTCTTCATTAAAACCTAAAACACCACACACACACACATATAAACATACAATTTGTAATTCATATTGTACTCTGTCGACTTTATGATTTCTTAATAAATTCCATAATGTGAAGACTGTCTTGCATTTGAATTCCAATAAAGTGTGGAGTCCTTTAAAGTGGAACGTATGTGGAACGTAAGTTGTGTGTGACTCAAAGAGAGGAAATAGTAAAGGGAACGAGAGAGAGAGAAGTGTTTGATCTGTTATAGCCACTTGTAGTCACATCGTGGCTACTTTGAGCTTTTTTTAAATATTTAAATTTAGTTTCTCGTCGATTTTCAAAGCGTTCGCAACGTCTTTTAAAGACGGCGAAATCTCGTCTGCCCGGAAAAACGCTTAGCCTGTGCAATTGGTGGGAAAGAGATGCAGAGATCTGTATAAGTATATTTCGAGTGTATCAAAAGAAATCCCAAATTATATATGTATGTGCATACATTCATACGTGTATATGCATGAAGCGACGTATGTTTGTATGTGTAATGTATGTGCGTCAAGTGAAAAGTCCAATTTGGAAAATTGTGAATTAATAATATATATATATATATTTTTTTGCTCTTGTGTTGTTTTGTAATTGAAAAGTAAACAAATATTTTGTAATCCGTGGCAAAAAGGAAATACAACAGATAAGTTAAGATAAAATTGCATTTGATGAATATATATTTTAATGGGATGTATTAAAAGTGCGCTGCCATTCAAGAAAATTGTGTTCTATTTTTAAAACACAGCTAAATTTTCAGCCGTAAATTTGAATAAATTGAACAAATTCCAAAAACCAAAATATCGAATCAAACACAACCTGACAAAATGTGAATTATTTTGCAAATAGTGCGAGAAATGACAATTGGAAATACGGAATAAAATAAAAATAAAAATTAATAGTTTTTTAATATATGTGTATGTACGCACACGTTTATGTGTCATTTGAAAGGAGTTAAATTCGCTGCTTGATCAAAGCGAATAGATTTGTGGTTACGCAATTAATCGCATTGGAAAAATCGCATATTCAGCACGATTTGCGATCGTCGTCTGCGTCGTCTTCGTCTTCGTCTTCGTCTTCGTCTCACAGATCAGGAGCAAATGCAGCAGCTGTGCCCCCCGTGGCCCCATTCCCAATTGCCCAGCTTCAAATTCATCTAAATGCGGAATCATTTCGTGTAAGTCCAATATTCTATATTTGCAACGATCGCGACAAACTAAATTAGATCTATACAAATATATACTTATACTTAGGTTAAAAACGTTGATAATTATTTTTAACGTGCTTGGGGATTTGCAATGTTTGTGCTCCTTACACAAAGAGGCCGAGAGAGCGAGGGGGAGAGAGAGAGAGAGACAGAACCCGCATCAGGGCGTGCTCTCAAAGAGAAATTCTCTCTCTCGCTCTCTCTTGAGCAATTTTTGAAGTTTCACTCAATTTACCGCAAAACATGCGCAAAGCAAAGCTTTTTGTATGCGCATTTTCCACCTGTGAAGAGATTAAGATCTTCTCTATTTTCATTCTCTCTCTCTCTCTGTCTCACTCTCACTTTCCCACTCTCTCTGAACTGAAATATAAATAAAGTACTGTAAACATTTGTTATTGTTTATATTTACAAATAAACTCATAACATCTGAATAGTCGAGTACTCCTTCTATTTTTTGTTTTTAAATTAGGAAGCCTTTCAGAACTTATTGAGGTTATTCAAATATTCATTTCAATTGTCTCGTAAATTTAAATTGAGTGGCAAATTACATACAGATATTTCGGAATTTTGGCCTAGAAAATGATATTTAAATATTTTCAAAGATTATGCAAACATGAATGTTTTGGAAATTAACTAAGTTTAAGAAATACTTATGATAAAAATTAAATCAAAGCGTATGGAAAAGTTTTAATTAAATTTTACACAGACCGAGTATTTAAAAATATTAACAATAATGATTTTCATTCAAACTGCTTTCTAAAGTTATTCTGTTTTCGTTTTAAATAATTTATACATATATATTTTTTTAATTATCGGATTCTTTACATATGCAGAATCCTTCAATATATATCCTACAACTTTTCTGTTTCTTTCCCTTTATATACTAATTTGTAAATGATAGTATTACATAGACTTCGAAATGTAAAAGAAGATCCCATTTCAAATAGGTTGAGATTATTCGCCAAGTAGAATGATAAATTGCACATGGTTTATCGATCTAAAAACATGTAAAAGTAAAAATAAATTACTCAAGGAGCATTCGACTCGTACGTGTATCTATCATAAGACAAAGAAGATTTAACATGCTTGATTGGTTTACAGAATTACAAAATAGCAAATAAAACAGATACAAAGGTCTCTTTGCCACAAAATGCTCTACATTTTATGTACAACATTCTTCTGCTTACTTGGAGCAATGCCAAAATTCCACTTCGTTGTTCATAATGAAAACGCTTAAATTTAGTTGATACCCGCAAATTTAAGGTGTCATTGCCTAGTAACAGTAAACCAGTAGACTTATAGATATTAGACATTAGATATATCTAAAATCCATGAACGAAATTAGCTATGGTTGTTTAAGTAATAAATTTTTTTAATCATTAAATTAATGACACAAACTAAAATGTTGTTTAATTTTCAGAAAAAGCAAAGCTAACAATTTACATAAAAACAGATGCATCATCTGTACCCATCGCTGAAAGGCGATCAGCTCTGCCCACTCGGCTTTCATCCCCAGACACGTTATCCCACAAGATGTAAGCGATGTTTTCGTGACTACAAAGAACATGGAGCCCGACGAGGGGGCGACGATGTGGCCGCATCCTCGCCAAATCTCTCGGATGCACAAAGCTCTCGGTAGGCGTAATCTAAGGACATTTCTCTAAAGACTTTGAAACTATTCTGACCTTCTCTCAGGCCCTCATCGCGCACTTGGACGTCAACGCAGAACTTAACCAGCGCCAATACCAACAATAGTAATGATATAGGTACGAGTTTTTTCTTATAGGTTTTACACTCTTTTCGCATAATTTTACTTAACTAGAAATTAAATACGTTTAGGTAATATTTTTGTTGAAAATGCCTTATAAACTAAAACACTTAACTTTGACTTGAGCACAAATTCTTATCAAGTAGTTGCAATTCTTTCTAAATATTTATGTTATATGTTCATTTCCAGTTTTGTAACTTTGTAATATTGTGCAAAAACAAACTATGTTTTATACTAAAATATTTTAATTTTTTTTTTTTTTAATAATTTTAAGCAAGAATTGTATTTTCAAGGATTCGTCGAATTGCTTTAGAAATGCACAATATTTGAATACTTATATGCACTTTGTAGAGATCGTACGGAATATCCCAATGTGCACAATGGAAACCGGCTTATTCATATTTAGACATATTTACTCAGACTAATTACAATAGCTGGATCACACACTAGCTACAATCACACACTGTTTAATAATAAATTTAGAAATATGTATTTAGATAATTATTTTTAAAATCGAATTGAATTTTAAAATGTAGTTTTTTTGTTATAAGAATATTAAAAAATAATGATTTAGTTCGCAAGTTAATCTTACGTATTTATCATGATCTTAACTTAAACTCTTGCACAGATTACTGTACCGTGTGCTCGTACCATCTACATATATCTCTATTTTAACTTTCTATTTGTCTCTCTCGGCTGTATCTCTATCTCTATCTGTATCTCACTCTACACTAATCTGCATAACGTTAACGTTAAATACTACCATGATTTTTTTGTACTACCATCGTGTATTCTGTGCTGTTTACGCTGATGTAATCCACATTTACCGCAAACATTGATTGGCTAACTGTCATTTGTGGAAACCAACCATACTGTGACTGTGTGTGAACGTGATCTCTGTCTCACTGTGACTGTGACTGTGACTGTGATCGACACTGCTTGCATTTGCCGCACTTCACTGCACTTGACGCTGCTTTTACTCAACTCAGTTGTCCACTTCAATGTAGAGCTCAAGAAGCGTCCGCAGTCCTGGACCTCCACGCCGGACATCGATGAGGCTGCAGAGGCAGCTGCGTCGACGACAACGACGGCGGCAGCAAAACGTTCATCAGCTGCGTCAACATCGAAGGCGTCCCGTCCCGCTGACGATCACAATGTGGCAGTCACCTTGAAACTTCCGGTGCCTCCGCGACGCCACACAACCGCCTTGGACATGAACGAGGTGAGGTTCTTTGTTAGAGTGTCAACCCAGTTAAAATTCTTGCAAAATGCATCCTTATAATTCATAGTGCAGACCAAATTTGATTCAATTCTGACTGCTATCGTATAGCTTCCCTAGAATAGTTCGATAAAAAGCATTCATTCTTCAGAATATTGTACTCAAATTAAAGTTGTTTCTTCAAGGTTTTTGTTGATTTAATTATTGATTCAATTCGAATATATTTATTATTTGAAACCCTTTTTATTATCTTCACGATATAACTAAATTAAAGTAGTGACTTTATCTTTATTTGATTTAATTTTTGATTCAAATCTCTAAGAAAGTTTGGTAAAAATATAAATTTGTAAGAAAACGTATTTGTTTTTCAGGATATTGTAACTAAAGTGAAGTATATCTTGTTTGTATGATAAACTTTTGTGTTCTACAGGGTATGGTTACTTAATTACCCTAAGTTTTTAATTCATTTTCTTATACTACAGATGATGTAGTGCTGTAACATTTTGTCATTTGCTTTCTCTATAAATGGTTCGTTTCTCTTTTGGCAGGTGGAACAAACGCTAACGCAAGGACGTGTCACTTCCTCCCCCAGTAAAACTTCAAGTATTCCAGATGAGCTAGTCATCCTATCGACAGACAGTCTTGCCGAGCGTGTGCGCAAAATGAATCTGCTAAAGAAACAGCGTAGCCTGAACTCCAGGGAAAACAGTCGGGAGCGTTCCGTGCCACGGCGAGATGAGTAAGTGATGGTGTAGAGTAGTAAGGATCGTAGCTAATCGCCATTTCAATTCTTAGGGATAGTGAGATTGCATTGCCAGCGCCGGATCGACCGGAGCGTAGTAAATCCGGCACAGCTCTCAACCAGCAGACGGAACTCAAACGCGCCTCCTTGCCACCTAAAAGGTGGCAGCTGTGACAACAGCAACAGCAACAGCGACTAGTAACAACACTACCACCACATCCTCAGTCTCCGCAGCAATAATCCCGTCAAAATCCGCCTCTATATCAACATCTTCAAGTCATACGGAAAGCAAAGTCACAGTTTCCAGTTCAAGTTCCAGTTCCATTTCCAGTTTGAGCAGCGCACGTCGAAAGGAAACGGAAGCCAACAACAACAGTCACAGCTCCATCAATAGCAAGGATATCAAAAGACAATCGCTGCCGGCAACGACGGCGGTAATCGGTGCAACGACAGCGGCAACCCTAAAGGATCAGATGGCAACCCTGCGCACCGAATTGGAGGCTATGAAAACGCGAGCTGAGCGCGCGGAGCGTGAGAAGAGCGATATATTACTTCGCAGATTGGCCTCCTTGGACACCGCCTCCAATCGTACGGCCGCCTCGGAGGCCCTGATTCTCCAGCAGAAGCTGAACGAGATGAAGGAGCAGCTGGATCGCGTGACGGAGGATAAACGCAAGTTGAACCAACGCATGAAGGAACTGGAGCACAAGGACAGCCAGTCCGAGTTGAAACGGAAGCTGCAGGCAGCCGAACAAATCTGCGAGGAGCTCATGGAGGAGAATCAATCTGCGAAAAAGGAAATTATCAATCTACAGGCTGAAATGGATGAGGTCCAGGATACGTTCCGCGATGATGAGGTCAAGGCTAAAACCAATTTGCAAAAGGATCTCGAAAAGGCCACGAAAAACTGTCGCATTCTCAGTTTCAAACTTAAGAAAAGCGATCGCAAGATCGAAACTCTCGAGCAGGAAAGACAAAGTTCCTACAATGCCGAGTTGTCCGCCAAGGTCAAGAAGCTGGAAGAGGAGCTGCGATTCTCCAGCGAATTAACGCGAAAACTACAGGTGAATTCATTTCTTCCTTACGTATTTGCAAAAACTTCAAACTGTCATAACTTTGTTAAATCTTAACCGATTTCCTTGCTCAATGATTTTTATTTTATTTGATATACATTCTGATTTTTCAAACTGTCATAATTTTGCCAAATTTTAACCGATTTTCTTACCTATTGGAAATTTTTTCATTATTTGATCTCTAGTTTTTCTCTACATCAAAATTGGAAAATAACATTTTTTAGTCCGCATTGTGCAATTTTTCCCCTTGACACTTCTTCAAAAGCGTCAAACTCTTATAAGTAGAAAATTTTACCTTTTATTTAATTCTGCAGAAATATATTAAATTCTCTCTGCTTTTCACCCATCACTCTAAATAAATAGCTAATTGAAGAATTGTTACGATATTAATCTGTCTGCTTACATGTTTGATTTACTTTTTTTTTCAGACCGAGGCGGAAGAGCTACGCAATCCTGGCAAGAAGAAGGCGCCCATGTTGGGTGCATTAGGTAAATCCACGTCAGCGGATGGAAAAGTCACGCGAGAGTCTCTGACACGTGGGGGATCACAGGAAGATCCACAGCATTTGCAGCGGGAGCTGCAGGACTCCATTGAGCGGGAGACAGACTTGAAGGATCAACTAAAGTTTGCCGAGGAAGAGGTAAGAACATATGTTAACCAAGTTCAGGTGCGATTAATCACTTGTCAACCTCACGTGAAGCTGCGTCAGCTCAGATATAAGACGTCTAGACATCGATCACAGCTAAATCGTGGCACACAAACGGGTGACATGTTGGCGATACCTTTAGGGTTTCCACGTGCCACACAGACAGCGTCGATAGTTCAACGTGATGTCGCCTCCAATACGCAACCGAAAACCGATGAACTAGGCACACAAACAATCTTGGTGGACACGTCCAGCAGTTCCACACAAACCAATTTAGAACTGAGCGCCAGAAATCTATCAGTTGATCGTGAATCATCACCATTTGTGTCGCTTTTTGCACCCTCAACTTCGACGAGGGTTGTCAATTCCACCTCCTTGCTCTTTCCAAGCGCCATTTCTCATGTTCTTCTGGCTAGGGCTAGTGCAGGTACCTTGCACCTAATCTCTGTCTTTTATACGTATCACCAACAGCAATGGGCCAACACAGGGAATCTTAATATAGATCAAGTATTCTATAAACTCCTCATGAGTTACTAGCTTTTAATTAATCACTTGCATTAAACTATCACACACTATTGCATTCCAGCTACCGAATATGTGGATGTTAGGTTTCCCACATTAAAATAAATAGCATTGGACGACGAATTCCCATTCCAAAAAATAGTGGAGACAAGAAATCCAATTATATATTAGTGACAAAACCAGTCAACAATTTTATTGACTGAAGCATATCCAATTAATGTAAAAGACCACTACCTCATTAGTTGACCCTTTAAATCCAGTAGTAAAAAACTACTGTCTCAATAGTTAACTCGTCAAATAAAGTAAAGAACTACAACTTTAATGGGTAATACTTCAAATTCAGTTAAAGTCTAGTTAAATAGTTAACCCTTCAATAAAAGTAAAAGACTTGAAAAAAACATCTACCTCAATAGTTAACCTTTCAAAAAAGAATAAGATTAGAAAAAGACTACAATCTTAATAGATAATTCTTCAAATAAGTAATAAATTCCTTAACTCTTCAATTAAAGTAAAAGAATATGCTGATACATTTATTTTATTTAATGTTTTGGTTTCATCAGTGCGCCTGATTGGAGTGAGAATCTAAAGAACATATATTTCTTCACAATATTACTATGCAAACCGTCTCTCTAAAATGATGTTGATGAAACTTGTGATCGGCCCAATCTTTTAGAAGCATAAATCGGTCCGAATGTGATAATTAAATTGTGTGATTTTTATAGATTCAATTAGTATAAATTCAAAATTTTATTTCATGTAGCTATCAAAGAAATTATATAAAATCATTATGATTTCAACCATAATGATCTGTAGATTCACAGTTCATAGCTGTAATGATCTACATTCAGACTTTAGCGAGTCCTGGTCTTGGGTGAGTTAAATGACAGCAATTAAGATTGGGGTTCCGAGAACAGATATAACCTAAATATATAAAAAATGATCTCATTAATTACGCGAATATGGGGAAATGTTTAAAACTTACTTCTTAAAGACGACGCACTCAAATTAGAAATAAGTCCAATGAGAACCAAAATAAGCAAAGCGAAGTATTTCATCTTAAAGGTAGCAATGTTGATTGCAACTGAGCTCGAGACTCGAAATGCACTTCTTATATAGGTGCAACTATTATCAGGCAAATAATTCCTATATTTCTATACCCATGTATTAACAAATTCTTAAAAATACACACATTATAAAATGTGTTTAAAATGTGTTACGCTTATCAGAGGTCAAAAAGAATCAATCAGAATAACAGCTCTGCAATTATGCAGTAAAAATGCTATAATTTATTTCTTTTCACTATTTCTAGTTAACTCTTCAAAATAAATAAAAGACTTGTTAAAAAATACTACCCCAATAGTTAACTTTTCAAATTAAGTACACGACTAGTAAAACACTAAAACCTTAATAGTTAATCTTTCAAATCCAGTAAATGATTAGTAAAAGACTACTTCCTCTATAGTTAATTCTTCAATTAAAGTTAAAAACTACTACCTCAACAGTTAACGAATATGCTGATACATTATCCTTTATTAAAGTTTTGGCCTGTTTTGTTCGTGATCAATGCGATAATGTAGTGTAGTTCAATTTCTTGTTTCACTCTGTTTAATAATATTCTTATTTGTATGTAAATACGTTTCTTCACAGAAAGCTAATCCCGTAGTTAGCGTTTAACTGCGTTAGCTTCAGATTGGCAAAGCTCACATGACAGGGCAAAGTTTTTATCCTCGAAAACGAAATATTTTCTAGAAATATATTATTCGAAAACAATAAAATAATTTACATAAAATCAAATGTGTGTTTTACATTTCAGGCTGAACATTTAAGGAAAAAGGTGACTCGTTTCGAGGATGAAAATGAGTCTTTGATGATGCAGTTGAAAAAAATGGCAACGCGCTCAAGAAGTACGATCAAAATTTGTTCTCCTTATTACAAAATTCAACTAACTATCATTTGAGATAGATATTTAATAAATATGTACTTACATCCCTTTTGAACATTTACTAATCTCAAAAGATTTGATTTACTTGGAACTTTATCGAGTGAAGTTAAAGAATCAAAATTAAGTTGCCTATTTAACATCTAAAACTAACGATATTTCTCATGCGCTTTTTCAATTTATTAATTATAAATATTAATAATTTATTGCCATTTTTTGCGGCTGCTCATAAAATGTGACTAACTGCATTTCCAAATTGCAACTAACTCAAGTAACTAAGCTCATGGATAACCGGCATGTTATGAAATAATGCAATCCAAATTGTAGACAGTCTATTAATAATTCTATTTGGATTCCATGCAGCTCGCAGATTGAGTCCGGCACCTCATCCACATCGATTGGCGCCCGAGGTTCACGCCGATCGCGATGAAGGCATCTCGGATGAGGATGATCCCTCCGAGCTGCGCATTCTTCTGGAGCTAAACGAGCAGGAGGCTTCGATATTGCGTCTCAAAGTCGAAGATCTGGAGAAGGAGAATGCCGAGTCCAAGAAATATGTGCGGGAATTGCAGGCCAAGTTGAGACAGGACATGAGCAATGGTAGCAAAGGATCTCTTCTTAGTTTCGGCAGTTCCTCGAGTGCGGCGGAAAAGAAGCTCAAGCTACTGAACGAAGAGCTTGCCGTGCTAAAGAAGAATCTACAGGAGAAGGAGCAGAGTGCGGAGACTATGAGGACACAGCTCGGCAAGTTGACCATGCTGGAGAACGAGAACGATAAACTTTCCAAGGAAAACAAACGTCTTCAGCTGCAGTCATTTAAAAAGTCGGGATCTGTGGAGAAGAATGGCGACGTGGAGCTGCCAAAGCTCAAGGATGCACTGGCTCTAGCCCAAAAGGAAAGGGATGAGCTGACTGCCAGAGTGAAGCGCATGCAATTGGAGGCAGATGGCAAGTTACCCACAAGGACTCCCAAAAGGGTTAACGATCTAACGCCGAAGAGTCACCTGAGGAAATGGGTCGAGGAGCTGGAGGATGAGATCAGTGAGATGCGTGTGATTGTCGGCAGCTGCTCTGCCAATCAACTGAAGACGCTGCAAACGAGCAAAGAATCCTTGGAGCAGGATCTGCAGAAATGCAAACAAAAGTTGTCACTGGCCGAGGGAGATGTTCAACGTTTGAAGCTGCTCAATGGCAGCAGCAGCAAGGCCAAGGAGCTGGAACAGAAGCTCAAGGCCAGCGACGAGGAGTCCAAGAAGCTAAATACAAAACTCAAGGAACTCGAGGATAAGCTGAAGAAACAGGAGAGTCAGTTGAAGCAATCGGAAGCCAGCAAAGCTTCGATGGAGACACAGAACAAGCGGGAAAAGGAGAAGTTGTCCAGCCTGGAAAAGGACTTTGAGAAGCAAACCAAGGAGCGGGAGAAACTAGAGTCGAAGATCAACCAACTGGACGGCGAACTTATCAGTGCCAAGAAGGCGGCAGAGAAGACAAAGGCATCTCTTGAGAAGGACATCAAGGATCTGAAAGTAAAGTCCAGCAAATCGGAGAGTAAACAAGTGCAGGAACTAAAGAAGCAGCTGGAGGAGACACAAACCACGTTAAATGGTGAACAAAAGCGCTACGAAGATCTAAACAATCACTGGGAGAAGCTCTCCGAAGAAACAATCCTAATGCGCGCCCAGCTGACAACCGAGAAGCAAAGTCTTCAAACCGAATTAACAGCCGCCATGTATAAGCTGGCTGATATGGATACCATACGCATTGAACGAACCGACATGGCCAGAAAGCTTAACGAGGCCCAGAAGAAGATCGTCGACTTGGAGACAAAGACACTGAAGACGGGCAACAGCGGAGAACACGAACGATCCATGCTCAAGAATAAGCTGGCCGAGAAGGAGCATGAATATGAGCGATTGCGTCGCGAGAATGAGATGAACATCGATCTCGTCTTCCAACTGAGAAAGGACAACGATGATCTCAACAGCAAATTGAGTGACTTCAATCGCATCGAACAGGCGCAATCCTCACTCAACGGTCACGGTGCTCGGCGAGAGGCCGAGATCACGGAACTTAAGTCACAGTGAGTAGATGCTGTTTCTTAACTGATACTCACCGCTTGACTGATCCTCTCTTTGGACTGATCCTCTTATTTGTGTGATTATTAACTCACAGTTTGCTTTGTACAGATTCTCTCTTTTAAGAGCGATCCTCTCTTTCAGAGTGATCCTCGGTTTTGAGTACTCCTCTTTTAAAGACTTTTTTGACTGTTCCATGTTCTTTGGAGTGATCCTCCCCTTTTACTGGTCTTTCCTATCCTCAAGTACTAATTGTAAAGCTTTCCATTTGACTGCTCCTTTCATTTGATTCTTCTTTCACTGATCCAATTTCTTTTCGAACCTTTAGATTACAAGCCTCTCAGCTTCAGCTAAAGTCCGATGTTGCCTCCACACGATTGCGTTACGAGCAGCAGGTGAAGAATCTTAGCGGAGAACTCACATCCATGCAGGCAAGTCTTCTTAGATAGGCTAAACGAAGTCTTCCTATACAACTAGTTATTAACTACTTATAGCGTCAATGTGAACGCTTCAAGAAGGACAGAGATGCCTTCAAGCAGATGTTAGAACTGGCACAGAAGAAGATCGGGGATCTCAAGGCAAATAATACTGGACGCCAGAGTCGCAGCTCCATGCACAGCAGCGATGATGATGATAAGAGCAAGATAGCGTATCTGGAGCAACAGGTAAGGGAAGTTCTCTCCCATCTCTCCATCATATCATGTGATCTCGTGATCTCACTCTCTTAAAGATTGGTCACCTGGAGGATCAGCTGGTGGAGTCCCGCTTGGAGTCTAGCAAAGTTAAGACGGAGCTCGTCTCTGAACGCAGTGCTAATGAAATTAAAATTTCTGAGATGCAATCGAAGCTTAATGAGTTTGAGGAGGAGCGCGTCATTGGATCGGGCAGCACCAAATTGCCCGGCATGAAGACCAAGCTGGAACTCTCCTGGCAAAAGGAGCGCGAGGATCAGCAGCGTCTTCTGCAGGAAACATCGACATTAGCTCGCGATCTACGACAAACTCTGTTCGAGGTAGAACGAGAACGTGACAAGGAGCGACTGGAGTCCAAGCGGAAGTTGGATCAAACGAAGCGTGCGACAGAGGAAGAAATGGAGGAGGGACGCAAGAAGATTGCCGAGCTGCAATGCGATCTGCTTGAGCTGAGGGATGTCCATGCCAAGCTGCGAACCTCCAATGAGAAGTTGAGACGAGAGGTGAGTCTTTGTTACGATCTGTCGATTTCTCTCCTGTCTCTATGATTTCTACTTTCCAAATTATCTCTACTCGATTTGTGATATATGCAATCTCTACTCATTCTACGATATTTGCAATCTACAATCTCTTACAATGATCTCTTCTCTGTATACGATCTCTTCTGTTTATACGGACTGTCTTCTCTCTCTTTCTCTTTCTCTACGATCACTACACTTTCTACGTTCTCACGATCAAACCTGTTTTTATCCTTTTACCGATCTCGACACTTTCTATGATCTGTCATCTGTCTACGATCACTTCACTCTCTACAATCACTTCACTCTCTACGATCACTTCGCTCTCCACGATCTCACAATCTATCCTGTTTCAACCCTTTAAACAATATTACAATTTTCTTTGATCTGGCTTTATCTACGATCACTTCACTCTCCACGATCTTTCTTGTTTTCACCTAACTGTCAACGATCTCTCCACTATCTGCAATCTCCCTTTCTTCATTCCGCTACGACATTCTATGTTTCAATGAATTCGCTTCGTTTAAATATCTCTTCTTTCAACGATCTCTTTTGTCTTCGATCTCTTCTCTCTTTTAACGATCTATTTTTCGCATTTATTCGATTCTTCGTCCCTTCCAGCGTGAACGCTATGAGAAGGAGCTGATTAAGCGGCGCATGGAGCAGGATGGTGGGGAACGCAAAGTGGGTGCACTGCTGCAGACCGTCGATGAGCTGGTGAAGATTGCACCGGACCTGAAGATCGCTGGCGGTGCATCCGCTCGAAGTTCTTCCGCATCCTACGGAGAGCATACCTTGCGACCCGAACAGGCTAATCTACGACGCAGTCGCAGTCCATCCCCGACGCTGAGCAGCGCCCAGATCACCAGTGTCCTGGCCCGTTTAGCCGAGGCATCCGAGGAGCTGCGCAAATTCCAACGCGTCAATGAGGATGAACAGGAGCGCAGTCGGATGCGTCGTGGCAATCTAAGACGCGCTGCATCGCAGGAGAATGATCATCATGGCAGCACCAGCTCCGTAGCGAGTGCGGCTGGATCTCAACGTGGCGGCGGACGCATCTCCCGCAATTCGTCCAACAATGGCAGCCTGATACGCAAGAGTCTGTCCCTGGATCACTCCATACAAAGGGATCAGGTAAGCGCATAATCCCAGACTTCAAGCAAAGCATCAGTCTCTTAAATACTTGGACTTTTTAGAACATTTGGCGTCAGGACGATGGCAGCGTGTCCTCCATGCAGTCCATTGACTCGGAACTGGGCGGCTTGGTGCGTGACTCCAGCCTCGATTCGCGTCTCGACTCCCGTCTCTCCGGCGGATCGACACAAAGTGACATACCCCGTGGACCGCGCAAAAAGAAGAAGGGTCTCATGGGCAAGCTACGCAGTCTGACTAAAAGCAGTCGCAATTCCGAGAGTGAAATATCGGTGAGTCAACACACGCTACTAAATAACATAATATGGTAACTAGTACGAATTCGAAATATTTTTTAAGGAGTTGCTAAAAGGCAGAAAAAACAACTTAGAACAAATTGTAGAAAACCAAGTTAAGGCAGAAAAACAAGAAATAATAAATTACGAAATTCAGCAACAAAAATATTCAGATTACAGAAAGTAGTCAAAAAATAATTGCAATTAGAAGAGTCCAAAATTAGGAATGTAATTTGGATATATGTACAAATAAGAAAACGACAATTGAGAAGATAAAATGTAGAAAAAGTTTATATTAGGGAACTTCGGTTAAAATCATATGTTAAACACAAACATTTTGATTTAATTGCACGCAATATTAAAAGCAAAATCTTTTCGATTTTATGATAAATGGTTCGACGAAATGTTGTCCTTGAAAAACGCAAAATCAAAAATATTTCTACAAAAATCTCCACATTTATTTCGAAGTATTTTTATTTCCAAATGTCTTTTCAAATTTGTGTCTTTCTCAAATATGTATTTCTAGTTTTGACTTTCCTAATTCTTTTTTGATTCATATTTTCAATTCCAATTAAAATTTTTTCGAATATTGGTATTACTTATTTTTAATTTCGGTATTAAATTTCCGTATGTTCGTACTCGAAATACAATTTATCGATATTCTCAAGTTAAATTATTCATCTATCTAATTATATATGTGTAGATTCAAGGATCTGACTCGGACATAAGCGTAGCGAGCGACATGAGATCCAGCAAAAAGGATCTACGCGGTCGTCTGTCCGGCATGTTCAAGCGCTCCGGTTCCAACTCGCGCAGTGAGAGCACGGAGCGTGCCAGCTCGGAGCAAAGACCCGTCGCAGTGACCGTGGTGGGTCATCCGGATGGACCACAACCACGGGAGCCACCGCCAGCAAATTCACTCACACCAAAGCCCATACGCTCGGTAAGTCGAATAAAAAGAAGAAGTTCCATTTTGAGAGATCAGCTGTTATCGTACTTATATCGTATATCGCACTCTTTCAGATACCAAAACCGCCAACTGGCACTCCTACCACACCAACCACAAGACGGCGCCTAGCCAAGTAGTCATCATGTTATAAGGCTCATCATAGTTAGTTTAGTAACTCTCATAGTATCCAAGTCCAGCTGCATTACGACTTGAGCTTTACATAATATCACTTTATATATTTATTTGACTTTCAAAATGTTCATTCTTATTTTTATTATTTACGATTTCCAAATAAATATGTACATCTTTTTGAAAATGCATTTACTTTCCTTCAGTCCTCAAAACTCAGCGCTAAGTTGAAAGATTTGAAGCTACATCGGAAAAATTCAATCAATATCAAAAGTAAACTCACATTTTTATAAACTATTCCTGTCGAAATTGAGAGAATTACCAAATGGATTCCCAGGCATATCCAACCGCCCACATGAACAGGTTTAATTACATTGGCTGCAAAATAAATAGTACCACTCAAAAGTGTTAAGGCAACAATTTCAAACATTTCCAAAAAAAAAAATTTTATATTTTGAAAGTAAATTCTAAGTGAAATTAAATTAGAATTTTTTTCATGCTTCTGAATTAATCTAAAACTAAATAAAATACAGTTCAGTGAATTAAAAAGATCTAATGCGATTATCCCTTATTCCAACCAAGAAATACAGATCAAATCAACCAGCCTCATTTCCCATTTCAGCTTAGGACCTATGAATAATGATCAAAGCAGGTTAAATAAAAAGAGTGAGTGACATTTATTCTATTTACTTGCAATTTATGTATATATATTCAAAGTATTTGTTTTTTTTTTTTGTTTTTGCTTAAAACTTCATTTTTTTACAAACTACATTAATTTTAAACATAATTAGAAATATTTTTGTAATTCATTTCGTGTATTTTTAGCAATTGTTTAAAACGAATAAACAATTTAAATTTGAACTTGAATTTCCCGAAATTAAAATATCGATATACTTGTTATCTCATATTCTTCCTTCTTTGCTTCTCTTTTTGTAGATTTTCTCTTTCTTGTATTTTATTTTTCCATCAATAATGCTAAAAAACCAATGCAATATGCGAACCAATTATTATAAATATTTTAAAAATTAAATAAATTAATCAACTTGCAATTGATGTGATTTTGAGTATGTGAAATGTCTAGATTTTCTATATCTTCTATATTTATACATATATATATATATATATATATATATCGTATTTGGACAACAAATTAATCAACATATGCACTAAATAAAAGATCATTGGGTTCGTTTCTTGAATTTCCAAATATCATATAAAGATTCAATACATACATATACAAATACATATGTATATATGTGTATTTGTATGAAAGAGAGACGTATGTAGGGGGTACGTTATTATTATATTTATTAGTATGGTATTTTAGCTTAGTTAGCGTACTTAGCGGACTGTACGAGGGGGAGGTGTTGGGGGAGGGTAAGTGTTTATTTGTGTCTGTTACATTTATACAGTTATGCAAATCAGTTTCGTTATCGTAATTGTTAATGTATTTATTTTAATGTATTTTTATGTGCTTAGTTAGTTGTTTGAATCTCTTGAATTTAATCGCATCGAATATTTTATTTGTTTCATTTTCTCATCAATCAATCAATCAATCGTACATGTATGTGTTTTAGTAACAATGTCCTTGACAGTTATTTTGTTCTCTTATACTTGCATCGCTTATTACTCGTTTTTGTATTTTTGTTTTTGTTTTTGTTTTGTTTTTGATATTACTTAGGCACTGTGTTCGTATTACATTAAAAAATTAATTAAAAATTTAAATTTAGGTATGTATAAATACATTATAAAAAATTTCATTAAGTTTACCGTAAACTAAAACCTTGCAACTCTTATACTCTTTCTTTCTCTTTCTCTTTGTCTCTATATGTATGTATGTATTTTCATGTTCTTAATATTGCGTTCTCTTTATCAATTCATTTATTATGTATGTTGGTTTTCTCCCTATGCATGTATGTATGTAACTTTGTCGCTCTCAATTACATAATCAGTGGATTAACGGTTCTAATGTTAGTATCTCTAAACGTACATGTAGAAAATGTCTAGGAAAAATGACCCAAAAAACATCTCATGTTATTTTCATGCATACTGTATGTGTAATTGTGTGTAATAAGTAAATTATATACATACATACATACATATGTATTATTGGCCGTGTGTCCAAAAACATTTTCAAACAATTTGCAACACTTAAACGCCTAAAAACCGTTATGATTGGCTTATCAATATGTAGGTATGTATATGCTAAATGTACATGTTGTATGCTTAACTCTCAACGTGTGTATGTGTATTGTATGTGTGTGTGTGTGTGTGTGAGTGTTTGGCTGTTTCAGCTACAGTTACCGCTAAAACTATATTCATAGTGAATTTCACACTTTAAATAAGTATCAGTAACTATGTTCGAGAATTCTTAGCACTTCTAATCCTGCTTATGTTGTTGTAGTTAATTAATGCTTACATCTCACAAATAATACAACTATGTATTTTAGTTCTTAAATAACCTTAGTCGCGCCTTACATACATCTATACATACATAGTTAACAAAAATGCTCGAGTGTGTGTGTGTTTACTGTGTGTGAATGTTTCTATCGTTTATCAATTTATCGATCTACATCGTTATTTTCGGCGAATACAAAGTGTGATCGAAAAACAGCAGTAAAGCAATAGCAACTAACGAATAAATGGAAATCAAAACATCTGAAAAACGAAAGTCTTACACGAACTTATGTAGGTAGTCTATGGTGAATTTCTAATAAGGTGAAGTTTTCCCTCTTGTCTCATTTAAATGTCAACAAGCTTTGTGGTGGGTTTGTAACAGAGTTGTTCAAATTCAGTGTGTTGAAATTGCCCGACGTAAAGCGATAACTTCATCTTACTATTATTTCATCATGGCCTATTTATCTGAGATTTTTTGTTTTTTTTTTGGGTTTTTTACGAGTTAAGAGTTATAGTTTATAAGCTTTACTTTTCATCTTATTCTCTGCTTCATTTGTTGCATGTTTACAGTCTCAATTTTGGTTTTATTTTGGTTATTTTGCATAGTTTTTCTCTTTTTTTTTTTGTTTCCGTTTTTGTGGCTATTATGGATTATTAAACTACGTACAAATTAGTTTGTTTACTATCTCTTGGTTTTGCTTGGTTTCTTTGTTTACGTTTTAAAATTACCATGTAATAGATACACGCACATATACATACATACCTCGTTTTATTTTAGAATTTATGCTTAAGAACGAACCGAAGCCAAGTGCAAACAAAACAAAACAAAACAAACAAAAATATATTCACCAAATAACAATCATTAAACACTTAGATCTTGTTGTCATATCTTAATCAATGCTATTTGTATTTTATTCTCCTTCCTTCTACCATTTGTTTTAGTTTTCATTTTATTTTCAAGATAACGCCTCAGATTGATTTATTTTACGATTTTACGATTTTATGAAATTACGATCAAGTAGTTAAAAAAAAATTTACAAAATATAGCCACACACAAGGAGTTAATTTCACCACCTTATTTTATTTACCATGGTCAAATTTTTAGCAAGGTTTTGTATCATTCTGTTTGCGGGGGAGTATGTAAATGAATCTTGTTATAGTCAACCACAAACTGTTCTCTACCAGGGACTTTGCCCTGAATTACTGTCATGTATGTAAGTATGCCATTATCCTGACTCTTTTTTTTTTTTTTTTTGGTTTGCCTTCGCCATTAAATTTAGTCATTACAAAAGGTGTCTTAGGTGGAATCGTTTTGTCTTAGGAATTTAGCTTAGATATCTGTTAATTTCCTTATTTCAAATCATTCTAGTTAGTCTTTAAAGGCTAATACAAGTACAGTTGAATACCTGAACAACGAAACTGTTGGGTTAACTAATAAAAATCACACTTAACCATTTTATATATATTTGTTCTTTAGAAAATTGAATTTTTTAAAATTCATGTGTCTGCGTCATTTGCTTAGCTTAACTATGATACCAGTCAAAATTGTAAATCATACCGACAACTATTCAACTGACTTTTGCTATAAGGTGATCTTTCAAGTACTTTTTTTTAGTGTTTTCGGTTTTTTTTTATTTTGCTCGCAATTTGCATTTTGGCGCATTATTCGTAAGTATTTTAGCTTAATAGTTAAATTAGATCATATAACTATTTCATTGTCATAAATTATGTGTATTATGTATATCGGCAAGTTTGAAAGATCAGCATGAACGAGTTTTTAAAATTTCAACGTTTAATTATCAAATACATATTCTGATTTTATTCCATATCGAAACAATGCTCTGCAGCTGAAACAAATTAATAAACAAGCACATAAAAACATAAAACAAACATATTCTCCCAAATATAATGGATTTTTTCCAATTCGATCCGCATAAAGAACAGAAGAATTTCCAAATTCAATTTTGAAAATGAAAAACAAACCACCACGAATACACGAAATGAGAAAACAAATCAAATGAAACAAACTACTCTATTATCATCATACAATGTTTTGGATGTGTGGACATAGATCTTTTACCTTTTATGCTGACTAACAGTCACACTTAAATGTATGTTGCCATTTTCATACTTCTACTCAATTTTTACTTTTTGTCTCAAGTTTTCGCATTATTTAAAAGTGCAACACTTTATAGTTTCTTTTTTTTTTGTAGTTTTCATCATTTTTTAGTACAATAGATTAGATTTATTTTTACTGTTAAATTGATATATTTATGCATATATTTATATGTATGTATATAGTATATATAATTGTATATAGTAGTTGTAATTACGTTTAGATGCATATATGTAGTTCATTTATTAGGTTTTATTTAAAAAATGTTTAACTTTAAATCATAAATCGTACGGATTAAAAAAGAAATTGTTTTACAATTAACAGTCAGTGTGTTTTTTAATAAATTTTTTTTTTTTTTTGCATTACGTTTACATTTTCCATTACTTTAAACCTTGCTTTAACTATTTATGTATATTTTCTTGAATTAGTTATTAATTTTACCATTACTTATTTCAAATTGTTAAACATCACTTTTATTTTATATAATTATTTTTTTGTATTTTTTTTTTTGTTTCATTATTTTAACTGTTTCTGCATGCAAAAAAGGATCTGGTAATAAACAAAAGATATATGTATAATTGTAAGTATGCAATGTTCATAATAATATATGTAATAATGATTTGCTTATAAAATTACATCAGGTGTTTTTCTTAACTGCATTTTACCAACAGATTTGTCTCTTCAATCAACTGTTTTTATATTTTACGTGTTCTTCATACGATAGTTTGTTGCCAATTTGCTCTTGTACGCATATATACATGCATAACTGTTTTTCTAATTTAAGTTAGTTTAGATACGTTGATGTTGTTGCACGGCAGCATTTACATTTTTGTTATGTTTTTGTTCTGGTTGCTGCTGCTGTCTGCTGGAAAAAAACACAGAAATTACAAATTACAAAATTACAAATTACAAGCGAAAATGGATCGAACTTCAGCTCAACTAATTTCATTAATGAATTCGTTAGCGATACGTGCGCTTCCTGCTGGCCAAGTGCAGTTTATCATTATTCTTTTGAATGTATAAAGAACATACAATTGCAGACATAAACAACAATTTACACACACTCATTCGCACTCACACACACGCGCACATAAAGAAACAGTAGCGCAGAGAGCTGCATTTTTTACTTTTAAATTAAAGGAAAACAAAACCTTTTTTTTTGTTTTTCAAAATTTGTAAACGTTTTTCATACGTTTCACTTTACTTTGTATTTTTTTTTTTTAATTTTACTGTGTATTTTTTGCATTGTTTACGTTAGCTTTGTTATTGATTTTTTTCAATTTTTTAAGAGTATAATTATATAAAAAATTTAAGCATATGTTTATTTGTAATTTAAACGAAATTAAATTAGGAATTTATGTTTGTAGGATTTGCTTGCTAAGTAGTTATGTAAAAATTAGACGAAAAAACACTATGCAATAAATCACCGAAAAATAAAGTAAGGTATATATGTAATTATGTAGTATGTATATATTGTAATTGTAAATGTTCGCGTAATCAACAAACTAAAAATTACGTGTATATTGTAGTTGTAATAGCAAAAAAACATTACTTCATATTTGTTGTAGTATATAAGTGTATAAATGTATCTATTAGCATATATTATGTAAGGTTTGTTTTTGTTTTTCAATATTTGTAGTATGTAATAATAAATTGTAAAATCGCAATCATCATTTAAGAATTAGTTTACTTGTTGTTTTTACATAACACATTGAAATTATTATGTTTGTAATTAAGAGTAAATAATATAAAGTAATTAAAGATATATATATATAGATATATGTATATAATCAATAAAAAAATATGCAATTCTTTCTTACGTTTCCTTATGCGTGTGTGTGTATGTGGGTGTTTGAGTGTAGATGTGTGTGCTGCAGTTTGTGAGTACACACACACATATACCCTCCAATTCTTGCTGTTATTTTATTATTTATATTATTATGTTGTTGTTGTCTGCTTGGCAAACGATGAAAATTTAAAAAAATGTGCAACGCAACTCTAAGCATCGTTTTTTATTTCTCTTACTTTCTTTCTGTCAATCTCTATCTATTTTCTCTTATGACTTTTGTTTTCTATTCTGCTTTAACTGTAGTTTAAGTTTACGATTTGTTGTTTAAATTTATATGTATATTATTTTTATATATATATATAGATGTATATAAGTATGTATATAGCTTTTTGTTTTCTCCTTTTTATTTTATTTTCATCTTCTTTATGTATATTTGTTTTAAGAGCGTTTCGTATTTTTTGTGATTTTTTTCGATTTGAATTTTTCATCTTAAATCATCTTGTTAGCGGTTCTCAATCTTCTTTAACTAAATAATAATTCCAACACTATATAATTCTAGTTTCAAGTTCAACTTTCGCTTACATGCAAACGACATACGACATACGCTTATTAATTAGGTTTCTTTATATATGTAGTTTAACTTTTAGCTAGTTGTTTACTTTAAATGGTAGATTTATTAATTTTGTAACGTGTTCTCCCTGCGCCACACACAATGACACACACATGTGCTCATGCCATGCTCCTGTCTTTAACCCACCTCCGCCATCCACATCCCGCTTCCTCACATAGGCTAAGGCAAGCGAATTCCTGTACTTCCCCTGTATAAATTTTCCGCTAATGCCTTGTCGCCAAATGTACGCAAGGGCGGACTTTGGAGAAGGAGAAGGGGCGCGGCATGTGGCGTTATTTCCATTTGTTGCCAAGTAAAATGTGTGTGTTTTAGTTTTACGCTTTAAATGTACAATTTCGAATTTTTGCATTCACTAATTTAAGTAATTAAGGGGATATTTTATGTATGTTTATGTTTAATGTATAATTTCTCTTATAATTCCTTTCTCATTTCTCTTTTGTTGGTATTTTGTTTTCGTACACTTTTCTCTTTTCTTGTGTCTAATTGGCTAAACTTTATACTTGTAAATCATTACGTTTAGATCTTCACATTTGTATTATTTCTTTTTTCTTTGTTTTGTATGTGTTCCTTTCAATTAAATATGCATGTATCTGCTTTAGTTGGGTTGTTCCTGTTAATTGTTAGTTGGGGGGGGGAGAAGGAAAGTGGGAAATAGGAGGGGTGGGCGCATGAAAATGTTCTTGTTGCTCCGAGTGTTTTTTTTTTTTCTGGTTGTCGATGTTGTTTTCAATCTATTTTGTTTTATGAATTTTTACATACTCATCGAATATATATATAAATCAATTTATATATATATACTTTGTTTTTATACATATATCATCTATATATATATTATATATAAATCTATGAACCTGCCTTGTTTTGCTAGGGATTTGCTTTTTAGCTGAATTCGTGTGTTTCTGTGTGTTGTGTGTAGATGTGTCTATGCATCTTTAAATTATTTGTTGTTTTTTTGTGTACACAAGTTACATTAATTAATTTCAACAACTGATCTCAAATAAAAAATATGTTTTTAAAAATTATTAAACGAACAGGCGACGCTTTAGCTTACAATTACCACCATCTTTTTGCCTTCATCATCATTCACCTCTTGGGACCGCTGATCGTGGGACACGGAGGACACACGCACGCTTGATGGGCTCGATCGATCTTTAAACGGCCTGCGATGCGGCGTACGGCGGCTGTGTAGAGCTATCATTGCCGTACGCTGATCGTGGACCGGCGCCATAATTCGAGGCACCCTCCTGCTTAACATAATTGCTATAATCGTAATCATAGCCGGATCCATAGCCGCCATAATCGTATTCGGATCCCGATTTAGAAGCTGAATTGCCTGGTCCAGTGCGCTGCATGTTACCCACGGGTCCGGTGGTGGATGGTCCGCCCGCTGCCCAGGTCTGAGCACGCGAGTACATGTCCGTGGCGGTACCAGCGCCGGCACCAGGTGCGCCAGTTGGTCCAGCCGAATTGGGTGGCATATTCCATGAGTTCCAGCTGCCGCCGCCCGATGGACCCGATGGTGCTCCCGTCGATGTCGAGTTATACATATCATAACCACCATATCCTTGGGTCTGCTGTGGTCCAGCATAGTTCGACCATTGAGGTGGTGGTCCCTGGGGGCCAGGTGGTGCACCCCAGCCCTGGTATGAACCAGGTCCGCTATTACCATAGCCATAGCCCTGCTGTTGCGGCGATGTGCCCCATCCCTGATAGCCAGGCATCATATTGGGTGCACCAATAGGCATATTCAGTGGCGGACCACCCATCTGACCATTCTGGCCTTGCATCATGTTGATCGGCGCATGATGCGGTCCCCAGTGGCTGCACTCGTTACCCAATTTGCCATAGGCGCCACCCACAGCGCTGTTGTTCGAGTTCTGTCCACCAGACCCATCACGCGGTTCCGCCTTCTTAATTTCAACCTGCAAAAGCCACATATTAGACCACAATCATCTTCATATTCATATTTATATATATTATTTTACTTTTAAAGTTTTAGTATTTGAATTATTCCTGTAAATTCCTGTAAATTTCTGTTTCTCAATTAAAAATTTTCCCGTCTCTTTCTCGTATAAGATTTAAATAAATTTCGGTTTTTAATCTATCTTTATGATACATATTTATATATTTTAAAAGGTTCCCTCTATAATACTGATATCTTCCATAAATAACTAGTCATTACCTCTTTTTAAATAAATTTTTTTATGCTGTTAATAAAAGTTTACGCACCTGCTTTCCATTCAAATTAATGTAACGCTCGTTGGTGACGTGCTCGACTGATGACTCCTCCTCGAAGGACAAGAAGCCAAATCCGCGCGATTTCTTCTTCTCCTGATCGTACATGATGACCACTTCGGTGACCTTGCCATAGCGACCAAAGAAGGTGCGCAGATCGGTTTCCGTTACGTTAGACGGCAGACCGCCGAGGAAAACCTTATATCCGCCTCCCTTTTTCGGCTTCTGAAGCGTACGAGGATTGCACGGCTTCGGGTCGATGGTGCGACCGTCGAGGGTGTGCGGACCATTTTGAAGCACATGATTAACGTTCGTGGGATCGGCAAAGGTGACAAAGCCAAAACCCCGAGACCTTCCGCTCTCGTTGTTCTTCATCACGACACAATCAATTATGTCGCCAAAGCGGCAAAAATAGCGAGAAAGATTCTCTTGCGTTGTCTCCCACGATAGTCCGCCAACGAACAATTTGCCCCTTTCATCTTCTTCCATGATGTTGTTTTGATGATTGTGAGCTATTGCGCCGGGTATATTTTCAATAATTGACGTAATTTTGCTGCTTTTTATGTTACACTTGTGGACTTGAATTTGTTGATGTCGGTGTGTCTGTTTGTTTGCTTTTGTGGGTTTGTCGCTTGTTTTTGCTTCTTGTTTACACTTTGAATTTAACACTAGTTGCTGTTGTTGTGTTTTTTGGGGTTGGTTTTAGTTGCCAAAGTTTTTGTATTTTTTTGTTTTTTTTTTATTATTTTTCAAAATAATTAAACAAAAGCCACGACGTTTACACGTAACTTTCTAATTAAGTTAGATTAGAGTTTATTTATTTATATTTCCAGGCGTCGATGATGTTGTTGTAGAAGTCATGCGAAAAAAATACAAATAATCAGTAAGATAAAAATACCAACAGATAAAAGATCTATAGAAACTCTGGCCACATTTGACAAGAGAATGGATGACAGCAGCAATACAGGCATATGTATATTCAAAGACACACGCACACACTCATTTATACGAACTTATGTACAGAAAGCAGCTAAAATAGGCACAAGTAATTATGAAAGGCAGGTAAGCAGTGCTGCCGACAGCAACCGGCCGGTATACATACGTACAAACGCAGACATTCAAGTAAGCCCTATGTGTGTGTTGTGTGTCGTCTAACTGCTTTTTGTACACGTTCACAAGTTGTTCGACGTTTGCAACGCTCCGCTTGCTCTTGTTTGTGGTATTTGAACACGCCGCTCGTTGCCTTGCCGTTTTGTATTTTTACACTCTGGCACGAGAAAGTATTTCTTTAAATTGTTTTACTTTTTGCTGTGTCACAACATGAGCTAACGGCGTTGGCGTAGCTATGTCCCAGCCACAGCGTCATTCATTTAACACTCACACACACACACACACCTACACAATATCATCACAAGTGCCTATCGATGTCGTGAGAACAACGAACTTTTTTCTCAAAGGTAAAAATGGTGAAAACATAAAAAGAGCAAGCATAAAGCCGGTTCACCACATTTGCGCGCCATTTGCTCCACATTACCACACTACTCTTTAAACCCGGAAAAACAATAAAAAAAAAAAAAAACACTGGTAAAACTTTATGATCACATATATGTATTGATTTGTTTTAATATATGTCATAGTATTTTTAGACAAATTTGGAAACTAAATTACATTCAAACCACTTTTGCGAGACTGTAGCCACAGACACAAGAAAACCATGTGGCAACGCCATGTGAAAGCGAATGTAAAATGAAAAGAAAGATACAAGAAGCAATGCCCTCAAAATGTATATACATACGAGAAGTGAACATATTTACGTCCATGTTAAGCAGCACAAAGTAGACCACAATTCAAACAGTTTTTTATTTGCTTGGTTTTAGATATTCCTACACAAATTTCAATAATTTCAAGAACTCAAAACCAAAGCAATGAATTGCAAGAAATTCACCACGAACAGCAGCAGCAGCAAAATAAAAAACAAAATGGAAGACTTTGATGACGACAAAAATGCTTCAACAAAGAAATCTGAAGACAGATTTCCAAGTGAAACATAAGCAAATAATTTTACTGGGAAACTTTGCCACATGCACTTTAAACAATAACTTTAACGATTATCTTTTCTTTCTATTATTCTTAAATGTAAGCTCCTTAACTACGAAGGACAATCTACGACCGGCGAATAGCGCGCACAATTTACATTAGTTACATTACAACTTACAAAATTGGATAATCTAGTGTAGTTTCTTACTACGCAATTTTTAAAATTCGCATGATTTTTGTATTTTGCACCGCAATCTTTCGTAAATGCACACATACGCAATCACAGAACAAGCACACACGTGTCAATGTGTGTGTATTGTATTAGTGCGCGCGTTTGTATGTATGCGAATGGCCGTTGTCTTGTGTGCGTATGTATATGAGTGTGCTGTTATACATAGCATTTTTTGTATGTATAAAATATGAAATTTTCCACTTTAGTAAGATAATGGAAAAGTGAAACAATCTTGTTTAAAAATAAAACACTAACAAATTGAATTATTTTCGTGTTAACACGTTGCAATAATTTGATTTTAGCGGCGTCGTAATTTCACAAATCAAATCTGTTTGTACACCAGGCAGCTGCTGTCGCACATTTAATTTTGGAAAGGCAGGCAGAGGCTTCGTTTTTGAAAGCCCCATAATTGTTATGTAAAATTTATATTTGCATTCGAATTTATGCTTACCGTTTGTGCCAAGTGTTCGTCTGTGGTTTTTTAAAGATTTCGCACTGCAAATTCACTAAATTTAAGTGTTTTTTCCTTAAAAAACTAGCTTATAAATAATTGTATGATTTGATGCATACGATATATAACCTAACTTATGATAGAAAACTCGCCACCGCCACGTTTAATGGTGGTAGCCATTCACAATTCACCGCGACAAAGTTGTAATCGGTATCACATGGTTGTATTTTACATGCATCTATCTTAGCGTCAGGGGTGCATTTGTTTATCGTTTTGCAAATTTAACCAAAATACTCACCATGTATTTTTCATTAACGTATAAATAATAGCACAGTTGTCATAAATTGTAAAAAAATATAATTAATTGATTAGATAACTGTAGATGACTGAAATTGAAATCATAGCTACAACACAGAGAATAGTTTTTGCACCCCTGATAATTTTGTTTGTGGTTTATTTAGTATTCACCACTTCGAGCTACCCTCGTTATGTGTGTACACACATATTTGTTGTTGTTGTTAGTGGTGTGTTAATATCAATGGCCACAGAATTCCATTTATGAATGCATTTACCACTTATTAAGTCAACTCGAAATGAATTTACTAATACATTTCGTAAATTAGCTTTGAGTCAAAGAATCACACTAAAATATCTGAAGCTGCAAATCGTACCGATGGTGAGTAAACTCACCGCGCTCAGAAATTTTTACGGTCACATTGCTTGAAAGCTGGTTCTTTTATCCATTCGACTAGTTCAATTATTGAGTTGGTTAGTTCAATAGAATTGAATCCGGTGATAAATATGGCCGGCGCACAATTCAATTGTGAATTTATTGTTAGTTCGTATAGCAATAAGATTTCAAGAAATTGATGATTTTGACTTTTAATTCGAAATAAGAATAAAAAAGATTCATAATCCTTGTAAGCACCTTGCACTTAGGAGAAAAAAGTTGTATAATTTAACTGTCCAAAATATTCGATAAGGTTCTAACAAAGACCCTGCACATTATTTAAAATTGTAACTACAAAATTAAGGAAATACCATTTAACGATCCATGTTTTTTTTGTAATATGCACTGAAATGGTAAGTTATTTAGATCAGTATGCAAGGCTGCCAGATGTTCTAAATATCTGTAATTTGATTTTGCGAGGTGGCAATGTTTTTGCAACAAAAACAGTCGCTGAAATTTTTCAGAACGCATCGACACAACTCTATTTGTGCCGAAATAAATATAGTGCCTAAATAACAAATAGTTGCAAATAATTAAATCAAGTAATGAGAAACAATCAACGCTTCTATTAACCGAATGCGCTTTTGATAAGAGCATCAAACGCATAACTTTTGGACTGAAATCGATTTTTTCTGCGCTGCTTGCAACTTTCACAGCGCCCAAGCAACAAACCCAAGCCAGAAAATGTCGCGGCATCCTAGCGACCGGAAAGTGTACGTAGGCGATTTGGGCAATAATGCACGAAAGAACGATTTAGAGTATGTATTCGGTGCTTATGGCAGTCTGCGCAGTGTTTGGATTGCACGCAATCCTCCAGGTTTCGCCTTTGTGGAGTTCGAAAGCGCGAGGGATGCAGCTGATGCAGTACGTGGATTGGATGGTCGAACATTGTGTGGTCGCAGAGCTCGTGTAGAATTGTCCACAGGAAAATACGCTCGCTCCGGTGGGGGGTGGTGGTGGTGGTGGTGGTGGAGGAGGAGGTGGCGGCGGCGGTGGTGGATTTGGAGGAGGACGTGACCGCGGCGGCGGTCGAAGTGATGATAAATGCTATGAATGTGGCATGCGTGGTCATTTTGCGCGCCACTGCCGTGAGCGCAAAGCAAGACAACGACGCAGGTTAGTGAGCAATTTCATTCATAATTTTGTATGGCGTGCATTTATATTCGCATATATACACACATACATATGTAAAAATTTTGCATATCAAATTTTAAATTGTTTTGAGTGCGGTGAGTTTCATTGCTGCTTGTGGTGAATTTAAGAAAAGTGCATACACACCCAAACGAAGCAAAAATGCGCGCGAGCTATCAACTTTGCAAGATTTAGTGAAAATTAAATTTAAGTGTTCAAAACTAATTTATACACATATATTCTAATCAAGGTATTTTTACAAAAGTGCAATGACACAATTAAGGTGAAGTTTCATAAAATTAGAATAAAATACTTTTGTATCGTTCTGTGTTCGTGAGTGGTATAATCTATCGATAGTTACATGTGGCATTGTGTGCGCTTTCTTTTGATAGGGCAACACTGTCATTTGCACACGCACGTGTCCGCTTCATTTTGGATTTTTCTTTTGCACGAGGCGTTAGAGTAAAGAAGGTTAAGTTCGAGTCTGCTGCGCTGTAAAAATTAATTTTAACAGAAAATTAATGCATTAAGCGCACACAATGTTTGTGTTATACGAAACGCCTGCGGGCTACGCAATTTTTAAATTGCTTGACGAAAAAAAACTGGAACAAGTCGATAATTTGTACTTGGAATTTGAGACTCCCGAAAAAGCAAATAAATTGCTAAAGTTAAAGCATTTTGAAAAGTTCAATGATACGACAGAGGCACTTGCCGCCGCAACAGCGGCCGTGGAGGGCAAAGTGGCGAAGCCATTGAAGAAAACGTTGAAAAAGTTGCTCGTCGATGATGTCCAGGCATCGCTGCTGGTAGCCGATGCCAAATTGGGTACAGCCATTAAGGATAAGCTGTCTGTGCAGTGTGTGTACAATACGGGCGTGCAGGAGCTAATGCGTTGCATACGCCAGCAGGCTGACAGCCTGTTGGGCGGACTGCCCAAGCGAGAGATGACTGCAATGGCCTTGGGTCTGGCTCATTCCCTGTCCCGTTACAAGTTAAAGTTCTCACCGGACAAGATTGATACGATGATTGTGCAGGCGCAATGTTTGCTCGATGATTTGGACAAGGAACTCAACAATTATATGATGCGTGCACGTGAATGGTATGGTTGGCATTTCCCAGAACTTGGCAAGCTGATTACCGATAACGTTGCATTTGTCAAGACTATCAAACTGGTAGGCACCAGGGATAATATGGCCGCAACAGATTTATCCGACATTCTGCCCGAAGATGTGGAACAACAGGTTAAGGAGGCAGCAGAAATTTCAATGGGAACAGAAATCAGTGATGAGGATGTGCTAAACATTCAATGTTTATGTGATGAAATCATTTCCATAAATGATTATCGCACACATCTCTATGATTATCTTAAGGCGCGCATGATGGCAATGGCACCCAATTTAACCGTCTTGGTTGGAGATACTGTTGGCGCTCGTCTTATTGCACATGCCGGTTCCCTGATCAATCTCGCCAAGCATCCCTCATCCACTGTGCAAATTTTGGGCGCTGAGAAGGCGCTCTTCCGTGCACTGAAAACAAAGAAGGATACGCCCAAATACGGTCTCATCTATCACGCCCAGCTGGTGGGTCAGGCGAGCCAAAAGAACAAGGGCAAAATGTCACGTTCATTGGCGGCAAAGGCATCGTTAGCAACTCGTGTGGATGCGTTTGGCGAGGAGGCCACCTTTGAGTTGGGAGCCACACACAAAGTTAAGCTGGAGGCGAGACTGCGTCTGCTTGAGGAGGGAAATCTGCGGAAATTGTCTGGCACGGGCAAGGCCAAGGCAAAGTTCGAGAAATACCAGGCCAAGAGGTGGGTTATTATTCCATGTGGTTCTCAAATTGATCAAGTACAAACTCTATATGATGATACCACAAAGGTTTCGCATTTCTCTGATTCCATTGTGACGATAAACCTTGGCTGTCTGATTGAGTTTATAACTTGTCAAAATGTCTCAACCAATTTTGGTGTTCTTTTCACAATTTCATATCGAATTTTTCCAATTTCAGTGAAGTGTTTACCTATCAGCCCGAGGCGGATAACACGTTACATGTCAAGAAACGTAAACATTCGGAAGTTGAAACGCCCGTCAAACAGGAGATTAAAGAGGAGGCAGAAGATGAAGCTGTTGCTGATGATTCTGAAATTAAAACTGAAAAGAAAAAGAAGAAGAAGAAGAAGCAACAGGATGAAGAGGCTCCTGAATCCACCGCTGAGGTCAAAGCTGAACCTGAAGAGGAGACGCCAGTGCAGCCTCCCAAGAAAAAAAGAAGAAATCAAAGCAACAAGAAGAAGAATAATAATAAGCAAATGTTATTATGGAGCTTTTTATTAATAACGCTTAAGTTGATAGTTTTTAGAATTTACGCTTTAGTTTTACAACAATATACAAGTATAGTTTACACTTTTATCTTTTGTTAACTACATTCGATATAAAAATGTAACATACAACACTTTCACAACTAAACTATATAATTTCTATTAATCCTTGCACTTTAGTTTCTTTTCACAGATTATTTAGGGTGTTTTTGATTATAAAAAATTTTGTGAAGTGCGCTTTACAATTTATATTTTTGTATTGCAAATCTTAGAAATGCAGTGCTTTTAAATTGATCTAGCATCCATAACAATTCAAAAGCAATTGTCGATGTTTTTGAGACCAGCTTTGCTTATTTTTAAACTATAAGTTGAGATTAAACAGAATTTACTATTTCTGAAACACATTTCAAAGACTTCTAAGAAAATCTTATAATTAAAATTGTCTCGTAGAACATTTATCACATTCTCTAAATCAGTTTCGCAGCAAAAAGCTTTGACAACTTTATGTTAATGACTATTTAAAACAGAAATCATAGTCTAAGACCCATTGTCAGTTGCAACAGCTGATGCCTTTGGTTAGCAAAAACAAAGAGGTGTTTCAATTGGAGGCGATCAAGCAGAAAATGCACAACTGTTGCAGACACCAAAAAAGATTTCTTGCATCACACAAATCAAATCTGTGGATTTTGCGGTGAATTCAACAACACTGTGGACAATATAAAAGCATAACAGATAAATGGATAGAGCGCTCAGTTCGGCAGAATGAGGGGACACCTGAAGCTGCTGTTGGTCTTGGGACTGCTGCTGACGTACGCGGCGGCCAAGAAGAAGGAGTCGTCCTCGGAGGAAGAGGAAGAGGGCGGCGAGAAGCATGAGAAGAAGAAATATGGCGATGAGGAGCACAAAGGCGAACATGGACATAAGGAGCACAAGGAATGGGAGGAGGATGAGAAGAAACATCACGAGGAGGAGGATCACGAGCATCATCATGGCGATAAGGGTGAAAAGAAGAAGAAACATTACGATGAGAAGGATGAGCATGGCGAAAAACATGAGCATGGTGCCCACAAAAAAGGGGGCAAACATCATCACAAGAAGAAGCACAAGAAGGGACACAAAGAAATGGAATATCATAAGAAGTTTAACAAGGATGAATACTACAAGGAGAAGAAGTTCTACGATGATGAGCACAAGGGCGGACATCACAAGAAATACGGCAAAGAGCACAAGCATCATGAGGAGGAACATGGCGAGCACAAAAAGGGTGAAAAGCACGAAAGTGGCAAGAAAAAGGGACACAAAAAGAAGGAGGGACACTTTAAAAAGGGACACCACGACGAGGACCATAAGAAATACAAGAAGGAGCACAAGTATGGCGACAGCTTCGATAAGAAGGAGGAGCATGGCAAAAAGAGCGAAAAGAAAAACGGTCACAAGCATCACAAGAAAAGCGGCAAAAAACATGGTTAACATTTATGTAAACGGTTTAAGCTAAACAACAAATAAATAATTTTAAATACTATAAATAGTAGTCGAGTCTTGAAACTGAATAGAACGTAGTTGGAAATGCATTTCATGCTTTTCAAACTGAATATTGTAGTCGATTTCTTAAACTGCTGGAAAAGACAGTTTCTTTCTATATGTAGAATTTTCTGAATTTTAAATTCTGATTAAATTTTTTGTTATTTTGCATTATCTTTACAGAAGCAACTCGCTGAGCAGATCACGCAGCACATCAAGACGTCGCCGCACTCGCTCCAAATCTGGAACCCGTTCCCGCAGTCGCTCTCCTGGTTCTGTAGGACGGCGCTCGGGACGTTCTCGTGAGAATGGACGTGATGAGAATGGTTCGGTATCACGGTATAGTGATCAGGACCGCAATGGCAGTGGAATGGTTGACTCTCCGCCGCCAGTGAAGCGGCGATATGATGATGAAGATGATGAGAGAGACAGGGGGTCCAGATCGCCATCTCCTCCACCGCGTCGTGGTTCGCCATTGAGGCGTCGTGGCGATTCCTCCGTGTCGCGTTCAATGTCGAGGGACTAGCGATGCCATGCGGCTTCTGATTTTGGCCATTAACAACAACCAACACCATCAACAAATAAGGCTCAACCTGAACCTTCATTCCTGAAATTGAAACACCCACAAATTATATTTCTATGTTCGTCAGGCAGTAAAAATCATTTTGTTGCCCCTTACACATTCTTAGCTTAGAATATAATCAATAGATTAATAAACATAAATATATACCCTTTCCTTTCCTTTCCATTCTCTCATCCTCTTATTTCTGTAATTCTCCTAATCCAACTGAGCGGAAGAATTTTGCCGCATAGAACAAATCGCGCTTTCAATTTTTTATACTCGTAGTTTACGAAAGATGAACAACAAGAAAAAAAAACGGATCGAATTAGTCTCTCGAAAGTCGATCTAGTCAATCTGTAACATTACATTTATGTTTATCCATCATATATAAATAAATACAAAAAAAAGTTTTGCTTTTTCATATACGATTATAATAACACCCATGCATACATAAAATACAAATATATAGACACATATGTATATCAGGCTAAGAATGAAACTGAAAGCTAAACAAAACGAAAAAAAAAATCAAATAAAATTGTATCACTTTTTGGGATATTTAAATTTCATTAAGACAACTGAAATTTTATCCTAATGTCAATTTTATGATATAACTTATCACTGATCCTTTTACCAATTGAAAGAAAACAAAATGCCCCAAAATGATATTTCACTTCGCGTTTGTAAGGTGTTTTTTTTTTAATATTCATCTAAATTAAGCAACAATTTTTGCAAAATTTAAATTTCTCATACATTACGTCATAGTTAAGTATTATATTAATGTATGAATTCTTGAAATGCGTATTTGTCTGTAGCAAACGCACTCAAATACATAATACCTAATTATTCAATCAATAAATCAAATGCCAAAAAAACATATTTATTTTCCAGCGTTATGAAGATGAGAGTGTAAAATGGGGGTGAAAATTAAATTAAATCGAATAAGATAAAATTGAATGTAATAAAACCTACAAATAAATCTGTCAATCCCAGATAAACTTTCATTTTTACAAACGTGCTTGAAAATGTTTCATACTTTAGATTGTCAGTTAATATCGCAATAGTGCTAGAAATCAATCTGGTTTGATATCTACAAAAACTTTTTTTTAAATATACAAGTTTCAATGGTTGTCACAGGGATTAAGCAATCTGGACCCGCGTCTGCCTTTGGTCTTTCACTTCTTCTGGAGAGGCTTGGGAAAAAGAATCTAATTAATATATATATTTAATTGCCAAATCTTTAAATAGGAAGCACTTTCATCGTTCTTCAATACTAAAACTCCTGAGAGATTCGGCTTTAAATTTCTTTTTGAAATGTGTCAACTTTTTGAACTGCCGCCAAATGACAAAGTGGTATTCACACTGTGTGAACCAAAATATGCACTAGTCGAACCGATACATTTAATTTAACTGGTTTACAAGTGAATTACCACCGCGGAATAGAAATTTGCGCTAATATTTTAGATATTTTTTTAATTAATAAAATAGTAAGTCAAGTAAAAAGTTCGTTCGGTTATTTATTCATTTTTTAAAAGATGATAACTTTGTGTACATTTGTCCGATTTAAATCAAATATGCGCCGTTTTGTTCGTAAACTTGTTGCCAACGAGATGCCAACTCCATTATACCCCTCTCGTAGAAGGCTGCGTCCCTATTGGCAAAAAAACTCGCAGAGCCAATTTTCACAGGCCTCTCTTGAAGCCAACTTCTCACCATTAAGCGCGTTTGCCATGGACAGGAAAAGATGGTAATCACTTGGTGCCAGGTCCGGACTATAAGGTGGGTGCATTAGGACCTCCCATCCGAGCTCCCGGAACTTCTGGCGCGTCACCAAAGACGTGTGTGGCCTGGCGTTATCCTGATGGAACACAATTCGGCCACCGTTGATCAAAGATGGCCTCTTTTGGATGAGGGCTGCTTTCAAGCGGTCCAGTTGTTGGCAGTAAAGGGCCGAATTGAGCGTTTGGCCATAGGGGAGCAGCTCGTAGTAGATGATTCCTTCCCAATCCCACCAAACACACAGCAAAACCTTCCTGGCCGTCAATCCGGTCTTGGCCACCGTCTGGGACCTCGACCGCTTGCGCTCGATGTTGTCGTAGGTGACCCATTTTTCATCGCAAGTCACAATCCGCTTCAGAAACGGGTCGATTTTGTTGCGATTCAGCAACGATTCGCAGATAGAAATTCGCTCCATTATGTTTTTTTGCGTTAGTTCGAGTGGCACCCAAACATCGAGCATCCTTTTGAATCCAAGGTTATGCAAATGGTTCCAAACGGTTTTCTGGCTTATCTTCAGTTCCTTGGCAATTAAATAAGTGCTCACGTGACGGTCTGTTTCCACTATTTTCAGGATTTCATCGCAATTTTCGACGACAGGCCTCCCGACGCGTGGTGCATCTTTAACATCGAAATTACCGGAACGGAACCTAGAAAACCACTTTTGTGCTACACGTTCCTTTACAGTATCGGGCCCATAAACTGAATTAATTTTTTCAGCCGCTTTGGCTGCTTTTTCGCCTTGATCGAAGAAAAATTGTAAAATATTGCGAATTTTCTCTTTGCTGGTGTCCATCTTTGACAATCTCTTATAACGTAAAGAGTCAATTAATAGATAAACTGCCAAAAACAAACTTTTAGACCGAATAAACACGTTTTCATCGCCGTATAGTATGTTATGATACGACACATAACACTAGTATTATGGACAATAACGCCATCTCTTAGATAAAAACCGAACAAACTTTTTACTTGACCGCAAAAGTTAAAATTGAATGGAACAATAAATATGAAACGGCAACGAAATAAATTGCACAGATATGATCAGACAATAATCGATATATGTATACGTATAAACATCGATAGATACATATAAAAATGCTAATGCCCATAATAAGTTAATTTTTATATTTGAAGATCACCAATTATATTAATTAAGTATATATTTATTTAGGTTTTAATAGAAGTATGCGTAATAAGTCAATGTCGATGGTTAAAAACAATCGAAATTGTTTATATAAAAAATCGATGAATCGATAATCTTATCGATGTTTCTCCAGCTCTATGCGCTTCGCATTCCTACACTTTAATGCTGTCTTGTATTTTTGTTTTGTTTATTTTTTGAAAGTTATAAATTCTTTAATTTCGCACAACATATAAATAAAGTGGAACAATTAAGTTAAGTGTGCGGCTATCGTGAATCAAGAGTTTGCAATGGCAATGGCATTTCGCTTGTCCAAGCACGAATCGAGCGTCATCAGTGCGGAAGACACATCGCTTGAGCAACTTGATTCTAGCGTCGAGATGCGTTCGCGTTCACCATCGCCGCTGGTGTTTAATCCACGCAAGCTGCGCTTCGCCGATGATGATTTTGACAAGGAACCGCAGGAAAGTCCGCAACACAAAAAGAAACAAATCGTTGCACAGCGAGATGTGGATGTGGACATGTCGCCTCCGTGCCAAAAAGTTCGTGCATTGAGGCTTTTTAACACACCAGCGACACCAAAGACCATATTGCAAAAATCGACAACCAATTGCAATCATTTGTCTGCCGTTGCGGCAGCTGTGAATGCTTCCTCCGCCAACGTCACCGCCTCAACAGCACGAGAGGAGATCTTTAAACTGACAGAACGTCCGCGCTCATTGCCCTTACACAATCACAGGAGCATGCAGCCACAGGACACAGCCAATGTTAATCCCTTCACACCAGACAGTGAGTGCAATAAATCAGCAAAGACTTCTGAATTCTCTAGACTGATATGTAATCTATATACTAATCCCATTAATCCCTTCCAGGTCTTATGGCCCACAACAAGAAGCGCTGTCGCACTCAATTTGGTCGAGAGAATCTCAATTTAAGTACCATGCAAAGATTACTGCTCAGCGATCCCTGCGACGACGTCGGCGCACCGGATGCGGGCAACGGTGTAGTTCGGGAAATACACCAGCAGGCGCCCAAGAGATTAGCGCTCCACGACACAAACATCAGTCGTTTCAAGAGGGAGTTTATGCAAGTCAGCGTGATTGGAGTTGGTGAGTTTGGAGTCGTGTTTCAGTGTGTCAATCGGCTGGATGGCTGCATTTATGCCATAAAAAAGAGCAAAAAACCTGTGGCAGGAAGCTCATTTGAGTAAGTTGAACCCAAAAAACTTAAATGACATTGTAGTAGCAAAACCAAAATTATTTTATAAGTAACATACTAGGTGATAGTATTTTATTTTAAGATGGTTAAAGATTCATTACAAATGATTAATCATTTTGTCTATTTAAACAGAAAACGGGCCTTAAATGAAGTATGGGCACATGCGGTGCTTGGTAAGCACGATAATGTTGTGAGATATTATTCAGCCTGGGCAGAGGATGATCATATGCTGATACAAAATGAATTCTGCGATGGAGGCAGTCTTCATGCGCGCATTCAGGATCACAGTCTGGGCGAATCGGAGCTGAAAATCTTGCTAATGCATGTAATTGAAGGCTTACGCTATATACACTCCAATGACCTGGTGCACATGGACTTAAAGCCGGAGAATATATTTTCTATAATGAATCCAATGGCACACAAGTTAGGCAGCAGCTTGGAGGCACACCATCAAGGTGGCAAAGATGATGATGGCATGGACAGCGTATACGAGGAGTTGCGCAGTTCCGAGAATCTGGTTACCTACAAAATTGGTGATTTGGGACATGTGACTTCGGTGAATGAGCCGCATGTCGAAGAGGGAGACTGTCGCTACTTGCCCAAGGAGATACTACAGGAAGACTATAGTAATCTGTTTAAGGCCGACATTTTCTCGCTGGGCATAACGCTCTTTGAAGTTGCTGGCGGCGGACCACTGCCGAAGAATGGACCCGAATGGCACAAGCTGCGCAATGGAGAGGTGCCAGCGATTCCAACGTTAAGCAAGGATTTTAATGAACTCATCGCACAAATGATGCATCCCGAACCAAATGAAAGACCCAGCTCCATGTCTATTTATAGTCATCCGTAAGTTGGCAATTGTACAACTACGAAAGGGATATGATCTTTAATTTTGTTTATTTATTTCGACAGCATTTTAAGCGCCGTGGATTCCAAAAGCAAAATGCAGCTTGGTCTGGAGCTGACAGTGGAAAAGCGTAAAAATGAGATATTGATGAACAAGTTAAGGGAAGCAAAGAAACAAATCAAGCTGCTTGAACAGCGAGGTAAGTAGCCCTATCAACCTTACTCCGAATTTTCATCATTATCTTGCTGTTATTTAGTCTCCGTTTTAGCTACTGCAAATACGCCGGAACCACTTGACGGTCAACGTTGTTTGCGCTCATTCACAAGACGCATGCGCACGCCGTTTGGATCGCATGGCAAATTCAATAATCTCGCGGATCGAAACAAGAATGTCATTACCAATATTTGACTATTCGAATAGCAGGTGTCAAATCTGTACGCCGACACTCAACTCTTCCGTATTAAAAGTGAACAAAGCTCACATTCTTGTTAATTTAAGCACGTATCATCAGTTATAAGTTGTTGCTAATTTTGATTTTAAAATCCCTCAATATCGTTGTGGGCTGCTTCTATTCTCAAATATCTTATTTTTTGAGAGAAACACCAAAAGATTTCCATTTCTTTTTCTTAACTCGGTAAAAGTTTATGAATAAAAGAAAAAGCGTGGTAAGGTATTGCCTTTAACATTGAAGAAGATTACAATTTTTGTATATATCAAGTATTATCTTTACAATAGTTTGTATTTTTTTGTAATTAAACTATTTATTGTATTACATTTGAAGGCAAAATATTTAAGAACATTCCATTCGCGAATTAAACGAATGATATCATTTTAAATAAAAACTACATATTGTTTATGCATTGTGATGTGCCGCAACTATAACAAATATTGTAAATTTACTTATTAATTTGCACTTTAATTAAAGTGTAATTAAAAATATTTTGATTGAACGTAACAGCCTGTAAAATGCGCATTGCTTCTAGAACTATTCCTATCGATAAGTATTGTTAATGGCGATACTATAGTTTCGATATTTCGCTGCGAAGAAGTGCCAACTTAGCTATTCTGTAGCTAAATATATTTGCTGTTAGGCGAATATCTGTATATTATACAAATGTATTCAGCTACTTTTTGCTAAAAAAAAAAAAAAATAAAAAACTATGCAAAAGTGCTTGCAGAATCATTTTAATATGCTTTTCAGTCAGATAAAGCTATTTTGTCCTCAAGAAAGTTGGCAGCACTGCGGGTAGGGCTGTCGCACAGCGTGTGTTTTATTGAGCAACAGCAGAAACTCATGTGGTCAGCGTAATTTTCAAACAAAAATGGCCAAAATCCTTCAAAAATATATTAAGTTCACCAGTAAAGAGCTGGAACAGTATGCCGCCAATCCAGGTTCATGCGTGCTTTGCGTGAAAACAGATCTACACCTGTCAATGGGCCCTTATGGCATGGCCAACTTCAAGCACGCGCTACACGAGCTCCTCATTCGCACCAAGGTGGGAATATACGATGCCAACCTGAATGGCATTGTGCTCGGTATTCAAAATATCAAGGTACTTGGTCAGACGGCCGGAATGCGGACCGACGATCCTACTCTGCATTTGGTAATTAATGCTGATTTCTATGTGTTGAGACCAGCGGCGGGAGCGGTGCTCCACGGTGTTGTCCGTCACATATCCAAGCATCAAATTAGCGCCATCATCTACAGAGTCTTTAACACAACCATTAGGTTTACGAATAAGAAACAAAGCCGAGATGGCATTGTAATGGATCAGGAAATCAAGTTTCGTATTAAGGATTTCAATATCAGCACCGTGATGCCTTACATTGAAGGAGAACTGTTGCTGGAGGAGCCTGCGCCTCAGGTAAGTCCCATTACATATGGCTATATCTCACTTTAACGTGATTTTTCTTTGTAGCAAAATAAATCCATCAAATTTGAAGATGACACGGAGTCAACTATAGAGAATAGTACAGAAACGCCTATTGAAAACGGGGCAGAAACGCACGTTGAGCTGGATGCTCTTGTCGAACTGATCAAAATGGAACCAAACATGTCACCTGAGCCGACACCCAAAAAGAAAAGGGCGGAAAAGCGTAAGAAAAGTGAAGAGACTGACAAAGTTGTGCAAAAAGTGAAAAAAACAAAAAAAATAAAAACTGAACCCGTATAGCCTTCAAATATGTGTGGTTAATTTTAATAAGTTAAGTTTAATGGTACAAATTATATTTAATATACGAGTATGTAGTAGTTTGCCTTGAGCAATTACTTAATAATATGTTCTATATGTAAATGTATAGAATTTCGAAATAACAAATTGTAAATATGCGTTAAAAATTAGCTTACCATTGTAGTCAGTCAAAATTCACCGATTCCAAAAGCTTGTAATGCCATAGATGGAAGATGTTTTACCCAAGTTACTTAATATCCATCTACAATCCGTTTATTCAAAATCAAATGCAAATAACCAAATCAATGGCACTGCTGTTCCTGCTAACAGCTCATCTGTTGATTGGATCTGGAGGCCTACATGCTCAGGAAGAAGGAGAGAGAACGACAGTGAATTTCCCGTTTCCAGTGGTCACACAGCGAGCACCACACTTTGAAGGCACGGCTGTGGTCAACAAAGAGCTGGTGACTCTATCGCTATGCCAATTCTCTGGCAAATACGTAGTGCTGCTTTTTTTATGCCCTTGACTTCTCCTCCGTCTGTCCCACCGAAATTGCAGACTTCTCCGGGCGGCAGGAGGAATTCCGGAAACTGAATGCTGTTGTTATTGGCTGCAGTGTTGATTCACCGATTGCCCACTTGACCTGGCTGGATATGCCAGGCAAGACTACGGGTTTGAGTAACGTTAACATACCCCTGCTATCAGATCTGTCGCATAAGATTAGCACAGACTATGGCGTGTATCTGCCTGAAATGGGACATAGCCTGCGGGCACAGTTTATAATCGATGCTCAGGGTATTTTACGGCATTCAACGATTAACGATTTGTTTCTGTCGCGGTCTGTGGATGAAACACTTCGTTTGATCAAAGCCTGTCGCTATGCTGATATAACTGGGGTACCAAGACCTGGTAAAACGGCTGAGGAAGCTCCTAAATATTCAGTCATGAGCAAATTTATGTTTTAAATTAATTGGCTGAAAATAAAAATTGTTTGTCGGATGATTCAACACTTTGTTCCACAGTTTTGTACAACTGTAAATTGCTAAACTTTTTAATTTCCATTGACGTCAATTAAGTACAAGTACAACAATAATTAAATTTTATCAATATCACCATCAAAATTCCGATAATACATAAATTTATTTCGTTTTTTATTACATGTGTTTTTCATACAAATAGATTCAATATTATACAATACATTTTACTCGTAAATACATAATGTGTATCATATATAATTTGTATGAATGTATGTATATAGTTAGTTTATAAATATTTAAAAGCCGGTTTTACTTGTACATACTTTAGATACCATCTTTGTTTTGACTTCGCTAATTATTATTAAATACATAACAAGCAAATACAATACAATAAATATACTATATAATAATAATAATAATAATAATAAAATACATTTCAAATTCTTAACTACAGTCAAAGGAACATAAACTATACACACACATATTGGAAAACAATTACAATCTAAATACATTACGTTATAATAATAATCATATTTATATATAATTTTTTATATATGGTATATGAGGCCTACATAGTCTGATTAGTTTATGCACGCGACACACGACTACCAGGAACATTTACATAATGTACAAACAGACAAGATAAGTACATACATCTTTAACGATGGCTGCATATTTTCAAGAGCTTCGGGAATTCCCCCTATTATTCATTTACTGGGAAGTTAACTTGGATATTATGCAGCCTGGTCTTTAACACATTTCATTTCAAGATTTTAAACAACAGCAAAATATAAGATAGATTTCGATAAGATAGATTTGAGACCTGAATGAATAGAATAAGGAAAATGATCGAGGAAAGTATAGATGAAGACAGTTTATATAAAATTGAAGGGAACTAAGCATAAGTTAAGGAGCACTTGGAGTACTCCGTTTCATTTCCATTCAGAGCCATCTCGGTTAGACGGATATTTCCTGAATATGTACACGTTTCTTGCCGCTGGCCGAGCCACCTGTTGATCCAGTTTGTCCCGCCTGACGCAGGATGCCTATCTGATGTTGTTGTTGTTGTTGCTTGTTGGGCAGCTAGAAAGGATCGCGGCGGTGGCGGCGGCTCAGGAATGTCATCATCGCGCATGATTTCGCAGTCGCCACTGGCAGCTGCTTTCACCGCCTCCTCAATGGCCTTGAATGACATTTGATCCGATGATTGTACGGCATAATCAAACTGCAACTGACCGGAGTTCGTGTCAACGAAGGATCCTCGTTTGCTGCCCGATGCAGTGTTGGATTCCAGAACGGTTGACAGTGGCAGCGGCTTGTAACTGGCCAGCTCAATGTGTGTGTTGCCACTAGGAGCAGCCGCTGGACGTGTCTTGAGCAAATCGAGAGTGCTGGTTGAGCACGGCTCCCAGTTGTCCATCAATAGCGTTGTTTGTGCATTGCCTGGCGGCGGCGGAGGCGGCAACTCCACCAGCAACTTGTCCTCCTTCAACTGTTTGGTCTTCTCATCATAGCAACTATATTCGCCAAAGACCACGCTCATGCCGCCTTTGGAATCGACAACGGCGCCACTTAAAGTGTAGGCATCACTGGCATCGCTGGGACCAGCATTTAGCTTCAAAATGCTGGAGTTCTTGCTGGTTTCCCCATCCTGCAGTTCCTCCTTTGTCTTGGCATCCCTTGCCCGTTTCTCGCGCTGATGATAAATGCCCGCAAAGATGAGCACATTGAGGATGAGCAGGAAACAGCCAACGGCCACAGTGGCTATCAATGCTGTCGTGTAGCTCTGGAACTGCTTGCCACTGAATCGACGCAGCAGCTCCAAATTGCCAATGATGCCGGTCGATGCGGTGGCCAAATCCTTGCGTGTCTCCACCTGAGTCCGTGTGCGATTGTCCATCGGTGATTGTGTCGTTGTTAATTCAGAGACGGACATGGCGCCATCAATGCCACATTCTGAAAGTCATTGAATCGAAAACATTAACAAAACTCCGACTCCGAAACCATTTTCATTCTTTACCAGTGGTTGTTCCTCCTGCATTTGTTGCATTTGGACTCTCGGCCTTTGTGGTTGGCGAAGGTGTCGTGGTTGTGGTTCGTGTGGTTTGTATAATGATGATATCATCATCTTCCGCGGGCTTCGTTTGCAGTTGAGGACGCACAACTCCTGGAAGGGATCACGGAGTTATATTTTAGTTATCACTAATAAATCGATTGTGCTTCATTTTGTTTACCTTCATAGAGATCGCGATTGTTGAAATCATCCTGGAACTGATGATGCCGCATCGACTGATCGTTAATGTTGAAATGCCGATGAAGTTGTGGCAACAAATTCAACCACATGGACAACTTATGGCCACGGTAATGACTTTGTACGTTGGCCTTGTTGCCTGCAGGAGTTTGAAAATAGTCGTAACATGATAGTTGCATAAATACAGATTGAATATAAAAGAAACATCCTATGAAACCAATTCAATCCAACAAATTCATAATTATACAAAAAAATATATTAACAAAATGCTTAAATGAAAGGAAAAATTTAAATTGAAAGAACACTTAAGATGAGATAATTTTAAATAAGCAGAAAATAATACAACATTTTAAATTTAGGACTTGAATATTATTTAACACATCTTTACATTCAGGGAACATATTTAAAACTAAAACAAATTAAAATAAATTGGAAGTTATAGCAAATTTACACGCAAATTTGTCAAATTTCCGATAAAACAAAAACCAACAAGTTGAATAAAAACCTTAATAAATTAAAAAACATCAATTTCAAAGTTTAAAGTACGAGCTTGTTGAATGAAAACTTGTGGATTTCTTACCCAGTTCAATGTACAGCTGATTGACCACATCGTAGGCATCCCAGAAGGGCAACTTATCGCCATCATAGCTGCCCACATCTGGATCATTTTCCGCTGATCCGAGCTGCGGAAGAACGCCATCGTTGCTTCGCAGTCGTCGTCGGAAATAGGAGCGTTTCTCGTGCATTGCATTGCTGCGACGTTGATTATAGATGACGGCCAGGTTTAAGGCCTCGCCCGGAATTGAAATTGAATCCTGAAACCTTGAAGCCGAACGCTTGCGCTGTGAATGCAATGCTTCTCTGGTGGGCACTGCAGCATTTAAGGTGGATTGATTCGGATTACTAAATGAATGAAATCAATTGTTGTTAGTTTATTGAGAAGCAATTCAAGACAGAGTCGAATTATTACCCAGTCTTGGCAAAATTGGCCAAATATTGCAGCATTAGACGACCAATTTGTCGCTCCTGAGTTGTGTAGTTGTGTGGAAAGAGCGGAGATAGTGGCAATCCCAGCCAGAAGGGAATATCTTCACCTCGCACTGAGCCCGTGCGCTTAAAATAACAATAGCAGAGACAGAGACAAAAACAAAGTCAAGGTCAAGGTTAATAGTTCGCTTCGAGAACACTTGCCACAATTTACACACCTGTGGATATTCCTCTTCGACAGTGCGATGCTTGAAGTGCACAAAATATGTGCGACCTCCACGTAAACTGTGCATGTAACCCAATTTAATTAAGGGAGATGCCGTGTGTCCATCGCTCAGAAACTGCAATGTTGCATCCCTCGAGCTTAAGGGATTTCTGATAGCTTTCTCCCAGTCCGTGTATTCATTCTGGCAAAAGAATATACAATAAATTAGAACACTGAACAGACAGTTTCTTTATTTAACTTTTCTGTTATGAGAAAAGACCCTCTTAAAATAATAACACTCTTAGTTTTAAATTAAGTCGTTGTCGTCATGACACAAGACGTTAATTAGAATAAGCATCGAAATCAATATCTAGATATAATGGAAACGCTTTTCAATACTAACAAATAACTGGTTAAATTCTTTAAATGGAACCGGTTATATTTATAAAATTATGTCTCACCTTTAACACCGCAAATATTTCATTCAGATGATAGTGGAAATTGTTGCGTACAAAGGTGCGGAGAATGCGATCTCTTCGTGTTTCATTAAATCCGAACTCCAGATCCTGAGCACTCAAATCCAGATAGGATTCCACAGAAGTTAAGCAGAAGATAAGGTCACGTTTCGGAAAGTTTGCATATTCAATTCCTGAAGTACTGCAGCGACAAAGAGAGTATTTATTTATGTAAGAATTTGAATTTAGATTATAATGGATCTTACCTAACTATAGCTGAACCCAGAGGCAACGCTGTGCTGGACATGCCATCGGTATTGGGCGATATCACAGTGCCATCCACAAAAGGAGCAAAGCCAACTAGAAAACTGCAAATAAAAAGGAAAGGAAAGTCATTTTATATTTTTATAAAAATAATGTCATTATAATTTTTGGTATATAGCATCAATTATTATTATAATATTTATCATCAATTATAATTGAGTATTTATATTCTTATAAATACAGTATGTTATTATATTCCTATCTGGACTTCGTTAATAAGCAATTATTTATAGTTTTTTATTATATTTCCATCTCTCAAAAATTGAATTCTGTTAATGTTTTCAAATACATTTTGAATGGACAAAAAGAAGCAAATTTTTTTTATTCTAAATCAAATATCAGTTTTCTTTAAAATTGAGTAAGTATTTGAAAATCTCCTATATTAATAAAGAATTAACATGATAACCTGTGAAATTGGGCGTACCTAGAAAATTTCTTTTAACGCAACACATTTTTTATGGAATTTACAATTTGTAAATTAAATTTGTGCAAATCTTAGCAAATTTACTTGTCGATTTTGCTCGAACTATAACATAATCTTTTTCCTGATAAGCCAACAGTTTTCTGGCTATATATTCAGCCCCTCAGGCAATCAGATTCCAGTTGTAATCAACGCTTCAGACCCTAAGATGCATTTTTTCAATTTATTGATTTTGTTCGGCTTTCTAATGAGCTTTGCTCTTGCCAAAAATCGTGAGTTTTTAGTCGCATTTTTTATTGGTTAATAAATTGTATTTATCTCTTCTGACATTAGTTATGTTTCATGATTTAAAACGTTGCCCTACTTACATTTGCATTGGATTACGAAGAGTCTTTTCGGAAATGAGCTTCAAATAATATAATAAATATTGTACATATTTTTAAATTATATTGCAAAATATATTATGCAATTTGCTGAATAGAAAACAGCAATAATAAGTTTTAAAATAATATGAATTTAGCTCATCCGAAAATTGGCTTTAAATATTGTATCATACTACTTTTTTTTTTTTGTTGGTTTCCAACTTACCGTGGATGATCGATCTTAACTGAGAGCAATTCGGCAACACTTTTGGTTCGCAAACAGGGCGCCAGATCATCATAGAGCATATCGCCATGGCAACCAGTTTGTTCTGCCACGCGACGTTTCACGAAAAGAGGATTCTTCTGTATGGCCCAGGGAGAAAGAGCAGTGCCACTGATAAGCACAGCACGTTGTAAAAGATCTGTGAGGGAATCGAGAAGTTAGTGATTGTTTAAATAGTTAATAATTTTAATCAAACTACCGCTGGCCACAGGTGACACGGCCAAGATGTTGGCCAAGACAGCGCCAGTGCCATAGCCGAGTAAAGTAATGCTCTGTGGATTGCCACCAAACGCCGGCAGATTCTCCTTGAGCCAATGCAGCCCGGCCACGAGATCCATGAGGCCAAAGTTACCCTGGGCACTCTCCTTGCCGCCGGTCTTAAGGAAACCAAAGATGCCCAGTCGAAAATTGATTGTCACAACGATGACATTGCCATGAGCGGCCAGTTCAGAGCCATCATACGGATTGCCAGAGCTCCAATCATAAGATTCACCGTGTATAAAGACTACAGTGGAAAGTGTGCTCTCCGAACTGGAACTGGAACTGGAACCCAATCTCTCCTGAGTTTCCGCATTGGCATTGCCATTTTCCCCTGCGAGTAAAGTAAATAATTGAATTTGAAAAAACAAACACTCTATACTCAATACTTTATACTGTCAATAACATCCACTTGACTCTCCGAGGCCAGCTCCATATGTTGTTTGTGGTCAGCGAAGCTGCCAATTCTGCAGCGCTTGCAGCAATTATTAAAAAACCAACTGCAATGCACTACGGAATTGAAAGTTTCGTTGCCTTTGGGCCACCAATTTTCCCCCCTCTTGTATTATAAAAAAATTTAGAAAGTACATTTTAATTCCATTTGATTTTAGTTTTCTCTCTGTGGCAACATCAATTAGATTTGCAATTGAATTACTTTGCTAAAAAGTTTTGGCTTCTCAATTGAATTTGATTCTTCAACACTTTCAATAAGTTAAAAACAAGATACAATCAATTTATTGCTGTTAGCTTGAGATTTAATAGTTTTTGCAAGTAAACTTTAATATTACATAATTTTATGTGCTGAAATTAATAAATTTTTACATCATTTTGATTTTGAAATTAACAGACTGTGATTTGACATTTGAATAAAATATTCGATACTAACATTTTGTTGAACATTTTTAAAATTCATGAAAATTGGTTTTAAAACCTGTAACCAAGTGTTAATATCAAATATCTAATTAATTAAGAGTCACAGAGTCAGAAACTGGCCAATATTTATATAATTTGCTTTTCTTTACTAATCATTTTATCTTTTAGAATTTGATTATTGTGAAACTTGCAGCTTTAAATTTAACATAAAATTTTTTTGACTTACGTCTCGAGTGCTGCACTTGATAGGGCACATAGATATTTAGATATAGGCAGTCTTCCGATTGGTTATTCAGCAGCGGCAACAGACGTCGCAGCTGAGCGAGTCGGGACCTGGGTACCTCCAGGAGGGCCTCCGGACCATTGGGCGGTATGGGAACATTTTGTGGACAAACTGGCGAAAATCGATCCGCATTTCGTTCCGTTTTCCATGTCGATGGCGTTATGGGTGGCATAAATCTGCAAGTCAATCAGCAATCAGTCACAACAATGTGTATATATCTATCAATCTATCTGTCTGCCTATATGTATTAGCAACTTTATGGTAATGCTAATGGTAATGGTAATGGTAATGGTAACGGCAGCAAACTATCGCAATTACTTCCGCAATTGGGCGTCGGGTCGAAAGGATTTCTGAGCAACTAACAACTAAACCCATCAATCAAATTTGCCAACCGATTGATTAATTGTGCATTTTATTGTTTTGCGTTGAAAACCATCGATCAAAGACCTCAACAATGGAGGACAGAGGAGAGAGGAAGAAGGAGCGACTCCCCCGAGATTGCAGCTTCTGCTTCAATGTTGATTTTATGACACAATAATTGACGTGAAATGTTTTTATTGTTTCAACATTTTTGATTCATCTCGGTAAATGTTTCACGATTTGTGGGCATAACTTGAAACATAACTTGAATTCCCACTACATTTCAGCTTTATTTAACCCCGGTAACTTCTTTCGATTCTCTTTCCGCTGATTACAATGGATCAAAGTCAAATGAAATTAAACATTGCGAAGGCTTCAACATTCTGATAATACATATTATTATAATAGAGGAATCACGCTTAAAATATATTGAAATTATTTTCTTTTGGTTTTTTCCACGATGTTAATTAAGTTTTAATGCAGAAACCGTTAGGAAAATAATTCCTGATAAAATGTCATTCCGTTCAAAAATCACTTTAATTTTTGCAGAGTTATGTAAGTTTAAAGTTAATCCAACATTTGAGCTATCAACTCTATTAGTCTAAATTTTGGTGAAGAATTTATACAAAAAAAATATTTTATGCTAATTTTTACATAAGTTGTTGAATAAAAGTAAAAGTACATTCAATTTTAAAATATCACATGGGATATATTTTTTAAACTAAATTAGTTAAATTCGATTTAAATTGTATTATTCTCTGAATTGGAGGTGAACAGTTTTAACTAATTTAAAGTGAGATGTATGTTTAAATTTGATTGAAATATTTTTATTGCGCTGGGTAACTGGTAGTTCGAAATATACTCTAAAATATCGCAAGCAAAATTGTGTTTGTTTCAGTGTATTAATCTTTGATTAGTTACTTTTGCGATAGACAGAGATTCGCTTAGACTCAGTGATTAATTAGCTTTCGAATGCTTTACGTTAAGTCGTCAATTTGTCAAATATCAGGTTTATTTAACCTCTGATTTTCGTCATTGGAGCATGAATAATTTGTAAATAGACATCAGCATCTTGACAAGTCCCTGGACCAAAAATTTACTGGCATTTGATTAAGTTCTGGTCTGTTGTTCATTTTTGTGTGTGTGTGTGTGTGTGTGGCATCTGTTGCTGCTGCATAACAATGAGGCATGAACTCATAAGCATAGCAACATTGACTTAGGAAGTAATTAAAGAGCAATTTGCCAGCATCTTTGAGAAAGGGGGACTGAGAAGGGGGGCTTGCTGTGTGGAGAAATTCGAGTACTCATACTCGTAGCATCATCTAATCAGTCCATTCAACACACACTCATTGTGCACGAAATTCTTCACTTTCTAGCAGTTTTCCCCTGTAGGATACGAGTTACGGAATACGAGACTCAGGACACAGGACACGCTCTCTTTCTCATGTGAATAAGTGTCAAAGTGTATGTGGAGAAAACTTTTGTAATATGCCGCAAACTTCCCTTCGATTTCTTAACCAAAAAGTTCGCTCATCGAACTTTCTGATGTGAGAATCAATGTGTCGCGACAAAGCAGAAGACAAACCAGGAGACAAACCAGAACCAGAGAATCTCGTAACTTAAGTTGGGAATTAGTTAAAGAACAAGGATAAACTCATTACCGCATTCACCTCGCCAAACAATTTCTCTCTATCAATGCTTCCTAAATTGCCCAATATTTTCTTTACACTTAAATAGTTCTAGATACAAATGTATCTTTCTGCTGAATTTGTGCTTTGAAATCATAATTATCCGAAAAGTTGGCTTTCTTTGTATTGTTTATGTAAAAGAATTACAAATTTATTTCTAACGCAGCCAACTTAGCAAAATTAATTAATTTAATTTCATATTTTGTCAACTTGTGCTGAATAACATTCTCTTTGTTTATTATCTATAATATTGAATTTATTTCAACTATCACCTATCTTATCATTTCAATAATTAAGTTGCTCTTGGAGATATTTCATATTCTAATCATACATTGCCGTTTTTCCAGATATATCAAGAAATTTGACAAACAAGAATTAATTAGTTCTACAATACTTATGATATCAATCTTTAATTCATGACTTCAAAGATTAAGTAGTAACGTAAGACTTGTTATCTCTATTTTAACATAATCTAAACAAGAGAATTTGTGATTTTCTGTGGTAAATGCGTCAAACTAACTTAGATTTGTATAACTGCCAATAAGTTAAATTAAACTTAAAAACTCTGTGATGTTCTTGCTTTACTAAGTACATTTTTATTATAATTTAATTTATTAAAATGCTGTAGTTTAATTCAATTTATTAGGACTGAGATTAACAGCGGCCTGTTACTAAAAGTATAAGTAAGTATGTAAGTATTACTAATTTTTAAGCTGTAATAGTTTCAGCTATCATACAAGCATCCTTGCTTAATGATATAGTGAAAAATTTAATAAAAGTGCAATATTTATATAATCTCCTTTTTGTTTTTGCCGGAAGAAAAACTATTCGCTTTCAATTAAGCTCAAAAACTAAATACTCTTAACAACTAATTGCTAGGTAAACACAATCTACAGTGTTGGTTTCATTAAAAGCTGCCCCTTGGTCTCAGCCCCCAACAAGGCCTTGGAACTTTAAACTGGCCAAACAATGCAGGGATGCGGGATATATATTATGGTGTAGCCCTGCTGCATTAAGCTCGTGTGCAAAGTTTCGTATATATATTTTATCAAAATAATTATTAAAATTGCTAACGCCCGAGGGTAGATAAAGTTGCGCTTGTAATGCTGTTGCAAGCATGATTGTGGTTGTGGTGTTGCACTCGTATGTATAATCTGACTTGCGACTCACCTGAGACTGCCGACGGGCGGCGATGCATATGGTATGCCCAGAAACGCCTCCACAAGGGGCGTGGAACGCACCACAAGGCCGCGCAGCACGCCATACTTTGTCTTCACCGTGCTGTTGCTCAATTTGGCGCCATGAAGGCACTCGCAGTCCGGCCAAAGGGATGATAAGAGCAGTATCACTACCAACCAGGTGCTGGCCGGATTGCCGGTTGCCCGATGGCGCCAACATGTCGTCTGTTGGCCCAACGAGTGCCATAAATAGCGTGACAGAGACGCTGCTTGCGGGAAATCTTTCTTCTCCCCCAACTGCTGTTGATTCTTCTCCTTCCCCACATGCAGCTCATTCTGTAGCTGCTGATTTTCCTCCTTCCCCAATTGCAGCATCTTCTGTAGCTGCTGATTTTTCTCCTTCTCCAGTTGCAGTTGTTGCTGCTGTTCAATTTCTTCTTCAGTCAGCTCGAGCGCTGTTTCTTCCGCACTCGGCAGCTGCCTTTTCACTAGCTTCTCCTGATTTTCCTGCTCTTTTTGCTGTGTCTCATGTTGTTGCTTCCTTTGCTCCAGCTGCTGTGGCTGCTCCGTTTCCACCTTATTGCTCTCCAGCTTTATCTGGTGATTGCTTATTGGCATTGCCAAAATCTTAAGAAATCTCTTTAATGTTATCAGTCTTATAATGCAAATCTCTGCAAGATGTTGCAAACGGATGCGTGTATGTGTATGTCTTATCGTTTCCTGCCACATCTGCAGCTGACGTCTGTCCACAGTTGTTGCACAAATACTCCTAATGTAGCTCATCAAGGAACCGGCAAGAATGTAACAGTAAATACTTAGAAAACGCGTTTGGATTAGCTTAGTTTGTTTGCATCTTAAATTTGTTCTCGTTCTCGTTCTCAACTCCTTTTTTCTACCCCTTCTACTACTCCGTCTCTGTCTCTGTCTCCGCCTCCTACTCGACATTGTCAATTGACTCTGTCCTGGGGTGTATTCTGTTTGGATTTGGGTTCGGATTTGGGCTTGAGCCTGGTTGTGGCACACGAATGGTAACTGATTTGTGGCACCTTCTTCATTTTGACAGCGGTGGTGCGCATGTTGAGCTTCTGTTTCAGTTGCCACAGCACCGACATGCTCATACCCTTTTGCTTTGATTTCAAATATTATACACTAAACTCCTTTTTGGCTCCACTGCAATCACTAGAATTCTTCCTGTTGTTGCAGCAACTTCTCCTCCACTTCTTCTGTGGTGCTGCAAGCATAAATGTTGAAACTAAAATTAATTTAATCATTAAGCATCGATATTGCAGTCCTCTTTAATCTTAGCAAGGTTTTGTTTGAAAAAGAAAAGTTTAATCAAGTTATTTCCATCTTTTTCATTTTATTTTATCTTTTAAAGGGCTCTAAAATTATTCAATTAACAATTTTTAAAATAAATTAGTTGTAAACTTCAATTTTGCTTTCTTTAGTCTTAAAAGTTCCAACAGCAACTTATTTCTGAATTTCTTATTGCTGTTAAATTACTTTACTTGATTTCAAACATGGAAAATTTATGGGGCTCTAACATTATTTGATAAAAGAAATATGTAAATTTTTATAAAATTTGTTTTATGACTTTCATATTTTTTGAAGAAATAGAATCTTATAAATTGAATTTAGAAAAAAGATTTTTTCAAGCATTTTATTTCTATTTCTGTATTCCATTTTTTCTTTTGTTTATAAACTAAAATCATACAATAATGAAATATGATTATTGATGTTTTAAAATTGAAATAAAATGATCAATTCTTATTGTTGTTGCTTCTTATTTTATTGCTGCACTCAATCGAGTTGTTGCACGTCGTTCGCACCTTTTCACTGGCAAGTTTGAATCTTAACTGTGCAACGCATCAGAGTGTGGCATCCTTAAATAGCTTTTGCCACTGCCACCGCCACTTGCCACTTGCCACATCCGGGCGCCGGCGTGCACGGTAACTTGCAACTTGCCAGCGCAAAGCTGAACTCAATTTATAGCACCCCCCTCCACCTTTACCCCTTCACCACTTCACCTCTTGTTGCACCCTTTTGTGGCACATCCTGTTAGCCATATGGGCGATTGCTTCTTTTGACCTGGCTTTTATGCGCCATTTTTAAATGCGAATGCTGCAGCTTCGGCTCGGACATTTGGACAGTTGATTAAGCGTTGCATACCACACGTTGCACATGCGGCATCTACTCTAGCTAACGGAATTGTTATAAACAGCACGGATCAACTTTAATCAATGCACAAACATAAAAAAAATAGTTATATACATAAAAAACAGCTTAAATATGCTAGTTTTTTTTAAAAACAAAAATGAAGTAATAAATATTAAATAAGGAATATATTTCTCTTAACAAAATCGACACGATCTTAAAATAATAAAATAATGAAATTTCTAAAGTAAGAAAAAGTTGATAATAGATGGAAAATTCTATAAGATATTTTATAAATAATCTATCAAAATTCACATTAAAATATTTTCAGTGCTTCAAAATTCGAAAAATTATAAAGATTTGTTTGAAATTAAAATAAAACATACACAAATTGTAATAAAGTTTGTTGAAGATTGTTAAATAAAGAAGAAAAATGAAATAAAAAATATTTTAAATAAGCTTGATAAAGATTTTAAATAATCTATATGATGATTAGACAGTATATCATCTTGAGTAGAGTTAAAATTACAAACACAAATTGCGCAAAACTAAAAGCAAAACAAAGTAAATGAACATTAAAAATGAAAATTTCAAAGTATCAAAATCTAGAATATCAACGGATATATTTTAAACTCTTTATATTTTATATATTTCTTAACATCACTTAATCAGCTGCTTTGAAAAAAAATACGTACGTTTATTAACTTAAAGATGATTAACCAACTTTGATAGAAAAATTGAAAGATTTTCATTGACATAAAAGTGAACTGACAAGAACCGCAAAAAAGGTAATCGCAGCTAATGCAAAACGTATAAAGTAACCTATAATAACTTTTGTCCTTTGTTCTACACTTCAAACAGCATGGGAATTTTGAAAAATGGACCGTCTTTTACCAAAAAAATAAAAGAATATTAAAAATAAAAACGGCGAGAAGCGAAAAGCAAAAAAGAAAACAATGCAAACAAATGGTGTGAGCAGCTAAGCTGCTTGGGGCTCATTAACAATACTCACAATACTCAACACACAGTGAGAGAGATAGATGTAGTAGGAGAGAGAGACAGAGAGAGGACAGACACATGACGAGTGCTGTAATTTATCTGTCAGTCTGAGCAGACTCGTTTAAATTGTATATATCTAACGCTAAACAATTGACTGAAATGTAACGATTGTCGAGCAGACAACGACCGACAAATAAACACACACAACAAACACACACACACACACACCCGCAGTACACTCAGTATTTCGTCCAAATTGCAGCCATAAAACTAAAGTTTAACTATATGAAACACAGCAGACATCACAGTGAAATTCCCATGACCAACTCCATTGCCATCTCCATTTTTCAGCATCATTTTCAGCACAATTTTCAGCACCATTTTCCACGTTCTTTTCTCTGTTCGCTCTACGCGTGTTGACATCCCAAATGTCGGCACGTTTCTTAACTAAATTTATATGTATATATATAAATTGTTTAGTTTTGTTCTTCTGCTTTATTTCTATTGTTTAGAGTGTGATTCATGCTAAACAAAATGTTTTAGATGTGCAAAATAAATTTGTACTCTTAAATTAACTAAAAGCTTAAAATGGCATACTCTTCTTCCTCCCGGAGGGACTTTAAATAGAAATGCGAATTTAGATAAGAGGAAACATTCTTTAGATATATACTTAGTGTATATATCAGTGAGGAATCGTGAGCTTAGACTTTAGTGGGTTTTTTTTTGGTTTAAGTAGACGCTACAGAACAGGCAACGCATGTTTCCGGTATGATAAATATTTACATTTGTGGTTGCTTGGCAAATGTCTCCCGATTCCCCAACCTCTCCCCTTTCTCCATCGCAAATCCCTGCCAAGTCCTTTCCATGTCAGCTATGTAATTTTTTGCCTCCTCTTTTGTACATCTTTTTTTTTTTTATAGAAAATCTGTAAAGACCGATAAAATTGCATATTTTTGCATGAAAAGAAACAGCCAGTTGAATTGGAAGCGGGAGGGAAGAGGAAAAACGACAGACGGGACATAGACATTCCTCCAGGCATCTTACACGTCCGTTTATTCGCAGCGAGAGGAGGGGAGGGGGAGGGGGAGCAGGAAGATTCCAAGTTGGGGACGATGACTGCAAATCATGGCTGTGCAAACAGGAAATGTTGCGTCGCAGTTGCAACAACATCAGCAGCAGCAGCAGTTGCAACAAGATGAAGCGCCACAAAAGAGTGGCCAGAACACACACACTCTCACTTACACACACACACTCACACACACACACACACACACACATACACACACAGACTGTGTCATCATTGAGCAGCAACTTTTTCGCATTAAAACTCGATATAAAAGTTGCAAGCGCATTAAAAATTTGCTACATTTTGCAATTGCAATCGCAGTTGGCATTTCAAAAATGTCCTCGTTACGTCTCCTGATTGTCAGCACTTTCGTTTATTCCTTTCCTTTTTTTTCCTTAATAAGCCTCCGTTGGATTTTCCCATGAATTCGCCGTGTCATGCAAAAGACTTCAGAAAACTTTCACAGACGCAACAGAATAACTGGATTGGCCATATAAAAAGTAACAGAGGAGATTACCCGACATATATTTATTTGAAATATTGAAATGGGAATTTCAAACCTCTCAGATGCCCAGTAATTTGAATATAAGTAATTAGTCTTATAAATTGTGCTTTTACACAAAAATTGTTACGCATTAACTTAAACTCTTAAGATATCTTTATTTATCTTTAATATCTTCAGTTCTTAATCCCTCACTGATTCACTGGATTTATGTACACAACATAGCTGAGACAATTGAGAATAAGGAAAAATATAACTGAAATAAGTGTTATATAGATTTTGAAGTGTATACATAAGCAATTTGATGTCTCTAAAACTTCCATTCTCTCTCAATAAGTTGAGTCAGCTATACATCTAACTTTATAGTATATACTTAAATACCTTTCATCAATACCGCACATCCCTCTCCACAAGTAAATATCTCCTATTTTCGACACATCTTTTCTCAAGAACATAGCAAATATAAATATCTAAAATATTCTCTGTCAAACAATCGACGCATACATTAAAAAAAGAAAATAAAAGATAACTAAAAAGCGGTAAAAGTCTCGTTGTGAGTAGCAAAAAACAGTCGAGAGAAAAGTACGCTTAAAACTTTTCCAAAAATTACTAAGTATGTGTTATGCGCATGTAAAATTAAATGTACAACGTTCTTGTACTACCAAAAGTTTAAGTACATATATTTCAACGAACTAAACTTTTGAGGAAAACAGAAATAAAGTTAAGTAAACACTTTTAAACTACGCAGAACTGTGACATAAAATATTCGCCCCAGTAGCGAATAAATATATTGTTATTTATGTTAATGCAAACGACAACAAGACAAAATGTTCCAGTTTCATTTATTTTTCTAAGAGTATTGCTTTAACATACATGTAAAATTTGTTAAAAATAAGCATAATTGTTGCTTTGAATTAATAAAGAACTGTTTCGAATCACACATTAAAATCCTGTTGTATTATTTGTTTTACAAGATTCCTATTTAATCTCATTATTATATTTATTGCATTTCTCAGTAAGAATCAATGCGTACATTTCGCAGAAAAATATGCTATGTTTCTGAGTATTTCATATTGTCTCTTGCGATATTCTATTTTAACTAAATTTCTGAGAAATAAGATATATTAGTTGTACTTCTTAGTAGTGCATTTCGAGTTATTTCCCAGTTCTAAATTCGCAGAAGTCCAAAAATAAAATTCTCTGAACCCGTTCAATAAACAACTCGTTCTTAATTTGAGTTTAATTTCCCTTTCCGCTTATAATTTCATAAGTAACCTTTTCTTTATATGATTTAATTAAAACTTTCTCTATCTTTGTTTATTTTTTTCTGCTATGTAAGTTAAAATTAAAGAATTCCAATGCAAACTTTGTCTAGTCATATTGTGTGTGTGTGTGTGTGGGTTTGATTGACATTTGAAATGAAATCAGCGAGGAAGGAAAGTCAGAATTTGAAGCATCCTTTTTATCGACGCTGCCTTTTCCTTTGATGTTCAGTTGTGGTGTCAATTGAACACCAATAAACGGAACAGGTGAATGTAAATTGAAGCTGTCTTGATATTGATTAAACGTAAACACTTCCAATATTTCACGTGTATATATATGGTATTGTTGTACCCCAGGGATCCATTACCATTACGCATAATAATAATTCATTCTTAAATTGGAACAGGTTCTGCATACGCGGTAAGATGTCGCCAGGGAGTTGACAAATTGCATGACCAATCCATATAAAGCCTATTAAAAAGCAATTTCCCATCTTTCCTCTTTTCTCTGTGTGTGTGCTCGAGTCTCTGGAAAATCGAAAGACCTGTTCAGCTTTCAATATGTTGTGCTGTGCCTGGGGGAAAGGGGGGGAGGACTTGTTTTCGATTTCCGCTTGCAGCATAACGAGACAGTGAAAATGGGAAATGGGGTTGAAAAACCGCAGCCGAAATTTTGCCTGACTTTGGGCCATAAATCCAATTGTCATCTGTGTCACAACTTTCTCATAACAAAAATATCGTTTTATTTTTCTAATTACTAACACAATGACCTTAATAATATACTGCTCCACAAACAAAAAAGAGAAAGCCATAAAATCTCCGCAAACTTCCAACAGTTACAATATGTGCCAAAAATATTGCGTATACGTATCTGATTTTGCCAGAGTGTGTGAGCATGTGTGTGTATGCGTGAGTTTTTTATTTCTTGATTTAAAACGCTTTATTGACAAAATTTGTGCAGAGAAAAGCTAAATTTGAGAGCAAAAAATTGCATTTTCGAATGTAATTCGCCAACTCGGCGATTCCTGAAAAATGGTACATCGAAAAGACATGTCGGGAAAAATAGGGATGGAAGTATGCTCGACTAGTAAATACTCTGTGTAAAGTTCGAAGATCTTTAATAAATTAAAAATATATTATTTACTAATGGTATACTTTGGTGTTAAAGACTTTGATATTGTACAAATATGGAAGATACAGAATGTACAGTTACCAATTAGTAAACATAAACATTCCAAAATACAAATATACATAGATATTTATAGAATACATATAGGATTATAAGGCACTGTCTTAGTTGACCAATTGTACAGTGTTTAGGGTAGACCTAAAGCTTCTCTTGACGGACAGAAGGTCGCTGTGTAGCTTAAGAAGGGTATTCTATAAATAGTCATACATACATGAAGGCCAGACACTTTTTAGGGTATCGAAATTTTAATGGACTGACAGATAAACAAAGAGTACGGTTCACAGGATGTAGGACACAGGCGAGAGTCATGTGATTCCGATTCCGATTACGACAAACTGAATATGGTTAGAGCTATCTGACATCTGTTACCTATCAAGTATTAACTACTTTTCAGGGTTGCTGGGATTTTCTATTAGCTGTTTGATATACTTGACCTCAACTTCAATTGTTAGTCGCATTTTAAAAATTTAAATAGTTTAAAATATTCATAAAGAAGTAATAAAAACTATATACATATATGGGAAGTTCTTCGAACTTTCGATGTATGCAAATTTTATTAGAAAAAATATCAATCTAACGTTGCCTGTGGAGAACTTCAATCATTAAAAAACAATAGTAACAAAAATAAGAAATTTTCTTTAACTTAAAGAAAACTGAAATAAGAAATCTTTATTAAAAATATATAAGATATTTGCTTTTACCTCAAAAAATATAATAATATAAAAAGAAGTCATCTTTAAACTCCAAGATATAATAAATATTTTAACTTTTACTTCAAATAATATAAAAAGAAATCATTAAAGTCTAAGATATATAAAGCATTGGCTTATACTTCAATTACCCTTTGCAGCAAGCGTTATAGAGTATACAAAAATGTAATATATGGAAAATACAAAAATGAAGTTGCAAAATAAAATAAAACACAAATGAAAATATAAAGAAAAATGAAATGAGAGCAAACTAAAGGCGCTGTCTCATTCGGTTGTGGATTCAAGCAGGCGTGTAACCTCGTTTATATATTATTCTTTTTTTTTTTTTTTTGCTCAACATAATGAAAGGGGAAAGTTGTGCAATTTCACCGCCCTATGACTTCGGTTCCAAATGCCATCCAAAACTAACACACACACACTTGTCGAGCTGTGTGTGTGTGTGTGTTAGGTGCACTAAATGGCATTTGAAATGTTTTGTAGTTCTACTTTAGTTGGTGACTGTTGACTGGTGACTGGGCCCTTGTGACGCTAGTTTCGCCATTTGCCTTTTGCCATTTGGCACAGAAGTTCTCTCTTTCTCATTTGGCCAAACAAAACAGCTCTGACAGTCGCCAGGACAACGAGTGCCAGGACGACGGATGCTGCTGAAGTCATTTCTCCTCGCTTTTTATTTTTTTGTTTTTACAGTCTCTCTCGCACACTCGTATAACAAATCATTTTAACACACATACGCAGAAAAGGTCAAATGTAAATTATAATTAAAAAAAAAGCATAATGAAAATGTAATTCGTTTCTAGGAAATTGAAATTGCTGGCCTTTGCCTGCTCGTTGAACCCAACTCAACACCTCAATCTCCTCAATGTTGAACCCAGAAACCAAAAACTGGAATCCAGAACATAGAACCCTTGTAGCCATAGTTTTTAAATAGCTTCAGTTGTTCGCAGCTTGCAAAAATAATTATGAAACATTTTTTTTAATGAAAGTTGGCTTTTAATTAGAAAATTAATAGATCGCTGGTTCCTAAGCACGTTTTTATTAAAAGTACTTTGTAAAGCACTTGTGCTACTGAAAATGTTTCACTTCCTGCCTTTACCAAGTTAACAAAATGAACTTTAAAGTTTAAACAGCTTAAATAGAACTGTTTTTAGAACTTTCTCGACACCGAAACAAATTTTTAAAGCGACAAATTTAAAGGTGGAATTCCCGGAATATTTGTTGTATTGAAAATGATTAATTTCTAAGCCCGATTTATTTTAATTAAAGGTTTTTAAGGTATTTTTGAGACTTTGTTTCTTATAGACAAGGAAATGATAAATTACAAAGCTTATTTCAAATTAGAAGTATGCGTATTCTAGTAAAATATGATTAAATTTTGTATTCCCAAAGCGGAAACACTTCCAGAAATTTTTATGGTAAAATACCATCTCAATTTCTCCATTTTTTTATGAATTTTAAGTTACGCTTCATTTTTCGATCGATATTTTATCTTTATTTTATCATAAAATAGAGTTAAAAGAACTTTAGTTTTCATACACAGCTTTTCTGATCTTTGTATTGTCTCATATAACGAATTGCATTCATTTAAACTAATTTATATCATTTGATAGCTAGTATATCTAAAATGGTATATAACCAGAGTATATTTCCTAAACATGGTATCTAACTAGAATATTTTTCATAAATTTCCATTTTCCCGAGTGCTTAATAAATTTTTAAGCTATGTTTAAATGGTCATTAAATGGTCTCCGGCTAATGTGAAAATATTTCAACAATTTTGGAAATCTCCATTGCAAAATTAAACATCGAAGCAAGAGTGTGTTTTGCATGGTTGTGTGTGAGTGTGTGTGTGTGTGAGAGGGAGTGTGCTTAGTTGCTCACAGCTCTAATTAGAGCCAAGAGACTGTTGTGCCTAATGGCTTCATCTTTCAGTTAAGTAAATGCAAATGAGGGAACCAAAATGGGATATGGTGACAACAGTTGATTTGCACAGCAAGCGACTATATAATAATAATAATGCAAGTAGGAGGTGAAAGAGGAGGAGAATGAGGAGGAGGAGTAGGAGGATTAACATGGAAATGATGATGAAGACATGGAGACGAGGGTTGACCCAAAAGTTGACCAATTCAGGCAGGCATAAATTATTTATGACTGCGGCTAAGGGCAAACATGCGTGCAAACATTGTTAACAACAATTTCTCTGTGTGTGTGCTCTTGTGTGTTTTTGTGTTTGTGTGTGTGTGTGTGTGTGTGTGTGTGCGGATATCTGCAAGGCGAATACTTAAGCATACGTACTTACAGATGAGTAAGTACCTTAGTTATACATAATACAAGTGCAGCTGAGAGTTATATTCTTACATGCATACATACACTGAAAAAAAAATGTTATAAAATCAAGACTTTCTTCCCAAATTTAAGAATTTTTTTAATAATGAATATTTTTTAATTCAAATTTTTTTAAAGAATTCATGAATTTAAGTCAACCTATAAAAAAGAAAACGAAGAGAAAAGTGTTTATTATTTTTTTTAACACTTTGTCTGCCTTTATAAAATTTCCTTTACTCTGTTTTTTCTTTAAAAAAAATGAAACTCAAACCAGCTTTGAATAAAATGTGATTAATACATATGCATTTCTCCATATATTAATAATTTTAATAATATATAATAATATTAGTATTATTCTTAGAATAGCCGCAATTCAAGAACATAATATATAACATGATTAAACATTATTTTGATTTTAAAAGTTGGTTTTTTTTTTCAATGTACATAAATTTAAAGTGGTTCAAACCCGAGTGGGTCTCGAGTTCGAACCCTCAACGGTTGTCGTATTTACTATGTACTTAGTATAATTAAATGGGTTTAATGCAAATGCTCCCAACGTTAGTTGCTCATGTTTGGAGCGGCAAACACAAGTTTATATTCATCATACGGCTGGTTTGGCAGCTCGAAACAGATGCACACCAGGATTCCGGATGCGGACATGGACAACGACAGCAGCAACAACAACAACAATAACAATGAACACAGGAACAACAATGCAGACATGGACACGTACATGAATATGGACATGGCTCTGGGATTTTCGCATTTTGCGAGTGGATTTTATGCGGAAATGTGAGATCGTTTGTAATTTAATGAATATGTAAATTAAAGCATGCACTCAATATGACTGAGTGTACGAGAATGTGTGTGTGTGTGTGTGTGCTCATTTACAATACATAAATATAACCAGTCGCAAATTTATTGCTGCCTTGAAGCAGAAAGTTTCAATCGGTGCCAATGGAATTAATCGCACAGACTAAACACACTTGCCATTAAGTACTCACACTCACACTCACACTCATATCCCGCTATGCATATGTAAGTATGTAACTGGGTGTGTGTGTCAAGCACATCCTTTGCTATAGAAAGATAACACAAGCAAAACAATTTCCCTTTGCTTTGTTTGCTGGAGAACAGTACAAAAAAGAAAATGAAGAAAATAAAAGAATAGCAAGTTTTCTGCCTGGCAATGGAAAAGCATCGTAAACACAATTCGATTTATCCCCTGTTAAGGCGATTCACTTGGAAAACTTGTGCACGTTTTTTCCTTGTGTTTTGACAGCAATCCATTTGAGATTTTCCATACACAAAATAAGCACCTGACATCGAAAGAAAACTATCGAGAAAAAAAACATACACAACTTTTCAAGCATAGTGTCAAGTGGAATAATGAAAAATACATTCACTAACTATGCACTGAAGTTGGCAGATCCCTTGGGATTTTTAGCATTTTTATTAAGTAAAGTGGCAAATTTAATAGATGAAACAGTTTAAAATACACGGAAATATATTCTTGAATATAATGATTTGCGTTCATTTCACATAATATAATATATTATTGAAATTTAACGGTACTGAATGCACTTTAGACATGTCAACTTATTTAATTTCTATAGCATACTTTTTAGGTCAACATATTATATCAACAGAATTTTTCAAAAAGTTCGTAGGGAACCAAAAATAATTGTTTTTTGATTTTAGAACAATATATTTCATCAAATAGTCAAATTTTGTTGAAGATAGTGTGAACTTTAAAGTAAGCTACACATATAAAATGTTATTTAAAATTAGAAATAAGTTTGTTAATGTAAAACTAATAAGTTTAATTCCATTTCAATATATTTTCAGTATCATTACTTCAAATAATATCTTTACATATACAATTAATTTCGCAATATTTAAAACGAGGTGCATCCCTTAAAGGATTTAAAATAATCACAACTATAAATCTGAACTACGGATTTAAATAAAAATGCATAAAAATAATGAATAATGTTTCCGGTTTGGACCAAAGTTGACTGAGCACTTTCTAAACTCCATTATGGAAATACATAAACCACAACCTAGTGCATTAAAAGCATTTAATTATTTAAAATTTCGATTTGCATATTCTGCTAGCGAATTTAATTAGAGTTGTGTGCGGGAGTGTGAATGTGATTGCGAATGTGAGTACCCGTGAATACACATTTACAATACATGCAATGTATGTAATTGGTAAATGGAAAAGGCCAAATACAAAGGGCAATTCATTAATGTTAAGATAATTAACATGTAATCAGAGTTGTAACGACTTTTGGCGACGATTGTTGATCGTAAATATAATTTTGCAAATTGAATGCGTCAAGTGGCGTAAATTTAATATGCAGCTGCCAATCGAAAAATGAGTTCAATTCACGTGTCGCACACACACACACACACACACACACACACACACAGGAACACATTGCCCCCTGGGGCATGTGGCGCGTTTGTGTGGCACTTAAAGAAGAAATAATTGTGTAATGAAAAACAATAAAGTTGAGACTGTAAATTCAGGCGCATAAATCAGGCAGTCCAAATTGTCGATCCGCTCGTGCGTGTTGTCAGCCAAGGTAAATGGCATATCAATGCGTGATTACGTATACGCCGCGTGGGTCCGACAACAAATTGGCAACAATGTGGGCAGAGGGAGGGTGGATTTTCACTTCATTATACCGAATGCCTACGTGCACTACTTATTTATCAAGTGATGGCGCCTTTATTTATGTCCCTGGTCGCCTGGATGCGCGTCCTGTTTCCGCGTCATCATCATTATCATCTTCTGTGCGGGACAGGCGTATGTATTAAAATGTATATAAACTACAGAAATAAGCAACTGCATGCGTGTGTGTGGCAGTATGTCTGTTAACTGTTGTGCGCCTCTGTTGATAATGAGAAAGGACGTCACACATCCATGCTGACTTGTTCCCTGCTGCTTTCTGTACTCTGATGATGTTTACGTTTGAATAATTTATGAAACACTAATACAGCGAAATATACCATAAAGTCAGCTACATTGCAATGATGCCGCAAGGTGCAAAACATTCCATAGTACCTGACTATGGAATTGCTATTTAGATACATTCTGCACGCTCGCGTCGAGATTCAAGAGACCTTTTTTAATCATTTCAAAAAAAATAAAATGGAAGGCAGCAGATGGGAAAAAAAGGAACCCATGATAATTGGCTAAACGTCGACGAGACGAGAGATGGCAAAACTGACAGTCAAAAGGGATTCAAAGCTTAGACAGGGCCAGTTGCCACGACAAGTGCTCTCATTCACACACATACGCTACCTATTTCTGACCGTTTCTATCTAATAGAGAGGGAGTGAGGAAGGGGGAGGGGGAGGGAGTGGCAGGATGTGAGGGCGTGCAACGCTTTTTGTTGTGTGTCGGTCAGAAATCAGAAACAGTCGAGCGAACAGTCGCGAACGGAAACTGTAGCTGAAAGTTGAATGGCATTGCGGCAAAGTGCAGAGTGAAAAAAAGGGAATATAAATTGCCTCTTAAATATGGAATAAGTGCGGAAAAGTCGACAACAAGCCCAACAAACATGCACATAGATAAACTATATAGCTTCTGGCCAAGATAAACACAGACAAACACGACAAACACACAACACAGCACACACACACACACAGTTACACTGACGAATAACCAAGATGTATCCGCTCGAACAAAAAGCCGCTTTATATACAAAACGAAGCCTAAGATAAAGTGGGCGTTTGGCATTTAGTGGGCGTGTAAACGACCCCACCTTTCATTAGTTTTTGTGCCCATTTCTTTGGCACGTTCTCTTTTAATAGGAAATGCCTCAGCCCGTCATTTATCCAACCTAATCCAGAAAAAGTCAATTCAAATTTTTTTTTATTTTTTTTTTTTTTTGTATTAAAGCCACATCAAGTAAATGGAGACCACATCAAAAGGTTGCTCTGGATTTATGTTGGTCAATCAACTTAAATGATTATTCAGTGTTGCAGCCATAATATTTTAAGTATTTTACAATTGAATTGATATATCGACTGCTATCCAAATAAAGTCTTAAAATATGCCATAAATTAGGCAACTTCAACCAATTGATATAATATTTGGCTTTTAAAACTTGATTGAAAACCCTCAATATTTTATTTTATTGCAATAAAATGGTTAAAAAGAAAATAATTCTTTCTTTATGCGAGTTCAGTATATAAATGTATGTTTCTCAACGGATTTGTGTGAAAGCTCAAATTTGCACACAAAAGTATGCAATGAAAATTTGCATTCATTTTTCGGAAGATAACATTAATCTTGCAAATAACTGGAGGCAACTCTTAAGTTTTTCAACTTTATCTATGAGTAGGAAAAGCGAACAGAAGAACGGATATAAAAACTCTTAAGTTTACGAGTGGCTTGTTGTAGAATTTGTCATACATATTTCTATGTTTCAAATTTCATTTGTTTTCATTTCACAATTCTTTTGAACTTTATACAAAAAGACAATGTTAAATAAATTACCCCTGTACATTGTTAAACATTTTCAGAATTATTTCATTGTCAAATTATTGTTATACTTGATGTTTAAAAACTAATTAGATACAAATAATACATAATTTTAATGTTAATTCTTGAGTTCGATAAAATGTACTCCAAATTTGATTTGAGAGTTAGTTGTACTAAATACATTTATTTATTTTTTGTTAAAAATCAAGAAGTATAATTTACCTTTTAAGAAATATAATTACTTTGGTTCCTGAGGTATCTAAGTGTATATCCTATATAGGAGTTGAGCTGCCTTCCTCTACCTGTCACACATAAATCAGAATTTTGTCTGTCAGTTATGAGCGATTTTTGGTGTATCATGATGTAATTGGACTTGATCCAATATTCAGCTTTCGGCTATTTGGCTAACGCTGATTGCCTCGGAGGAGTATAGAGTGTAGCGGTATTACAAAGAGATACCTTAGTCAAAAAGCAGCTCAGCAATTTGCACGTCAAGTTGAAAAATGTCGTTACAAATACAAAGTCATTGTTGCTGTGTGTGTGTGTGTATGTTGGTTATCTTCTGTTGCTCCCCACGACTTTTGACATGACTGGCAAACAAAAGATGCCGCTGGCAAAGACACACTCTCTCTCTCTCTTTCTCTCTTCCTCTGTCTCTTTTTGACACACATATGAAGCTTGTCACTGACATTTTCGCCTAATGGCCTTGCTATTCCATTTTTAGCGCTGTAAAAATCCCACTGCACACATTTCATGAAAAAATTTCAATTAAGACTTTACTCTGCATCCATTTATGTTGCTTATTTCTTTTTTCCGCCTGCCCGCCATTTTGTTTTGTTTGTTTTTGTTGCCCTATTGAACTTTAGTGTGTGTGTGTGTTTATGGTAAATTTGTGTGTTGTTAACGAGGGAAAAACACTTTTGTTTGCTTGGGCGGATGCAATTTTAATCTGTCAGACAGAGACAGCAAGTAAGCGTAGGTAATATAAAATATTGACTGCCAAACCACAAAAAAAAAAAATAGACACAAAAACAAATGAGAGACGCAGACATAATATTTTAGTTTTTGACCCAAAAATGTCAGTAGGACATGAGTTATCGACGTCGCCGTCGCCAACGCTGCTGACATCAACGTAATTGTTGTTGTTTTAGGCTTGCAGTTTGCTCTTTCGCTTTTGCTTATTTCCCTATGATTGTGTGCTTGCTATGGCATCGCAACAACAACAGAGAGAGAGAGAGTGCGGGAGAGAGATTGTTGTCTTCGTGCGTAACGTGCGAATACGTACGACACCCACAATGATTTACGAAGTTGTAGCTCAAGGCACTCGCAGCAGCCGTTACTTCTGCTGTCGCTGACGCCGTCGCCTCTTGAGTCGACGACTGTCACTTTTCAAGAAAATAAGAAGAAGAAGAAGAAAAAAAAATCTGTTTCGGGGCGTTTTTCATGACGCTGCTTCTTGGCCCACAAAATGATATTGAAGCTGCCTCCTTTACATGTCTTATTTTATGCGCTCACCTTTCGTGCTTGTTCTGCTGCCACTGCTGCTGCCTCTGCCGCTGTCGCTGTCGCTGCTCCCGTCGCCGCCACCTCCAGCAAAGTTGCTTAATCGTCTTTGTCCTTTTTAACTTTTGCGCCGCCAATGTTGCTGTGCTTGCTGTTTTCTTTTTGTGGTTTTTTTCCACTTTACTTTAGTTGGCCACACTTTTGATATTTTTTTCTTTTCTTTCCTTTTTGTAGGCGCGTGTGTATATTAAAATTATTTGCATTGGTATAAAGTAGTTACACAAATACACACGCACACATGTACAGTATGATATTAAACTGTTTTGACAAAATGAAGATAGTCGAAATAAGAGAATAAAATATGCATGTTTTTTTAAATGAATTGAATTGATTAACTTTTTTTTTTTTCATTTATTATTTATTGATGCTACATAGTTTTTATTGAATCAGTCACAATATCCAATATACATTTTAAGCTTTGGTAACATTTCTACAAGTGATGTTATTTGATCTACAGTTCGTCATAAAAGTAACAAAATTAACATGTACGTATTTGTTATTTTTTTAATTTTTAAAAATAGAAAAAGTTAAAATAACTCGAAGGAGAATTTTAATAAGTATACATAATATAGACAGATACATATACATGTTCATACATTTAAATATTTGTTTAAATTTCAGATTTTGACAAAGCATATTTTTAAATGCATTTTATTTACAATTATTGTAAAAAAAATATAAAAATAGTTATATGCATATAAGTGTAGAAGAAATTGCTGATTCTGTTAAGACACTTTCTTCACTAGCTGTGTGTGTGTGCGTGTATATTTGATTTTCTTCACTTTTGCTTTCGGTAACTTGTGGCGACGCAGTATTCAACAAATTGTTCGCGGTCGTGACTCTTCACACCTCTTCACACTTTGTTCGTTGGATGCTGTTGCAGCGCTGCTTCTTACAGTCACTTCATTTTTAGCAGTCACTATGTTTTTATTTATTTTGTTCACAAACACACATATATACACTCACTGTGCCACACGTAGTTTTGCGATGTTTGTGCAAACAATTTCAGCTAAAATTATTATTTTGTTGCCTTTTATGTTTGATTATTTGATTTTATCCGTGCGCTGCGTCCGTTAGCGTGCGCGTTCGCTCTGGATCTGATGCGACGACGATGCTTCGACTCTAATTGCGTTAAAATATTTTTGCTCCCACAACAACAGCATCAGCTACAACAGCAGTAACAAGAACAAGAACAAAGCTAGTTGCTCACTGCGCTCTCCAATTTGTCTGTCTCTTGCGAGTGTCCAGCTTCTTCTTCTTCTTCTTTCAATTTGCACAGTTCAATTTCAAGTTGAAAGCTTTTCGAAACACATTCATACACACACACATATATACTTCGACTTTGACTCTTTTGCTGCTCCGACTGCGACTTCGTACTGCTGCTGCTTTAATTCTGGCAGTGTATCTGTGTGTCTATTCGTATTCATACACAAATTTGTGTGCGTGTGTGTTTCACTTTGCCATCTCACCATTGTTGTCTCCCATCTTCGTTCGTTGCGAGAGCAGCGTCACTTACACATTACAAATTTCGGCGCAAGCTCAGTTTATATTGTTGGCATTCTCTGTTGTTCTTGTTGCTGTTGTCGATTTCCATACTTTAGCTCCTTGTTGCGCTCAGCATCCACTTTTTGCTCCCGCTCCTTTAGCTGTTGTTGCTATTGTTGTTGTTATATTCTCGTTGTTACACTTCGTGTTTTGTATGCGCTCGCTCTCGTTTCCCAGGCCCGCGAGCATTGAGCACCGATTCACTGGCTAATTTTGGCGCCGTGAGGCAATCAGAAATCATTAAACTACATAAAAATAATATTGCATATATAATAATCAAATGTTGCTTTTTACTAATTAAGCTTTTGTTTTATGCTTTCATTTTTTAATGTTCAATGTTATCTAGTGTAATGTTAAGCAATAATAATGAAATATTTTATTTTAAAAATATGGTTATAATGTGACGTGAAAGTGACGTATGAGTAATATTTCCACATTATTATAAAGCGTGCTCCACGTGAGGTTGCTATTGAAAAACAACTTAATAAAAGATCAGTGTTCCTAAAATGTCAGATTTTGAGGAACAAAAAAATCGTATGCTAATACAAAAAAGGTCATTTAAATAACATTCGATGCACTTTTATTTAATTTAAAAAATCATTATTTAATTATATCAGATTATATATATTATTTTTATATATAAATAATATTACAGTAACCAAATGAAAATTCATATAGTAATTTATCTACATACTTATATGATATATTAATCTAACAGTTATATTAATAACTATGCATAGTATATAAATTAATACGATATTCAGATTTGTATATTTGAAATATCACATTGTAACAGTCGTCAGTTTATTGAGTTTCATTCATTAATTGAAATAATGGCAACGGCAATTCGGGAGATAAACGACGACACAGCATATATGTACATATATGTTGACATTTACATTTATTTTCATTTCACACTTGTGTCTGTTTGCGTGCAGGTGTGCTTTGTAAGCTTATAACTTTACGTACTATAAATAACAATACCTTGGATTTTAAGTCCGCCCCTGGGCGAGTCGTCGCCATTGTTGGCTATGCTCCATATTATATGCAGTATGTATATTTTTTCGCATACTTTCCCGGCTGACTGGCGTTGTACTGTTGATGTTAGCTGCTGAGGCTCTGTAAATGTAGATGTGGATGTAGAGGTTCATGTGGCTGTGGATGTTTATGTGGCTGTGGATGTGATTGTGGATGCGGCTGTGCTTGTTTATGCCGTTGTTGTTGCTGTTGATGTTGGAGTACCTGGCCGAGATGTTCTTGTTGTGGGTCGCCAGTGTTGCCTTGTTTTTCCATGGTTGACTGTCTGAAGTGCAAATTTGCTTTAATTATACCATGGCAAACGTCAACGGCAGCTGCATCAGTTCTTGTATCACTGTCCCCGTCACCATCAGCGTCACAGTCGCCATCAACATCACCATCCTCCTCGTAGCCACCCACTGACACGCAACAGCAACCCTACAGTCCCTCCAAAACGTAACGTACTTATATTATTTTGCAGACATGGACGTTAACGTAGGCGGCGACAACACAATTTACTTATTGCCGCTAGCGAATTTTTACACTTCTCTGCTCTCATCAGTTTGTGTGTGGTGGGTGTGTGTGATGGGTGTGTGTGATGGGTGTGTGTGGTAGGTGTGTGTAGATGATATACACGCTGTGTGGTTTGGATCTAGGATTTTTATAAGCAGTTTGTAAATACAGTTTTAGGCTACTTCATTCGTAATTTTCATCAAAAATTTTACAACAATAAAAAAAACAGGTTTTGTTTAGTGAAATTAAGCTGTGCCAGGTCTTAACAATATTTATCAATACATTTGAAAATTTATTCCATTTATTTTTCATTAATAAAATGCATAAAAGAAATATATAAAGTGTAGAAAACCAATAATAAGTTTATGCAAATTTCAAATTCATGCTTTGTAGTCGATGATTATGACTCCAAACATATATTTAAAAAAAAATACACTCTATAAACTGGTAGATTTTTACACTCGAAAAGTTTCAATTTTTAGAGCACTTCTTATATATATTATATTGAAAACAGTTTTTATAACTGATCAATCACATGTAGAAAAACAATTTCTTAATATAATTAATACAACATAGAAATAATAAATTATAAAGGGCTTAGTCTAAATTTTAAGTGCACATTGCTTAAATGTTATTTTATATTATTGGCAGTCGTTTAATTTAAATGTAATTATAATTTTCGAAATTTATTACTAATACATCTTATTACATGTGATAGGAAAAGGTATTTGATAGTCTCTTTAAGACACGACTACAGTAGAATAAATATAGAATAATTTGCAATTAGTTATAAGAAACCACAGCGCAGTTGCCAATTATTTTGTCAGTGTAACTATTCGCATCCGTAACTGTGCCACTGACGGACATCCGCCGTCGACCACTAAATCCGCTTCTGTCTGTGTTTTTGGAGAATCTTTGTCCACACTGGTGGAATCCTCATCGCGGTCACCGTCACCGTCACCGTTAACGTCAACGTCACAGTTACCGTCACCGTCACCGTCACCATCGTTGGGCTTTGCCTCTTGACATTGTTGGCATTCGATATTGGTTGTAATTAGCTTTAATTGAAATTGCTCCGTCGCCATTCACTAGCTTCGTGATTTGGGTTTTAATGTGCAAAATGTGTGTGTAATTTTGTCAAAGTTAATTTATGGCTAACGTTGCCTCCTCCACCTGCCTCCCCTTCCCCCACACACTTCTTGCAAACTTATCAAACTTTAGTACTTGGATATTTTGGTGAATTTTATTTTCACTTTACATTCAGGTGATTAGAGCAAAACCCAATTAAGCAAACGCCACTAAGGATTTTTTCTCTAATTTTTGATCTCATTGCTGATTTCTGGTTAATAATGTTCCATTTTAAATACGTACTTTCGAATGGTATTAAAGAAAAACATATTCTTTTAAGCAGATGTGGAAATTGCAACAATTCAGACAAATTTGTTTAAATAAATGAACCAATTTGATGCCAAAGGTTAATAAGCTTTCTATAATCTTAGTTTAACTCTGTAAATTTTTTGTTTACCCAAAAGTTGAGAATCATTCACACTTAGTAGATAAATGCAATAGATGGTTTTATATCTACAGATATAATTTATTTATCTTTATAAGATATTGCACAAATCTACAAAATTTTCCGAAATTTATGTACACAAAGCATATAAATACGTAAGATAATTTGTTTATCTAGTGACTAGATACTTTTTACATGTGTTTAGTATCAAAAATCGCTTTTATCAAAGGTTTCATCCAATATTTATATACTTTAGACAATGGCTTATAGATAAGAATGGAATCATCACCAATTTGTCAATATGATAAGGTAAATAAATTGCAAATAACTGAAAAATATATTGTAGACACGCTGTCTGCCAGAACATATGAATATTTTAATATTTACCATATAATTAATCTCAGATATTATCGATCATTGCGGTTTAAAATTGAAGTTCTTAAGAACTGAATACAGGGCATTTAAAATAAATAAACAACTTGACTTTATTAGCACATATAAAACACGTTGATATAAAATATCATAATCAAGTGTTTATTTAAGATTTGCCAATGATTATAGGCAGGGGAATTGAAAGTGCCGAACCACTTTAAATATGAGTAAGCTTATAAATAACGAAAGTTGCTCGACATATTGCAGGTCAAAAGATGCTTATTATGATATCACTTTTAAGATTTTATTATTGGGAATATTCTTTTTTGGAAAAAAAAAAATGTGAATTATCAGCAAGAATTATATATAAATATTTATTCATTTCAATCAAATTTTGAATCTTTTTTTATTTTGAGTATACTCTATAAAATTTGTATTGTAATAATAAAATATAGAGTTGTAGTACAGCATTGAATGCATTTACAGGGTATATGATTATTATATGGTGTGCAATAAAATCATCAAGTCTGTTGCTATATGTTTTGTTGATGAAATGTTTGAACTCAAAATAATTGAGCACAGTCAACAATTAACAATGGGAATAACAATCAATGCCATCAATCATTTTTATTGCATACTTTCGTGTATCAAATTCGCATACAGTTAACTAAAGTTATTAAGTTACTTATGTAAGTTACTTCTAGTCCAATAAGCGAGTGTGATAATCGTTTTACGAGCATACTTTTAATATACTCTCAATTCAAGTAGCCAAAGAATTTGATGGATAAGTATGTGATGGATTACATTTAAGTTGACAGCAATGCTTGTGTTGTAAAGTAAAGTATATATTTAATATATAGATTAAATTAAATTAATGTTTGATATTGGATTTGTAACTGTCTCTAAGTGCTACTCGAATCGATTTATTGACACGTTGTTTGCACGCTTATCAAAGATATTAAATCCGAAGTAGACAGTTCTTCGTATCTTGTTCGTTGCGTTCAGTCGTTTGCTCGATCGTCAAGAAAGAGAGCGAGAAACAGAAGCGTGGGAGAGTAGCGGGCAAGAAGAGAGAGGGAGTGCAGTACGCAATTGAGGTAATCGCTGCGTTTCGATTCTTGTACAATGAGTACGCGCACACACACGTGCATACATAATAACGTACATATATACACACACATAATCTGTTTGGGTGTGTATATGTGTCTATAAAGCGTTGACAAGAATTTGCAGCGATTTAGTCTTATTAAATACGGAGCTACGCTCGGAAGTCCGTGGATCGTGAGTCGTTGTGTGGATCGTATTCGTCCTCATAGATCGATTGCTTCACGTCTTTGGCAATAAATTAAAATAATAGCTAATTGCATCTAACATAATAAAAAGCCGTTTGTCTAATTTCCTGTTTGAAAACAACTTACAAGTACGTTTGATTTTTAATGAAGGTCTCATAGAAATATTTAAAAATAAAAAGAAATACTTAATTCCAACATTTCCCAGACACTTGATGAATTTAAAAAAGTTATACAAATAATTTCCTGTTTGGAGTAATCTTAAGGAGCAGTTAAAACTTTGTGAGAAGATCTCAATTAAGTTAAATAAATGACGATTAAAAGTTAAACTATTTCCCTAGTTAGCATTATAAAAATATTACTTTGGTTCATTATTATATTAAATAATAAATATTAAAACTTGAAAAATTCCTTTTAGATATCAACTTAAAATTAAGTTAAAAAAAGTGATACGTTGATTTTAAGGTTAAAGCTCTCATAATGCAATGAATAATAAAAGTAAAAGTTCAAAAGTTCTCACAAAGTGTAAATAACAAATACTTATAATAGTAATAAAAAAGCAAAAGTTTAGCTTAAGTGCTACTTGTTAAAAGTTCTCATAAAGTATACATGATAAAAATTAAATTAATTCGTTTAAATAATAAAGTATTAATAAATTCATTGACTTACATTTCATATACGTGATAAGTTAACAAATTTGCTAATGACGATCAACTTGTTTTTAGTCTTGTCAACATGTGCAATTACAAATCGACTTAATTACGAGTGTGATATCAAGACGTATTTAATCTTATGTGAATTCTAAATTCAAATTAATTGAAACGGAAGTCAGTTCAACGACTTTAATATGATTTAAGATTTAAGCCGGTTGGTGATCTCTTAATACCTGTACTTAGAATCTTGTTATCATATTTTAAGTGCCGTTTATTGAACTTGACACAGTTCGATAAGACAGAGAGAGCGAGAGAGATATGAACAGAGAGACAGAGAGAGAGAGAGAGTGTGGAAAAAAAGAGTGACAGAGGAAGATGGAGTGAGGAATTCAATAAATAATTTATTGAATTCCCATTAAAAATAAAACAAAGGGGTTATTAACACATTCTGAAAGTCACTTTCCTTATTTCTTCATGTTGGCCTAAAGGTGCTGGCTTAAGTGCACGTCTTGGCTTTAAGAAGAGCTTTAAGCTTTGTCGTACGTGAGCTGTGTTAGAAAGCTATGTCATCATTTACCTACTTACATATGAGTAAAACTTTAAGTATGTCAATTTTGATATCAGTTTAGGTTTTCTGTTAGTTACGTTTTTATACACTGCACAAATATGATTACGCAAATTAATTGTGCGTTTTTCAAAAGTCTAAGAGTTTCAAAAATTTTAATATTTTCAATATGTTATAAAGTCTATTATTTAAAGTCAAGTGAACTTAAATATATCTATGCATACAAAAAAAATCTATCATTTAGAGTCAAGTGAACATATAAAAAATAAGTTTGTTTCTGGGTATAAGATAGTCAGGTATTTCCTCATATTTCTAAATATTTTCTTACAAAATTTTAAATTAAATATATTTAGTAAGGAAATCTGGAATCAATAGTCAAGTGTAGAGAAAATATCTCAGCTAGTTAACGTGTATCTTTAAGTCAGGAACTCCATAATATTTTAAAAATATTGTATAGTAATTGAAGAATAGAAGAGAAAAATCTGAGCTAGTTAACGGGTATCTATTAGTCAGGTACTCCCTAAACTGTGCTTTACCTTGACAAATGTAAATGTTGTTCTAAGTTCAAGAGATCCATGAGCATGAGACATTACTCAATGCGTTGATAAAGTGCGTTCTTCTTACCTATTTTCGATGGCAACAACAGTAACAGCAACAGCAACAAATGGAAAACCGCAGATAATAAATAATTAAAAAATCTTATCTAATACTCATACCCCAATAACAACAGCCATTAGCCATGTTAACACACCTACTGACTGAACAAAAACAAAGAAATAAAAAATACGATCTCTTCCAAAACACTTGAAAATATAAATGAAATGAGGATTGAATAAATTGATTCGGTTATATAGAGCACTTAATTATGGTTGTCACGCACTTTGACGTGTCTGCCGAGCAAAGATAACCACTCTACCAAACTATATATATCTATATAAATATATACACCGCTAGTAGCTACTTGTATACTCCGTTTTCAATCAATTCCACACATCCGGACAGACGATAGACCCATATAAAATCATATAATACATAAGTGTTGATGCCAGACGATTATTGAGTATTGGGTGAGCCATAAAGCTCGTTCATGGTTGATTGATATTCGAGTGGGGTGGGAGAGTGGTGGTTTTAATCAAACACCCGTAAGTGGGGTAATCAAATATATGAGATCGATACGATCGCTCAATCAGCATTCCGAATCCGAGTCTGAATCCGAATTCAAATCAATCACAATTCGCGAGTAATAAAAACAAACACCAGAAGTGCAATTCACCTTAATTAACGATAAGCAAAGTCGATTTGTCCATTTTACATTTTAATTTTTATGGATCTCTCACTTCATAAATCGTACTAAGGAAAAGCGCTCAAGTTCTTATCTTTGTGCATATAAAGTTAATAATATTGATTGTGAGATAAGCTGCGACTGAGTGCCTACTTAGCCGTAATAAATATTAAAACATTACATATGTACAGGGTATTTCTTGCAGAATGCCATCAATCATTGAATGTCTTTTATATTTGTTATAAACAATTGGGAATATATGGCCTCTGATAAATTTATGAAAGCCTCTATAAAATGCGGTGCGTTTATTTTTCATGCAATTGACCAAAAATTATGAGTCTTGTTATATATGGTACAATCAGAAACTCTTTGGGAGCTAAAATGCTTTTTATTGATTCGAGTCAATTGAGGAGTTTTCCCGTTGACGTCAACACAAACTTTCCACTGATTAAAACTCCAATAAACTTAAATTGATCAATAAATCGCAACAATTCAAACAATTCAAATGTTCACATATTTTATATCAGTTTACGTGCCGAACTCGTTTCCATTAAATTAAAGGGTATTTCCACGGTAATAAAAAAAATGGTAATAATCTGAAATGTTTACTATTAAATAGTTTTAAAATTTCATATTTCTTCGAAATAATTTGGAATTAAAATCTGTTAGTATTATTTATATTTAAAGGGTATCTATAGTGTTATATTCCATTTTAAATCTTATCTTTCTCTGTCTACATTTCGATACGTAATGATTGAAATTTTGAACCTAGTATATATTTTAAATGAGGGTGTAATTTCTATATAAAAACGTAATCATTGTAATTGTTAAAATTGTGTTTAAGTGGAAAGTGTTGCGCATTTATATTGATAAATGACACGAATTTCTTAATTTTCCTTTTTGATTTGAAGTATTATTATCTATTTCGATTAGCTGTATGAGCAAATAACATTTCTATATATTCATCGATAAGATTAATACAAAAAACTCCTCTTAAAATTTTGTAAACACAAGTTGAGAAATGAAGACAAGCTACGCGAAACACGTGCAAATGTTCAGTTGTCTACTCAGTTGAGAAACCAAGCATAAATTAAGAAAGCATGGCGTAGAATTGTGTGATTGCCCAATTCATACCCTGTATAAGTGTTTCTCATTTGAAATGCCTTTTTTGCGATTAATTCGTTCATATATAAGATTGAATCGTAGATACCTTTCATATTGTTACCAAGTAGCGTATTAAATTCAGTTAAATTACTAGGAACATAAAAAAGTTCGACATGTTTAACAGACTAATAAATATTTTATATTCTGCTTATGAGGAGCATTAATATAGGAGACTCTTTCTTATAATTACTTAATAAAAATTAATAATATTAAATATAGTTTTTTTTAATGATAGGTACTTAAAAAAATCATTATATTTCTTTTTAATATCCACTTATACCCTTTTTACTTATAGCCACATAAAATAAGGTAGATATATATCAAATCTGAATTTTTGCAGTCAGAAATTTATTTAAGCAAGTTATGAAAATTAGATTGCAGATTAATATTATACTTAGTTTACGTATTATAGAGTAAAAATATTCTAAATCTGATTTCTCTTGACTTTTATGAAGTCTGAAACATTTATTTTCAAATATTTAAATTTCAATAAACCTATAATACCCTTTTCACTTAGAAGAATGTATTCTAGGGTATACAGAAATATTTCTACTGAAGTGTTAAACCGACTTTAACTAAGCCTACAAATTTGCTTATTGACTAAGGGCCAAATGGTCAACTGCCCAAGTGTTTCAAGTGGCCAAGTGGTCTACTGGCCAACTTGGTGAACTGGCCAAGTGATGGGATATACGATACCGACCGATATTGGGAAACATGTCACGTAAAGTGACTTTTCGTTTCGGTGCCAATGCGACGCGCTCTTTTCTTAACTTTTGGTATGCCACCTCCGACAAGGTCAGGCATTGGCACAATGGGAATTTAGCTGGAGGTATTGCGAGTATGCAAAAAAAAAGAAAAATAAAAATAAAAGTAAAATTAAATTGAAAATGGAGTGAGGAGAAAAAAATTTAATTATTGTGTATGCTCCAGTTAACATGCGGCATTTTCTGTGTGGAGGTGTCAACAAATTGTTCAATATCAAAAAAAAGTATTTCAAATTGTACAAATGACAGCGACATGCTAATTAATCGACTTTGTTCGTCATTCTCGTCGCAGTTGCACGTGATGCTTGACTAGAAGTATTTGTCAACGCTTTTGCCAGACAATCGTCAATCAGACCCGATTCAATAATAACCCCACACAGTGGGTCTAATGAACTGAAATAATTGTACGAATTTATAGGAACTTGACCTCTTTAGGCACAGCTTTCAAAGCACATGAAAGCTACTAAATGAGACGATTATTATTAAAGCTTTTCAATTTAAAATCATTGACTGTCAAAATGATAATTTAAATTAGGTTGTGATGTTTAAAAAATTGACTTCTATTTAATTAATATATTTATATATTATTTTTGTCATATAAAATGCTTTCTTATTTGGATTAGATTCGGTTGTTTGAAAACTAATCTTCTTGAAGCGCTTAAAAATATATCCTTATTCTTTAAATTTAAAAATTTTGAAAACCAGTTTCTAGATTTAAACATAATTTGTGAATATTATTTTGAAGAAAGATATAAAGTTATGCCCATTGAGAGTTTCCCACTTCCAGTCTACACAATTTTCCCAGACGAATGTGGTATTCATAATATATTTTGGTCGGCATTAAATCAATTGCACGAATGTTGTCTCAAAGCAAACGTATTGAACAATGAACAAACAAATAGCTGGGATCATAAATATTGGCAGTATCAATTTTAGCGAATTACTCGAATTCTCATGGTATCAACTGCAAAATGGCGTTAATTAGAGGTGAAAATTGAAAACATTGAACGTGTCTGGTCAATTACTATATGCAGATGCGATTGCAAATAGAGATTGATTGCTGCTACCTGTGATAATATATTTATACATATGTATACTCTATATTTAGTTACTTAATCAGAGCGTGAATAATACATATAAACAAGCTGCATTCGAAAACTGTCGTATTTAAGTATCAACTGATTTATTAACATTGTTAGCATTGCCCGATATTGATAATTGGCAGCGTGCCTTATGAATGAAGAGCTAATAAATGCATATAAATAATATTTTATGAATGCCTATTTTGGAATTTGTCACTCAACTTATGATATTTAAAGCCACAATGAGACAGTTTTATGATGCTGTTTATGAAATGAACTTTCATAAATTTTATTATATTTATTTTCGAATTCTTTTACGCTTTGAAATACCCTATGCACTTTCCAGCATTACTCATTGTTGTATATATTTTACCTTTACGTCGAGCACTTTAGAACTTAGAGAGGTCAAAACAAAACCCATAAATCATGCCTATTATTTTGTATGGCAATTGTATCATTACTCGCGAATTACATGACATATTTCCTCAGCTTAGTTGAAAAACTATTTTTAACTCATACGTAAATTCAATTCGGTTCATAAAAATACAAATAAAATAAGGCAGTAAAAATTTAATGTAATTTTGATTTTTCAAGCATTCCAAAATGAAAGTGGAAAGTTTTAACCAAGAGTTAAATTGGTCCGAAAGGGAGTTGAGACCTATACGACGTATATTTTAAACTGAATCGAATTATATTTCAAACTGAAATACTCAACTTAATTTATCAAATAATTATATATCGCTAAAAAATTTAGCTTTGGGAAACAATTTAATTAAAGTGAAATATGTTGTTAAAAAAATTATATCATGTTGCTTCAACTTAAGTTTTAGTGATATTGACTCCGATTTGTTATAAATAGTTAAAGCTGATGGTCTAAAAAATGAGTATTTTTTACGTTTGATGACATATTCTACATACCTTTGTCATTTGATAGAGTGTCAACTAAATCCAATTTGAAGTTTATACAATTTATTTGATCAAATAATGTATGTGATATATGAAATTATAGAAAAATGCATTGTTACGGAATTTAATTAAATTGGAATATTTGTCTATATGGTAATGGTGATTATTATTGTGTACATATTAGTATGTTAATCTATGTGTCATTTGCAGTACATACAATGTATCTAGAGCTAATTGTTGTAAGTAATTATTGCTATTGTTACGTTATTACGTTAAGTTGTATACTTAAAATTAAATATTGGCCTTAATCTTTAGCCCTTTCACAAGTATGTGTGGATTTCACACACACACCTACACACCTACACACCTACACACACCTATTGGCCCTGCAAAACTCCCAGCCAATGTCGATGTGAATCGCGAATGCGGAATGATAATGAATTTATTTCAACGCGAAACGTTGAACGAGTTAGTTGTAAAAATCGCGTAACGTTCAACGCTCGATAAATGAACACAACTCGAATATACTATATATGTTATATCCGTTCAAATAGCTATATCAATTAAAGGAGCAACTCTAATTTTATCTGCAGAAAGACACGGAACGATGACGGCAACTGGAGAAGTCGCCGGAAGTGATGAGATCGGGGTGACAACTCTATCCGCACCGGAAATCCGCACATCACCGATGCCCAACGGCAATGGCAATCACAAGACCAGCAATATTATTGTCGATAGTCAACCCAAACGACGGGTCAGCATTATCTCCGATGTGCCGATGAATATCGGGGCCGGTGGTTACGACAATCCCGCATTTGAGCAAAATCCCAGACGTAAAATATCCCAGGTGAGTCGTCATCGTCATCCGTCGTCGTTAATTTTGTCGGCATGTGCAACGCTTGTGATTAGAATCAAATGTAGTTAATGTGACTGTCGTAAATTTGGATTTGTGGCCAGTTTTTATAGTGGCCAGCCATAAATCGGGGAATCGACAATCTAAGTACAGTCCTAATAAAATTCATATATTGATTAATTTTTTCGTGATATCAGCGCCTCCTTAATCGGCTCGGATTTTATTAACATTAATAATCAAAATAAGAATTCACTTTAATCTAACGACTGTCTAACCATAAAAAATCCATCAATATGTCTTTCAACTTAGACCTCGACACATTCGCACTCGGAAATCGGTCCGTCCAGAAGAAGAAGCATATTAAAAGAGGTCTCACCTCCCGACAATGAAAGCGATCGCGGATCAACGCACAGTTTTGGTATGTACTAACCATTAAAGGTGTAATATCTCTCAAGATCTCAACAAAATTTCCATACCAAATGATATGTGTGAAAATTTCGTTGAGCATTTAATCATTAATATTTATTGACTTAATCGGGCAATCGGAAAAGTATATTATTATATTATTTGACGCTAATTTCAAAAGAACCTGCGAAGGCCAAACGTTGCAAAAAGCAAATACGTTGTACGATTGCTTTTCTATTTGAGCACTTGTGCTCCTATTGTCAATCTAATTTGCCATCACACCGTTAACATTATCAATTAGCAGTCCGGAAAGTGATTTCCAATCTTCCAGTTTGCCATTCGAGACTTGAAAACAGAGACACAACTGTGACATGTTATCATCAAATAGCGGGTATATCGTTTAATGGAATTTCTATGACTATTCCATTAAAATCGAACTGAAGAGTAATGATTTTAAAAAGCATCATTTAAAAATACAAATAATTTTATATATATGTGTATTGTAATTGGATATATGTTTCATTGATTGATTGATTGGCGTGTTGGGTAATCAATCATTGGTTTTTTATTAAATTATGAAAGGACAAATGTTGTGTAAACATTTCAATTTATTTTTGTCAAAACACTTCTAGAGTTGCAATATTTAATTTACTCAAAGCTTAAATAGTTCAGAAAATTAAATCATTTGAAAGAAAGAACGTTTTCTAAAGATTTAAGTTGCTTCATTTCTTTAGAAGAATTTTAAAAATATTTGCTATCGCAGAATTCGAAGAAATGTTAGATTAAAATTCGATATCATTATATTTTGTATATCAACTTGAATTTAAGTTTAATCTGCTTTAATCAACCATCTCACAGCACATTATTAAATGTTTTTTCCCGTCACATGTGAGAGGGAAATACGCAGTTAGATCGACACTGATATATAGATATAGAGCACTTGTAGGAAATTTTATAGTCTATCATTGCTGACGTTGATGGCTCACGTGTCTTGGTGATCTTGATGATTGTATGTTCTTATTGATGATATTGCCAAACACACAATTTGAACTGCATGCTAATTGATGATAAACACGTAATTTGATATGAACTGCGTTAACAAAGTTATATTGCACTCGGCGTCATTTCGTTTCTTTATTCTCTTTTGCCTTTCTTCTGCAGAAAATTATAGACAGAATGCTTTGGATGGACTCAATGGAAAGTATCAAGGACATCAGTCGACGTTACCAAGTTCACATGATAGCACCAACTATGTGGAACAATCATGGATGTATTCATTCTGTTTGAAGTGTCGTGGTGAAGAACCTTCCGAGGCTTGGGAGCCACCTTTCTGGCAGAAGATCTTCCCATATCCACTCTGTCCCACCTTCAGGACATTCTCTCGCCTCATTGTGCTAATTCTCATTGGTAAGAGAATTGATTGCTTTCTTTAAGCTTCTTAACTTTGCTTGGGATTTTTAAGTACATCATGAAATTGTGTGGATGCTGATTAAAATTGGACTTCTAAATAGTATATATATTTTTTGAACTCTGGTTTTTTATAGATCAAATTTAACTGTCTTTTAAATATCAAAAAAAAAAAGAATGAATATTTTGAAAGCAAGTTAAATTATTAAATTTGATTTAAATGTGATTGCTCTGGATGTATATATAATATCATAGCTTAGTTTTGAATCAGATGGATATTATAATATTTTAATTAATATATATTAAGACTTCAAGACTTTTAAACGAAATTGTTAATTTGTAAAAATTGTATATGTATTAGGTTACTATTTAAAATCTACAGTGGGTCTGCCAGTCTTCGGCTTGCCGTATATAACTTATCTGCATTATATTTCATCGGATTAACATTAACATTTGTATTTGTATTTATTTTTCTAGGTGTACTCCTTTGGATTGTGGCATATGTGATTATTGGACATACAGCTGCTCCTGGCGGGCAACTCTTCAGTCTGGTGGTGCTTACAGTGGCTGCTAATTTTGGTGGCTACATTATATCGTTGACCACCTTGCCACGCCTCATTGGCATGCTGCTGGTGGGCATCCTGTTCCAGGTGAGGTGACATTACTTACTATAGACACTGTACAGGAATTTCATGCGGTTTCTATATTTGTAGAATGTTGGCTGGGTGGATCTCGATGGAGACTTCTCCATAGTGACGGGACACTTGCGTAAATTTGCACTAACCATAATCCTAACTCGAGCTGGCCTCGAAATGGAGCCGGAGGCCTTCAAGAAGGTGTACAAGACGATTCTCAAGCTGGGCATTGTGCCCTGGATTGTGGAGGCAGCTGTCATGACGATAATGTCGCATTATCTATTGGATTTGCCCTGGATGTGGGGATGTCTGCTGGGCGCCATCATTGCCGCCATTTCACCAGCTGTCGTTGTTCCCTGTCTGTTTCCGTCTACGCACCAAGGGTTACGGAGTGGCCAAGGGGATTCCCACTCTGGTGGTCGCCGTCGCCGGAGTGGATGATGCTCTCTCTGTTGCCATCTTTGGCATTGTGAGCACGATTATGTTCTCGGACAAGGGATTGGGTTACCAGATTGCCCAGGCACCTGTCTGCATCCTGGGCGGACTTGGCTTTGGCGTCATCTGGGGATCGTTGGCGCGCATCTTTCCCGAGAAGGGAGATGCGTATGTGGTGCCACTGCGTACTCTGATGCTCTTCGCGGGAAATCTGGTTGCGATCTATGGCAGCGAGGAGTTGGGCTTTGAGGGAGCTGGACCGTTGGCCGTTGTCTTCTCATCTTTTGTGTCGAATCTGTTCTGGTGCAAGGATGGCTGGGATGTCGATGACAATCCCGTGTCCACGGCCTTTGAGATCTTCTGGATGATCTTTGAGCCGATCCTGTTTGGTCTGACTGGCGCCACGATCAAGATCAGCGAGCTGGACTCGCACACCGTCTCCATTGGCGCCGCCTGCATCTTCACCGGCGTCATCATCCGCATCTTTGTCACAGCCGGAATTGCAGTTGGCGATCGCCTGAATACCAAGGAGAAATTCTTTGTGGGCCTCTCCTGGATGGCCAAGGCGACGGTACAGGCTGCCCTTGGACCGGTGGCCCTCAAGAATCTGAGCAGCGATGCCACCGCCGAGGAACGCAACTGGGCGGAAATTGTCCAGACAATTTGTGTCTTCAGTATTGTATTAACAGCTCCATTGGGTGCCATTCTGATATCCGTCACCGGCACCAGGATGTTGACCAAGACAAAGCAGCCACAGATCCTAACTGGATGGCGTCGCAGTCATCGTCCCTCCATTCGCGACATCAGCATCATCGATGAGGAGGAGGAACGTGAGGATCCCGAGATACCCACCGACAAGGAGACCCACGATAACACCCAAAGCAATGCGCATTTAACAAACTTAACATATTCCGCAAATAAGTAACACATTTCCAGTGATGATGGATTAAGCTATAATGTTGAATGTTATTATACAATAGTTAAAAGGATTTACATTCCAAATAAATATTAAGTTGGTAAAAAAAATGCACCTGCACATTTGGTTTTTACAGCTTTAAAGTTAACAGTTCATTTTATTCAAAACGTATATATCAGATGATATTTTAAAAGCAGTACTATATATCTAGGAGACTCAATATATCCATTCATCCATATCATCAATCATTTTAGGTTTTTTTATATCTGACTAAAAATTGACATATTTATGTGAAAACATATATGTAATGTATTCATTTTTAATAGGTAACATCTTTATTTTACACAATTTCATTAAAGGGATTTCCTTTTTCTAATATCTTCCTCCCTCACATTCCCTCTATCTATTGAACATCGAATTTAATTTCGAAATAAACATGAGTTTGCATCATAGGTTTGTGTCTCGGCTAGAGTCTTTTGTAAATGAATTTTCGGATACATTTTGTGTTGTATACTTTTAGGAATGTGAATAAAATAATTAATACTTTCTGGCTGCTCTGAAAATCTCCATACTAAACGCTTTAACAATGGGAGATTTACTTATAACCATTCAAAATGGCTCAGAAATATAAAATAAAATAAAATATATATAAAACATAAATAAATATAAACTTAAAGTAATATTGCAACCAATATCCTAAATATTTTCTCTTGGTTTTTATTTTTGGAACATCGCTGAATATTGATTAAAAATGTATTAATATTTTGTCAATTCCTATACCAACTTTTTCTGTTAAAAATTTATATACATATACATCGATAAGTAGAGCTATATTAAATACTATTATATAAAATGCACAAAATTTCTGAAACTATTTTCAATTTACAGTTGAGCAATCGATTTGTAATTTTTTAATATTTTTCCAAAACGTTCCTGTAAGTAATTAGTGCGAATGTGGATTGCGTACTATGGGCCTATAATAATAATCGAGACCAACACTTGCCGAGTGAGCGATAAATAATTAAATTGTATAATTAACGATTTAAATGACACAGCGCAAAACGTGTAGAGCCAGTCGAGCACATGGATCGAATTGTTTTTGTTAGGTTTAATCCAAAGAACCGCATGACTTGATGACAACAGAAAAAAAGATGTGATAAAATAAAATAATTATATAAATAACAATACCCTGCACAGAACTTTCAGGTAATCTAAATATTTTTGATCATTTAATTCGAATTGCTGTTGAAATCGATCCGTGTCTATCTTCTTTATGGTCAATAACATAAATATGTATTTTGCGTTTGTAATGAAATTTTCAGAATGGCTTCTGAATATATAATATTAATTCCACATACTGAAGATGCTCAATTCTAATATGTGCTTCAATTTAAAGAAATATAAATTAGAATTGCGAAGAAATATTAATATTTATAAATAATATTTTAAATATATTTAGGAACATACTTTTGCCTTATACCACCACTCCCCACTTTTAACGGGGTATATTAAAAAAGTGTGCTTGAACAACGAAAGTTGTTGCAGAACAGCAAAAACAAGTATCACGAGCTGTCAGAGAAAAAAAAAAAAAACACCCAAAAACAAATTTCATTAAATAATTAATGCAGCCTTGTTATTAGGAGACGATTGTCTACAGATCACGTGAATTTGTTTAGATTAAAAGCGTCACAATTTAGAAACAAGAAAAAAATAAAGATAGAAACAAATAAAACGACAGACCGATCAAAGACGACAGACCGACAGCTGCTTTTGCTCAGCAACTGTCACCTTTTGGTGTGTGAAATTAGTTGAAAGCTAATTATTGTTAATTTTCAAGTTTTTTATAGCCAATAATATTATTATAAAATAACGTATGTTTGTTTTAAGCTTTAACGCTTCACAAGATTTTACCACACACGCACACACACAAACACACACACACGCTTAATTAAAGGTGAGCTTTGGGAGTCGCCGATGATCGCTGATGATTTTATTTGATCGCTAAACGCCGAACGAGATAGTTGTTAAATTCGCAGAGGGATACAATTTTGACAATTAAAATTTGTTCAATTTTCGCGCCGTGTTATGTTTATAGCAAGTGGCCATAAAGTTATTTAAGCCATAAACTTACCATAAAAACGAGTCCTACACAATGACGACCAGTGTGGACGATGAGAGCAGCGCAGTTAATCCGACAACGACAACGACAACAACAGCAACAACCACGCGACCCACAACGATACCCATTAATGTGCCCGTGGTGGGGTCGACCGGTGAGGCACATACCCCCTCCCCCAATGGCATCCATCGCAGCACCATTGTAATTGAAAGTCAACCAAAAAGAAGGGTCAGCATAGTCTCGGAGGAACCCGTGATTGGATACGATAATCCCGCCTTTGATACGAATCATTCACGTAAAATATCCCAAGTAAGTTACGTGATTGAAGATCGTTTACGATCCATCTAATGATTACATTAGTAATTTCGATTTTATGGCCTACAGCCGGTTGTATTTGGGTACTCGTAACTGTTTTTGAGTATCAATATATATATATTCATTTTTGAATGACGGCATTCATAATGATGCCCATAATTGTTTCAAGTGTTGATCGTGGCAATCAAGTGATCGCACAGCTGCATGGGAATTTTCTCTCTAATATTAATTTGGTTTTTCATTTCAGAGCTCAGTACAATCTCCGTTGGAAATCGGTCCTCCTGGACGCAGAAGAAGCATCCTTAAGGATACTTTGGCTCACGATAATGAAAGCGATCGGGTTTCGACACATAGTTACGGTAAGTTGAGACATCAGGGTATACAAATATAAATAAAACATGAACGTATATATACGTAAAATCAGCTTTCAAAGATTTTTAATATTATATATTGATATATTTATAAAAATAAATAAGTATAAATATCATTATAAGTAGATACATTGATGACAAACAGAATAAATAAAAGCAATGTTTTTGTTTAATTACACATATAGAAACATTTATCTACACGTATACTTATATATTTTTCAGCTTAATGCAGATTTCTACAGATTCTAATCTGATAAATATAATTTTTAACAATTAATTTACTATTGTTTAATATAAATTCCGAAACAAGTTTGCAATGTCATACAAATTATTATTAAGTATATTTAAGTATATTTATTGTACAAAGCACATGACTTTCAACGTTGTCAATGGGTTAAGCGATGTGTGTGATTCATGTGTAGAATTTAATTTTTCTCATGAAAAATTATGATGATTTGATATTAATTAGTGTGTTTGGAAAAACATTCGGATACCCCGAAATTTATTCTTCGTAATCTACTTTGTTATAAATATCATCATTAGATTTTTTATAATCACTAATGATTTCGTGGTGTAATGAAAAACGCCTTAACTATTATTTCCTTAATTGAATGATAAATTTTGTAGAAAACCAATGAAAAGTGGAGCTATAAAGTTAAATTTGTATAACAATATTTTTTAATTTACTCTTTTTTATTAAGTGTAGTAATTATTTATTTATTAACTTAGATCAGTATAAACATTATTAAAGCATTTAATTTTTAAATGAGATACTAAATTTAATGACCTGGCTGATGACCTTACAATCAACAGAATGGTATTTGCAGTAACTAGAATAATTATTATTTATTATATGCGATTAAAGTATTAAATATTTGCACAGCTGAAAATCGAAACGTGTTGCAAAACTCGGACAAATATTTCAACTCGAAATTTACAAATTTTGTTTCGTAAAAATAAAATTAAAGATGCAAGAAACTGTTAATTATTAAAGCCCGGGAAACTGAAATTCAGCTGGGAAAAAAGCTAATGAAAGAATCAACATTTATGGGTCTGATGTAAATTAAATTTGATATCGAAAGATTGACATTATCAATTAACACAGCTCGGGAATTGACAGCTCATAATTCAATATCCAGTTTCTAAGCTACACAAATATGTTGATCGTAGATTGTGTATAAATATATTAATTTATATCATATGCCTAGGCCACACTTATGTATATCAATCAATTAGAGTTGAATACGAAATTATGATTTAATTTGCTGTTCATCTCTATATAATCCCTTAGAGAACTACAGACAGAGTGCGCTGGACGCGCTCAATGCCAAGTATAATAGTCTTCAAGGGATTCAGGGATCACAAGACAGCAATGCCAACTCTGTGGAGAAATCGTGGATCTATAATTTCTGCCTCAAATGCCGCGGCGAGGAACCATCGGAGTCCTGGGAACCAAATTTCTGGCAAAAGGGGTGTCCCTTTCCCCTGTGTCCCACCTTCAGGACCTTTTCCCGTTTGGTTGCTCTTACAGTAATTGGTAAGTTCTGAAAAAATAGTCATCAAATATATTTACACTAAAAACAATATATCAGATTCCAAGCAGTTTAAAATCCGGAAAACTAATTTGAAATACTTTATTTTTAAAACAAACAACCTTACACAAATTATAGGTCTATATAGATATATTTTCGGTTTTTGATCTATTAATTATTTCAACTATTGCATTGGAATTTTTTATTCGGATAACTAAGAGTTTTCGCTGAAATATCGAAGATTATTATCATAAACGTTGTGGTTTATTAAGATATCTAAAATATTTTAAAATACTTTACTTTAAATGACATTCGTTCATTTAAAAAATCAATTATATTAAACTACATATTATAAGAAATGCTAGTTTTTAATTTAAAGATATTTCAGCTAAATGGAACAAAACGATATTTGAAAACACTTAACATTACTTTGAATAAACATTTTAGATTTTGAAATCTGAAGATATTTTTCAATAATTAAATGTTCTTTTTTGAATTTCTATATCTCCGCAGGAGCTCTACTATGGATTATATCCTTTGTGATTATAGGCAACTCTGCAGCCCCTGGAGGGCAACTCTTCAACTTGGTGGTGCTCACAGTGGCTGCCAATTTCGGCGGTTATCTAATGTCGCTGACCACCTTGCCACGCCTCATTGGCATGCTCCTGGTGGGCTTATTATTTCAGGTGAGCTTGGAAATCCATGTGCATTTGAAATGCTTTACTAATTTATCTGTTTTTTAGAATGTTGGCTGGGTGGACCTTGATGGCGACTTCTCGATAGTGACCGCACATTTGCGTAAATTTGCGCTCACTGTAATTCTAACTCGAGCTGGCCTCGAAATGGAGCCGGCGGCCTTCAAGAAGGTGTACAAGACGATTCTCAAGCTGGGCATTGTGCCCTGGTTTGTGGAGTTCGCTGTGATGGCTGTGATGTCGCATTATCTGCTTGGTCTGCCTTGGATCTGGGGTTGTCTACTTGGCTCCATTATGGCGGCCATTGCGCCGGCTGTCGTGGTTCCCTGTCTGTTCCGTCTACGCACCAAGGGTTATGGTGTGGCCAAGGGGATTCCCACTCTGGTGGTCGCTGTCTCTGGTGTCGACGATGCCATCTCGGTGGCCATTTTCGGCATCATCAGCACGATTATGTTCTCGGACAAGGGACAGATGTATTTGATATCCCAGGTGCCTGTCTGCATCATTGGAGGTCTGGGTTTCGGCATCATCTGGGGATTGCTGGCGCGCATCTTTCCCGAGAAGGGAGACGCGTATGTGGTGCCGTTGCGGACCCTCTTGCTCTTTGTGGGCAACCTGGTGGCCATCTATGGCAGCGACAAACTGGGCTACGAGGGCGCCGGCCCCTTGGCTGTCGTCTTCTCATCCTTCATCTCCAACTATTTCTGGTGCAAGGATGGCTGGACCATCGATGACAATCCGGTGGCCACTGGCTTCGAGATCTTCTGGATGATCTTCGAGCCGATTCTTTTCGGTCTGACCGGTGCCACGATCAAGATATTTGAAATCGATCCCAGTTTGATCTACACCGGCGCTCTCTGCATCTTCTCGGGCGTCATTATACGAATTCTGCTCACAGCTGGCATCGCTTTTGGCGATCGTCTCAATGTCAAGGAGAAATTCTTCGTTGGTCTCTCCTGGATGGCCAAGGCGACGGTACAGGCTGCCCTCGGACCCGTGGCTCTCAGACATGTGGGTGCCAATGGCTCAGAAGATGAACTATATTGGGCCAAGATTGTTCAAACCATTTGCATATTCAGCATCATTCTGACAGCTCCATTGGGTGCCATTCTGATATCCGTCACCGGCACCAGGATGTTGACCAAGACAAAGCAGCCACAGATCCTAACTGGATGGCGTCGCAGTCATCGTCCCTCCATTCGCGACATCAGCATCATCGATGAGGAGGAGGAACGTGAGGATCCCGAGATACCCAAGGATAAACAGACGCAGGATAATACGCAAAACAATGTCCATATACCAAGCTACTCCTATACTCTCAATAAGTAGGAAAACAATCAATCTTTACTGTTAACAACATAATAAGTTGAATAAAAGTTGTAATTTTAGTTAAAAAAAAAACACAGCGGAGCCCGAAATTTGGATAGTTTAACATTTTCAAACATCACAAGGGGAAATCCTCACAATCAAAACCAAAACAAATAAAGTATGAATGGAGAATAATTTAAATGGTCCAACCAAGATCAAATTCCGCTTGAGAATCGATTCAGTTTTGACAGAGTTATGAGTGTTTGAAATACAAACATTGACCTGGGAAACCTTACAAGTCAATATGTGTTTATAATAGAATTGATTTAAAAATAAATAGTATATATTGATATATGTCCTTTTTAATATTGTTTATTCATAGAAATTGTTTAATCTTTAAGCTTAGTTTGGCTTACTTCACATAGAAATATCAACACAGATAATTATAGATTTTACAGATATTTCTGCACGGGTTCACCGAGAATTGTTTCCAGTTCCAGGACAGCGTTGCGAGTATTCTGCTCGACGCGCTCGTGCTCATCCTCCAGGAGTTCGGCGATGAAGGGCATTGTCTCGGGAAGAAGGGGGGCAAAGCTTTCGCCCAGTTTGCGGGCAATGGCGACGCTGCTGTTGAATGCCAGGATGCGAACTTCCGGTGAGCTGGTGCGTGTCTTGAGCAGCACCTGTTGATTGAGCTGCTTCCAAAGCACATCATTGGTGGCAGCTGCCAATTGGGCAATGCAATTGCTTAGCGCCTGCTGCAGTGCATCACGTTCATCGGCCAAGACCAATTGATTCTCCAGCTGATCGACAATTGGTGGCATCAATGTGCTGAAACGATGATCGTTGACAAAATCGTTGCTGCAATGAAGGAACACATGATGCAATGTGCCGATGATGGCCGAGAGCAACTCAACGGCATCCTCCACATTCTCGCTCTCCACAAACTCTGGACGTTGTGTGTTGTGGGCGTGCAATAAGCGTGCGGCATCCTCAATGAATTCCCCGGCGAACAGGACAAACAAGGACTTTAAAGCCTCGGCAATGCGATTGGTCAGCAGGAAGTAGGTGAGTTCCGTCTCCAAGGCATGCTTATCCATGGCCCATTTGTGCACCTTGGCGTACATGGGACGGAAACTCGTCTCCGATAGCTTCAATATCCAAGCAACAAAGGCCTCACCCGTTGCCGCCTCAATCTCCGCAATCCGCTCGCGTTGCAGGTCACTTTCACGCATCTGGAGACGGAACTCGAGTGCCTGCAAGAAGAGTTCACTCAGCGCATCCTGCACTGGTTGCAGATCCGCATTTCCATTATGTTTGATGCATGGCAATAGCAATTGTCGCATTAGCATGCCCAGCTCATCGTAGGCTTGTGCCTCCAGCAAACTAGCATAGGACTTGGCACAGCTCGGCACCAGGATACGCGCCTCCACGCCCTGCGCCACCGCCGACCACACGTCAACCAAACGCAGCTTCAATGCCTGCGTGCGCTTGTCCAGCGCCAACTGCGGATTCTCCAGCTGCACGGAGAGACGGGTAAGTGCGCCAATGATGTCCACCAGATAGGGACCCAGGAAGAGTGGCAGCGTGAGGAAGAGTTTGTGCATGGCTGAGAAAGGAAAGAGGGAGAACGTTTTAGTTTAGTTAATCTTTAAATGAAAGGATAATTTAACGTAAACATTTGAAGAATAATTAAAATATAAGAATGGGTAAGTAAAACAAAAGAAAGAAATAGAAGAAAGCGAAGGCGTGAATGCAAAATGAGAAAGCAGGAAAAATTAAGTTAAGGTAAGCTTAAAAGAATAAATAATAAGGAATTAATTTTTGTCAGAAAAGGATGTTGAGAATCGGAGAAGACAAGGAATATGAATGTTAATGGAAAAGAAAGTGAAGAGTACAGGGAATCGCTTCTCACCTGTGACAAGAGCAGAGCAGAGATAATCCGGTGTTTGTTTCTGGGTCAACATTTGCTGCACTTGCTCCTTGAGCAACTCCGTCAGCTGTGGCGCAAACTTGGGCAACTGGGCCAAGGCGTGAGCCTTAATGCTGGCACAGATCTCGACCAGAGTTAGCACCACATTGCCAACCACAGCCTTGGGCACATTCGCTCGTCGCTTGGCAATGCGCGTTAGTTTGGCCAACAAGTTGCGGCATTCCACCAGGTAATCCTGACCATGACGATTGGCCAACAATTGCAAGGCATGCAATGCCGTCTGTTGCAGCTGCGCCTGCTGAGCGGAGCTGCCTCCCGTGGCATCCAGTATGCCATCAACGATGCCACCCAAGGGTTCAAAGAGGACGCCAAAGTGATGAGCATCGCAGTTTACAAAGTATTCGCCAGGTGGCAACAGTTTGGTAACCAACAAGTCCAACACCTTGATGCGCACATGGATGAGTTCGTGTTGCAACAACTCCGTGATCACACTGAGGAAATACTCCGGTGACAACAAGCCAATTGCATTGTCCAGTACATCATGGACATGATTCACCAGAACACGCCAATATTTCTCCAGTGAAGGCGTATTTGTGGACACTTGCAGCACATTGTTGACCACGCTCACATACGAGAGTGTCTTCAGTATAAAGTTCTGATAAAGCGGCTTCAGTTCATTCAATTGTTTTGCGTTGGGATTGGCCAGTTTCTCCTGGAACTCCTCGGAGCTGCTTAGACTAGATAGATAGTCCATGATCAGATATTTATAATGACGCAACTGTTTAAAGCTTCGCGTGCGCACATCAAAGAGTTGCTGCTCTGGGGAGACGTTGCCACCGGATGTGGCAGCTTGTGCCTCCTTCGACATCGGCAATTTGGCCAAATAATCGAGTAAATTGATGCAGGTGTTCAATACAATCGAAGGATTCTTAAACATCAATGTCAAATCGCGTGCGAAGTCCAAGCGAGATTTGTCCAATAGTTTTAGCACTTTTACCTTGCCTTGTGGCGTCTGTTGTGCCTGCTCCAACAACATCTGCGACTCAAAGACAATGCAGAGGAATTGCCAGAGATGCTCGCCAGGATTCAGCACACTGAAGAGTGTCTCATAGAGAGTTAAACGTCGATGTACAGGGACATCTGTGCAGATATCCGCAAAGACCTTGAGCACTGGAATAACCAGACGATCTCTTTGGATGCCCGTTGACTGCAGCAACAAAGTGGGAATAATGGTCTCCACCACATTCTTGATAATGTGCAGACTAAATGCATCATCATGCCTGGCCACCGTTGAGCCCACAAATGTAAAGATCTCCACGATCTTGTGCAGCACCTGCTGTGGATACAGTGCGGCACAGCGGGTGAGGAAGACCAGAGCATGTTGTTGGGTCTGTGGATTCTGTGTATTGCGCAGACATTGCACCACCTGCTCAATCCGGAAACAACTCTCAGGCAATACCTTGGATAGATCGACTCCTGTCGATTGAGAGACATCGCAACAGTGCAGCAGGCTGGAGAGGATCAGCTGCTTGGGATACTCGGCAACGCTGTGCTCCTCCAGCGTTAGGCATACCTGCAGTAGCTCAAAGAGCGGTGGAATCAAGAGTTCTGCTCCCACAAGTTGCTTTTTATGCTCCAACAGTTCCAACAGAGTCATGCCCTGCTTCCAGGCATCGCATGTTAAGTCCAATTTGCTGTTAACTGCACTACGACGACGCTCTGAAGCTTTACGCTCTGGAGTTTTACACGTGCTCCGGCTGCACATCTGCGCCAGCATCGTGGTTAACTCCTTGCAGTTGATGGTGCAACGTTTGAGCAAACGATGTGCAGCCAGAAAGATGCTATCGTTGTCTGAAGCAGTGGCTGCCACCACAATTAGTTGCAACAAGGCTACCTTATGCTTGCCCTGCAGCAGCTCAAAGGTCTCCGGAGTCAGGGCGTTGAGGAGAACACAGGGCAGCGGTTGTAGCTTCTGCTCCAGTTGCACATACGTTGTGTACTGCTTGAAACTAGCCTCAATCAGTTGCCAAGCCTCCGGAAGCTCCGTCAACACACGTAATCCCACGACGCCCTCAAAGCGTTCAATGACCGCGCAGTAGATATCGCTGTGGGGCCAAGTAAGTTGCTCCAACTGATCCGTGTCGCTCTTGACAATCCTGTTTAGCGTTGAGAGACCAAGTGGCAGTAAAGCCGTCAACATTTCCTCATTATTCATGTGCTTCAATGCGTGCAACAAGGCGGCGGTGCAGATAGGAGGCTGTGTCACATCAGAAATCAAAGATAATAGACTCCTCTTCAGCTTGGAGACCAGCAGTTGCTCGCGAGGATTCAATTTGCTCGACTGTAGTATGGTGTGTAGTATCAGCGCATACTGTTCGCTGTCCATGTTCAGTTCGCTCTGGCGTTGCAACAGACATTCAACCAAATGTGCCACATGTGAGTCGAGTGACTTCAATGGCAACTGTTGCAGGGTGGCCAGTGCTTCAAGCCGCAACGTTTGCAACGGCGAGTTGCAGGCATTCGCAATGCGTACCACATGCATTAAGCCGCAATTGAGCAACTTGCCACGTGACCGCAATACAGCTTGCAAAAGACGACAGGCGTGGACACGCAACAGCGGATAATCTGCCACAAGTGACAGACTTTCGTAGACATAAAAATTGCACAGAAATTCAAATTTCTCTTGCGCCTCCGGCAGCATGTGATTGAGGCAAGCTTTCAAAGCCCGGGTCCATTCCTTGCGCTCAGACTTTCCGCAGTGCTCTGCATAAACTCGACTGCAGACAGTTTCTAGTAAAAGCAAACAGAAGTGCAACTCATCTGTTGGAGCTGTCCATGATGTTGTGGCAAGTTCCTGGAACTTTGTATTTCCTGCCAGTGTCTGCAGAAAGTCTACGTACAGCTGCAATGATACATAATTGTTGTGCTTCACGCTGTCCTCTTTCTTCGTGAATCTGAATTGAAAGCCTTGAGTGTAGACGCCAATGCGTTGTAACATGTAGAGACTCTCTGTCGGAGTCAAATCACGTCTGGCATACGCTGTGAGCAGCAGGAGCAAGTGCACCAATTGTTGCGCTTCAGTCACACCTCCATTCTGCTCCACGCTGTCGAGCAACGCTTGTTGTTGCTGCTGTGGCGGCTGACTGCCGCTGGCAATCACGTCCAGAAACTGCTGACGATGATGGCACACATTAAAGGCACTGTGATCTGTTGTCACTTGGAGTCGCATCAGAAAAGGCAACTTGGTGGCAAAGTTACTATTTAGTATGATCAACAATGCGGCATGCTCTCGGCCGCTTAAGGCATCACTCGGAAATAGATACGGCATCAATCTGAGCAATAACAAATTTGCATCATAATTATCACTCACAGCAGCTGTCGTTAAATGTTGCACGGCTTGTGGCACCACTGCATCCCATTGGGTGTGACGTTGCAACTGCGCCCGTCGCAACAACTCGCACAGTGTCTGTGCAAAGGGCATGCCACCCAACATCTCCAGAAAGTCTGCGGTTGGCAGTGTGAGGAGTGCGGAGACAACAGCTGGACTGTCATCGTTGAGACGATCCGACAAGCACTCTTTCAACAAATGCTTGCTACGCTCTTGTCTCTTTGCAATCTTCAGATTCTGCAGCAACTGTTGCACGGCAGCCAAACGCCAGTCATCACTGTAGTGATAGAGTTTCTCATATGCCTTCTTGGCTTTTTCATCTTTAGTATTCAGTCGGAAGCCTGGGATAAAAACAATTATTAATTAGTAAACAACGCCAGCTAAAATTAATGGATTACTAACAAATTTATTATTTAGGAGACAAGCAATCAATTAGCACAAATAAAACATGACACTCACCCAATGCTAACTTCAATGCCTGGCGACGATTGGTGGAGTTAGACTTGGCACTTAAAGCCGCCTTGACGCTCAGGTCAAAAGCCTCCGGATAACGACGTTCCAGCTTTGCAAGGAACTCTGTATACCAAGTTTGAAAATCTGTTTTAGCCGGCAACATTTCATCATCATCATCGGAATCAATGACAATTGTGTCCTCGCCATCGTCATTCGTTGAGATTTCCATGGGCGTTGAAGCATTCGCCGATTCCAAAGCCACAAAGGTGTCCAGGAAGCAACTAAGATAGATGGTAGAGAGTGAGTTGCTAGAATAAACCGAATGATGCAATATTTACTTGATCAACTGCTGGGCGCTTGCTTTGGAGAACGGGACATCGGCTAGAAGATTGTCCAGGAATTGCTGATGTGAGACTGAAGATGCGTCCCCCTCACGTATTGCGGCAACTGAACCCTGCATTAATGGCATACAAATGACCTGAATTGCCACATTCTCCTTGGCCAGATCTGCCAGAGCAGTGATCAACCATTTCTGGCAGACCAAATTTAACATTGTCTTGGCCGTAAACTTAGGATTAGCCGACTGTTGCTTTTCGTGGATCCAGAAGAGCAGCAGGAGCGATGTGTTGTGGAGACGCTCGAAGGTGCAGTTGGCCACACGCTCCAGCAAAACATTGCAGACCTTCTCCTTGAGTTTGGTCCGGGAAACGAGCTGCGCAACGATCACATAAGCAGCTGCAACAAAGTCCACAGTGTCGGAGGCAAGGCCACGGATCAGAGACTCGAGTATGGTGGAAATATGCCAATCCTGTACAGGTTTTGCTGCCTGCAAAGCGCCAACGACGACTGTGGCATAGAAATTGATCTGCGCTTGGAGTTGATGAGCACGGGGTCCCAATTCCTTGACAGCACGATGAGTGTTGCGGCATATGAAGCTGAGGAAGGAGGGCACACTAGCAGCGCGATTCACGATGGCTGTCTTTGCTAAAGGTACTCCGGGTCGCTGCAGTTTGCGTAGCCAGAACCAATCCTCGTCGGATTGACGCAGTCTCATCGTTTGCAGCACCTGGACAAATATGGTGGTCTCATGGTACGGCAATATTAATGCCATCACCTGATCTCGATTATACTCATGCACCTGGAAACGGCGCAGCAACCACTCGAAGCACATGTGCGCCGGACGCAGCATAAAATAAGGTGACAGTAAACGAAGAAATTTCGTTATCGATGCATCGAGCAGCTTATTAACCTCTGCATTTTCCACGGCCCTTTCTAGTGTAAGTGTTGCCTCATCAAAGAGCGTCAGTTGAAACTCTTTGAATGTCGGATTGAATGCCGTCAGCTCCTGCAATCCGCTAACTGCAATTTCATAGATTGCTCGTCTGTCTTTTGTTGCCGCCTCCTTGTGATCGAACAATATTGATGCACGACTACGTGCATCCGCGAGCACACCAGACGTCTGGGGTGCCGCTAACTTTTGTAGCTGTTGAGCCAATGACGTCGTCATTTTAAATTGCTCTAAAAACCGAGAAAATACGTAAAATGTGCAGCAGCTACTTTCCACACGTGTTTCGGCGCTAAGTGATAAAATGTTGTAATCGATAAGTCACACTGCATGCATGACTTATCGATAGTCATAGAGTTGAGTAGTCAAGATGTAGCTTTTTTGAAGCTAGCTTAGGCCATTTTCATCGGTTTTCATTCTTATTTTAAACGGCACACAAATCAACTTGCTTTATTTCGCAATATTAGAACTAATAATACAATTTTTAAGTCAAATTGAATGCTTCTATAACTATTTTATTTTGTTGTAAAACAAGTTGTACTGCATTTTTCAATGAAATTTCAAAGATTCGATGCAACAAGTGATAACATTAAATTTAATGAGTGCCAATTATGCACAATACAATTTCAATTCCAATTTGATTTAATCGAAGCAAAATAGAATTCCTTTAACATTCTTTAAAATAAAACTAAACAGCTTATAAAATATTGTTTATTTATGTGTGTAAAATGTATCTTAAATCTATTTAATCTCACAGAGGTACAAAGAATGTTGAGCAGTACGGAACAATAAAGATAAAATTGAATGACATTTGTTGGAACTACATAATGAGATATGGACAACTATAATATAATACTAGTTAAACATGTAAAAACCTTGGTACATAATTTGTTCTTTCGATTCGATTTAAAACTAAGGATAAAATTTGTTTTCTGGTTGGTTAAAAATTTAGACGTTTAAGCGACTTCTTGCGACTGAGCTTAGAGTCGTATTTTTGGGTGCGTTTCGGTGGCGTCACTTTCTCACTGGGCATCATAATTTTGGAGGGCGTCCCCATTTCGGTGACCCGACATTTCTCGCCAGGATGCGGTGGACAACAGCAGTGAACACAGAAACGGAATTTGCACTGGATACTGGTGCACTCGCCGAATGTAAAGGATGTGCTTTCAATGCTGCGATTCTCGTTGGGTGAGCCTTTTATTTCATCCAGTGAAAAGAAGCGCGTCATGCTCGGTTTACGCTCACTGATAGAGGAGTATGTATATGTATGTGGTAATGTTTGGGAGAGTGTGTGTGCGCTCCTGGGCATTTCGGCTGTCTGGCTGTAGAAAACCTTGCTGCACTTGCCGCAACGTGGACACTTTATGCGCTGTATTTGCTCCACCAGGCTATTGTCCTCCATTGGAGCATTCCTATAGTTATTAAGTCTGTTTGGTTTGTGTATGGCATTCGATGCTTGTAATGGCACAATAATATTGTTTGATTTCGATTTCGAGAACACCTCCACGCGTTTCAGATCAGGTGTATTCTCCTTTGTGAGACTCATCTTGAAGCGATGATTCTGCAGTCGCTCCACGGCACGTTGACTCTTGAATACCGCCTGCGCCCAGCGCCCGAGACTTTGGTCATGACGTCCAGCGTGTGGGAGTTTAATTTGGTAAAGATACATTCCAGAGCTGGCAACGTATTGATCAGCATTCCAATAATGTCCAATTTATCGATGTTATTGTAGTACCGGGTGCGACAGCTTATCTCACGTGAAGGCTGTGGAAATAATTTCTTCTTGGACTTTTTTGGGCTGCTGTGATGGGCCATTGGCTGGAAATGTGTTTTGCGTCTCTTGTTTGCACAAGGCAGCTGATTGGAAAACGATAGCGATAGCGACATTGGCAGTGGAGATTTGCACATTCCATCATCATCGTCTTCACTTTCCAGCTGCAGGTCGTTTGCTGTTGGAAGGCTCAACGATTTACGCCATAGCGTCGTCGTATTCGATTTGGAATTTATTTCACTGCTGCTGCTTGGCGTTTGGAATTGCATGGAATTGAATGTTGTCGTCGTTTTATGCAGTTGATTGTATTTAGTTGCAGTTGCAGTTCTATTTGATGCATTGCGGCAGTTTTCAGTCTCACAATCACGTTCAATTAAAAATGGCGCCTCCACGGTTGAGTTGTGCAGCACTTTAAAGGACGCGTAACCCGACTCGTCCATCATCGCAGTATCCGCATCAAATGTGCCAGAGCTCGAGCTCATTTTCATCAATACGTTTCGATTGTAGGCACTCATTTTGAATGAAAACGCCAAGATTACTTTTGTTGTTTAATAATTACATTTGTTATCTTTTTGTCGCTTGTTTTTTTTAGCTTCGCAATTGGCGTCGATTGATTATAGAGTTGTATTAGTTAAGGACGCTGCCACCTGTCAGAAAAAACTTGCCGTTCGTTTGAACGTTGCCAGACTCCAAAATTCTTAAATAGATCTTTGATATTATTGAGATCCATTTCCATTTTTTCCATGCTGATTTTTGATTTTACTTCAATTTTCCATTATTCATAAAAATGGTGTGGTCCAATTTTGAATTTACTAAATTTCTTAATTTATTTTTATACTGCTTAGTTTATGCGTAATAAACTTAAAATATATTTATATTCAAATTGTACAGAATATCATTTTTTGATCCGCTTTGTTGCCAGATTGTGGTGGTCGGATAGTCGATAGATTATTTATAATTGGACTTAATTGGCTCGTTGGTGTAGCACTTGTTGTGTACAGCATTGAAAGCTGTTTTGTATAAATGGCAGTTAAACTTAAACGTTGTAGATAAATATATAATATTCAATAAACTTTTATCAGATTCCAACTTCGCTGTGATTTTTAAAATAAATATTTTATATTTATAATGTTTATATATGTTTGTGCACGTGCATATGTATTTGATGGCCATTAATAATGAAACTTATTTCTGCAATCTCCTGACGATTAAGAAAATAGTACTCATGATAATCTGGCTATGCTATCAATGTCACCAAATTAACAAAATCCCTTAGTAATTTATCATTCGCTCTGTTTCAGGTTTCCTTCAAAACTTGACTTTGGTCCTCACATTCATCTCATTTTCTGTTTCACACGGACATGAGGGTTTCTCTTATCTATCCTGCACTGCTTCCGCAACCATCTGACAAATTTGCCAGCTCAAGTTTTGTGCAAATCATGCCGAGGCATAGATTTCGAATTCATGTGAAAATCTTAGTGGTCACCGCAAACATCCCCTCAACAGCGTGATAGTTTCATCAGTTGTCCTTATGGATTTTACTTCTATTTTTTTGGTGCTGACAACCTTCATCCACTTGCCGCAGACAGAGACAGAGACAGAGAAAGAGATGGGTAGAGCGAGAGCGAGCGAGAGGTAGATGGAGTGAACTGTCAGCGAAAGGAAAATCAATGAATGATATTTCTTTATGGGTCTCAATTATTTGTTGCGGGGATTTGCTTTTGCTGTCATCTCGCTTCGTGCTTCATTGTCCTTTTAAATGCTTTGGCAAAATATTTTGGGTATTTGTGCAGTGCCTTTTGTCTGTGTTATGTTCTGCTTTCTCCCTTCTCCCCCATCATCATCCCCCTTGCAGTCAGGACAGTAGTCACAGGCGCCTGCGTTAATAATTTATGAATATTTGCTCATTTATTGTTTTGCATTATTTATGCGTTTATTATTATCCCCTTGTCCTGAATGGGGAACGATGGGCAAAGATTTGGTTTTGATTTTAATTAAATCGACAGAACGCTCATCGGCTTTATTTAAAGTCATTTCAACGCCCTAATCCCTCGTTTTGGCCCTGTCTAGTGAGAGGGCTCAATTACTAGTAGCTCATAGTCAAGAAATTGGCAAAGCAATTAGTGATTTATGTTTAAAAGGTCTATTGAATAGATTATAATAAATAATAAATAAACTTTGCGAATTTTGATTATACATTCAAGCAAAATAATGAGAACAAATTAATTTTGACCAAGATTATTAAATTATTTGTTGGAATTCTATTGAAATAAAGAAAACTATATACATTTTTTTTGATATGGAGAGAACGATTTACCCTTTAAAAATATTTGAATAAACTCTAGTATTTCATGAAGTATATAAGTAGTAAATATAAATATTAAATACCGATTTCATAATAAACTTTTATTTTGTGAAAGGTATCTTAATTTTTTTTGTAATCTGTATGAACAAAATATTCATTTTTGTTATTAAACAGTGTAAAAAAATATGCACTATGACTACACATAATGTAACATTTTTAGAAAAATGTTTGGCAATCAACTTTCAATATTTGATTGGAATTTCTATATATTTGTAGAGCTTGCAGACATTTTCTGTAATGGAAATTTAAGTATGGAACTAATTTCTCCAGCTATAAGATTATAATACACATAAAAAAGTAAAAATTTAAAGCAAATATATTAATTTAACTACTTACCTACTTCAGTTTTTCTAGCACATTGCGGAAAATGTAACAAAATACGTATAAATGGAAAGTATATTATTTAGATTGAATGCATATGTGTTTTAGTGTTTGTTTATGGGCTAGCGTAGTTAGTGTTTAACGGTTTGTGTACACGTATGTGGTATTAAGAGTCTATGTACAAACATATGTCAACATAAAAAGGAAGCCAATGAAATTGAAACGAAACTGATTAATTTCAGTTAACATGCACAACCGCACAACCGATGAATGACCAGAGCAAGGCAAAAATGGTAGGAAAGGAGAGAGAGAGAGAGAGAGAAGGGCAGGCAGGGGAAGCTAGGAGGAAGGAAGGTAGGAAGGAAGAAAGGGAAGAGTGTCAATATTGGCACACAATCCGTACATATGCTCTAATTATTATCCTTTTAGCTGTGGGCAGTGCCGTTCCGCATTATGTTGACATCGACGCCTCTGACTTCAGGTCACATTCACACACACACACACACACTCACACACACACAAACAGGAAAAGGCGATTGCAGTTCCTGTTTGATTCCGGCCAACTTGGTCTATTTCGAATCAACTAATTATGGTAATTTCCCGCGGAATGTCAACAAATATTTTGTATCCAGTTATTTTGCCCCTACCATCACTTCCCCATGGGGTAGATGGTGGGACGACAGTCAAAACTCTTGACAAACGATGTTTACCCGTTGGTCATAATATGTATATACAATGTACTTGGGTGTCGCTTGTCCTTGGGATAACACGAAACGTGAAACGTGAAACGCTTGAATTATTTTTAACCAACCTGGTCAACAGGAGCTGGCCAAAAATGGGTGTGCCGCTGTAACTCGAACTGTTACCAATTCGCTTGATTGTGTTTGATTTTCGGACGGAACACTTTATGCCCCGCTGCCCTTTACTTAGCCCTATTCGCTCTTAGCCAATAAATCGTTGACCGTAAACCGTTGCTTTTCACCTGGGCGCGGCGCCAAGCTGATTACGGCCACAATATTAATTTGTAGGTAATAAGCATATAATCGCACTCATTTATCATTTTTATGCGTATTATATTCGTCTTTTCCTCGTTGTCTCCTCTTAAGACAATGTCTAGAGATTGTCTTGACTCTGGGATATCGTTTCCCATTTAATGCGATTCATATTCTAATCGCTGGAAATTAGTTAGAAAGCAATTGCTTTGACTACAGAAAGTTGAGTTATGGGGAAAGCTTTTAGGATTGAACTTCAACCTGTATTATTTTTAAGTTATTTAGAGTCTATAGATTCTCGGAACTTTATAGAAGAACGGAAGAACCTTGTAGATTGAGTAGAAACAAACTCAAACCAAATTTATTGATTAAGTTTCTTTGTCGAATAGATACTTTTGAAATATTTAGATAAAATATTATAGAATATACATATATGTGAAATACATATCAACTATATTTTACATTAAATTAACACTGCTTCCCCTGTTTTAAATTATATTTAACTCGATATTTTATTTCACTTAAACTCAAATTAATTCATAATATTTATGTTTACTTACACTAACTTCTTTTCATTTTCAATCAAGCTAAGCTTTTATTTTACTAACTTAAAAAAAATACATTAAGTATTATATCATATATTATTTTTTTTATTTTAAACATTTATTATAATATTGAATTCAATTCTTTAAAATAATAATTTTTCAAGCCGTTGCGAAATTGACGTGAAAGCGATATTCATAGAGCATTCGCGAAAGTTGATTGATTTGCAATTGCGAAAATGTTGAGACATCAATCAATGCAATTTTGCAACTGCGACACGTGCAACACACAATGATATACGATGTAGCTCAGATGTGGAATATCAAATATAAAATACTTTAAATTTTCAATTAGCAAATTGAAATTGAAACGGCAAATGCAGCTCATTTTCAGAAGTTGAAAATTAAAAAAGGTCTGTGTTTTTAATTTGTAAACTGTCTACAATTTGTCAAGTGGAGTAGAAAAATGTAAAGGAAACTCGTAAGGCTAAGGCTAAGTAGTTAGAAAGTTAACAGGGAGTCAGGTTTACGGTCAATTCTGTGTGTCCCAAGTGTGTGAATTAATCATGGCCGCAATTTTGAGTTAAAAAATGCGAAAAGTACACTCAAAAACGGCGACAAGTCGGCAATTTGAATAAGGGGTAAATGGAAAGGGGATTTATATCCTTGTTAGGGTGTCAAAGGGTTCACAGTTTATCTGTCTGTCTGTGTGTCTGTCGGTTGGTGTCACTGTCACACAGCTCATTTGGCATTCAGAACATGCTCGGTTCTTGCCAATTTCATTTAGCGGCATCATTTCTTCTCGTGCCTCTGTCATTTTTTCTATCCTGTGGCGGAGTAATGGAAAAACAAGATAAATGATTTAAAACTCGACTTTTCATTTCACATATTAGCAAATACGTGAGCCACATTCCATTCCATTCCATTCACTTTTGTCCTTCTGCCTGACCCAAAAACTATTTGCTATTTAACCCTCGCGGACAGTTTATTTTTCTCTTTCTCTTTTTTTTTTGTAATTGTTTTCTATTAACGAGCCTCGATTTGTTCCATGGTGACTCTTACACATACGCTTGATCAAAATATTAGACTCACTCCCCCTCGCTCACACCTACTCTCCCCCCCCTCTCCCTCTCCCTCTCTCTTGAATTGTTCCTACCACTTTGTGGACATATGTTGCTTTCATTCGAATGATATACGTGCCTTGGGTTCCTTGGTTCCGGATGCCTTCTGGCTGATTATGGTGGCTTCAAATGCTACGAACCATAAAGTGGTTGATATTACTGGTATTTTACTTTATCCACTGTTTATTCAACTTATTCACTTTAATTCATGTTTACTGTTTATTTTAATTCATTTGAATCAAAGATTAAATTTGATTGCCTACTTTGCCCATATCGAAATTTAGTTTAACATTTTTTTTTAATTAAAAATCATACTTTTATAATGTTATTATTTCATATTTTACCAATTTCTTTAATTACACTAGGCAACAATCATAAAACCATTGATTCTAAGTCAAATTGTTTTTCTATGATGTAGTTTAATTGTTAAAAATTTTGTTGTTTGCTTAGGTATATTTTGAACAATTATTATTCTCAATATTTGAATAAGTTTTTGATCTAATAATCACTTAAATTATTTACAATTTTTGTCCTTCTTCTCTCGATGTCTCGACTCTTTTTTCTTCAATGCAATCGGATCCATCATTATATAAATAGTTCTAATCAAGAAAAGTAAATTGTAATCGGTCATAAATATAAATTCATCTATATTATAGGTAACTATCACACATAACGGCGATCAGACAGTTGCATAAGTATTTGAATTATAAAAATCTCCCCTTGAGTTTTGTGTAAATATGAAAATTGAATTCCCGCATTGTTTTTTGTTTATTTTTTGTTGTTGTGTAACTGTGACGTGTGTCATTAAGTGTTTTCATTAGGGAATTTATGGAGTATTTACTGTACTAATAATAAAACAGCGGCATTTCGTCTTAATTAAGTGCTTAGCCAGGCTAAAATTTCCTAAAGGCACCCAGCGAAGAGATCCGAACAGAATCGACACGTGCGGCAAATACACGAAAAAAAGACACAGAAAATAACAAGAAGAATTGCGATGGGAAGTGGAAAGATAATGTGACAATCGTTCAACTATCACTAGGAAGTCAATAAGGGGCCACCACCAAGGAACTCGAATGAAAAACAATGCAAACACCAAGCTGATGACTTAATTGATTGAATGGAATGAATAAAAAATCGAGAAGTGCCACCACCACCACCATCACCATTCCAGATGTTCCCTGACCCTGGGAACTGGCCCCTAGATGGCGTTAAGGTGAGACCCGAATCTGCTTAAAGGCGTGGTGCGGTTCGTCAATAGGACAAGCAAACAATCAAGTACAATAATATTCCCATCGCAAGGACAATACAACGTGGCAATCACACTTATCTAATAAATACTTACATAATATCTGGTTACGTTTATGCTGGTAAAAAAATACTAACAATAATTAAGTTCTCAACAGATAGCAGAAAAATAGGCGGAGTGATGAGTTTAGTCTGTGAGTCATCTCTCTATTTAAAAAAAAAAAGTATTTTCAAGTTCTAGTTAATAAACTGTTAGAAAATCTACTTTAAAAAACTTATTGATATTAAAATTTATTGAAATTTGTACTGATTAAATAAGTCGTATAAAGTAACTGAATTTTGCAAATATGAAATTACGTAAAAAATTGACTTGATGTCTGATTTATATTTTTAAAATTATATAAACTTGTCTTGACTTATATTAAATTGTACTGATTAATTAAAAAATTCGTACTAAGTAAGCGTTGAATATAGATTTGAGATTCTTAAATATGGAATGGAAAGTAAAGATGATTTTTTGATATCCGTTTTATTTTTTAAAATTAATCAAGCAATATTAAAAATACGTTGCTAGTTTCAAGAAAGTCAACAAGATGTTTGTTAATTAGATAGACTTCAAAGTAATACAAAATTTATTTAATTAAATGTGAATAATATGAAGAGAATCGCAACCGAGGCCAATCTGAAATTTTAACACCTTGAAAAGTTCAAAAATCCTTTCATTTAATTGCGCGACATAAATTAAATGCCAGACTTATCAGATGAGAGAAAACTGCTGATTGAATGGAATGTTTGAGGTTTCAAACAGGCGTTGTCTGGCTTTTTCAATTAAAAGTTTTGCAGGTGCGTAAATTGTTAAGTAATTTGCTGAAGTCTCCACAGTAGAAACCCACTTTGATGTCTCTGCCGCAATTGAGGACGTTGGGGGAAATACTGAAAGGCAGTTTTCATAATTTTCTGTCGAATATTTGTGCTTACAATTGGAAATCTGTGTACTGACAACAAAACGTGTACACAATCGACAAGACACGAGTTTTGCTTGCTCTTCCAATTTTCAATTGCAATTTCGTATGCAGTTTTCAGTTTTCAGTCTTCAAATTTTCCCCATTTAATTTCAATTGCCATGTTCGATGTAAGTGTTGTGTCCAGATGGCCCCCGGGTTTGTTCTGTCTACATGGCTGGCGATTGCAATCCATTTAGGCATAATTCTTAATGTTTTGCTTTCAATTTACTAAGACTACTCGCACTTGCTTCCATTTGCATAAGTTCCCCCGGCCCCTGTCCCCTTTGTGTGTCTGTCTGTTGGCAACCCCAAGATGCACACATAAACATGTTGCAAAACAAATGCAGTTGACAACCTTGTGTCAATTACATCAGACATTCACCTAGGATACGTTTTCAACATTCGTTCCCTTAGGTAGACCACAATCTGATCAATCGAACAGCTCAAAATCTTAAGTCGTTTTACCCTGGAATTAAGTGAATATAAGGCGTCTTTTTTTGTAGTGCTTTAATAAACTGTGTATTTTTTAAAACGATTTTTTATCATCTTATAATTTAATTTTCCCAAAAAACTCAAATTTTTAGTAAACAATATTTAATTTTCATAAATTTAAACAGCTGTACAGGGTATTGCAAAGTCGCTTCATTTTACTTATGTTTACCATAGTTGTTTGTTTTATTTGTGTCTTATCCACAAGTCAACTCTGTTGATTTTATTGAAAAAACATTGTATTTCCTATTGCATAATTGCATTGTATTACTTAAACTAATTCTATTTAAACGAATTAACAGTTTACTTGGAAGGAAGTTGTCTTTTACTTTAAATATTTCTCAAGGAATATTTTTAGGTATTTCTCTGGGTTACTTTCAATTTTAAAAAGCTGTTTTCTGACATTTTTAGAATAGATATTTATTTATTTAGTATGTTTTAAACACTCTTATTGTTGTAGGTAAAAGTTTTATTGAAAAACAAAAGGAGTAAGATTTAAATAAGTGTTAAATGTTTAATGAAAATTATGCGCACTTTCAATGTCATATTTTGTGGGACATGCACGACATATTTAAAAAAATCTTTACTTGATATATTGCATTTCTGAGTCAGTTTTCGGTTTAATAATAAATAATACCTATGTATTAATTGAAAAGTTGAAGGGAATATTCTTTCCCTACACTTCACCAAAAACACTCGAGCATTTCTATTGGATTCTTAAAAATCGTTGAAAGCTCTTGTCTGTCTCTCTTTAGAAATATATGCCCATACGTTAAGGTCTTGTTGAGAATCCCTTAATTCCATTAATGGCATTTCCATTGCGGATAATTACGGGGGTTGTCTACAATTAGAGTCAGCCTTGGCTTATTCACGCCTTTAAATTTGCATTTACCCCAACCCTGGCAGCTTCCACAACCCTGGCAGCGTCAACCTCAACCTCAAGCTTCCCTTTGGGCATCACACCGCACACACATTTGAACTTTCACATCTCACACCGAATATTTGTTAGAACTTCCATGTAAATCATGATGCCAGTCAGTTGACAGCAAACAGCATTTGTTGTGTGTGCGAGTGTAGTGTGTGTGTGTGTGATGGTGTGTCTGTGTTAGCCAAGTCGAAGAGTTGCTCGCTTTAGGAAGATTCGTCAGATTCGCATAATTAATTGCAAAGCTTGGGGAGATGCTTTCAGAAGCTTACAGCTTCCAACCTGGGCATAGACATGCTCTGGAATTTTGATTGTGTGTTGTCTGCATGTAGAAGGGAGAACCACCACCTCCCCCTCCGCTCCACACCACTCCCCATGATAGGGGTTGGGGGCAGGGGAATATCATTGATATAGCTGCAGCAAACTCGAGCTTGTAGCGATTTGTGAACGTAATCAGAGAAGAGAATAAGTACGAGAAGGGGTAGAACACCCCTTTTACTTGTCTGTGTGTGTGTGTGTGTAATTCACACCTTTGGCTCCGTGAATGGCATTCGGTTGGGCATGAAAATTAATTGCTTTTGTCATTATACGGAATCTTGACGACGCCTCGTTTCTAATTTAATGTAGTCTTTGGGGCGATCTCCAAGGTGTCTGCCATCAACTCACTTTGTGTTGTTGTCGTTGTTGTCGTTGTTGTTGATTTGTGATTTATGAAGATTAATTTATTGCTAAATAGTTGAGCATAATTTATTTAACATTGATTTCAACTAGGATTAGTTTTACAACCCCATTCACCTGTATAATTCTCTAAACGCCTGTCAACTCAACTTGTAAACTGAGAGTTGAAGCTGCTAAGTTGTCTCTCCTCTCAACGAAGGGACTTTAATTTAAATTGTTGTTGAGTTGGAGCTGCTATAATTAGGAGACTAATAAAATAGTTGTAGTGTAATTAATACAACTTTAAGTTAAATAAATATGTAATAAATAAAAATAAATATATAATGCTCGCAATATTTTTTCATATCACATTTGATACTTGTTCTATTAGCCAATTACTTAGGAATATTACAATATAGTCTATGCATATGTATTTAGTAGGAATATCTGTCAAAATATATTTATGAAGTTAAATCTAAAGTAAGTTAAAAATGATATTTGTTATTGCCTTCAAGTGACAACAAAATTGTCTGTTATTCTTGCACTTCATCTGACATTAGATATTTACAATAAAATATATTTATAGTAATTATTATTCACAGTCGAACTTTTTGTTGAAGGTTTCTAAAAGAGTTATTAATAGTTAATGCACTATTAAGAATGTTTTTCGAATTGTTTATTGAATAAAGTGACAACAATGTATGAATATAAATAAAAAATAAAACAATAAATATTAAACATGTAGGAATATAATAACAATAGATCACAGATTCAAATGTAATTTGACTTTATTAAAAGATAATATTAAAATAAGAGATATTTAATATTTTCCAAAAAAGAGTTTGTTTTTATAGATGATATAAAAAAGAACTAACGTAAATATTATGCATAGAAATCTTTTTTCAATGAACTTAAGATTCGAATTGTAGTCGAGTCGTGACAGTGGGAACTCATTATGGGGGATAGACTTAAGGGTTGTTGATAACCGAATCGACTGCACAGTTGGCTTAACCGTTAAAAAGAGACGACACATAAACACTCGACAATATGACACGGGATTTGAGAGTAAGCCTCCCAAAAAACCTAAAACCCAAACCCAGATGCTAATTTAAGGAGTTCTGTGCTAAGCGTCGAGTGTTTTGGACCCACTTAATGGTTTGTTTTCTTGTTTTCGGTTGACAACTTTTCGTCTGTAGCCAAGCACTTAACATTTGTTTAGCTTGCGGTTATTCAGAGGTTGTTGAGGGGCCTTGTGGGGTCTTGAGGGGTCTTGGCCGGGTTATCCTGTTAAGTGGCCTGAACGGACACTAACAACTAATTTAAGCAATTAGGTAAAAAGTTTTAGAATATTATCGCAGGGGTACTTAAAGTTTCAAGCCACAATTGTTACTCAGTTTATTTGAAATGTGCATAGTTTTAATTAAATTTTTGGCAAATTTTGACAGCCAACTCAGTTAGAGTCGAGAAACACATTCGAGTTTATATTTAATTGCTAGATGAAGGGAGTATAACCAGAAATTGAGTCAAATCCCAATGGGTTTGAGGACAAATCTCATCGGCATTTAGCCTGGGAACTAGGAATTGCACTTGCTCAAAAATAATCATAACTAATCATAATCATAATCAAAATAATTGTTAGATACTTATATGGAAAAAATCTATGCAATCATTTTCATGGGAATCTTGGGCATTCGCTTTGGCTTCTTGTCTGCGGCACGTGACCATCCACGCACTTTGATTAACCCCGGCTACGGTTGACCCCTTCCCATATGCATTGCAATCATCCGGTTATCAACGGAACACCCCCCATCAAATGGCACCAGCCACCACCAGAGACAACTGGCAACTGGCAACTGGTGTGTACTGGTGACTGGAGAAGCAGCAGCCACTTGGTTGCACCAATATCCGATTGCACTTGACTAAGGGCACAGGGTGTTATTCAAGGACTACGGCTGGTTTCTCAAACCCGTAACGGTACTGGGAGTGGGCTCTGCACTTTCTACGGACACTTGACGCGTGCGGATTGTGGGAAGCTTTGGGAGTGTCAAATTTTTATGACTCTGTTTGATTTCTGGCTGGCGTAACGCCGTTAATGGAAGCCACTTGCCATTCACTTGTTCAACCCATCAACGAAATCAATGAGATTTTGTTGCAAGCACAACGCGGATTTCTAATTCAAAAGATGGAAAAACAAATAAAAAACTGATCAGAAGTTGCACTGTCATGTGGGAAATATTTATAGAATAAAATCATATACACATGTATTCAATATTATGGAAAAGGACTTAGAAAATTATTGTTTTTCTTTTCGATATGTGTATATATATTAAGAATTTTCTATATTTAACTAAAATTAACATTTTTTCACAAAGTTGTGGAACTAAGAAGTTATTAAAATGGGACCGAGGAAAATTAAGAAATTATATTTTATATGGAGAGTGTTTGCAGTATAATTTGATAAATTTATGACTGTTTATAGTTATTGATAAAGTGTTGAGAATCAGCATCTATACGGAATAAATTTTATAGGAATGGCAAGAAAAAACAATTTCCCAATTTTAAAGCAGAGAAAAACTAGAGATTAAATAATAAAAAAATTAGGGGGAAAATACTAAAATTTTAAATTAAATACAAAAATATTTTCTATACTTTTAATATAAATACTTGTAAAATATATGCAGCTAACAGATACAAAAAAAAGAATAATAAGAAATATAGCTGTTTACTTTAACTATTTACTTACTATTTTTGGTAATATTTTAAAATGTGATTAAATTGATTTTTAAGTAGATTTAAGAAATATTTTATTTTGAAATTATTATCGGAGTACTTAGGTCAATTGTAGGACCATAAATGCGATTTGTAACTTGATGAGGCCTCTTGTCAAATGAGTCGAATATAAAGCAGAGGTGGCATGTGTTTGCATTTGTGGCAAATTGTGGACATTTGTGTTAATATGAGTTGAGTTTTGGTCTATAATCTCATTGTGTGTTTCATATTTCAGCAACACTTTCAATTCCACAAATCCCAAGAATTGTAGGAATAAAATAGAACTGATTCCATTGGCAATGGACAAATGTGATTTATACGATTCACTTTATGTAAAAATGTCAGCGCCAATTGCGAGCGACGAGTCACAAATTAACTTCAATGGATGCCAAAGGATCTGGACCAGAGACTGAAAGTCGAGACGTGTCTCGTAATTCAATATGAGACTAGAACTGCAGAGAGCAGGGAGCAGGGAGAACTTTGTGGGCTGTGAATGTTGCTGTGACTGTGGCACAGAGGTCACATTTGGCAGAGAGCACGATAAGTATTCCCCAGAGGAGCCCGGTAATTTCCTACCCTTGGCACTAAGCATTATTGTGCATTAGAGGACTAATAAACAGGTTCTCAACAGTGCTCGTCCTGCTTCTGTTCCTCATCATTCTCCTTCTGTTTCCTTCCTTCTCCAGCATCTCCTTGTTGTCTTTTATTCATAGTTTTGTCTGCCTCTGCATCCAAAGGCCTTTTACCTACTACGTGATTTACGGCAATAACTCATCGGACGCAGGACGCAAATCAAGAGCCAAATAAATCACGAATACTAAATTAATTCACTTTTTTAATTAAAGCCGGAATATATGGCATCCAACTCAGCTAAATTACAGTTAGTAAGTCTTGGCCAAGTGTTGTTATTATATCTCGTTAAATTCAAAAACTTAATGTTATATTCTTATAAATAAATGTGATGAAAAGTTAAAAATGGTGATCAAAATTTAGGAACCATTTTTGTAAGTTTAGTCAAATATAAACTAAGATATTATATAAATTTGTTATAAAAGTTTCATTTAAATATTTGTTTTGCGATTTTGCATAATTTTAACATAAATTTATTTACAAACTTTATATAAGAAATTCGGTTTAATATTTGTATTGAGAATTTTTTAAAAATATGACATTTATAAACGATATTTTAAAGATGCGTTTATATAATTGGCTATAGATTTTTCATAAACTAATTTGACGTAAAAAAGAATTAAGTAGATGATGTAATTTTTTTGAATTGAAATTTAATTGTTTCTTTCATTTTTAAAATCTTAGTCTTACATCGTAAAATTAATATTTCTAGACTAGAAAATATCGCTAATAACTTATGGTATCAGTGTAATTAAACAGCATTAATAAAAACAATTAGTTAAATTGAAAAATGATGTTTTATATAAAATTTAATAGTAAAGTGTAGTATTTTATAATGTAATTTACTAACATATATTTTAATAATGTGTAATACGTATTATTAGTGTGAATTACGTGTAAATATTTTCAAACATCCTGATAAAGTAAATCAAATAGGCAGCAATCTAACGTTCAGTTATTGTTTAATGAAGGATAAGCAGTGCGGTCTTAAAATCTATTTTCAGTTCTTATCAAATGACGCAATATGTAGCGCAATCAAGGGGGAAGGGGGATCGAGGCAAAGGGCCACCTAATGCCGACTTATGACACCAAAATATTTAACTGCTCATTTTTCGGGCGTTGCGCTTTCCACAGTCGCTAGACGAGTGGTGAGGGATGTGAGGACGAAGGATGCAGGGTGCGAGTTGGGATAACAAGGGGTTACACTTGAATTAGTCCAGTGGGATTTTGTTGAATGCTGAATCCAAGAGGGGTGAGCAGGGGCAGTTGTTTGTCTGCCACTGCCACTGCCACAGACTCTGGCACTTTGTTCTTTTCTTGTGTAATCACGCAGCACGACTCCGGCATTGTCATTGTCATTGTCTGCATGTATTGGCAACAATTGAGACGTTCAATTGGCAACAGGCTCGAGCCACCGAACAAACAACAACAACCACCCGCGAGTGGTTGACACTTCTCTCAATTTCTATTTCTATTTCTATTTCCATTTCGAATTCCATTTCCATTTTCAGCTCTCTGTCTGCCCGCTGAGCGTGCGATTAGTTTGGGAATCCGCCTGATGTTGCGCATCCGTAAATTACTATTGCGGTTCAATGTGGTTACACTCACCCCCTCACAGGAGGGTGGTGGCAGAACAACAACAACAACAACAAAACAACAAAACAACAACAACAACAGTAACAACATTGAATCTCCCCAGTTGTGCGTGTTGTTCTTTCACTTGCACTTGAAATTGTCAGCAGGTGCATTGTGACAACAGAAACAGTTACAGATACAGATACAAATATACAGCCATAGATACAGATACATGTAGCGAAATCAATTTAAGCTGCAGCTGATTGCCATATCAATAACGAGAGCGCAAGAGAGATGGAGAGATGGAGAGCGCGCAGGAGAGAGCGAGCGAGAGCGAGAACGAGAAAGGTCATGATGCCTTTATGTTTGGGCCATTAATAAACATTTCGTCGACTGTTTGTGTAATAAAAATGCAATTGTCATTAAGTGCCGCCCGAATGTGTCACAACTGTGTTGTTGCTGCCACATCGAAGCAACGATACTAAAAATCCCTGAATTAAATTCAGGATACGCATGGAGACATTAGAGTGGATCTTGATTGGAATGTTGCAGATCGAGATCATTAAAGTCTATAGCCTCGATTGACGCTTAATACAACTTATGGTAAAGCTACCTAATTAATTGAATCAAATGTAAGCAGACTTTGGTGATATATGAAAAACACTCCACTTAATATTGGCTTAATGAAATATATTATTAGAAGATATTTACAAAATGTATAAGGCTTTAGTTTAGAACTTAGTCTTCTTATGTGTACAAATTTATTGAATCTTATTAGACACGATATATTTTAGGAAAGTAAATTGACAATTAGAAAAACATAAAGGTTCTACTTATTTAGTTTACATAAAATTGTTAGTTGTTAATTGTAAATAATGAAATATTTTCGAAAATACTTGAAACTTTCAAATGCACATAATTTTATGTAAAACAATGATCTGATAGATACTGTACACAATAATCATAGCATATAAACTATCTATAAAAGCTTTTCTTAAATATCATTTACATTTCCAAATTGTGTATCTTCTCAAATATGAATATTATTTTATTTCCAGCTAAGTTACACTCCAGAATGGCTTAGATTCCGCGTATTATCTTTATCACGCACATACCCATTCCATCGCGTACCTTGATAAACAATTTTTGGGATTATTACCACTTATTTGAGACAATAAAATGCAATTAAGATACATTGTCTTATCTGTCTTGTGAGTGGTTGCCATTCGAATGCAGCGCCAGCAGAATTTTCCACCGAAAAAGGGGTGAGAAATTCGTTGAAAAGTCTTTAGTCATCTCTTGAAATGATCTTCATGTCTGATGATCATAATGATGGCGGCAATAAATTCGCATTAAGAACGCCTTGCGATGACTTGAGAAACAGAAAGTGAAACCCATGCGATGATGACCTTAAATCAAGCGAGTTGCGTGTCGAGGTTCCGCATTGATCGTTGATCCTGCTAGACCTACACCCTACAGCCCCTACTCCAATCCCCTACCTTCGCTAATTGCGCTTAATTCGTTCAAAGAGCCCGCATTCCAACGGCACCCTGGAAGGGGACTTTAACTCGTCAAATGTATCCAATCATGTGGATCTTCTAGATCGCCCTCGCTCTCCCACTTTCCCGCTCTCCACTCTCTCACTCTCCCCTTCCCCCCTCCCCACTCCCCACTCACCACTTGAGGTTCGATGATCTTCCAGTCGATGGCAGGAAGTTGCTGATTTCTGTTTGTTATATTTATGACTTGGAATCGTTTAAGATTGATTGATCAATGTTTTACGATCACCTACATAATCGACGACGAGTACTCGACATGTTATGCATTGCTTTGTGGATGATCGGCAAACTATTTGTTGATCAAATCGCAGGATGTTATCGATCATTGCATAAATTAACGTTCGATTTGCTTCACATGCTACTAATATTAAATTTTTATTACAATTTCTATTATTATTACATACATCTAGCTACTGTGGTAATGAGTTGACTCAACTCTCTAAATTGGCCCTTGACATGTCGACATAAATCCATCAAGTCGAGTACTCACAAATGCTGCTGGTGAACATAAATATTCATATGCATAAGTTCATTTTAGTTTCCCATAGTTTCCCAGACATTTTCCCATCTAATCATATATGTGTATGTAAAGAAGCGAAATGTATAAAATGAAAAGGTAGACAAATATTTTTTATTGATGAAATTGCTTTCGGTTCGGACTCCATTTGCAAAGTAGACAAGTTGCTACTTCAAATTGCAGACTTGGGAATTGCGATTGCGATTCCGATTCCACGTGTGAGTGTGTTTGAGTATTCGTACTCGCAATATGCCAGCTTGTCTGCATTCAACATGATTATTATATATTTTTTTTATTGTCAAATTTTGTTTAGAGCGCTTGCGACACGGGGCCAACAGTTACCCTCGTCTCGTACGTGATATCCGATATCATTTTTCGCCGGACACTTTGGGGAGTATCAAAGATATTCGCCTTTTAGCTTCTCCCCTCGGCAACTCTTTAATCATGTGTATTCTCACACGAGTTTGCATATTCAACGAGTATTCACAATCGACATTCGTTTCCTTTCAATTTCTCTGCAATTCACAATATTCTATCCTGTCAAATACTTCGACACACACCTGGGCAGGTGTCATTCCAGTATAAAGAAGGACTCCAACTTACTTCTAGTGATAACTCTGACATTTTGATTTGAAATTATATTACAAATAAGCTAAAAAATGATTATTTTTCAGTGGAAAGTTCTAGTAAAGCTTCGAAAATATTTTTCTTTGTAGCACAATTGAAAAAAAAAACGTATAAAGTAAATTTTTTCCTTATTGGAATTCTAAAAAAAGGACTTAAATAAATTTGAATAGTGAATAAAAATCGTAGATCTTCAAGAAACTAACAATCATCCAAAATGTTCAACAATTTCCCTACAGTGTCATTGATTTAATTTGAAATGATCAATACTCGACTATTAGATACCTACTACCGTTAAAGTTAACTCAAAAAAATTTCTATATATAATTAAAAAAATATTTTCGAATATATTCTGAAATTATCAGCTAAATTTAAATAATGTCTTACAATTAAACTTATGCCTATATAAGTTTTAACAGTAATCCCAAATTTCAATGAAAAAATGCAGTTTTTGGTTAAAGTTTTTAATTGCTTAATAAATTTAATTTATTGGAAAACATAAAAATACTTAGAATATATGTTAGATTGGTTTTTGGTTGCACTTCATTTTTTACGTAGTTTATTATTATTTGTTAAACATTAAAATGAAAATATATTTATTTAGCAATTGATTTTTGGTTTTTGGGTTTTTTGGTTTTTACATACATACACACATATGTATAAATAAGTTAAAAATTTATTAATTAGACTAAATTCATTGGAATGATATAATATCAAAATATTTGCATAGTACAGCGTTTAAAATTTCACAACTATCTAGAAGCGAAAACTTGGAACGTTTCTATATTTTTGGTTTTGTTTTAAATATTTTTGAATACAATATTTAATTACAGTACATTTTACAAGTAGAACACGCATGATTCTTGGGTTTCGATTTTGATTTGATTTTTTTGCGCCATTTTATATATATGTTTACTATATATAGAGTTTGATAACTTTTTGACATATTGAATGTGTTAGCAACTTAGCAGATATATTTATATATGTATATGTATATATTTAATCGAAATACAGTCATACAAAAAACACACACATGCACACGCACATACAAATATTATTACTAAATAATTTACAATTAAACAAATTCACTTTATTTTCGTGTGTATTGTTGCTGTTGTTGATGTTGTTGTTGCTAGTTTGCTGAGAATTTGGGATTTCTTTAAGTTTGATATTACTTAGTATTTGTTTTCTTTGGTATTTCCTATGCAGTTTAGTATATTTCTTTTAATTTTTATTTTTTTGGCAACGTTGGAAATTGTTTGGTTTCATTTTTAAACTACTCAAATAGCAATAAATTCAGTTTCAATTTCAATATCGATTTCAATTGCGATTTCAACGGGAGGGAAATGCAGCTCGAGAATTTGACTCAGTTGCTATTGCACATGGATTCCGAGTGGAGGGGATGCGGATTGGAGCCGGAACTGGAACTGGAACTGGTCCTGGAACTAGTTGAGGTTGTTATGCCAGCAGTGAGACCTTCTGGCAATTGAGGGGATTCACCGGCGTAGCAGGCGCTTGTGGTGCCACCGCCGCCTGTGGTGCCGCATTGCCAACGGGAATTCCCATTGCTGCCCCACCAGCTGCTCCACTCAACTCGGCAGCGGCCGCGGCAGCCGCTGCGGCGGACATGAAGTCCACCTTGCCCAGATGGACACGCAGATCCGTGTGCTGTGTCTCCTTGTGGCGTCGCAGATCCACCTTGCGTTGAAATGACTTGTGGCACAGTTTGCAGGAGAAGGGCTTGTAGCCGGTGTGCTTGCGGGAGTGTGTTATCAGGTTGGAACTCTGGCTAAAGGCCTTTCCACACACCTGGCACTTGTGTGGCTTCTCACCTGCAACAGTTGGAAGAGAGAAATTAGAAACGATTTAGAATCAGAAAATCGAAAAATCGATAAGAGTTTTGCATTTTGCATTTATTGTGCTGCCTGCTAAGCAAGGCCAAAGAAACGGCAAGCAGTGCGCGCCATTTTAGGCCAAAACGAGACGAACTTTGCTTTCCTCCCCCTCCTCATCTCCTACCCTTCACTCACACACACTCACACACACACAGTCGCCCGTCAACCCCCAAAAATGTCTGAGCTCTGAGTCAGACAACCTTCTCCATTTTCTCCCTTCCAGCATCCAACATCTCTGCGTCGTCGTCATCTGCAATGGCGTCGCCTCTGCTAACCACATTCTGCTCTCCCCCTCCCCCCTTCCCTGCTCCACATCCTCCACGTCTTTCCTCAACGAGCGGAGTTTTTAAATTTCAACTTTTTGGTTCATCTGTGTGGTGTTTTGTGGTTTAGCACTTAAAGGCAACCACATAAAAATGTACAAAATGCTAAAAGAAAATTCTACTTGGTAGCGGTTTAAAGTGTTTCCATTTCCACACGATTCTGGCTTTTATATTTCATTTATAGCACATTTTCATTCTGTTAAATTTTTCATTAGAGATTTGCTCTGTTATTATTTCGCTTTGCTTCTCGCCCTAATTTTAACATTTTTTATTCCTCTTTTTTTATGTGGAGTATTTGTTGTAGCTCTTACTGTTGTTGTTGTTGTTGTTGTTTTTGTGGCTCGCCGGCGCCAAGTGCTATCAAATTTTCATTCGAGATTTGATTTGATTCGCAGTTATCAAAGCTGACATAAGGCATTTGGAACATGACGTCTGCTCTACAGAGATTCGACGGCGAAACGAATACGAATTGAAATTTGTGTAATTCCAACTTGAAACTGGAATACCAAGTTCTTAAGTATACTTTATATAAACTATATAATTTGAATATATTTATAGTTCGTTAAGTATTAAAATCTTTTCTTCAAATCTTAGCTTCAAAAATTTAGTTTGTCTTTGTCTGTAAACAAAAATGATTCCATATGCATAATGTTTGGGAAAAATGAAATAAATAATAAATAAACTTAGTCCTCAGAATATTAAATTATTTAATCAGCACCACAATTTCTTCGAGTGTAGCATTTGATTTTGATTTTCTTTGAAAATAAGCCTGAACAAAACAAATCGCTGACAATCGATGAGTATAGACACGTATCATTCTTTTTTTCCCAGATAGTTTCCATAGTAGCACACACATAAATATGCGCTTATCTAAGGCAGAGATAATGTGGTAGAATTCTCTATGTATATATAGAGATATAGAGATATATACGCACACACAGGCGAGCAACAAAATAACGACAAAATGTTAACTTGAGTTTAATTTTGCGAGGGCAGAGTAAAAAGTGTATATAAAGTAAACAGACACAACAATAACAGTTACCCACTTGGGTTAGCATATATACTAGTATATAAATGTGTATATATATGTGTGTGTGTGTGTGTGTGTGTGTGTGGGAAGGGGAAGTCGTAGTAAGTATATAATGGAATTGCAGCGACGTGATTCTGAAACATTCGACCGTTGGGATGTGCTCTGATTCAACTTCAGCTCCCGAGCCACGAGTCGCAAGGAATAGGGGGGAGGAGGAGTGGAAAAGGGAAGCGGCAGCAGCTGTAGCAAAATGCGGAAACTCTAGGAAAAGCAGTAAAACAAAAGCAAAACACACACAAAATAAAGAAGGAAAGAAAAAATTGAGTAGTCATGCTGTAGCTCGCAGATAGGGAGCAGACTCGTCGGTTGTTTGCCACACGGAGCATGGAGCATGGAGCAAGGAGCTCGGAGCTTGGAGATTGCCCCTCTCTGCAGCATCAGATGCATGAAGGGTATACGAACTTTGAGCTCGAATGCTCGGGGCACGTTCGTGCACTATCGGCACAAATAACGTCACGTAGTCGCAGAGATTATAGAGCAGCTTTTATTATTTATCACGGCAAACGAGCACAACGAACACTAACGAGACCCAAATCCAAATCCCGTCGGCCGACGGCAGCTGCTCAACACTGAGAGTGGAGCAAGCTTGGCAAGCACAGGGGGTGAAAGAAAGGAGGGGGGGGGGGCGAGAGGAAAGTTCTCTTTGCTTGCGCTAACTAACACTGCCAAGTTTTAACTCCCAAGTTGCGATATATAGTCAAGGCTTTTATCCTTCGTATTTGTGTGTGTGAGTTGAGGCGCATGAAATTGTTGGGTTGTGGGGAAACGGGGGAGGTTTGCTTTAAGGGTTGGGGATTGCCGTTTATCGTATGTACAGATTTCAAGGATTTTTATTGCATCACATTGTGGAAATTCTTTTAAATCTTTGCTTGCTTCTGCGCTGCTTTCTTTTACTCTTCTAATATCTTACGATTCCCTTTCTGTCTGTCTATATATAAATACGAGTATATATATTTATATGTGTGTGTGTGTATTTCTAAGCAGGACACTTGGCAAATCCTTTCAATTCAACACGTTTTATATTTTGCTTTGCTTTGCCTTCTACCATTTGTGTTATCTTTAACTCTAATCAAATGACGCATACGCCGCGTGTTACGTACCCAAAATGAATACTAAAAAAACTAAGAAATCCAAATGAAGTTTTTAGTGGAAAATGTTTTGTTTATATTTGTATTAAAATTTGTTGAGAATGGAAATTCAATACAAACGTTTTACATTTAAAAAAAAAACGCAGTTTGCATAATTTCTTTTCTACAACTAAATTTTCAAATATTTTCAATATATATTTGCAATGTTTCAATATTTTCAGAAACATTTACAGTGTTTGTTTAAATAAAACAATGAACTTTAAGCGGAACTCAGCTTATCGATTTGTTGAGCAGCTTTTCCCAGTACAAGTGCAGATTTAAAGTGGACTCGAAATAAAAGTCATGAATGAGTAAACAAGCTGAAAAATGCACACACACACACACTCTCCTGACACACACACACACATATACAAATATACGAAAAATTTATTTGCTTCCACTTTTATGGCGCATAAATTCACAAACAAAAAATCTGAGGCAGGAAAATAAAAAATGAAAATGCGAGCTAAACACAAAAAGCAAATAAAACGTAGCCAAATGTGAATGTTGGAAAACGTACAAAAACAACAAGTAAAACAGCAACAAAAAGATGAAAAACCAGGGAAATTGTTTGAGGCAAATCACATCAATGTGGAAAAATCTGCTGCCTTTGGTTATTGCTAGCAATAGACACGAAACGCACAAAAGCAACAGAGAATAAAGCAGAGCAAAATAAAAAAAAGGTTAAGGAAAGAAGACGAAAAAAAAGAAAACACAGCAGAAGAAATTAAGGCTGGTCGTTAAATCGAACAAAAACTAAGCTACGGTTAAAGCCAACAAGAAGAACGCAAATCCGGAGACGTATTCTAAGAGCTCTCAGCTCCTTTCGCTTTATAGAGGGGAAAGGGGGGACTGTAGGGGCACACGTACTAAATCGAAGACGCCAAACGATAAAAATGTCTGAAATATTTTTCTGTCTCACTGTGTGTGTGTGTGTGTGTGTGTGTGTGTGTGTGGAGTCATCTTCCACTGATTTGGCCAGACGCATTGCTAAATACGAGTAAGGGATACGTCTGTTAGGGTTGCCAACTAAGCGGGTGGGTGTGGCTTGTTAGGGATGCCGAACTTGGGGATTGGGGGCGGCTTATTAGAGGTTATTATCCTTGCAATTTGCAAAACTGATTTCATGGCAACATAATGCGAAACATTTATAAGAGAAGAGGAAATGAAATAATATGGTTATGTTCTTGAAATTATCAAATATGGCGAATGAAATCTGATTTTTTAGAATGATAACATTATTGAATTAAGGATGTTAATTCTTTTAACAAAATATATCGTTGTATTGAGGGATTAGCTTTATAGTAGATCATATAATAATATATATATATAATCTAATCTATATATAATATATATTATCATATAAAAAAAAATATAAGTATTCCAAGAATTCTAATAAACTTGCTTTTATGAAAAGTTCCATCATTGTTTTAAATATAAATTGTAGTCATATATTATCGATCTAAGTATTACCAATAGATATAGTAAGTATATTTATATAGATTAGTCTACCAGATCGACCTTTGGTCATTGAGAAACGCAGGGAATAACTGTAGAAATCGATGCCTATGCTTTGGTTCTTGGTTCGTAATGGCGTCGCGTCGCAAACTGTGCGGCGGCAGCGCAGTTGCTTCGCTTTTGGCAGAGCTTTGTTGTTATCGTTGTTCTGGTGGTGTATGCGCAATTCACACACACACACATACAGAATCGCGCTGTCGCTGTCGCCGTCGCAGTCGCCGTCACAGTCGTCGTATTTGTTATTCGTGTGTGTGCGCGCGTATAAAACAGAAAATCAAAATCTCTTGACTAAATTTTTCATTGGTCGGCTGTGATTTCTCTGTCCGCTCTCACTAGCTCGCTCTTTCTATCGCTCGCTCGCGCTCGCCTGCTCACTCACAGGCATTTCGGCACTGTGTATTGTATGTGTATCGTATGTCTCTGCTTGTGTGTGTGTGTCTGCAGTTGTTGCTTTGTCGTCGTCTTTCCAATGACTCTCCAAGCTTTTGTACATAGCCTCAACGTTGAATGCTGCTCCTCACTTTTGCCTGTTATCTGTTACATGTTTCGCTTCTTATATATATACATATATATATATATATATGTATATCTATGTATGCATTTGTGTATGTGTGTGTGTGTGTGTTGGGTGCTGCTCTCTTGTGCTTCTCGGAGAGTGAGCACGCTTTTTATAGTTGTCGCTCTTTTCAGCTGTTTCGCGCCTTGCTATCAACGCCATCAGCTCCATTTTGGCACTAGCATTCCCCGCACCTCCCCTCTCTTGACTCTTCACCCTTCTTTCCACTGCCTTTTGTCAACTGGGTAACTGTAATTGAAACTGTGACTGGGTTTCGTGGTTTCCTCGTCGCTTTAATGGCGCTCACTTCTTGCCAATGCTTCCCATTTTGGCTATATCCATTGCCATTCCCAAAACTGGCATATCTTCTTACTCTATACATATCTGTGCACATGTATATATGTGTGTGAGTTTGTGTGTATGCAGATCTAACTTTTTTTGTGGCGTCTGTCGACTTTAATAACGAATGGAGCTTTAAGGTCTGTTGTTTATCGCATTAAAGTGGAAGCTCAAATCAGAATTTACGTTTAGACGGTGCAAAGCTACAGTGAAAACACGCTTCGATGAACATAAGATGAGCAGATTACAAAAGTAATTTTTGTATAAATATAAAATGGATCTACACTTTAAAAACATATTATCAATTACTAAAGGGAGAAACTTGGGTTTTAAATAAGAGAATATACTTAAATATTTACAATGATCGCGATCATACAAAATAAAATCAATAAAAATGTCGAAATAGAGAAAAAGTTTAAATAAATAGCTTATTATGTGATTAACTTCATGTTAATCCGCCGATATTGAAATATTTTATTTGATGTATTTTATTTCAGTTCATATGGTAACATTATTCACCCTAAATAAGTATTATTTCCTAAAATTGTAGACATAATTAAAAAAGCTTTGTCTTTGCTTCCCCAAAATATCAGGTTTATGAATACTATATTTCCTTGCCAATTGAAATCTTATGTTCTTTCATTTTATGCAAAGCAACTTTAATCGCGTTGTGAAGAGTGTTGTTTGTACCTACCGGTGTGAATGTAGGTGTGCTTCTTCATATCACTCTTTTGATGGAATCGCTTGCCGCAGTAGCTGCAGGGATAAGGCCTCGTGTCGCTGTGGATGAGCAGATGGGTGGAGAGGGTGCTGGAGCGCTTGAAGCGTTTGCCGCACTGCTTGCACTCAAAGACCTTTTCCACATTGTGTACGGCCCTGAAAATGGTTGGAAAATGGATGGGGAAAGCGCCGTTAGTGTCGGACATACAACTATTACTAACAAAAAGCTGGCGGCTATTTGGTGTAATTAAAGCCAAGCTGGAATTCCCTGGAGCTGTGGCTACTGACTGTTAAATACAACCACAAAGCAAACATTTGGCCAGGCTAAATCCAACATTTCAGTTAAATTAAGTAACACACAAAAGTGTCCCAGGACGAGGAACAGGATACTCATTAAGTATGCCACGCCCTTTGGATTGGACCTGGCCAAAATGCTTGTGGCTTTGAGTGCTTTGCATACCTGTGCTGACTGAGGCTGACCTCATGGCCGAAGGTCTTGTTGCACAGCTCGCAGGCGTAGGGCTTCTTCCCGTGGTGGGTGCGTCGTGAGTGCACCTCGAGTCCGTGTGGCGTGGAGAACATTTTCTCGCACTTCATGCACGAGTACAGGTCGCTAAATTGATGCAGGCCCGGCCACTTGGCCGCCATGTGATGGAAATGCAGATGCGGAGGATGTGGCAGACCCAAATGTCCGCCACCGGGTGGCACGCCCACACCGACGGCCGCTGCTGCCGCTGCCGCAGCTGCAGCCGCTGTGTTGCCATTTTGGCCAGCGGATTGGAGTGGCACCATCAGGCTGCGCAGCCGGAAGAGATTTTCCTGCGAGTCCGGATGATAACTGCACGCGGAAAGGGAGAGCGAAAAAGCCACATGAAGCATTAGTTAAGCACTTAATTAAGGCAGCTTAATTAGCACAGGTTGCTAAAAAGTATGTGTCGCGTACACTGAGAGAAAATCGGAAAGTAATTTCACTATCATAATCATTATCATTATCATTATATTGTTGCCTTTTATTTTATTTTAATTTTAATTTTTATAATTTACAAGTAGTACTATTATCATCATCATAGTCATTGGTTGACCTCATTATAATATTAAGTATTATTATGAGTCATGATGAACACTTTTCAATGTTTTTTTCGTTATCTTTGTATTGTAATTATCCCTTATTATTATTATAGCACTATATTTATATTTATTAATATCAGTTTGAATACTCTAAATATCTATTGTGATGAACGTTTTCATTTCATTTTTGTTTTTATTTTATTTACTTTATCACTTTAAATTGTTTTTTTTAATGAACATCTTCATTAAATATTTTATATTATAAAATTTATTGTAATATTATTATTACTCATTCATTAATGTTTTAGTAATATCAACTTTATCATTATTAATCAATTTTGTAATTATTATTTTCATTACATCGTTTATATTATTAAATTTTTTAATGGTATCCATAACTTTATAATTATTAATAATTTTTGTGCATATCATTTTCATACATTTTTATAAGATTCTTAGCGTTCTTCATTAATATTGCTATAAATATTATCTTTTGTCAGGAAATATATAACTATACTTCTTTGACTTCTCTCAGTGTAGTTTCTTCAGCCACTCACCTGGCTCCAAGTCCGGACTGTTGTTGCTGCTGCTGCTGCTGTCCCTGGTGAAAGGCAAAGGCGGCGAAGAAGGGCAGCGCTGGGGAGAAGATGGGACGCTGGAACATGGCGGCATCGTAGTTGGGCGGGTAGCTCTGTCGCATGACCTCCAGGGGATTGGTGGGTAGGGACAGGGCCGCACTCGAGGCGCCGGGCAGACCAAGGGGAGGACTCCGAGCACGACGCGTCGTCGGCTCATCGCGACGCAGCAGAGCAGAGACCGAGAAGAGATCGGACTTCTTCGTGCTGCTGTGACTGTTGGCGGTGATGAGCAGTTCGGAGGCGGACAAGGAGGCGGCACTGGGCGAACTGATGCTGGGACTGCCAGGCGGTGAGTCCACCTCCAACTCCACGGAGGAGCTGCTCGAATGCGATCGCGATCGGGAGCGGGAGCGGGAACGGGAGCGAGAACGCGAGTGCAGGGAACGACGCGAGTGTCGAGAGTACCGCTCGTGACTGCTGTCCGCATCATCCATATCAATCTGCGAGGAACAGTGCGAGCCACTGCGAGATCTCGATCTCGATCTGGATCTCGATTGACGCAGTTGCTCGCTGGCACTCAGGTAGGGCAGCAGCTTGGGACGCTGTAAATGTTGCTGCTGTTGCTGTTGTTGCTGTTGCTGCTGCAGCTGTTGATGATTCTTGCTCAGCATCGAGATGGAGTTGTTGTTGTCCTCAGCCAAGGTGACTCCGTGGCTGGCCAACGATGGCGGCTTCAAGCCCGCGGCGGCCGCAATCGCCGTCAGGTGTTCAGTCTTGACCAATCTGCTTATGCTAAAGGGTAGCGCTGAATCTGCAAAAAGAAAGGGGGAAATGCAACTATTAGCGAAATCAGAGCAATAAGGACACAAGCATCATCAATCACACACACGCACACGCACACTGACGCACCTGTATTACACACCACACACACACGCACACTCATTCACAGTTTAACAGTTGGCAGCATATCAAATTTCAAATGTAATTATTTTCGTATTCAATCGCCTAATCCACCTTACATGACCATTAATTCACCCTAATCAAGCAGCATTCGTCGAAGTTACCGCTTCCCTCCCTTCCCTTCCCGTTCCCCCTTCCTCCTCTTCCCTTTTCGCAGCTAACATCAACGCCATCAACATCAACATCATCATCAGCAACATCATCGTCATCATGCGCATTGGACAGACAACTATGTCACCCGGTAAGGCATACAGGGTGCAACTCCTGTTGCCACCCGACAAATTAAACCTACATCATTTGCAGTCCTATTTGATTATGCTTTCGTATTCAATAATTAAAGTACTTTAAAATATACATAATATTTACTTGTATGGCATTCAATTTATAATTTTCTTTAAGCGCTTTGCAAATATAAATTGTAAAAATATGTCAGGCCATTAACTTATAATTGTCTTAAGGAATTGTCAGGATACATTTTATTAAATATTATCTTGTGATGTTTTTTAATTTTTGAAGAACTGTAATTTTAAGTGCAATTTCAGTTGATCCTCGAAAAAGTAATATTAAGTAAATAAGTTTATGTAACCAATATGATTGGAAATCTGAAATAATTGATTTAAAAGAGAGTGCCAACAAGGCAATTTAAAAAAGTTAATGTGTTGCAATATAAGCTGATAACTAAAAGATAAAACAACAAAATAAGGATTTTTAAACTTAAAATAAATGCAATTCAATATAAATAAATAACTCTGCGAATCTAGTAATAAGAAATATGTACAAGAAATAATATAAACTGTCAAAAACAAGAATTTTGATTTTTTTTTGAAGGATTGTCGAAACGTAACTTGACGAAAACGAAATCGACAAGTCTGTGGGGTGTGCGTCAGAAGGCGCATGGCGTTCGCAGATTCGCCTGTCGAAACGGAATGGAATAATAATAATGTGCGTTTAAATAGAACATCTGTTCGGTCCACACTCCGTTAAATGGAGCATGACAAAACAGAAAACACACACAAACAGGCGGTGGAAGAAGGGGAAGAGATGCGAATGGCGACAACAACGCAGGCGCACAAAAAGTGTCGCAGGAAAGGGGTAAGATCTGTGGCAGGGGCAGGAACAGAGGCATGAGCGAATCCGAATCGAATGAATGAATACGCATCGCAACAAAAGAATAACAATTTGACAACATTCTAATTCGCCACGCAGATAAAAGTAACTGCGCAGGCAAAGCCCAAGGGCGTGGACGAGGGAGGTGAAGGAGGAGCGAATAACGGTGGCAAGAGGCAGGGGTTGGGGCGCAAACGGGGGCGGATTTTGATGATGCGGCTTTGATTGTTGCAGCCAGTGAGGCGGCAAACGCAAAGCCAAATAAATATAAACAAAACCCACACAAAACAGGCGCTGAACAAGTTGCGAGTTCGCATCCAACAGATACAGATACATTTTGGGGTGTGGTACAGACGGACATGACGCTCTCTCTCTCCGTCTCTTCGTCTCTCACTCTCTCTATCTCTCTGGCGTCAGAGTGTCAAGTGTTTTTACTGCGTCGCTTTTTGTTGTTGTTGTCTTATTGTTGTTTGCTCAGTTTTTCTTAGTGTTTTAAGTGCTTCAGCCAAGGCACTCAACAGCCCACAACACCCCCAACCCCTCTGTTGCCATCCCCTAGAGCTGAACGGAAACTGAAGCCAACATTTGCCTGTGGCTGCAACTGACATAAGTTGCAAGGTTGTCGCAGTTCTAGCAGATGCTACACTAGGCAACTTCGATCGTAAAATTGGGAGGGAGTTGCGAGTTAAGTCACTAGTTTAGTCACTAGCTCAGTCACTAGTTATCGAGTACATAAATTCTGAAATTATTAATTCGTAGATTATATGGAAATTAAACTATGGTAGATGACTCTACATTTTCTTGTTTATTTTTTTGTGTTGATTGAATATTCAAGATTCCTTTGAAATGTCATTAGTTGAATTATTTTTTTATTTTTTATTTGTCTTGAATTTTATTTCCGTATATTAAAGATTCGCTCTCTAAATTTAATTATTTCAAAACGGTTCTTTTCAATTTCTCAAGCTCTGCTAAGCACTAAAAAGAGTTGCATTGCAATTCGCCACACATAAATATCATCGTGTTGAATTTATTGCGATGAAAACAAACAGACTTATAAAAGGGGAAATCTGACCCCAACAACCTGACAACAGTTTCCATTTTAGAGCAAGCGAAATTTTAATCATCGCCATTACAACAAATGTCAATTGGAAAAACCCTTTATTCTAATTATGCACACAATTGTCCCGGGAGAATTCTCATTCTCATTCACATTCACATTTCATTCGTTTGTCCGCAGCACCCAAATGGAAATGAGTGCGCAGAAATCACCAAAAAAGAATTGAATACTCCATAGCCCAAAACAAATTGCAATACGAATGTGAATACAACCACCAGCTGGAGTCACCAGTTATTATTATTGTCGCTCTGTGGGGGGAAAGAGAGAGAGAGAGAGAGAGAGAGAGAGAAATCTATGAAATGAAACTCGCCAAGTTTCAAGTATTGAATGAGATATGTATGAGCTAAAATTGGAAACGTTTAACGTTTAAACGCCGAACATTTCCGGCTTGAAGCAAAAATCAAACCCTGGAGACAGGGAGACAGAGAGACCGAGAGACAAGTGGCTCAGCTTTGGTATCTCCGGTGGCTCACGTAGGCCGACTTGTTTAAATGATAATAATAATGAGCTTAAGCATGTGCTCGTTGCTTGCCCCACAGGGTGGCAGCAACTTCAGGGCTGCAAGCTGACAATGTAAACAGACGACTCGCGCAACAACAGCAACAGAAGAGAAAGCAGAGCAACAACAACGACAACTACAACAACAAACCGCCCACTCGCACACACCCATTTGGCAGTGGTGCGACGACCCTGGAAATACCCGCTCCACACTTCTCGCTCGGCAGTAAAGTCATAAATTTGTGCACATTAGACATAGCCGTCGTCCAACCCTCCCCCTTTCCCGCTTCCTGTCTACGTCGCCTGTCAGGGGAAGGGGAGGGGAGACGCTACAGGGTGATGCTGTAAACCCCCGGACATTATTCGACCACCCTGGCAACATGTGCCGTGCGGTGCCGTTGTTCATCTGGTTTTATCCGCCCGGGAGCAATATTCACGCACTCCACGCACTTGCCAAAAAAAAAGGTAAAATAATTATTCGACACTGCATGGTAATTGAAATCATTGTTATCCTGTTTATGCAGTCCCCCTCTCAGTCCCCTCTTCTTTATGCTTCCCCGCCCACATCAATTGACGGGCTTATGGCAGGATTATCATTGTTTTGTCTCCCTTTTGGCAGTTGGGTGATAATTATTTCAAACTCACTGTAATCAAATTCATAATTATTTAGAGCGTCTGAATAATGGTTATTGTTGTTGTTAGATATCTTAATAATATAATTTATATGTTCAACTCGTCACTACAAACTACCTGTCACTCTATATAGTATCTGAAAAATAATGTGAAATTAGCCCTAAATTATTTTGTTTCTTCCCCTAATGTAAATTTCCGTATTAGAGGTTTTATATCTTACTATTTCGCAGGTGTAATAATTATTATTTCCCTTTGTTAGATCTGTAGAGAATCTGGAAGAAAATATACTACTCTGGAATATAAGACATTCTACTCAATTTGATTTGGATTTCAAATGCCATTAAATGTCTCTATTTTAATATTCTCATATTTTTAGCAATACTTGATCTTGGTTGTGAAATATCATACGAGTAAGTATTCCTATATACATATATTTTTTAAAATATATAGATTTACTTATTTATAATATTCCCATTTCATCACTATCATGAATAATCTGACTCTACTGCTATTTATAAAATAAAAATCTATAAGTCTATAAAATTTCGAATTCACCCAAGTTGAAAGCTTGATAAATGATTAATCTTTAAATGAGCTGATCGCATTGATTATAGTATTTGATTCATTTTAATTTCATAGTACCGCATGATTAAATTCCTGATCGTTTTTTCTTTTCTGTTTTAGGGAAAAAACATTCAATCTATGCATAATTTACAACATTGTTGTGGATTAGTTGCGAGTACACTGACGATATCAATGTCAACCGATCAAATAAATGTTGATAGAACAGTAGTTGGAGGGGACTGTCGTCTGTCCCAATATATAAGTATATACTCATTGAAATACTGGTCATAATGCATATATGAACCAACATATATGGCTATAAAAAATAGCCGCTTTCGGCAAATATGAAAGCAAAACGAGTTGAATCGAAACGTGGAGGCGAATAATAATATAGAACAATATAATAAATATTGAGCTAAGGTCCGATATGCCAAAAGTGGGTACCATAAACTCTGGCCGATAGATTAGGGCCATGATTTGGTCACTGGCTAACCGGACTCGAGTGTGGATGTGTGTGTATTGTGTGTGTGTGTGTTTGGATGCATGATTTACGAATTCGTTGAGATTTGGACTTGGATTTGGATTGCGATTCCATAGTACAGATTATGAGACATGGCAAAATAATGTGTGGTGACACTGGCAGTCTTAAGAGGGTTCGAATCCTTACCATAATCTCCACTCATGCTCCACTCCAATCGGCATTAGATGGGGATTGCGTTTGTCAAACAAGCAACAGTTGCAGTTGCTGTTGTCGTTGCTGCTGTCGTTGCTGTCAACGTTATCAGCAATTGTTGCTGTCTCCACTGTCGGTGTGCTTTGAAGACACTCGACAACTACAACTAGCACTCGTATTGCAATTACAAATTACATATTTATTTTTAGACCGCAAATCAATCATCAGTCCAGACGGACAGACTCTAGACTCTAGCTAATGCCAATGCCAATGTAGTGACTGTCCATAGAGCACCCTCTAACCAGGCAGCTGGTGCTACCCCTACACCTACCCCTACCTCTACCTCTACCTCTACCCTGTCCCCCTATTGAAACCTCCCCCCGTTTTGTACGCTTATCGCAGAGCTATAAATCAGAAGGCTATCTAAACTTTAGACTCTTGCCCTGATAAATGACATTTAATTGGTGCACGTTTTCACTTTTCAAGAATGATGAAAACGATCGTCAGACTCACTCGAGTACCCCAACCCAAAATCAAGATCATAAACCAAAAATTTTTACTCGTTGTGGGTTTATTTTAATAATAATATATTATCTCTGTCGCCGTTTTGTTTATTCGCTTCGTTTGGTATTTTTTTATTTTATGATGCAGTCGGTAGAAGCTTCTTTATTTGCTTAAATATATTTGTGATTTCTTTTTTTTTTTTTTTTTTTGCGCTATAACTTATCGATAGCAGCTATAGCTATATTGCGTCTATATAATGATATGGCATACTGTTTCCTGAATACACTCCAACTAGCTGAAAACTATTATATTTTAAGAACACTTCCCATTTATGATCTCACCGTCAATATCTATAGTTGTAATCGAGGTGCAAAGTATATTTGAATGAAATTAAATTTCGGTCATGTTATAGATTGCTCATGGTACTTATAATTATGGTTTGGATTGTGAGTTCATATCAGAGTCATAAGCTGATATCGACTGGTAGCTTTTATGAGGGTTAAATGTGATATCAATGTTGATATCGTAGAAATCGCAGTACCTCACATTGCGATAGTTATACACCATCAATATGGATATAAGCACTATATTGATAATCTTTCCTGTTATTTACATATTCATTCGTGACCTGAGACTGTTGCAACGGCTTAAAGGGTTTCGTTTTCACACCCGAAATTGATTTCCCTTTGTCAAACATTGTAATTTGAAACTACGATAAACCGTAGTCCGAAAAAGAATATAATAATAATCATATCATAAATAAAAGTGAACTCCTATTTCTCTCTTTAATGTGGCATCAACTATGCGAGACATTTTTGCGGTTACCTCAACCTCAAGTTGTACTTCATGTTGTGCGTTGTTGTTTACTTATCGGTCGTGTTTTACGATACTTTTACTCTTTCAACTTTACAACAGGGCGAGGATATTGACATGTTTAGATGTCGTTACGTATTTACCTTCGGATCGTAAATCATAACGCGTGTGCGGTGTGTGCGTAGTTATTAGCCAGCGAGTAGATACAAATGTATCTTGCAGATACACATACATACTTATGTATACACACCTATACACCTATACACCTATACATATTGTGGTTGACTGTTTTATTTTTATTCTCATTTTTTTCCTTTTTTTTGGTATCTTTATAGATTTACAATGCCCAATTTCTTCGTCTACTTGGGAGAAGTTGAAAGATATACGACAGCCGTTGAACGCATATTCGATGAGTTGCCAATGATTACGACGTGTGCCATAAACATTTCATAAATATTGCTCTGATTTTCGTTGCGACAATTTGTTATTGATCAATAATGTATACGATTATTAAAGGGGGCAGAGGTAGATGCACTGTACGAAATTATATTAAATAATTACTACCAAAATAGTCTTTAAAAAAATAAATCTGGTTGTTGTAGAGAAAACTTGTGAAAAATTCTACTGAGAGAAATCGGAGATACCTAGCAGAAATTTTACATAATGCAGTTATTGAAATAAATCTACGAATAATAAATTTGAGATTTACTAAATGATGACAGTAAGCGAAGATTTAATTTACAGATAAATAATAATTTAAATATGGGCATTGTATATCTATATTTCAATCTTAATACAAAGAGAAAAATTTGAATTAGTAGATTAAATTATCGAATATAAAATATATACCATATTGTAATAAATATCGTTTTGTTTTATTATTAACTCTTCCAAACGGCTTTCATATCTTCTTGGTATATTTGAATATTAATCGTACTATTCGCCGAGTGTATTTGTACAATATGTGTCGTATCAAAAAGTTGTTGAGCTTGAGTGATTCTACGAATGCTCTATATTCCATAGTTGAGCTACTAATCGATTGTGTTTCAATTGCTTAACTAATTTAGATTAAGAACATAAATAGAAGTCATCGTGATTAACTTATGGAAACTATAGAATATATCAGAATTCTATAAATTTCAAAACGTTTTATTAAGTATATAGATGTGCACGTGTGTAGGGAATTGCGATGTTCATTATGGCTGTAGACTATAGCCCAGAGTTGACTTCCAATGAATTTACAACAACTTTGAATTCGATTCGTAAATTTTATAGATTGTTGGCCTATTGCCAGTTGCTAACACTTGGCTGATTAGAGAGCTCTTGAATCGGCGATGTGGGTACGTTGATGGGTGCTATGGATCGATTTATATATTCGATAGGATATTTCGATTGCTTTTAATTGATTCGAATCGCTGTTCAATTGTTTGGTGTGATTGAAAATGGCTTAACAATTTATTATTGAATTTATATCGCTGAAATTTCATGCTATACTCGTATATTTAAGTACAGGGTATACCGATGTACAGTGTACACAATTTCGGGTAACTGATATCATTTGACAACTATGCATAACTGAACATCATTATACTATTATGAATCAGTGCGTTAGGTTCCCTGATTAGGCCATTTGATCTCTGACCAACAAGACTCGCAACGATTCATAGTCTAGTTTTTTGTAAGGGGGCTTCTTCTTTAAGTACATTGTCGGGGGCGATTCTTCTTCCATTCTCCCTCTATCTATTGCTCAGACTGACCGTGGGCAATTTCAATTTAACTTAATTCGTGACTCACCCACGATACACTTTGCTCTACGGTGTCTACGGTAACTGTAACCCAAAGTTTTCAACATTAATTGAATGATAAACATTTGAGATATGGCGAGAGACCCCAGAGATGATGATGATCCATTTGGCGACAATTAAAATTGGAAATCGAGACGGAAATTAGCTGTGTTTGACCTTTTTCGCAAGGTCAGACTGCGGCATTAATAGAGCTCAATTCATTTGGAAGAAATATTTTAAATTTACTTTAATAACATCGGAACTGTGCTAAAATTTGTTGCTGAATTTAATCACATTTATTTTGAACTTGTTGAGATTTTTGTAATACTTATTTTCTTTGCCCTTTTTCCCAGTTCGCTTGGGGAAAATCCTGGCGATGATTGCAAAACAGCAACAGCTCGACAGCAGCGGCCAATCAGTCCCGCCGGGAAAATTGCGGGGAAAACTGTGAGGAAAACTGGTGGAAACTCAGGCTAGCCAATATTTTACCAAAAGATATTTCAACAAACAGAGCGAAATTCATTTTCGCCCAACAAAAAGCGACAAAAAATGGAAGAGGGAAAAGCGAAAAGCCCAACAAAACTGAAAGAGAGAAAACGTGAAAATGGCAGAGAAAAAAGCAAACAGAGAAAAACGTGGCGCACCAAACGGAATTGAAAATTCTCTACAAGTGTGTGTGTGTGTGTGTGTTTGTGTGTATCTTTGTTTCTGGCATATCCATGTCCTGGCTCAAGCTGTGGAGCTAAAAACATATCCGTTGGATACATGTAATGCCGGTAAATGAAATCCGCTTTTCGCCTGACACACTCTCTCTCTCTCTCTCCCCGTGCGTGTGTGTGTGTGTGTGTGTGTGTTGGGTGTTGGGTGTGCGCACTCACACACTTATGCATTCATTCATTCATTCAACGCTCCTAGCTTAAATTCAACTGCGATGGCGACGACAACCTCGACTGCCAGATACACACACACACACACACACACACGCTCTCTCACACACACAAACAGATTGCATACACACATCCATCCATATGTCTGCTGTCTGCTGTCAGAGTATCTGTATCTATGAGTTTGCCTTGCCGTTCGTTTCCGTATCTGTGGTTCGCTATGGATTTTTCAATCCCCGATATCCATTTGTCCATCTCTGTCCAACCGTCCAACCGTCCAACTGGCCGACTGTCCGACTGTCCGTCTGTCCGACATGTCCGCACGGAAGATTTGCACATTAAGCGTCGCCACATACAAACGGAATAATGAATATTTTCACCGCACTCCACAAAACCAGCTTCGCCCCGCACCGCCCCGCCCCGTCCCGCTCCACCCTCTGTCCCCGCTGTACCCGCTTTCCATCTGCATATCGGTCGCAGCATTTTCCGGGTTTTCACGTTTTTTGGCCAGCACACAAAATTTTTTCAATTAAACTGACAGCGTTCTGGGCCTTGTTGGTGGCTTTTGGCCATTGTCCGTTGTCTCTCCACTGTCCGTTGTCCGTTTGCTGTTCGCTGTTCGCTGTTGACCATGGCCAGAATTGCCATATTTTAAAATCACACATTATTCAAATAATTTTTAAAAATTTTCATCATTCATCCCATTTGACCATGTGATATACTATATGTGGCAATATTTTTAATTAACTTGGGAATATGAAATGTGACATTTGGGAAAGATTACAATGCACCTGCAACAGAGTCCACAGCTGTGTGGTGCACGAGTGGCTCAGAGTGGTTCAGCATTTCAATTAATCGAAATATTAATTACATAAGTAAATAAATGTATACAATATACGTTAAGCATAAATATTATAACTATAAATCTAAATCTATAAATATAAATCGTTTATAGAGGCAAAAGTTTTAGAAGGGAATTGAGTCTTTTTAACCTTTGATCTTAAAATACCGAGGCTTGATTCAAATTTGTTATTGTACCCTTTGAATGCCGTGCTCAGATTTAAGTTCCAAGAATATGTAAAGCTACTTTAAAATTGTGATTTGTTTTGTGATCACAAAAATTAAATGTGTAAATTAGTATATATTATATCTTATTGATAATAAGGTAAAAAGGTGATAATAAACTGCTCAGTATAAAATTTTATTAATTAGCCAAGTTATGCAAATTTTTTAAGTTAATTAAATAATATACTGCACAGTATAAAATTTTAAAAATTAGGGATAGGTATGCAAAAAGTTGAAAGTAAGACAAAAAATTAAAATATTGTAAGTTAATTAAATTTTGATGCAGAGTAAATAAAGATGCGAAATAATGATCAAAATGAGATTCCGCATGAAAATCGATTTAGTTTGGCAAAGTTATGAGAGAGGATGTGAACAGTGCGGGATATAAAATCCAATTTACTCAATAATCTATCAATATTAAATACTGCACACTTTTGAAGAAGCCTCATTTGTATTTGCATTTTATTATTATACTATGCCAAGAAAAATAAATAAGTTTTAACAATTGAATTATATACTGAACTTTTCGCCTGGACTTTCATCACAATGATTTCAGGCAGATTTGATAATAATCAACTGCTGCAAATTATAAACTGTATGTAAATAAATGGTACACATTATTATTAACTTTAAGAAAATTAAAAGCTTTTTTATATTAAATCGCTTGACATTCTCGAAGACTAACGACAAATGTAGGCGGAACTTGAAAAGGTGTTGATAAAATTCAAATTTTAAAACTAAAAGAAGTACAATAATTACACAATAGAAAAGAAAATTTTGTACATCACACAGTAGCTCGAATTAGTTTTAACTTTGTTGATTAGTGTTATTGTAAGAGTTGATTCATGCTTACCGTCGGCACTGCGCTTCTTGGGCAGCACGGCCTTGAAGGCGGACATAGGCGCGTAGTCGTGTGGAGAAGTTGCCGCCGGCGGCATTTGTTGTTGTTGCTGTTGCTGCTGCTGTTGCTGCTGATGTTGATGTTGCTGGTGATGATGTTGATGTTGATGATGATGGTGATGCTGGGCATCCACAGTTATTTGGGCTGGTTGCATGCGTTGGTGCAACAGCTGCGTGGGCGAAGGAATCGCGGCCATTGCGGTCAAGGCGCTGAGATCGCGCACCTGCAGCGAAACGGACGATGTGGAGGACGTGGTCGATGGCGACGAGGAGGATGACGAGTGCTGTTGTTGCGGACTGGCGACAAAGGAACCGACGGGAAAATCGGCTGCAATCGCGGGCTTAAAGTTGCCCAGACTGTAATCGATGGGCAGGTGATGCTGTTGGGTGGGGGGCGGGGCAGCGGAAGTGGCCGGATGCAGCAGATGCTGATTCTGGCCAGGAGGCGCTTGCATCTTGCCAACGTTCATGAGTTTCTAAATTGGTTGATTTGAACTTTAAACTTGATGCAAAACTTTTAACAGTGCACTCGCAGTCTACGCGACGTCATGGGCAATTGTAATTTGAATCGTTATCGGTATTGGAATCGATATCGGTATCGGTGTCGATGTCGAGTTTGGGAATCTGATTTGCACGCGCGACTTAACAACGGTAAGTGGCTAAACGGTTACGGAACTGATTTCTTTTTTGCTTTTGTGTTTTTTTAAAAGTCACACCGTCGCGCCGTGGAAGCAGCTGCTGAGCATTACTGTTATGTTCGGCGTCATCGAGCGGACTAAACCAGTAAAAGTTAATCACGGCTGGGCGCTGGACGTCGAGTTGGAAGTCATGGAACGCGCACGCCGACGCTGACGCCGGCGCCAGCTGAGACCGAGACTGTGGCTGAAGTTGAAGCTGAAGCTGAGAGTGAATCTGGCTGCTGACAGCGACGGCGACGGCGACAGCAGCGAGTGCGAGAGCTGCGGCCTCTGCACTTGACACCGCGTCTCGTGTGGAAGCGGGCTGAGGTGGGAAATGCTCGCTTATCGACATACACACGCAAATTCAACTGCTATTCCAATTGTTGCGATTCCGATTTCCCAGTCAAGATTGGAAGAAATCAAGTTGAGCGTCAACGTCAACGTCAACGTCAACGTCGACTGCGCAGTCAGCGTCCGCGAGAAGCTGTGCTGCGTCAATTGAGAGCACCTACAAACGCACACACACACAGACAAGCGCTCGCACTCTTTGCGGTTGCAGTTATAGTTATTCGATGAGCGAGCGAGCGACCGTAGCGAGAGCTAAACGCACCGTCTCTGAGCTTCAAAGCACAGCGACTGACGCGACAGCAACGACAACGAAATCAACAGCGAGAGAGAGAGAGTGAGCGAGAAAGTGGCGAAGAGAGCGCCTCTTTGGTGTTGATGGTGTCGATGGTGTTGATAAGCAGCGTGAGAGAGCGACGGCACCCACCACCATCAGCAGCACGCAACTCACACACGTGGGAGAGCGAGACGCATAGCTGCTGCTCTTGCATTCCAGTTGGAATCACAGCTGGAATGTCATGTAGCCCACCACCATTGCAGCCATTCCGTGCTCACTCTCTCTTGTGTGCTCACATCTCTCATGCGCCGCCTGTCCTTGTCTAGCGCATGCGGCAGCCTGTTGATTTTGGTATACGCCCATTTTCCAGATGGTCACGCTTAATCTGGATTTGGTATTGCCTTGGCAGTACTTGTTGTTGGTATTTTTAGTGCGCATACCGCTTTGATTCGTTCAAATCAATGCGCCACTCACGGGTTGAGGGGATTGTCGACTATGGGGGAGTGGGAGTGGGATTGTGTGTGTGCTGGGGATGGGGATGCGGATGGGGATGGGGCGGGGGGACAGGAGCTGGGGCTTAGGGTTGTTGCCAGTGTTTGGATCGCCTTTGGTTTTCTTGTTGTTGCTGTTGTTGGTTCATCCTCCATTGCCATCGGGTTGTAATCGTTGTTGTCTTTTGCAATGCGCAGTCCATTCCATTTTCTAATTTCAAGTGCTTTCTGGCACCTCACTCAAGTGTCTCTTTTACAATTGACTGCCTGCAATTCTCCCCTCTTCCCCACCCTCCCCCTCCTGTAACATTAACTTTTTGACTTTGACTTGCCACTTGGCAAATCCCTTACGGCTCTGCATTCAATTCCTGCTGCCATCAAACTGATCAGAAATAAGTGGAAATGAAAGAAAACTGAACAGACTGTTAAAAAAATGCACACAACAAATGAAACTTAAAGAACTTGGAAATATTCATTCAATTTTCAAATGTATTCTTAAGCTTAGCATTATTAAATGATAACTTTCGGATTAACTTAGAGCATTTAAGTAATTTGAAAGATATTGTTTGGTCCAGGAATTATTGAAAATGACATGTTAAAAAATCCAACAATATAAATTGTATAATGACAATAATTTAATAAAAGATTTGCAGTATTATTTATTTTTTATATTGTATTCTTAAGACTTTAGCAATAAATCAATTTTGTGTTGTATTCTTGGGCTCAGAAAATATTGAAACTAGTTTTTTTAAATAAATTGTACAATTCCATCAATTCAAATTCAATTTTATAACTTAAATAATATAATTTTCGGGCATTTATTTAATTTTTAATATATTCTTAAGTTCAGAAATACACTGTTTGTTTTTCTTAAGGTTTGTAATAATTTTTCAGCACACAAAAACAACTGAAATATTATATTCTTATTTATTTAAAGACCTGTAATCATTTATAACAATAATATCTAAAATAATTTAAATTAAATAAAAAAGTTTCAACTTAAAATCATTAATCCGAATATAGTTTGTTTTTTCCCGATCCGAAATATGAAAATTGTAAACTTAGATGATTTTTATAGGTTTAAACTTAAAAAAAAATGGGATCGTGTGAAAGTAACATGTTAGTTGAGTTTATTCTACCTTTAAGCAGTTCTTTATGAGATGTAACCAATGTTAGCCCCAGTTTAACTGCAACTATCGGAATTTAATGGAATCGTGTCACTCTTTTGCATGTCAGCCAGATTTGTGTTTGTCTAATTGAGTCTTCAGCAAGTATGGAGAACTTTGGATGGGGGCTGACGTAGAGCCCAAAGTTGTGGTGCCACTTGCACTTGCCCCATGCTAAATTTAGTGTGTAATTCCTGAAATCGTTGCCATGTGTTGCAGATGGCGCCCAAGTTGAACTGGCACAAATATGTTATTTAGCATACTCCCATACATATACATATGTGACATCAAGCTGGGATCTGGGCTCCGAACAACAGCTAAAAATCTGTGACAAAAAATTGGTTGTCACGGGGGAGAATCAAGGGAAAAAAGGGGGAGCTCATAACACTTATTTATGTGCATGTTGAAATGGGAGCATTAGCTCGCTGTGTTTGTAAATATTTGTCATAATTTTTGTAGGGGAATGTGAGAAGAACATATGCTATATAGGGGCACAGACTCGATCTCAAGTCTCGAGGTCTTCATTTGGGAAGCATTTAAAATGTGGTTGCTGTGCTATTTGTACTCACTGTACTCACTCAGTCGGGCTTTTAATGTCGCAATTAAATGCATGAGTTTTTAAAAATTAGATGCTTGTCAAAATTTCTTATTTATGACATTCAAAAAGCTTCACTGACACATTCTAAAGCTGCTGAGAATACAACAGAGAAATAGATCTGGTTTTCCTCGCCCTACTGCGAAATGCTTACATAAGCAAACAGTCATCATTTAGATGAGAAATCTGTGACTCTTTTAAGGTCTCCCCTCATAGTCTGCAAAGTTCCCATATAATATATAGATGGCAATTGAAGGAGGCAAAAGATTACAACAATTCAAGTTCGAGTAGTAAAACAATTAAAATATAAGCTTCACGCTCAATTTTAAAGCTTGATTTGAACAACCTTTTGAATTTTAACTATTTAAAAAATATTGTTGAATTGTAAATTTACATTTAATTAATTTACATTGTATATATTTGGATTAATCATTCAGTACAATTTTACGTACATTCGAAAACTCTATTAATGCATAAGTTTTTTTCTGTTAATATTTATAATTTCGATAATAACTCTGATAATACCTCTAAACAAAGGCTTCTTGGTTCTAACGATTGTGGATTGTACTATAATATAGTGACAATATTGCCTAAGAGTTATTTTTACCATAAAGCGAGCGTTACAAAAGCATTAAGTCGGAAATTAAGCAAGAGTCAATTGCAAATTACGTATACGACATGTAGTTAGCAAGAAAGCGGATGCGAATGAATGAAAAGATTTAACTTAAGGCAACGTCTAAGAATATTCAAACTTTTGAATTGGTTATGCTTAGAAATAGGTAGACTTTTGTGGCTGTATTGAAACGACACGGTACGCATATAATAAAGACCTAAATGAAGTTTTACAATGGCAATAAAATATATTTTTGACATGAATTTTCAATCAGAATTTTAATAGCCCTTAATAATAACATGGCTATCAGTTATCAGCGCACACAATCGGTTATCAAAGTAATTTTTGGTGCCGAGAAAGCCAACAACAACAACAACCACAACCACAAACACAACCGTAGAACCGATCAACCGCTCCACACAATCGTCGTACTGATTGCCCCGTATCCATATCCGTCTTTCATTCCCACTCACTCGCACTCATCGGAGGGATGAGGGGAGTGATGGATGGGATGGGGTGGTGTACAGAGGTAGTAGCGGTGGTGCTGGTGCCTGGTGCCTGTGTTACCTCTGTGTGGTGGCAATATTCCACCACCGAAAGCTATAAATAAATTATTTATAGCTCTCGACTCCAGTTGTTGTTGATTTAGTGCCTCTTTATAGATCGATAGATGTGTGGACAGCAAACCAACTGACTGGGATCAGAGCTGGGATGCATGAACGGGACATTGGCACCTTCAACTGCCAATGCAACGGGTAACATACAACATTTAAGAGCGGTACCGAGGCCGGTCGAGCCTCCTCCTGTCCATCGTCGAGAGTATATTGTGCATATAGTGTGGCCTTATCTAATCGATAGCATTGTTGGGTCACAGATCGATCGCTTGCCATTGCGACTGGCCTGATAGGACCATATATATCGCCCAGAGGCGGCAGATTGAAATAAAACTCGGGTTTTATAGCCACCACAAACCCTACACCAAACACAACCACATATTCTATGGTTTCCATATTATGATAGAAAAATACATATATGTACATATATTTATGGCCCGATTTACCCAAACAGCAATTTGTATTGTAATTATTGACTCTATTTCGGTTTCCTGGTCACACTGGAAGCTTCAAGCTGCAGATACCTTAAGTAGGTCGCAGATACTACCTATGAAATTTAAGTTTTTCAAAAGAGTATTAGATATGTTTTTGAATATGAGGAAGACTTTAAAACTAATAATTATCATTTTAATATTTACCTATAAAAAAGGTATTAAAGGCATTCAGTTATAGGTACTACCTTTAAATAAGAAAGACTGTATTCAATATACGCTTATTAATAGGAATTTTAAATTAAATATTAACTAGAAGATATGGTAAAGTAACAGATAAAAGATATCTGTCAGATTCAAAGATTATCATTAGAATTGTTAAGTATTTCCCAAGTCTATCCCTATAGTTAATCAGATCATAAATGCAATGCAGCTTTATTCATCGATGTTTGTATAATTTACAACATGTAACTGTCAACAACAAAGTCTGTTTGTCTGTCTCTTTAACTGTCTATGTATAAGTCTATCTATAAGCAATGGCGACACTATGTCTGGTCGAGCTTCAGACGTTTATTGATAAGTTGTAATTGTTTTTATGACTCGATTCTTGTTTGCTGCCACTAACTTAACCAACAGATAATAGCCCAGATATGCGATTACACCAACATTATTTATTCAGCAGATTAATCTGAGAATGTTAAGTATACAAAGTAACTTTCAGATTGTGGGGGTTATAATGTTTATATAGTTATAATGGGTATAGTATTAATAAGAAGTTTGTAGGTTGTAAGCTACGATTTTAATATATAAATATAAATAAATATATATTTATTAATCTCAGATATAACTTAGACCTTTTTTACTTTCATTGACTTGAAAAATAATGAAAATATAATTGCAATATATAAGTAAGTATACCTGCATATTATGTATAATATGTAATGAACTAAGTCAAGCAATCGGGAATATAATTTTCCGATTTAATAAATACCGCCTGAATGCCTTACAAATAATAACTGATTTTGATTTTAAATCGCAGTATTTACAGTTGACTGATCACTTAGCCAACTAAAGTATTTTATTTTCGACCCTAGAAACAGTCGTTAGTTTGCAATGTATTTATAAGGTTTTTCTAACCAAAATTCGAAATAAAATCCGTTGCAGAAATGGGAAATGGAAATATAAATAAAAACCGGAAAGCGGCAACAAAAACATGTGAGACAACAACAATTGAAAATGTTGTCCAAAAGCTAATTACGAGAGCGAACAAAGGAATTCGATTGAATCGATTGATTTTTCAGTTGACTGCCAGATAAGCAACCATTGCGGCTATAAAGATTTGTTATCTGTGAAAACAGACGCGCTATCACAATCACAATCACAATCCCTACCATGCGCAATGCCCGAAACGCTGTGATTGGGTCAGAAGCGTCCACCAAATGGGAGGAGCTGTCCATTTCTCACGCCGGCAAATCGCAACTCATTGCGAGCTCCAACTTCTCTAAGGTGCCGGTGTGAGAGTGTAGGTGCTCGTGTGTGTGTGTGTGTGTGTCTGTATGTGTGTTTTTGTGTGTGTGTGTGTGTTGGAGCAGAGCAGCCATATACGAATTATTCCAGTGCCATGTTGGGGGCGGAGCCAACAATACACTGTTTAAATCAAGGTAAAACAAATACAAAGCGTAGAAAAATATTTGCACATCACACACACACACACACACAATATAAATATACATATATACACACATATTTAGTTAAGGCACAATGGCAACTTTCGAAATAACACATTTTTCCTTTCTGTCTCGTTTTAAATAATTGAGTTGTGATTTAAATGTCAACACATTCAGTTGCAATTTTATTTGAATCGAAATCCCCACAGCAAACAATTGAAATTGGAATCGGAATTGGAATCGGAATTTAATCAGTAAATGTCGGACAATACAAATGTTTTTATAGCTGGATTATTTGCTGATTAAGTATAGCAAGTGTAACTAACAGTATTAAGCGGCAATGATTAGTGATGAGATTTATAGAGTTGTAAATTTATTCTTAGGATTTTCTGATTATGATAATCAAGTTTAGGCCTTTTAACTAAATTAACAGTTTTCAAATTGTTCAAGCTATATTTCTTTATTTAAACTTGTGTAATGATTTTGGAATTACAGTGAAACAAATAATTATAGTGATATCAAAGAATTAGATTTTAAATTTGGCAATTGTGTATAAATTTTAAAATTGAATTCAATGTTTTCTTTGTTAATAATTTTAAAAATAGTTCACTTATTATAGTTTTAATGAGATTAAATTTATAATTTTTTAAAAATCAGTAATATTTCAGTATGATTGATAATAGTTTTACATTTTTTATATATCTATTTAATATAATAATTATTTTATGTATAGTTGGTCCAAAGAGCAGGATTGCGAAAACATTTAACATTTACATAACTTATTTTAATTATACAATTTATTTGAACACAACATGAAAATGTACATAATTCCTTATTACAAATTAGAAATACAAATTAAGCTTTCTTTGTATTGAAAAGTCTTTTATCTTATTTATAATTTTTATTAATTTTTTCTATGCAATTTTATTACAACCACAGTATTTATTCTGAGGTAAATATCCTATGTCTAAAATATCGTATAACAGTTAAGTTCCCATTGCTTTTCTGACCCTTTTTCCGAGCCAGTTGAACCGACAGCGAGTCAATCGCCTGGTACAGTGGTCATTTATTAGTCAGAACTCATTTGTTGCTATATTTAGAACGAGTTGAGTATTGTGCATAATTGTAACATTAAGAATAACGATGTTAAACTCAATAATTAAGCAGTTGGATTGTCAAAAGTGTCAGAGTGTCGGTAAGTTGAATAAAGTCGCAGTGCAACAACAATGCAACTTATTAGCTCCAGATCCCACGCCTACAGTGTTGACAACCCACCAATCCGTGGGGAGAGAGAGAGAGAGAGAGAGAGTGGCACAGGGAGACAGAAAGGGAGACACTCACCCACCCAAGTGTGAGGCAGTTCTCAAGCTGTGAGGAGGCAGCTCATCATGCAATTAAGCAACCACAACAACTACAACAACAATAAGTATAGAGACCCGCACAAATGCGGATGATGATGTCATACGAGGAGGTTCATCTGCACTCGACTCTCGAGTACAGCGACTATTTGCAAGCACTGTTAGATGATCAAATGATTTCGAGTAGTAGAATCCATTCATGTACTCATTAATTTATCCAACCAACAAACAACCAATGGCCATTTTCAGCTTCAGCTTCAGCTTCAGCTATCGGTAGACAGCAGCAGCTGTAATGTATCTCATGGATACGTTGTGCGTCCGAGTATCTGTTGCTTCGCTCGCTCGCTAGCTTCCAATCCAGACAGTGTGGCCAATTTAGTCTGCTTTGGCAAATCAATTAAATTCAATTAATCCCCCAACACTGTTAATGGAACGTAATGAAAAGGGTGACATGTCGCATATCGCATATCCAAAACGCCAACGGATACATTGCGTTCCGGACTGATGCTTGGAGCCCGGGAGTCGTAGTATTCGGACAACAACTGCTGAACCCAAGTCGAGACTCTACAATTGATAAAGTGCAAAGAAAAAATCGCATGACTGAAACGATTTGTGGTTTGCACTGCCCACAAATGCCAGTTAGTCAAGTTGTCAACGTATTTGTATTTCTTGGATTGATTTTGTATCTGTAAAATGCAAACAATGTATCTGCATCTCTTTCCCATTGGCTTGTTTGACTTATTGACGAATTCATTTGATACTCGTTCTTTACTATCGATTTAAAAATATTCCTTTATACCTTTGTGTAATAAAAGAAGTTTTCAATTATTATTGAATTTCTAAATACATTTCTATCATCCAAAAGATTTGATTACCTTATTAGTAACAATGACAAAAGCAAGCGAATATTTTGTTACAGTGTATTCTCTTATTGTTGCTTCCCACAATTGCAACTTTAACCGCATTTTTAATTGTAAAAATATCTTCTCCTTCTTTGGTTTTGATTCACTGCAAAAATATTTCTCACGCTTCGGAGTCTGACATTTTCGAACTTTTGCATGATTTCAAATTTTTAATTGTTTTTAACTCTTTTATTTTTGTTGCTCCCTACACTTGACGACGATAGTTTGTTATATTTTTAGAGCAAATATTATCGCGATGGCCAATTAAGAGCACAATGCTTAAACTCTATTGGAGTTATTCGGAGAAAAGCTTAATAAATAAATAAGAGGAACATATGAGTTCTTGGATAATATTTGAAATTATTATTAAAAGGGAGATAGAATTCTGATTTGTTGATTTATTATAGTGCAATCTTTTAAATTTAAATTTCTGTTCCTATTACAAAACTGCATTTAGTATATTTTTATACAATATTCTAAAGTTATTTATTTCTTTTTTTCACTGATGGTTGTTCAGTAAAGAATCTATTAAATATTTTACTTTTCTGCCTGAATTTAGTAAATTTACCTATTTTGTTTGAACTACTTTCCGACCGCATTTCCCCACTTTCTTTTCAGGCCATCTACACATAAACCATTTACAGTAAACATAAATCGGCTAATCTGAAAATTGCCCACAACATAGAGACAGCTGACGATTTGCAGAAAGGGTTTATCAAACAGCTGGAGGCAAAGAAGCTTTAAAACAATTTTCTAAAATCATGAATAAATTTTGTGGTTAAATTGTTGCATAAATATTGGATCAACATGGAAACAGAAGGCGGCACGTGCAACCCAAAAAGCCAATAGTCGAGCAACATACGGAAGCCCTATAATTATGGGATAATGTTCGATCAGCCACCGCAGCAGAAGAAGGTGGTGGGGGGGTATTGTGGGTGGAGGGGCAATGAGAAAAGGGATCAAAGGGTAAGTTCTCGATTTCAGCGGTTCAACAAAAGGAACAATCAGCGCCGCAAGCGCAATTTTTCGCTACATATGCAAACAGTATGAAATCATGCTTCCTCATCGAGAATACAGCCTTCTGTATACTGACTGTATACTATCCTGGCACCCTTTTGTAATCGCTTTGCTTACGCCTCAGTTCACATGTGACAAAATAATAACAATGCCGAGCTCGGAGCGGTGAGCAGTGAGCAAGGGCGGGACAGGGAAATGCGCACGCAATGAGGCACGCAACCTCACTGTAAACTGTGACTGTGGACTGTGAAGACAATGCGGGCTAATGGACGACCGAATGCAACAAATTGAGCAGCGACGTCAACGCTTCTGCCACACAACCAAAAACGGGGTGGGTACTGGCAGTTACTTGGTGGGGGGTTGGTAGGAAGATCCCGCAAAACTGGGTTAATCGGAAGGGGTAATTATTTTAATTACAACGCAAACGCGTTTGCTTATGCAAAAATGGCACCTAATACACAACCCGCTGACATATTCAGCTGTCAAAGACTGGCGATTAGCTCGCTCCCCCTCACTGCCCCCCTCATCAGCACCGCAGCAATGCGACAGTGTTGCCAAGTCAGCTAATTTATAGCCAGACTTGGAAACTTTACAATTGCAATAGCATGAAATTGTAATATTTTAATAAAAATCATAGTAACATAGTATTTACAATTGTTTAACAAGGAATCTATAATTATTGATTTGTTATATTTCATTGAAGTTAACGTAAATAATATCTTACTTAGATTTATTAACTTTAACAGATTGAAATTGAATATGAATATAACAATTAATTTTTTGTATGTATATTTTCGAACCTAAATTTCTCTGTAAGTAACTAAATATAATATGCTGATGTTTTTTTTTTTTATAATTTTAGTTCTTTAGCTATTTTAAGCTACTGTTATAATTTAATCAAACAAGCTGCTTAAAGCTTTAAAATTCTGGCAACTCTGAAACGCGACGCCCACAAAATGGTCCGCACCTTTCAGCGGTTCCAGTTACATGTTAAAGTAATTAAGTAAATTACCAAGTCCAGTTCCAAAGATAAACGAGCTGCAAGCCCACACACACACACATAATTCACACTCTCTCTCACACACACACACACACTCTAAAATACTCGTTCATTCTGTCAGTTGGCAAGCCGAATAAGAGAATCGAGAAATTCCCTAAAGAAATCAAGCTAAAAACTATAGCTCACGAGTATATATGCATATGAGTGTAAATTGGTATATGTGAGTTTGTGTGTGTGTTTACTTACCTGTGTATCTGTGTTATTTGCATATTATGTCATCATTCGTCCATCAGTTGTGTGGTCTTTTGGGACTGTCAGCTGGACACGAGGTCACAATATTCTTACTTCATTCATTCATTGTAAAGTTCACAGATTATCAAGTTAGTAGTCCTTCCCCTTTAGCGTTTCTTCTATCGTACTCTCCCTCAACTTGGACTTACCATAACTAGTTGTTAACGTCAGTTTTGCTGGTCATTATTAATTAATTGTTGTATGCTTAAAAGCCATAAAGTTAATAATAAGCTGTTGCTGTTAAGTAACGAGGTTAGTAATACTCAAATTTACCCTACTCTTAAATACCATTGGGAGACACTAACACAGATACTCACATACACTTACATACACTTACAGTTGTGTCATCAGGAATTCTTTCATAATATGTCATATGCAATTAAAAACATTTTTTAAGATATTGAAAATATTTTAAAAGAATTAAAATAATAAATTTTTCTAAAAAAAAATTAGATGAATTGATAAATAAAATGTTAAAAGCTTAGTCAATGAAAATCAAATGTTTAAAAATGTTTATAAACTTAATCTAATGCTTTTAAAACATCTTATATATATGCAAAGAAGTTATATAAAAAGTAAGAAAAATAAGAAACAAATACAAAACCCAGATTTCGGTGTTTTATATATAATGAAAATAGGAGTTTAATTTTAAGTTTTCTTGAAAAATGAGCAAAGGTTGATAATATATCATTAAAATATTTATTTAGGGAAACGTATATCATTTCATTATTTTGATAGTAAAAGATAAAAGGAAACAATTTAGTTGAATGTAAAAATAATTAAATTGTCGAAAGATGTAGAGAAAAGTAAAGAGTTTGATTATATATATATATGCTTGACTCCACCACTTACAATTTTACAATTTGATGTGAAACTGTATTTAATTAAACACTGTGATAGATCGAGTGATTTTTATTTACGAATTTTTCATTGATTCAGGGGGGATTTAAGGCGTTGCGTGGGTGTGTCATCACTTTTCAGTTTGATTTGCGTCAATTGAGAAAACTGTTTGAAAATTAAGCACCCGAAACATGCCCACAATAACCTCAGTTTATGATGGTTGCGTGACTGGAGGCCATATGGCGATCATTTGTTGGTCTGCAATCTATCCAGGGTGTAAATTGTGGAAGTGCAAAGCTGGGAGACTGCTTGGATCCCCTGGACGATCGAGAGCCGATGATGTTGACCAATTAATTGTCATTAAGCGTATTTGAAGATTCTTAATTAAAACCAAATCTTCAAGCTTAATTTAAATTGATCGTCGGTCCGAATCGTATGTCTTCTCAATAACATTGCGGCTCTCGTTGTCCAAGACGGTGAAGTGAATCAACTGCGATCCACACAGTCGGCATTGAAACCAAAACGAAACCGCACTGAAATTTCATTGTACAACGAGGTAAGCTTAAGAAGTTGACATTTGCTAATACATTCTCGAAATTAAATTATTAAAGACCAACATCAAAAAGGGACATGTTTTCTTGGTACGAAATTCATAAAATATATAATGCAGAATGAATATAGAGGCTAAACAATGATTAAATTGACATCCCGCTTGAAAATCGGTTGACTTTTGGCAGAGTTATGATAGTCAAGTTAGTCAATGCAACTTAAATCTATCTATGAATCAAGTTTAAAGTGTAGTTTTATGCTAATTTAGATGTAAGAAGTTGATTAAAGTAGCCCCTAAAATTTCATCGAAAGAAAATTAAGTTTTCCACCAATCGAACATTTCAAATACTATTTCATTGCATAGACCGGGCAACTTTAAGGATTGCCCTCTATAAGGAGTTCATCTGACAAATATACATATTTTAAGCATATTTTCGGAAGCCCCTTTAATCATAATTTCCATTTAAAGTATGTGAGGGTGGGCGAGAGGGAATGGGAAGGGGCAGGGCAAGGGAAAGGGGTATTCAATTGTTTTGCTTCGGATGCGTTGAATTGAAATCAGCAGTCGCAGTTTTGACACAAGAGGCGGTACCAAAAAGCGGTCAGAAATTTAAATGTCTCGTAAAGCCAATCAGTTGGTCAACCCATATTTATTCACTTCACTTCACTTCACTTCACTTCATTTCAATTCGGTTAATTTTTGTTTCTTTTTTCGACAATTTAGTGGGTAATTTTAATGTGCGTCTTTTTGATTGGCGGTGCCATTCATGTTATTTTTTGTTTCTCAGCATATTTTCGGTTTTCATTCATTGAGTGTTGGGACACATATTCCTATTTTTATTATTATTATTATTATTCGTTTTGAAGCAAATTTAGTGCGCAATTAGGAAGCAGTAAGGTCTTTTGTGGTAACCATGCCGCGCTTTGAACTTTGCCCCCGAACCATCAGCAAAAAGCGGTTAACCATTCGATATGACGATAAAACCTGAACAAACTTTTAACAACTGTTAAGCTATGGAGATAACAGCAACTGAAGCCAAACACCATTCAATTGCCTTCAATGGAACCTGTCCAGAGTCCATTGAAACAATTATAATCGTCACCTGACAGCGACGGCAATTCCGATATTTACGCAATGCCTACAATTGATTTTTTGGGTGGTTTTTTTATCGGGTGGGTCGGGAGGCGTTTTGGCCTCTTTTTTATCTGCAATTGTTGTAGTTGGTAGTTGTTAAGTGGCATGTGAGTATAAAACCATAAATGAAATCTTTTAACAAATCGTATCCAATCGAATCGATTGGCAAGTCGTATCCAATACAGGCAGGAAATATTAATACGAGTATGGTTGATATAATATTATCGCATATCTATTAAAGATAAACAACGAAAGATATTCAAACTAGCTTAAGGTAATAGTTATATGTAACACAATTTTATTTTGAGTTTTTGAAGAGTAAAAAAGCTTCAGCTATATACAAGAAATAATGCTTAAAAGGTTTTGTTTTTATAAAAAGATTATAAAATATATTATCAGCACAACGACTAGAGCTTTAAAATAATCCCGAGCTTTCAAAAGTTGAATGAAGAATCTTGCGCAAAACTAGGTTTTTACCAAAAGCTCAATAGCTGTATGATCTCTGCCTATATATAAGCTGTAAACAAGCGCAAATCAATCAATTGAGATTCAGTTATATTCAACGCTCCAGATCCAAAGATGAAATACTTCGCAGTACTGATTGTGCTTTGCTGTCTGATAAGCATTGCTGTGGCCTCAGAGCGATATAGTAGGTTTATAATTGCACGTTCAGCGACTTAATTATATCGAATCTCATCTCTATTTAGTTGAGGATTGTTTTCCACCTCCATATTGGCCCTGTGAACGTTACCGACCACGTGTTTGGGGTGTCCCTTACTCCGGTTGCAAATGCGTCCGTAATGACTTATTAGATTATTTGCATGGTAATTCGATCTACTACTAGACATATTATATTTTGAATCTTAACTCTATCCCATGGGACTATTTTATATGACGCCATACAAATTAAAAAAATTTCTATGGATACTGAATAAAAATAAAAAACTTTAATATACAATAAATCATTGATTCTCTTCTGCAACAGTTCTTTACAGTTTTCTAAAATTACTGCATAAACTTTTTTTTGATAAGCCAACTGGATTCAGGTTATGTACTAAGCTCCACATACAATCTAAACTTAGTTTTAGTGAAACCTTTAGACCCAAAAAAGAAATCTCTTCTTTACTTCAGAAACGTATATCGTATGCAACTTCCATCTTTATTTAATAAGTATTCATCTCTTTTGAACTGTGGGCATTGTCTGCCGATAACGATTATTTCTTAATAAATATATATATAGTTTTTATATATATGTTAACTGTATGTTGACTCAATTTCCTTAAGCACATCTCACTGCATCTATTAAACTGAATATATACATTTTGAGATAACCCTAGTGCTTTCCCCTGATAAGCGTCTGAGTGTCACGATTTGCTTTGTCTGTATAATAAGTTCGTTTTTCGATTCAAGACATATTTCACTGACTTTCTGATAATTCTGTGCGCTGTGGCAAGCTTTCTTCCGACTAGAAAGAGGCACAATAAGTAGATTTATTTTTAAACTGGGCAATAACAAAGTATGACAGTTATATTGAGATATGAGTTACGAGAGCCCAGACAAATAGCTAGCTCTTGAGTATCCAGTATCTGCATCTCGAATTTGTATCTGTATCTGTATCTTTCTTTAAAAGATGTGACCCCAGGACATGCTGGGGAAAGAGGAGGTGAAAGGATACAGAGATGGCGTCGTTGTGGTCGCGTGACACGTCAGATCAATTTTTCGAAATATATATTCTATGAAATTTATTTGCCTGTCATTTGAGTTTGGCCAGAACGTGCTATGGCCAACATATTGGCAACGGCCCCGTGGGGCCAATGGCTGCCAAAATGCCAGCCAAAGTTTTAGAGTGTAGGAGCTATGAAAATAGTCGCACAGCGTTGACACAATCCAGAGATGTGCAACAAAATGTATCTGACGGATACGTGTGTAGACCGCACGGCGCACGTGTGTTTTATGAAAATTGCGTTTCAATTGACAACAGCAAAAAAAACAAGAGAGATGGAAACGAAAGCGAACGAAGCAGAAATGGCAACGGCAACGACAACGGTAACAGAAGCATAAAATATGGCAGTTTATAGAACTCTTTCGAGCTTTATGACAAACTCCCAACAACCTCATCCTAACCGCCTGAATATTACGCTGATGAAATTGTTTTCATTTCGACAATTTCGGTTCGAGGGCAACGCGTGTCGACGGGCGGTCGAATTCGACTCTTCAGTCAGGATATTTATTATTTTATTAGCGTCGTGTGTTTACCCACACCAAACACACACACAGGCACATCATAGATACACTTACTTTGCTGGGTGTGGCGCAATTTTGATGGCCAACTCTCTCTGTTAACCCTTTCTGGCCATGTATTTGGCCAAAAAGCGTGTGGTATGATAATTAAGTAATGGTTGCGTCCCCGTCTCCCCGTCTTTCAACTCTATGCCCATATCCATATCCCAGATCATGTCCATGACCAGCTCCAGTTCCAGTTCCTTAAGTGCTGCCCACTCGAGCGTCACTCGCTATACAAACGGAACTCACAAGGATTTAATGTCCCGCCTGTCTTCCCTTTAGTTGTTTGTTCCTGTTCAGTTTGTTTGCTTCTCTTGTTGGTTTTCGAATTGAGTTAGCGCTATTTATTGTTACTGTTCCTGGCATGAATAATTACTTGGAGAATCGTAGCTCTGTTGCACATGCATGTGGCAGGCATCATGTGGCATGTAGCATGTGTCCGGCGTTGAGTCAACACACACATACTCATGTTTAGTTGAAGGCGGAAACTTTTTTATTTTGTCATAAAGTTTTTCATTTTACTTATTGAAAAGTTATATAAACTATTAAAATTATTTTTTAATATTTATTTCTGTTTAAAAATGTTGTTAATATAGGTATGCTTAAAGCAGATTGAATTTTATTCCTTAATTTTATTACATTATAATTTTAAACTGCGTTTAAGAATAATGTTTACCGAATTTAAACTAAAATTTCCCTCTAACATATTTGACTTTTATTTATTAATTTTTTATTTTCAAGCTATTAAATTCCGTTTAAAAATAATGTTTCTACACTCTGCTTGACTTTCACTAGAGTATTACAGATCTGAGTTCCTTTCATATTCTTACTATATAGAAAACTCTTAAAAGGGAGACAATCATAGCGTAGAGTTCATTATAATTTAAATTTTTAGATATTATATAAATTTTTTATTCAGAGTGAGAAGTTTCGGATTTCCACGCTTTCGGAAGGCAGTTATATCATACTATCATCTTTATTCGGCTGAGAGACGCTAATTTAATGTTGCCGCAATGTTATAGTGTTTATATAGTAAATTAATCAGTTTAAGTATATATTGGACTGAATTCCAAGAAATAATTCTAGGTTATTGCTTATCTCTTAGTAGCGAAAAGCTAACGACCTCTACCTGAAGTCAGTTCTATCAGATAATCGACATTTTCCGAACTGTTTATAAGGAGAACATGTGATAAAGAGAAATGGAGATGGACTAAATATATTGTGTTGCAAATTGTGCCATCAAGTTGGCTATGTGCTATCCCTTAACTGGTCCTAAATCGTTGCCACAAAACCGTCGCAATGTTAAGCAATAAGCTTTTTATTACCCATCAGAGGAATATTTTATTGTTCATCGATGGAGAAACCGCAGTTCAGTTGAATTGCGTTGAGTTGAGTTGAGTTGAGTTGAGTTGAGTGTGAATGTCAAATGGGATGTGGCTAAAAAGATACAGGTAAGAGCAGACAATTTGTTTCTGGCCACGAAAGCATTCCCCGGAGTATAACGAGAGCGACATAATGAATTACCTTTATTGACAAGTTAATGTTTATAGGTGTGCCGCATGTGGCATGTGGCCTGTGGCAAGCTTAAACCTGCCGAGTTAATGGCAAGTGGATAGGCTGTTGATGTTCCACGCGCTGTCCCCAAAGTCTCGAATAATTTAGTGAATGAAATGAGATGCTCGACTTCGACTTGCAGTTTGGCTTCTCGTTCAATTGAAATCAACGGTGGCTGCCTCGCAGGAGAGATCCTGTTGAATTATTAATGCCATGTGGCAATCAAGTGGCGTTGACACAGACTCCCCTCTCCCCTCTCCCCTCTCCCCTCTCTCCTTCTCCCTCTCTCTCTCTGTCGCTCTGCTGTGCGGCACGCGATGCCGTTAACTTGGCCAACTGATGTTTTTGGCGCTTCGTTTGGCGTTTTGATTAATTGAAAATGAGCTTCTAATTAACCGTCATGTGAGTTTAATTGACGTCGGCTTCTACCTTTTCTTTTAACCATTTTAATGCTTCGCCCGAAGTTGAAACCAATTGAAGCATTTTCCAACATTTTCCGACTGCTGTGGAAAATGCAAAAAACGGCAGCTCGGGGCATTTTCCTCGAGACTTTTGCCGAGACGAAGTTAAGACATCAAAAGACGCGCGTCTCCAACCCTCGTCAAAGTGGGAGGAGGCAGTGAAGGAGGCAATTTTAAGGGGTGTGGCCTGTGGCAAGTTCATGCCGGGGCGGAGTCAGACTTCCGTTTATCAACTAGACATATTTCTATGCGACTAACTGAATATGTATATGTATATATGTATATCTACCATGCATGTAATTCTATCAAAGCTGAAGCGCATTTAATTAATTAACCCTTTGCGTGCTCAATGTTAACGCTTCGTGAACTCACCTCCATGTTCAGTTGAGAGTCGAGAGTTGAAAGCGCTGTTTGTGCAACATGAACAAAAACATTTTGCATACTTTTAGGCGACGCGACTGCGTGTGTATCTGTTCTGTATCTGTATGCGTATCTGTATCTGTCTCTGTATCTGTGTGTAGTTAAAGGATTGTCTATCGCTTCTGGGCGCGGTCCTTTGGCATGTCTTTGGTGCTTTGGTACTTTGTCCCGTGTCCTTAGTCCTCTACCTTGGCAAATGCGCCAAATCACGTTCGCTCAACAAATATTGAGGTATTCTGCTTTGCCACGTGTCCGTCCGTCCGTCCGTCCGTCTGTCTCCTGGTTGATGTCCTGGCCATTGCCACGCACAAATTAGCATGTCCACTCATAATTGTCCTTTCGTGAAGAGATGACCCGCTGAGATAACCGTTTCATAGTTGTAACTGATTTTCGCCTCGTCAGCAGCTCCGCACTTTCTCCACTTTCCCCTCCCTTTGCTCCTTTTTGAGCATTTGATTTGCCATTTCCTTTTTATTCGTCTATCGCGTGTCGCTAATGAGCTCAACTCTTTGCTTTCTTCTGCATTTTCACTACAGTTATGGGCTATAACTATCGATTCTTCGCGAAGTTACCTTAAAAAGGGTTCTCTAACATGAGCATTACTATAAATTCTGCTTAAAAACAAATTGGAAAATCCTTGTTGCTTGTTGAAAACTAATTATATAATTTAAAGGACAATTTTCCCATTAGTAAGTATTTATAAATTCTGATTCTTTGCCATAATAATTGCTTACATATGTGAATTTCTATGATTTTTAAAATTTTCACTATTTGCCTATTATTTTAAACGAATTTGAAATGTTATTTATTAAATATTATTCAATTATTGTCTTATTTGTCAATCACAACTTTTTTCAAGCTTAATCCATAAGCAATTGTTTTCTAATATCCGTTGAATTCTAAAGTTTTATTCCATTCCATTCCCAAAAATATAAAAAAAAAAGACTTTAAGAAGCTAAGTATACTCTAAAAATTGTTTAAATAACAATGCATATGTTGAAATATTATAATAATTGAATTTAATGGAAATATATTATATTATGAGTTTTCTTCATGTTATTTGCTTCACTGGTAATAATCTCAATTACTTGGTAATACATTAACTTTAATTTAAAGTTAAAGCCTTTCGCTGACTGTTATTTAGACTTAAAGCAAATTGAGAGCGAAATAAACGCAATTATTCAAGAGAATGCAAATATAAACGCTGAAAATGGTATTTAATTATCTCTGTAGCCCTTAATCCAGACAACTTTTCTGACTGGCGGTGGCAACTTTTGAACCGTTGAACATTTTGAATAAATTTGCATTTCACTTGACGGCAAGAGGCAGCAATAAAAATAAAAGAAAACAACAATAATAAAAGGCAATTGTGAAACTTTTGCATAAGTCGCAACAAGCTAACTTCATTTAACCGAAACGCCAAGTTGCTTAACGTTTTTCCGCTTTCCGGTTCACCCATTTCCCATTTCCCATTTCCGCTCTTCCCTCTTACCAATTTCTTGCTCAGCAACTTGAGCAAAAACTCAGTTGTCAAAGTTTTGACTGTGGAGCCGTCTGCAAGCCTCCTTTTGAGGATGCAGTAGCCACTTTCGAGTTCACAAACCACTAGACAACCCGACAACACGACTCCAAAGTCGACGGCTCCAAATTGAAGTTTAATTTGTTTTTATAAGCGCAATTATGACATGAAATGGGAATTTTGAGACCCATGCAATGGGAGCCATAAATGTTACGAAGATAATGATAATCAAATTCAGCTGAAAAACACTGAAAGTTCAAAAATGGTTTTTAATTTTAGCTCAGCCTAAGAGTATGTTACATTTTAACCTGTATTTAATTTATTTATATTTACTTATTTTAATTTGTAAATATTCATTGTACATATTTTTAATTTATAATATATTTTAAAATATATTAAATACATTTTTATTTTATCTATTTGTTCATTTTATTTATTTTGTTCATTTTGATTTTCATTTTATTTTCTACTTTATCATTTATAGTATATCTTAAAATACATTTAATACATTTTTATTTTATCTATTTATTTTACCTATTTAACATACAATACTATTGTCAGGAGAATTTATAAAAGTATTTGAGTGCTTCATATGTTTCTCCTCCGATTTAATTTTAAGGAGAATATATTTCAAAAGTACTTTAATCCTCAACAAAGCGCGGAATAATCGGCATTTAAGCGTAAAACAAACAATGAATGAGGAGTCTCCGCCGTGGTAAAATAAAACAAGGCCAGCATATGTTGTGAGACAGCGAAAGGGAGATAGAGCAAAAGAGAGAGATGGTTAATCCGTGATGCTTTTACCTTTCGCTCAAACATTTCAATAACTCGCTTGTTTTGAATTACTTTGAACGGTTGCTTTTGTTGAACCCTTTGTTTATTTGTTTGCCACGCGACAACCGCACACACACACGCACACACACACGCACACACACACTTGCACCTTGCGGCTGGCTACAAGTGCAACCATTTCCACTTGCAACACAGCATGTCCGGGACAGTCGTGCTACATGTGGCACGGCCATTACAATCAAGAAACGTTTCCGCTTTGCATTTCATTTTGTGTTTTGTATTTCCGCATTTTCGATTTTAAATAAAACCACGCAGAACCACAGCGGTTGCAAGTCACGAGGGTTAAAGCAAGGATGCAAGGGGGTCAACCAGAGGGGGGGGAGAGGAGAAGGAGTAAGAGTGGAGGGCTTCATCTTCACCTTTGGCGGGCATTGGGAATGCGCAGGTGTCACTGAAAAACAGCCAACGACCGTTAAACGATTTTCGAATGAATTCAAATTCGCGATTGTTGTCTCTCTCTCTCCCTCTCTCTATGTTTTCGATTCGAAATGGGTTAGAACAGGGTTTCCATTAAATTTGAGTGTGAGTATGTATGTGTCAGTGTAGAGTGTGGAATTGTTGTGCGAGTAAACAATTTGGCGGATTAAATGATTCCCAAATGAGACGTTTTTATGCTCCGTCATAAACTCAAATGAATTCGCCTCTAATCCGTTTTGCAAAAATACTTCGCGATTCTCCGCTGCTAAGCACAAAATTTTGCTTATGAATTAGCTACAATTTCATATCTATATAACCCGGGAAATTACCTAGAAAAGTTAGTAGATTGCAGACGAATCTAAAAATTGGCTATGCAAAACTATTAGGTAACTTTAGATTCGAAACCAAATAATGATTTAATTCAACTTCTATTCTCTTGATATAAATGGTAAATTAATGCTTGCAGATTTCATCGTAAGGGAATAAAGAAATGCATTTAAAGAAACCAGATTTGCAGTGAAATAACATACATTTTTCAAGTATATATAATTAAATTCCCTTAAGTATATACTTATTTATAAGAACTTTGCAATACGAAGTTGACGTGAAAATTGATTGAATTCCTGGGAAGCTCTCACATGACCCAATGAAATTTCAAAATTAAATTATTTCTTTTCAATATTCAATTTATCAACAGACACGAGACAGGACAAATACGTGTTCGGAATAGATATAGCGCTGCCACGCCCCCGAACTCCCCTTTTTACCCAACAAGATGTCGCCCAACTGACACTTTGCACATTAAAAGTGTCGCCTGTATTTAAATATCCAATTGACGGCATGATATGGATGTTGAATGCTGGGGAGAATGCGAACAAGGGGAGGAAAGTTTGACAAGTTGTTGGAAACATTTAAAAATGCCTTGGCATAGCCCAAATTCAGTTATCCCAAAAATAAAAAAAAATAGAAAAAATAGAAGCCAGTTGCCAATTGGTTGTTGCCCTGTAAATGACACCCGAAGTGCTTTGAATTTTAAAATTCAAGGGGTCTGCTTGAAATAGAGAAAGTAGAAAGTCGAAAGTAGAATGGTGGAAACTGAGAGAGATCTCAGTCCTTAAGGTGTGTAAGACGTGCTTCAATTTGCTGGGGGTAGATTTACGTTAATATTAACATAGCTTTTTGTTGTGGATATTTATTCAAATTGAGACATTAGACAAATTAAATTTACACCTATTTCATTTGATTGTTATCGCTTGTATACGCATTTAATTATGCCATTTTCCATTTTCCATTTCCCTTTCCCAGCCGTGTTCCTGAAATATTCCGAATACCACACACATATCATTTGCATTTTTTAATGCACATTCACATTTATTATTATTGCGGCAAGCCCAGGCAATTATTAGAATATGAGAAACATTCTCGGTAATAAAAGAGAATTGTACAACTATAAAACAGGGGGAATGTTAAGGATATCTCCAAGCATGATTAAGATCACGATAGTTTTCAAATACACATCATAACTTCTAGTAAAGTCAATAAATTCGTTTGTAAACTTTTAAAAATTCCGTGTTAATTAAATTTAAAGTAAAAATTTAAATATATACCATGGATGATGCGCGTCCACTGCAGTATGATATCAAATGGGATGTGTGGGAGGGAATGCCTATAACAGATATACATTTCAAGCAAGTTGCCACAACGAATCTCTTACCACGAGAATAATCATAATATAATAACCCAATTAATAGAAACTATAACCTTGTCATTGACTTTATGTGGAAGAACTCATTTCTACAGAATATTGTGTATAAGGGCGTGGGACTGCATAAGGTAGATGGTATGAAGGAGGTCTATACGGACTATTGTATGCACATTTTAAGGAATGAATGTTCCATCATGATGATGAATCGGGAAGAAACACAAATCGTTGCCGTCGCTCTGCTGGAATGGATGACGGACGAATGGCATTCTTGGTAAATCCATTTGGAGAACTCTAATATTATTAAAATAGAACCAAACTTACTTAAATTTCTTGTAGGATCTTCCTGCCCTCAACTGTTTCGAAAGGTCTATTTCAGGAACTCATCCTGTTGAAGAAAGAACTGATGAAGAACGTGAAGCACGGCTTAGAATTGGATAACTTTGACAGTTTGATGGTACATGAGGTGGGCTTCCCAGAGGATCTGTTTGACAATACTGATTTTCAGATCTGCATCTTCGATGTCTTTGGTGCAGTTGCTCAACATATGCATATGCCTCGTGTTGTATTTATAGCTCTGACGACAAGCGAACAAGATGCCGCTGAGAATGCCGAATACGCCGAATATGGCAGATCGATTTACTCCATTTATAAGGTTGGCAATCAGCGACCATTCGATATTCTGCGCGACTTGGATGAAATGTATGCATTGCTCTTTATGCTGCCCCTAGATCCGATCGTGGAATTTGAAGATATGCCCGGATTTGAGGCGTTCCACGAGGCCCTAAAGGCCCAGCAGCGCAAGGAGCGGGAGGAAGAGTTAATGCGACTGAATGAAATGTGATATTAGATTATCTAATCTTTGTAGAATATAGAAATAAATTGTAGTGAATTAATATACTTAGTTTCTGCAGTTTCTATCTTTATCTTCTATCGATTCCTTGACTCCTAAGAGTATGCAACACTTATACGCCCCGTAGTCCTCAATTAATTTATTGCCTCGCTTAAAAGTATGCAACTTCCATAAAATGATACTAAACTTTATTCTGAGTCATTCCCAAACAAGTAAATCAAAGGTCTAGCGTACGTACACGTTTTGGGGAGTCTGGGAAATCTGGGTATTCGGCATTTAATAAATTAGAAGTGTGGTTAGCCAACTAATCTATTTCTACCTATAAATTCAGAACCTCATAATATACAATCTCTGTGCAGAAGATGCATTTCATTAGTATACTGATTTTGCTATACCTTCTGATAAGCTTTGCTTCGAGCATAAATATCACTCGGTTTCGTAAGTTTTTCTTTACACCTTGAGATCATTTTTAATATCAAATCCCTTGCACAATATATGTAAATTCTATTATGTGTGATGATATACTGACTATAACTGACTGAATTCTGTCATACAAATATTCACAATTTTTTGTATTTTAACTGTAACTTAAAGACTCCAAAACGTAACGGTTATTCGATAGTCGGGGTATTGACTGAAGCTTTTCCTACTAATTTTATTTCCAGATCGAGATTAACAATATTTAATACAAATATTATATATTGGTGTGTCTGGGGATTTCCTATATATATTATGACTCTATTATTCAGAAATAAACGACTCGAGTTCAGCCTACATAAGGCGTCACTCCTGAGATGTGCTTTCAGTTGTTATCGCGACATTCTTGAAGATGAATAATATCGCTCTTCTGATTCTGCTCTGCTCTCTGTTGAACTTTGCTGTAGCAAAACCTATTCGTAAGTTTTGAGCCACATTTCTGGATCGTCTTTATATTTATAACTTCTGATTTTAGCTAGTGAATGTGAAAACCGCAACAGTCCTGTATGTAATACAATCTACGAATACCTTTACTATGATAAATACTTTGACCAATGTTTTTGCCATGATAAGCGCCGCATATATGTATGGGAATTGGACTAGAGCTTAATGTAAGATCTTAAGATAAGTTTAAATAATTCGGAGCTAGTTCATATGCCAGACTGAGTATGTAGTCATCTAAGAAAATTTTTAATAACTGCGCATAAGAATTAATATGCGAATTTTGAGAGAGATCTGTCTGAGATATCTTAGGTAAACTACTATTATATATTATTATATTGAATATTAATAAAAAACTATTCATTTGAAATTTGGCTATCTTCGGAATTATTCCAAGTCCATTAACATCATGTTCCTGATAAGCGTATGTATTTCAGTCGATCCATTATCTGTTGTTAACGATGCAAGTTTCCTGAAGATGAATTATATCGCTCATCTGATTTTGTTCTGTTCTCTGTCGACCTTTGATTTTGTATTATCAGCTCACATTTGTAGATTATTTATTATTGTTTTACAACTCTTAGTATACACATAGGATTAATGTAACTTTAAATTTATTTATTTATTTAAATGATATTTTTAGAAAGTAATTAATTAATACAAATTTGATTCAATTAATTATGTATAATAATACAGAAATTTTAATTTATGTAAATATAAGTACGACTCATAAAGACGATTAAAAAAAACAACTGTACACTGGAATTATTTTTAGCTTTTAAGCAATAAACTGTAACTAATTATTAGACGTTTTCTCATTAAGATGATTTCAAAAAGTTGCATGTATTAAGATATAAAATTGTACTTGATAATCATTTGCATGAACTAAAAATTTCATAAATATATTTCATTATAACAATATACAGGGCACTTAGAAGTCGAGCACAATTTTTGATAATTCCAATTGAAATAAGTTATTTCAAGAGTTGCAGTTATTGTTCACTCAGGAACTAGTTGAGTTTAAAACGATTCGTTGTTGGTGATAACAAAAAATTGATAAGATTTGTTTATTGTTCATCCATTGTGTACAGACATCGTATAATCGTATGTTTGGACAATTAATATTATAGCATCAAGTGCTTGATTTGCTGTTGATAATACACTAATCGATCTAATTGGGTTTGTTACAATTTGGAGTTGATTTTGTCCGCTAGCAACAAATGTAGGACATCCTCGGCACATCCCCAGGCAAGAGTGACTCCACTGCCTCCATGTCCATAGTTATGTATGAGGAGCTTCGAGCCACGCCTCTCCGACTCAAGTCGCAGCTCCAATCGACCTGGTCTAAGGCCAACCCAATCGAATAGATGCTGGGCATGGGTTAATCCCGGCAAGAGGCGACGACATCCGTCGGTTATGAAACGTTTATCCACCGGACAGATCTTCACGTTGTAATCCTTTTCCTGATGGGTTCCCCCGAGTACAACAGACTCGGTACTAGAAGATGAGTTATTATAGTCGAAATAGAGTTGAACTTATAATGCAGCACTTACTTGGGTATAATATAGTTGCCATCGTCGCTCTCATCCAAGATCACGGTGTAGATCCAATTAGCCTTCACCCGAGTCACCTGACCACGAACCGAGTACATCTGATCATCGTTCAATAGCTGCCTGGACCCGAGTCCCGTGCAGTTAACAATCACATCATAGGGCGAGTCTCTGACAAAACCCTCGAGATCAGTGATCTTCTGCTTTACAACAAGTCCTCCTCTTCGCACAAAGCGCTTCATCAGAAAGGGCAACAATTTAATGGGCTCGGAGGTGTAAGTGACAAAGGAAAGTCCCGAGCTGCAGTCGAATTGGATGTAGGGTGATAACACTGTATCTTATCACACACTTACGTAAACTTGGAATCCCTGCCTTTGTTATACACATCCAATTGTTCCGATGTCAGGTCGACAGCTCCATAAACAATATCACGCCAAAAGTCTCCGACAACGCAATTTGGATCCGTACTTAGGCGTACACAGGGAATCAGACAAACACCTGCCTCCCCTGCATCCTCACTCAACCAGATCTTCTCCAGAAACAGGTGCACATCCTTGGACCACTTGCTTAAGAAACATATCAATATTTAAAGACATTCTCTAATAACATTTCCAAGAAAAACTTACTAAACTTTCTCCTGATTTGTACCTCCCTAGTAAAAAGGGTCCCCACAGTCCCGCGGATCCATCTCCCGTTGTATTCGGCGTAAATTCGTCAGATATAATGGTCACTTGCACCTTTATCTTATTTTCATTTTGATAGTGCTCTTGAATTTTAATTGCACTCGACACACCATTAACCCCCGCCCCAATAACTGCAACTTTCAGCATGATTCCGTCTGCGATGAATACGCGAGCTATACTGAATAGAACGGTACTACTACATGGGTCTAATCAGTTGCACAGATAATTTTATAGATAAGACTAAAATAAACTTATGTGTTGAGCTAGTCGAGAGACTTCACGTCCCTGGCTCGGCGGGATTAGACACAATATTCGAATTGTGTTTCTAAAGAGAATAGTTTTCGACAATCTTCAGTGCATTTAAAGAGATTTGAAAAATGTTCTCAAAAATATATAATTTATATGATGAATAAATTCCAATTTTATTGACTATATTAATTAAACAAAATCTATAAAATACGATAAGTGTCGATCATCAAATAGAACCTGTAAAATATTGCAATTAATGCAATCTCATACATTTTACTTTCGAACTTTTTTTATCGCTAATAAAATTGAAAATCAATATAAAATAAATGATACAACATTTTTTATTTTTCATTTTAATATCCTTTTTTTTTTGGGCATAAAACATAAACTTAGTCAAATTTAATAATCATGCACTTTCTTAATATGGTAAAGTCGATTTAATGATACAGTACTGTAAATATTTAGTTTCAAATCGAAGTAGTCTGTGGAAATTCATAAAGTTGGCCATGATTTTCAGATCAAGCTGAAATTTAAACATATTTGGTACGAGGCTGCGATGCTTCCAAAACATAATCATTAGTTTTCTGACTCTCGAACCTTTCGTTTCGACTGGCTTCTAAATTTTTAGTAAAAAATTTATAGTATTTTCAAAACTTGACCAACTAAAGTGAGTTAAAAGTTTGTGTGTTTTTAAAAAGTGTGAAAAGATTATTTCAATAACTAAAATTAATAACATATTTTAATCTTTTCATGATGTAGAAATCAAATTTAAAAAATCAAGATGTGTGATCCTTGTTGTGGACCTTTTGAGGTAAGTTCCCATAGTTGTAGATTGTAGAGACACACTCGACAAGGATTAGCTAACTCTTTACATCGAGTGATACACTTAATTGTTCGTATTTAGTGCTCCCCGAAGTGTTACAATTCGGCGCAGTTGGAGGCGTTGCCTCAATGTGCCCCACGCATACCACCACCGTTCCCGAAATGCATAACGGTGCAGCAACCACCTCGGCTCATCTGCAAGAAGCGCGTCGTCTTCACAGAGAAGATCGTGCCGGAGCCGATGGTGGTGAATCGATGCCGCCAGATCACAATACCAAAAGTGGTGGATACCACGCGTGTGATCAAGGTGCCGAAGCTGGTGTGGGTCTCGCAGATGGTGCGTGAGCCGAGAGTAATATACTATCCATCTATGATACCCGATCCCTATGTGGTGTGTTATCCGAAACGCGTTTGCGAGCCGCGTGAGGTCTGCCAGTCGATTCTGTGTCAACCCAAGCCCCAGACGATTGATATACCTCCGCCTCGCGAATATTGCTGCTATCCAAATGGACCGATCAATTACAAGCCAAGCGCCGCTTGCCCTCCCTGTCCAATTGGACCCTGTGCTCCCTGGCGGCGCCTGTTGCCCATTACCCTGCTTTTCAACCAATCAATATCCCGTGTGTGAGACACGATGCGGCCCTTGTGGTCCATGTGGACCATGTGGGCCTTGTGGGCCTTGTGGTCCCTGTGGTCAGAGTGGACCCTGTATGCCATGTGGAAGTACCTGCGGACCGTGTGGACCATGTTAAAAAGCCTCGCACACTAACTTGCTTCCAATAATTTATCCAGTTAACCAGTTAATCGTGCTTCGTTCCTTGTGCACCATTATCCTTTATCTTGTACGTTTGTCAATATCTTCAAATGGAACTCGTCGCTCTTTCCTGGCGTCTTTCAAGGTGAGCAACCACGATTGCACTTGCTTTGATACGTGATCAATCTCGTACATCAAGGCGTTGCAATCCTGTTGCTCGCCTTGATCCTCCAGCATGCTCTAAATCCTTGTCGAGTACACGTATCCAAGACAATTGCAATCTGTAATTGGAAAGCATAATTAATTTTCTCTCTTCTCTGTCCGATTTCTTAGCCCCGAGGCTGCCGCAGTCGCGAGCTGCGTTGTGGAATTCTATACACAAGCTGTGACTGCATCAAACGGAATGGCCTGCAAGACAAGTGCCCAAGGGCGGCTTGCCAAGGACGTCCCGGTTGCATGTGCTTTCCGACGCCCACCTGCTGCCCGGCCTCGTTTCCGCTGCGGTTCGCCAACATGACCATGGGAGTGAACAACAAGCGCATGCGTTGCGCTGCAACCGCTGCGACTTGTGCTGGTGGCGGCGGACTCCCTCGTTCCTGCGGCGGATGCTGCACTGGCGGCGGCTGTGGCCCTTGCGGTCCTTGCGGTCCTTGCGGCGGCGGCTGTGGTCCATGTAATGATTGTCCATGCTGTGGCCCGCATAGTCCGCCATGCGGTGCGCCGGCTCCAATTCCATGCTCACCCGCGCCCGGCGTTTGCTGTCCGCCATTGCCCGAGGGCGGCATACCCGATCCACGTGTTTGGAATTGTTGTAATACACCGCCAACATATCCATGTAAGTGAGCGCCCGCATCCGTCTGCAGTCCTACATATCCAATATCTGTTATCCGTAATCCATGTCCATCCCGACGCATCGCTCGGAACTAAGCGTGTCACAGCATGAGTCAAACTTAGTTCTCCCAGTTAGTCAGATTTTAATTGATAAATTTAACCCTTTTTAAAGGTGGCGGTTGTCCTTGTCCTGCTCGTTACCTGAAAAGGAAACAGGACGACTTGCCCTGTGTCTGGTGTGCACCTTGCAAAGCTCACTGCTACAACACACCGCCAAAATGTTGTTGCTAGAGCAGACACCATTTTGCATAGCAAGCCAGTCACAGACACCGTCTGATTGTTATAGAACAATAAAACAAATGAGTTAGTTTAGGAAATCTATCTAGATTAACTTAAATCACGTTCAAAAAACCTGTAAGTAGCTGTTTTAGGTCAATTTAATTGATATGCACTTATTTTCTGTTACCCACAGGTGGCTTCTGATTCACAAGCTCTTAATCCAGAGCAGCGTGAAGGAAGCTAAGTTAATGACAGTTTGGTGTTGTTTATATAACATAAATAGCCAGGGAAATGCACACAGTTCCACAGTACTTTAGTTGTACGTCCGACCATCAAAAACCAAATGCAGTGACCCACAAAAAAAATATAATGGAAATGAATCGGACGTATTTGACGGAATGTATTTGTGAAAATTTTGGTTGGTACAAATTTGGAAGCAAGTTGGATCAAGGATCATATCGTGGCACCATTAAAAACACTCGGTCCAACAAGAAGAATGAACTAATCGCAGAAAACTGAGATTCATCAGTCAATTGTGGCACTTCGAATCAAAAAAGACATTTCATTTTAATGGCAAATACGAAGTCGGAACCGCAAAAGATACGGGATAAGGCATTCAAACAAAAGTCGACGAATTTAAACGAATGCGACCCTGAGAAACACAGACAATCTCAAATGTTCTTCTTCTACTTAACGAATTAGCATAAATTCAAAATTTCTAGTTATACAAATTATTATATGCGCAACTCTTGGACCTTTGGCAAAATAAATTCATTTGGATTGAAAAAAATCTGTTTTTTACTTGGGTAGATAGTGTAACTGGGGAAAATAAAAATAATTTTATTTATAAATTGTATTTGTTTATAATTAAAACTGCAGACCTGCCAACGCGATTTTTGAGTAAGGGCTGGCAACTTCAGCAGCACTGCCTGAAAGTCGCTAAAAATCTTTCCACCGCTAAATTAAACTAGCCAGATCGGAAATTGGTACTGTGTGGCAGCCTTTATCCCACTGGGCGCGCTTTTAAAATATTTTAATTTCGCATAAATAAAAATGATACTTTTATTATGATGAAGTATTGGCAATTGCTTATTAATTGTTTATGTAAAATAAAATTATAATCAATATTATATATACAACAATTTAATACTAATTCGTTATTCTTGCGTTCGATTTATGTTGATGTGTTTTATGTTTGTTTATATTAAATGTTTATAACTAATGGATGGAATGCTTTAAGTTGGCTACATAAAACAACGTGGGGCGTTCGTGTCTCGTTCGTCGGCTATCAATAATCTCGTGCTTAAAAGTAATGATTTAATTAAATAAAATCTACGAGTTGAAATTATAGAATGACAGGGGAGAAAGCAGAAGAAAGTGTATTACATGGCCGTCTCTAGCGGCTGGCTGTGACTGCGTCCATTGGTATGGAGTGGCACCAGACCTCCATCCCCTGTCTCACTATCAAAATCCGTCTCGAGTAGCGCCTCCGACTTGGATCGATGATAGGGATTGGCAGTGGCCAAAGGCGCTGGCATCGCTGACGACATTGACGACGTGGGCGACGGATCCTGTGACGCCGTTTGATAAACAGTCTTTGGACGTGTCATATGCGCCGTGGGCGCTGCCGGCGGCTGTGCCAGCGGTCTGGGAGTGCGATAATGTGATGTTGGGGCCTTGCTGCTTCGCACGGCAGTATAATACGAGTCCGGACGCCGCATATCCGGCGGCGTCGTTTGCTGTGGTACGGCAGGAGCTGGACGATAGAGTGATGACTCCGTTGAGTAGTTGAACTGGTCCAGTTTCTGGTCAAAGGGCAAAGAGTCGCCACTACTGCGTTGTGGCATAAAACTGCTGTGCGAGCTACGTTGATATTCCGGCAGGTTCTGCTTCAGCTCACTGAGAAAAGCCAATCCCGGCTGACCACGACGACCTCCTCCTCCACCTCCTACACCACCACCGACAGCACTACTGCTTCCCGTATCCGTGCGAAGCGGCAACGTGCTGGCATTTCCATAATAATCGGATCCAATCTCCTCCGCCTCCGCATCTGTCTGGTGAATAATCGGCGTATCCTCCGCCATGCTGGTACTGATCGAATTGGCACGTGTTCCGCCGCCATAAGTGGAGTTATCTCGGAATCCCTCGTTCCGATAGCTCAGCTCAAAGGCATCCGGTTCCAGAGCAGCTGCAGCAGCCGCTGCTCGAGCTCGATGAGCGCTGCCCTTGGAGATGGTGGCCACCTTGTGGGGCTGCTGAGGATCCTGAGCTGTCGCTGCACGCATGGAATTCTGATTCACATACTCGTTGTAATGGGGCTTCTGCTGGTAACCCTCAAAGCTGCCCGCCTCCGAGCTGAGCACGCTCTTGTCCATCGAATCGATGGAGCCATTGGCCACCATCTGCTTGTAGTCCTGACTCTTGGACAAGGTGCCATTGCTGGACATGTTCTAATAAAATCAAAGAGTAAAAGGAAAACAAAGCAAAACAAAAGGCAAATCAACTAAAGGAAACTCAAAATGTGAATGTGATGAGCACGAGGATTAAATCATACATAATTGGGACGACGACGTAGAGATCCTTGGGGATCAATGCTGTTCAGGCTGCGCAGACTCTGGCGAATGCTGTTGCGACGCTGCAGGCGCTGGACATGACGATGCTTGGACTTGGCAAACCAACAGAAGGCGACCAGGATCAGCAGGATGATGGCCAGCACAAAGGCTGAGATAATACTTATGGCAAAAATGTCCGCACGCCAGGACAACGGATCAATGATGACCTAGGAATCAAAGGAATTATTAAACTGTCTGTGATTGGGAGTCCTTGTCTTACTCTCGGATCCATTTCACAGATGAAACCGCGTTCCCTGGCACAGTCCTCCACTTCGATCTCACCGAAGACAAAACTCGTGCAGCGCTCGATGTGATTGTAATCTTGTATCCAGACCTTATTCGGATACTTCAGATGCCGCATTTGACTCTGCAGATACTTCCACAAGGTGGTGCTATCGGTGCGTATGAAAGGCATCGTTGAGTTCTCCGAGCGACAGAAATCTCGCGCCTCAAAGAAAGTCATGGGTGCTCCGACATAGATAAAACAGGTGTCCTGCACAAGGGTCCAACCGGGTGGACACTTGCCATCCAAGATAGTCGCGTTGTTCATCTGGAAAGGTACGGCCAGCACCTCCAGCAGCATGGGATCATCTACGAAGTGAAGACGGATTACAATAAGCGAGGATTTCGGATGGGTCTTAACGGAATGCTTACCAGATTTGTCCCTAATGCGCGACTGCACCGAAATAGTGTTGTTGTAGCTCCAGTAATTGTGACGTGCATCTATCTTGGAGCTCCAGGTCTCAAAGGTCCTAAGGAAAGACGGATAAAAGGTTTTGTTAGTTAGCGTACTCGAAAGAATATAGCGGTAAACTGCTTACCTGTTTTCATAGTCAAAGCTGAGACTGCTCGGTGAAGAAGAGAGCAAGGATAAGAGAGAAAGAAATAGAGTGAGGAAAGAAAATACAACAAAATCCTTTAGTTAAAGTACTTGGGGATAACTCAAGGGAGTATTTTGGTTTGGAGAGTCTTATACATCTACAGATAAATCTCTTCCTATATTTATCTCAACTTACATGGAGTTATTAACTGTCAAAAGCTCATAATCATTCTCGTAGTTCTCAAATATATTGTCCACGTATTGTTGACCGGCCGTACCCGCCACAATGGTCGCCCGGGACATCCAGTTAGTCGCCACGTTCCTGGAAAGAATCAAGAATTAATAACAGTTAAAATTAGTGATGTATAATACAATTTCACTTTTATCTTTATTCATATCTTAATATATTATCATATATATAATATATTGATAATTTTGATTCGGCATTAAAAATGAAAAATTACATTTCTTTTGCCATCACTGTTAATTAATTTATGTACCTGATCCTAACTCTGAACCATCTCACTTATTTCAATACTTTAAACTTTTAGAACTCTGTTAAATCTTAACCGATTTCCCTGCGGTATATCATAGTTATCATTATTTTTCCCCTATTTTGATTCTGCAGCAAAACTGGAAAATTAAATTTTTCATACTTTACTGTCATTTTTTTCTCCATACATTCCCTTTGTCGCTATTATGAAAGCTTCAAAATGTCCTTACTTTGGCAATCCACTCGAAACTTGCAACTTACCGATAGAATCCATTGTGAGCCGTAGTTTGATAGATCTGCAGGCGAACCTTCTCAAACCGGAGACCTCCATAATGCGACCACCCATATTGCTGTGGACATAGTTGTAACTGAAGTTGGAGACTACTTGACAGAGACGTATGACTTCCTCGTAGCCAGCCATGTTCTGGGCAAAGTAGTTGCGATAGAGCTCGACTTCCTGGTAGGGCGACGACTGGCGACCCTCCACGAATAAAGCTGGACGATTGCGATTCCGCATGAAGAGATTGTGATGGACAAAGCCACGCAAAGAGGTCGCTGAGCCACGAGAATCAGCGCGTATACGCAAACCTCCCTGATTCTCCAGCAAAAGATTGTTCTGCAAGAGACCAAGTCAGTTGGAAATGGAATAAACTAAGGACTCTAAAAGTTCTCACCATAAAGTACAATGAGTTCATATTCTGCACGTCCAAATTGAGGGCTGAGGCGCAGGTGGAGAAATTGCCATAGAGCTGTTTACAGTTCCTCTCAATGCGGTTTCCAATGAGCGTCAGGGTTGGAGTTACCTCCCCCGCCGAGGCATAACTTACAGCACCCTTCATCGCTGCCGAAATGTGTGAATCCGTGATGTTGTGCAGAGCATCGCGATCTGGAATTTTAATCAGTGGTCAGAGAGCTTATAAAGTTATTCAAAAATGTGTCCATTCTCTACTCACATTGTCCGAGTGTAGAGATAGGAACCGTCACGATCTCCGCAATGAAGCCATGTGTCTCTGGAGCGCCACTGGCAACCAATTGTAGACTCAAAGTCGGTCCCTTGGTCTTGAAGAAGGAACGCTGATTGTCCGTGTCGGACTCGACTTTTCCCAGATACGTTGCCGTCACATTATAGATATCTCCATCGTAGAGCCTGATGAAATCAGTGCGTCCATAAAGCTTCGAGTGATTGAACAAATTGGATTGCAGCAAACGGAATCCAATGGGCTTGGCACGAAAGGCGGAAGTGAAGATCTTGACACAGTTGACGGGATTATTGTCGTACTTGTAATAGACTAGCATGCGTTCCTCAATTGTCAGCACCTTCTGGGGATCACAGATGTCCACCAGGGAGAAGAGTTTATAAGGTAAATCGAGTTTCTTGAGCGGAGTAAAGCTCGACTCATCGCTATCTCTGCCCTCGCCGCTTAGGGACACAATGCTGATGCCCGTGCCGAGGGTTTTATTGATGTTCAAATTATTGAGGTTCAATTTGCCACTGGGTGCAATGAGATTGATGCCATGATTTGCCGAGTTCTGTATACTGACCGAGCTAATGCTTGGATTTTTATGGATCGCCTGAATGGCAGCTGCCTTGTGATTGTGCAGGATGCCCGCCTGCTCGATCCGCACGAATTCCAGTTGACTCTCCCGCTGAGGAAACTGTCCGTGGGGAGCGAGTGTTGTGCAATCGGTGCTCGTATTGCAGCTCCTCAAACTTGGAGTTGGCGAATCGTATGCCTCCCCAATAGACCTCGTCGTCGGCGATGGCATTGCAGCTAACAAAGACATAGACATCGTCCCAACGGCATTCGTGACGATGGCCATAGAGCTGTCCATTCAGACGCTCGGCACAATCCTCCATGCGCTCCTCATCGCCACGACACTCCAGGGGCTGCACCCAAGACCAGATGCGAGTCAATGAATTCGTGTGGAACTCAATGCGCCTATCGTGACCGTAGTAGACATTGAGGGGATCAAAGCCCAGCTCACGGCAAACGACCTGGGCATTGCGCTCCGTGAAGCGACCATCGCAAATGGGCACCCACTGCAGTGTCGTGTGATTGAAGTACTCCAGAAAGCCCTCGTTCAAGCCGTACAATCCATCCGTTTCGCCCGTACAGTTATTCGCACTCGTGCATAGTCGAATCGAGTCGAAATCCGTTAGAGCCGCGCTCATGTCCTCCAGTGCACGCTTCCGAGGGGGCGCCACCATTAAGGACTCCCTCGTGACGTTCCTAAAGGGACGCATCACAATCGGAGATTCCTTGTAGCCAATGGCCATGAGCGTGCCCAGCACTAAGATGCCCACATTCGGTTCGAACTCCAGGGTAACCCCATGCTGTATGGTTAGAGTAGTTCCGGGCATAACCGTAATATCCGAGGCTATATAATAGGGTGTCGTTTGCTTGGGCAGCGTGAGATCCCGATAGATGCGACCACCGCGATAGGTGGCCAGGTTGAGTTCTTCGTTGAGTGGGGCAACCACCGAGACACTCGCATCGTAGCTGTCCTCGATGAGGAAGGGTTGATAGATCACATCGGCGTGATCGTTCCAGTTGTCAAAGCCAAAGATCTTGGACTCGATGTAGCCCACATCCTTTGCTCCCCACCAGTTCTCCGTGGCCTGGAAGTAGTTGTTCAATCGGGCTGATCTCACGCCAGCCACCAGATTGTAGTCCATCTCATTGTCGGCAATCAGATTGCGATAGAGTCTCACGTTCTGGACACCATCGAGACGTATGACGGCGCTGGGTAGCTGATGTTGCTTTCGGATACGTCGAGCCGCTCTCATGTAGTGTTTATAGTTGGACAACATCGACACAATGTTGTTACTCTTGAACGTGTTGTACTCAATGCTCGCCGGTACCTGACCAATGATCTCACTCAAGCTGTCTGCCTTGAACAACAGCAGAAACTTGGCACTGTTTTTCTCAAATCGATTGTTATCGAAACGCAGTCGCTTCTCCATTCCATCCAGAGAGATTAATGAGCCTGGACAGTTGTTCTCCCGGAACACATTCGAGGTGATGTTAAAGACCGCATAGTGACCATAGACGCCAATGTGGAAGTTCTGATTCCGTTGCCAGGTGCTGTTCCCGAAATAAATCGAGTGGGTAAAGTTCTCATTGTACTGCCAGACATAAGGTAGTGCCACCTGGAAGCCTCCATGTGTGTTCTGCTCCACGGTGGTATCCTGCAGCACATAATGGAAGAGATTGTTGGAGGAGCGCAGATCCTTGGACATTTGCCTAATGCCGTATCCATTCTGACTGATCAGCGAGCCATTAATGTGCAGCGTCACCTCGGAAATATTACTGGAGATGACATCCCAGAAGGGGGACTTGATCAGGATGGCCTCTCTATCGTTAAAGCTTAGCTCCGAGTTGATCAACTTGATGGATTCGTTGGCCTTGCGCAGGTAATACTCCCCACTATCACCGACATATCGGTTATAATAATACCCCGTAATTCCTCGCAGATTCTTCTGTATTTTCGTGGAGCGTATGGTGAGCGTGGGCACAGGACCGCTGACAATGCGATTGCGTATGCTTTGAACGGGTGCAGTGACTGTACTCAGCATGAGGACAGCTCCTCCCAGCGCCTGAAGACCGCTCTCGTAGTAGATGATGATGCCGTAGCTGCTGCTGGTCGCCGGAAAGACATTGAGATCCCTCTTCACCTGCCACAGATCGCTGCGAATGTTCTCCGTGCGGGCATTCAAGATGCTGATGCTCTCCGTGGACAGATTGTGGATGGGATTGAGCAGTTGGATACCGATGACATAACCGGCGGGACATTGTACAACTATCTTCCGACTGATGGACTGTCCGAGCAACTCCTCGGTGCGTATATATTTGTGTTCGAAAGTGCCAAGATCAATGTTGGCAATCTCATGGGGCAGCAGATAGGGATCGAAGTCCGTGTCGTAGGCATTAAAGTCCTTGGCCATATTGAACCAGCCGCCGATTTCCTTCTGATCCAAGGAGGCAATAACCGCATCATGGGAAATGCCACTACCTCGATTATCCTTGATAATGGAGCCAGAGATACGGAAGTCCAATTGCTTCAAGCTGATGCCACTGCCTCGATTTCCCGAGAATTCCGAGTTCTTGATGTTGTTCACCGACTTCCCCGCATAGATGTCCGCATAGATAATGCCCAATCCGTCCTGTAGATTGTTAACCACCCGCACATTCTCCAGATTGTGACGGGCGTGATCCATTTGAACGGCCGGCTTGAACGCATTCGTGGTGTAGTCAAAGAGACCCGCTTTCTCCGACCGTCACATATTGTAGATCTGCCCGCTCCGCCAGCATGCTAAATCTCACTCCTGCCCAGGCCCCTTCGTAGCACCTGAGGCCCACATCGTTCTCATGACTGCAACTGTTCTCGAACTCGTACTCCGCCCGGCATTTGGTCACATCCCGATCGTGGGGTGTGCAGCGTACATTCGCCATGAGGACATCCTCGGAGGTACCGGCATTTGGTAGCTGCGAGCGAAGTAATCGCCAGTCCTGGGGATTCAGGGAGTAGCCCAGCTGATGGCAGACTAAGGCAGCGTTTAGGACATTCCAGCCGTAATCGCAGACGGTACCCCAGCGACTCTTGAGGTAGACCTGCAGGCGGCCCTCATGGGCTCCCGCTCCACCCACCAGACGCACTGGGACTCTGGGAACTCCATCCACAGGCAGCACCTCCGTTTCCATATCCACAGCCTCCGTTTCACTATCCAAATCAATGGTTTCCGTATCATTCACAATGATGGTCTCCCTTTTCAGGGTGAACAGGATGTCGTCGGGCCGTCTGCCCCTTGCCTCCAGTTTCCCCGCCACCATCATGCCCACACTGGGCTCAAAGCGCAGCGTTGTGCCGGGTTGGAGAATGAGCTTTCCTCCCGGACGTATATTGATGTCCTTGGTGACGGTGTAGGTGCCAGCAGGTACCATGTCCTGTCCGTCTACCTCACCGCCGATGACATCGCTGCCCTCGTGAAAGAAACGCGGTACGACTGTCGAGACGGTGATCATCGCTGTGGATCCCGGATTGGAACTGTGTAGCAGGTAGGGAATATAGTTGATCTTGGCTAGATTGTAGCGATCGTTGCGATGGAAGAGCCGGGCATAGATGCGATTCTCGTCCGTGTGTCCCAGCCAATTGCAGGTGGCATTGATGATCTGACTCTGATCCGTCAACTGGGAGCCAATCTCATAGGCCGAGTCCAGATTGTGTAGAATATTCCTGAAGATGTCCACATTGCTCGAACCGACGACCACAGGCGCAGCTACCCTTGAACGGGGATTCAATCTTCCAGCTCCGTCGCTGCCCTCGCTACCCGCAATCAATGGACCAAATGCCTCCGTGATGTTGTTGCCTCTCACAAAATTGCGGGTGAAGAGTATGTACTGCACATCCGACCTGCTGTAGGGGGAGAGAGCGAGGGAGACCACATGGACGCCACTGTTCCTCATGAAATAGTTACTCTGGATGAGCAGCTTGACCGGCAGATAGTTGAACTCCTGGAAGATGTAGTCGTTGTTCACATAAATGCAACCATATGCACCATATCGAAACATATTGAACTCAATGCGACCCTGTAGATTGAGAGCAGGACTCAAATAGATGGAGTTCGCCTGACTGTACTTGAAGAGATTGTGTCCCGAGTTGCAGTTGCATGTTGGGTTGACCATTGGCCGTCGTCTGGTAACAGGACTCGATGAAGATGTCGTTCTGTTGACTCCCATTGAACGTATTCCCGGTGATGTTCACCCAAATGGGGCGACAGAAGTTGCCATGGAACACACCCATCTCCAGATTCCCGCCAATCTGTGAGTACTCCACAACGCTGGTCTGGTTGAAGGGTATATACTCCACACGCTCCACATCCGTGGTGTGATTCAACCAGGTGGCAAATCCATAGCCCCGATTGGAGCTCAAGGCGGAGCGGGAGATGTTGCGATTACCGCCGTAATAGGTGATGTTTACGCCGGCTCCATTGTTGAAGCTGATGTTGCTGCTGGTGATGTTGACATCGCCGGCTCCGCTGGTCACATGGACACCCGCCACATGTCCATTGCCGGACACGGAACTGGCATGGACATGCAGCTTGGAGCGTATGTTATCAATGGCCACACCACGTCCGCCGTTGTCCTCCACGGTGGACTGCGATACCCGGAGATCATAGGCCACGGAATCGCCCGAGGTTATGCGGAAATATCCATTCATTTCCCGCCTTGCATCGGCTCGTATTCTGACAAACATCTTCTCCCTGGTGCTGGTCACACTCTGTGGACGCGTGAAGTTCCTCGCCTGCCAAGAGAACAACACACGATCGTTGACGGAGGCGCCGTCGAAGATCTCCACAGTGCCCGTGCCATTCTGCTGGAGCATAAAGTGCTCAAAGTGAAGGGTGAGCAGGTAACCGGGGCGGGTGAAGAAGTACTTGCCACACTCCTTCGCCGATCCCGCATAGTACTTCTGGGTGAAGGACAGCGAGATGGGATACGTCTGTCCCGAAGTTGTGGGCAGCGTGCAGAAGTCGTAGATGCTGGCACGATCTGTGCGCTCCGTGCCGCGCAGATCGTGTCCCACATACTTGACACCATCCGCCGCATTGTCCACAACGGAGCAACCCTCGAGCTGCACCAATCCCTGGCTGGAGTTGACAAAGATGCCGATGCCATTGCTCTTCCTCACCGTCACATTCTGCAGCTGGAATCCCGCCCAGGGTCGAGTGCTATTGAATCCCGTATAGGCCGAGTGACTGATCACCACGTGCTCCATTTGCGGTGGCAATCCCTGCACCTCCAGCGCCGACTTCGCACTAAATCCCTCTCCGTTGCCAGCCCTCATGATGTCCACATATTTGAGTCGTGATTCCGACTGCGCTGCGTAGACTGTGTTATCCCTACCCAGAGATTTCGTAGATGGCGCATTGTCGAAGTAGATGCCACGCCAGTGTCCCAAGGGCTCCGAGTGCACAGGCTGACACTGGATGCCCAGATCATTGTGATAATCACACGATCCCGCTCCCATTTGCCTCGAACTCCAGCCGCAGTCCAGCAAACTGTTTTCTCCACCTCGACACTTGGGCTGCTCGTAGAGCAATCGCGGATAATAGCCGGGAGTCCGCTCTACCCAGTTCCAGAAGCGACCTCCTCTATAGCCCAGCTGCCTACAGGCCACCGCATAGTCCGCCAAGGTCCAGCTGGAAGGGGATTGAAATCGTTACATTAAATATACTCAGTTTAGAAATAAAGTATATTCTTCCCACTTTTGGTAGTTGGTTAGTAGAGTCTCTGGTAAACTTACTTTCTTGAATTGGAGCAGACGGAACGCCAGGCGCCTTTGTGATACAGCTGTAGTCGTCCCTCTACAGGTGTGGGTCCATCCACTAAGCGTATACCCTTCTCCTGATCATCAGGCAGTTCCAGTTTTAAATTTGCGACATTACTTTGAGACCTCAAGATGATGCGTGCTGTGGGAGTTCCCTGTGGAAGAAACATTACATATTACAATTATTCCACATTTTATTAATGAAAAACATTAATAATACTATACACAAGATAAAGAAAAATCATTTTTAATACGATTTAGATCGCTTAACAAAAGTGTGGCAACTAAAATTTATTTGGAGATTATTTATAGGTTGATTCAACGTTTGAACTGCTTGAATTGTTTCAGATTATAAAAAGCGAAAACTTTTGGATTTTCTTTGAATATAATTACTTTTATACTTATAAAAATCTTTAAGAACTTCAGAAAGTTTTCTGTTAAATCCCACATCATATTCATTTCTTTTCTATAAATATGATAGACTCTTAAAGCAAACACTTTTACACAAAGATTTCTGTACAGATTTTTCACTGCATATTTTTCTTTGAGTGCCATTTTTGTCTACTTCATTTTCTGCTGTGAATTTTTTTATAATTATCTTTGAATTTCACCTCAGGTTTCTCAACTCTCACACGCAACTTGACGCTCATTACAGCTCAGAGAGCAATCTATAATTTATATTTGTAACTATTTTTCTATTTGTCGTTTTCTTTTTTGTTTTTCAATTATGATTATTATTTTCACGCCAGTTGGCCTTCGTTTTCCAATGAGTATCATCATCATTTGATGATAATGATCTTGCCTCAATTTGGTGTGTTAATTAACACCTATGCGTACACAATTATTATCATGATCATGATGATCGTGATGATGCTGATGATGCTGAGCAACGCCCACAGACAATTGACAAAACCGCAAACAATTTCATTTAATTAAAACCGGAGAAGACCCGAACTTGGGCAGGTCAAAAAAAGTGTCTA